>CM053574.1:83631625-83699643 GCA_028646485.1 Cryptoprocta ferox | reverse complement strand
CACACTGCTGCTGGGGCGGGTGAGGGAAGGGAGGAGAGAGGTGAGGCGCTGGAAGGGGTGGGGACCGCAGGGCTGGGCCGGGCGGGACAGGGCACGGTGTGTGCACGCGCCTGTGCGCGGCGTTGAAATGCCCGGCGCTTCGGGGCAGCGGGACAGAGCCCAGGGCGCGCGCGGGGCCTCCCAGCATCTCGCTCGTCCCGCCACAGCCATGACAGAAAACTCCGACAAAGTTCCCATCGCTCTAGTGGGGCCTGACGACGTCGAGTTTTGCAGTCCCCCGGTGAGTACGGCTCCGGATCCCCGGTCCCGCTGCCGGGTCAAGTGGGCACGCAGGGCCCGGCCTTTGAGGGGGTGTCTGAATCCACTGCCCGGAGTTAGAGATTTGTGCCACCGAATATGGGAGGTGGGCCCCCAAATATGCGCGTGGGCAGGGCGCTCGGGATCCGCAGACCGGTGGGAAGAGGAGGGTGGGACGGGACCCAGGAGCGGGCGTCATGTGGCTGGCGGAGGGTGCACATCCGCGGGGCGATGGCCCTGCTCCGCAAAAGTTTGCTTATCTCACGCACATCCACGCCTGAGTTCAAGGGACCTTCGGGAGGGAGCGCGTCGAAAGGCGTCGCGGCGTCTCCCACCCCAGCCCGGAGTCCGTGGGGCGGGGGTGGGGGGGCCGAGGCGCAGAGGTGACCCCTCTCTCCCCGGCCCTGGTCCGCAGGCATACGCCACGGTGACCGTGAAGCCGTCCAGCCCCGCGCGGCTACTCAAGGTGGGAGCTGTGGTCCTCATTTCGGGGGCGGTGCTGCTGCTCTTCGGGGCCATCGGGGCCTTCTACTTCTGGAAGGGGAGCGACAATCACGTAAGTCCAGAGGGCGTCGCGCAGGGGTGCGGACCGGAGTCCGGGTGCTCGGGGCCGGGAGGCGTGCGGGGCGGCGGGGTCCTCGCTGTCACCTGCACGTTCCCCTCTAGGTGGAGCCAGAGCGCCGGGCTGGAGGGGGCCGCCCGCCGCAGCTCGCGCTTTCCTCTGGGTCCACTCCGGGCACGTTCTGCCTTCCCTCCCACACGGCCGCGCTGCTCTCTGCTCTTGGCAACTTTGTAGAAAAGCAACTCAGGGTTTTAACGGAGAATATTAAAAGATAGAGTAGCGGGAAAATCCACGGACGGTTAGGGGGAGGCCGTTTTCTGCGGATCTCAGCCGGGCACGTGCAGTCGTGGGACTGTGGCACATGAGCAGTCCTGTGACTGCGGATGAGGCAGGCACCTCTCTGGCCTCATCCTTGGGGAAGAAATGTAATTCTATGATCTCTGAGGCTTCTCCCGGCTGAGAAAGGCTGTGACTTTAAGAACCTAAGACTAAGCTAGTGGAGGAATATTCAGACCCAGTATCGGGGATGAATTTGAACTTTCAGGCGTTTTTGTCTGTTTATTGCGTGAGACCTATCCATAAACGCTCCCTTCTCTCTTGCTCTAAGGAAAAGAAATGGTTTAACTTCCTCAAAGGTGGCAAATCTCTTTAAAAATCAATTCTGGCCTAGTCACATGTGATTTAACCTTAACTGTTTCACTAACTGCTGTCCCACTTTCTTTGTATGTAACTATTTATTTTAAAGCTCCACCATCTCTCAAGGAGTATAAAAAAACTGCTTCTAGCTTGACTGGGCAGAATTCCAGGGTGTTCTCTAAATACTCTGAATTTCGTTCACCTATGTAAAAGGGGGCTTTTTATCTTGATGACCATTGCCAGGCCTGGTATAAGCTTATTTCGACTAATGGAAAAGAATCCATCTCCAGGGTGCACACAAAGGGCTGTTTCTTAATCACTTCCCTCAGAGGATCTGTGGCTGCTGTTTGCCAGGGACCCCCCCCCCCACCCATGAAATTCAAAGCATGAACGAATTCCAGTACTTAGAGAAAATGGTGCTGAAAGCAATTCAACCATTTTACACATCACATCTTCCGCAGTTACTGCATAATTTGTATTTTTAACTCAAATGCCTACTGTAGATAATCATGCCATTTAGCGCTGAGTCTGTTTTAGAGACTATATCAAATTTACAAGCATCGATTTGTAAGATCAGAATTGCACAGTATTTTTGTGTATATTTGAAAAGTGCCTTAATGTATTTGTATTTTAAATAGAGAAGTTAGGCCAGATGCTCATGTTTGAAAGCAGCAAATCTGAACAGGAGAACAATTTCAAGATTTACATCTCCATTAATAGCAGGGTTTCTATCGTCAACCCTTGGGAAATTGTATGGTATTCGAATGTAAAAGCTGTCTTTTCGATGACAGAACCTCAGTGGTGCAGGTTTTTATCTCATTTGGAGATAAAAATAGCTTTGCTTTTCGGAGGGTAAAGATTTTAGACATGATGTATATTAAAATGAATACCTTTGGCATTTATTCAAGGCAAACACAACTAACTGATGAGCTTCTGAAAAGAGAGATTGAATGGTCATACTAACTAAGAAGGGTTCCCTCTTTTCATCTTCTACTTTACCACAAAAGTCTGGTCCAAGAGAGCAGTATTAAATTCTCAGAATACAGAGGAATAGTCAATCACATTTTCTGGCCAAAAGTCGAAGTTATTGCTATTTCCTCTACAGGCAGAAGAATGAAGAAAACCATGATAGATTTTTTTTTTTTACTCCCAAAATATGTCATGCTGATCTATATCACTCAAGTCTGAAAAACAAACCACAAAATAGGAAATAGAGTCCATTTGGCAACATCTATGCATAGCACATGCACAGGGCTGCTTTCCCTGAAAGTGTAAACAGCCCAGACAAAATGTAATCCAAAAAGGTAAGTCTCAGTCAAACAAAAAGACATCCCCCACCAAATAGACTGCCCACTCTTTGGGGATTATCCATGCCTCTGCTCTGCTATATTAGTTTATAGAGGAGAACCGGCTGTAATTCCCCTCCTATTCCTTTGATATGGGTAAATCCCCTTAGGACCGGTTTACTGGAAGTCAGCTGCAGGACTGCGGAAACATCAGAGTGCTAATAACTGGGGGACAAGTGACTGGGCTCAAATATTGAAGCCATGTCTCACCACGTTATCATAAATGGAACAGGCATTGAAATCTGGGATAGTCCCACCAATATGAGACAGCTGACCATCCTACCCTGTGGGACGAGGGGATGAGATCATTGCTTGGGGCCTTTATTCTCAGACTGATTTTTCTAGATATTCTCCCAAACGTTCTGTAATTCATCTTACAGAACCCAGGCTTCATTAGAAACTAATTAGCAAATATTCTTGGCTGTAAAAGGCACCATACTGAGCAGAATTTTGGCACACAATGAACTTCACTGTGCTTAGAAAATAGCCTTAGGGCCCACAGCTCCATTGGCTCAGAGTAGACAAGGTGATTACCACTCCACCAGCCCAGCCTCCTTCTGAGCGTAGGCCCCAGTACTTTGGAAATAACTTTGGACTGTTTACCCTCCCACCATTCCCTTCAGGAGGTCACAGACCTCTCACTGCTGCCCTGAGGAGACAGTGTGCTCCTCATAAAGAACGATCTAAAGCTACATTACAAATTATGCGATACCCAGGCACCTGGGTGGCTCAGTCAGTTAAGCGTCCCAACTCTTGGCTTCGGCTCGGGTCATGATCTCACGGTCCGTGAGTTGGAGCCCTGCATGGGGCTACGTGTGGAGAACAGAGCCTGCTTGGGACACTCTCTCTCTCTCTCTCTCTCTCTACCCCTCCCCCTCTCAATAAATTAACTAATTAACCTAAATAAATAAATAAGAAAACTTAAAAAAAACAAATGATGCAATACCTATGGCTAGTTAGGGAGCTTCTGCTGGTGCAAAGGTGGTGGGGTGATGGTGGAGGAAAGTAAAATTAGGACCACTAACCACTCTTCCAGTGTTATAATTTTGTCTCAAGATCTGCTAAGAACTTAGAAACTGTTCATTTCTGAAATCTTCCATTGCCTTACTAGTAAAAGCTTATGTGCAATGCTTTCTCTCTCTCTCTCTCTCTCTCTCTCTCTCTCTCTCTCTCTCTTTCACACACACACACACACACAGCCTCTTATTGCATGAGTGAAGGATGTTTGTGGCAGGAACTCCCACAAATGTTGTCTGCCATACTCCTTTTGACAGTCATCCTTAGCTCATGTGAAATAGTGGCTGCTCAGAGAGCACAGGGACAGAACAGAGCCTGCTTTCTAAACCTTCCCTGCAAAAAGCATGGGCCCAGCCAAAGAAAACAGGTTTCCCAAACTGGGCTGATCAGAAGGACCACCTGAGATGCAAAGTGATCACAGGCTGGTGGGCTCTGCTCCAGCTCCGCTAAATCAGAAACTCCAGAAGTGACTCTTAGGATCAAGCAACCGCAGAGAACACTGTGCTGCAGGGATCCAAGTTCATCAGGACGGAAGGAAGGGCACTGACACACAGTTGGCTGAAACAGCGTGCTGGTTATCTTCTGTTCCACTGAAACGAAGGCTGGTGCCTGAAAGGGTCCTGACTCCCCAAGCCATTTCTACAGCTCTCCTGGTAAAAATAAAACTGTGCTCCGTGGGTCTTGTGATAATGAGTTTCTACAAGTAATGATCCCTTAATAACAGATACTTCTTCCAGTGTTTGTCCATGTAGCAGTCCTTCTTCATAATGAGGGAGAAAATCGGACTTGAATTGAATCTGTGCTATTTGCAGTTCTGACCTACTGACCAGACACTAAATAGCAAGTGTCTCTCATCAGTTCTTAGTGCTCCCTTTCTAAAGATTTTATATCTTGTATATTATATATAAGATATATATGTGTGTATATATACACACACACACACACACACACACACACATGCTTCTAAGTCAGAAAAATAGAGAGGAAAGAAGGGGGAAGGGAAGGGGAGAGGAAGGGAAGGAAGAGGAGAGGAAGGGAGGGGAGGGGAGGGAAGACAAGACCCACTCACTACCCCACAACACAGAGAAAGTTCTAGCAGGACAGCAGCACACTGAGCAGGAGCAGTGTGTGATTTTTAAGTTAGTATACTAACAAGTTGTCTAAACTAAGAGAACTCTTTAGATCAGCTAATTTAGTCAAAAACTAAAAATATATATATTTCATGGAGTTATCTTTTTTCAGATCTTACTTAGAAATCCAAAATGTAAAGAGGGAGGGGCCAAGATGGCAGAACAGTATAGAACATCGTTTTGCATCTCACGTCCATGAAATACAGCCAGGTCAGCACTAAACCATCCTGCATACCTAGAAAACTGATTTGAGGATTAACACAACAATCTGCACGACAGAACTCAGCAGGTATGCAGCGCAGAGAGGTGAACTGGGGGGAGAGAGAAGCTGCAGAGGGCAGGGAGGTGTTCTTGCTTGCGGAGAGAGGACGGCGGTGGGGGGTGGAGAGAGAAGAGTACAGGAAAATCCCCCCCACACACACACCCAAGCAGTTGGAGAGGAAGTGGAAACAGCTACAGGAACTGAACTAAACAGGGGGAAAGGAGAGGGTTTAAATTCCATCAAGACTCTATAAACACAGGGAGCACAGAGTCTGAAACAACACAGCTCATTACCTGGCAGTGTCCTGTGGGAAGGGCGAATTCCCAGAAGCTGAGAGCGGGGTCGTTGGGCCACACGGGGAGAGTTAGTTCCCTTGCTGCGAGGACATTTGGTAGAGGCTGTGGGGAGGCCGCGGACCCCAGATAACAAACACATTCGCCAGTGCGGGAACAGGATGTTAAGGGTGAAGCCTGGTGCCAGATGTGTGTTGTGATTTTCTATAATCCCTGAAATGCTGCTGCTACAGGATCGCGTGAACTTTTCCTGGGGCGGGCTGGCACCCAGCTGCAGTCTCTGGGCATCGGCAGCAGCACGGTCCTGCGACCGTTCCTGGGTGCAGCCAGCACCAGCCGTTACTCGGTGAGACCCTCCCCCAGGTCTGAGCGGGTCAAAGCCGCAGTCCCTCAGAAGTAAGGAGTCGTGGAACACAGCCGCATCTGAAATAACTCGTAAGGTGCCGCCTGGTAACCTGACAGGTTGGTCACAGACAACGTAAAAGCAGGAAGTAGACGAAGCCAGAGACAAAGGACGGGTGTGTGATTGCTAATTGGGGAGAACAACATTCTGATACTAGAGGCTGAGTAGCTGGATGACGCCATTTTTACCCCTCCCGCGCATGTGCATATGCACTTACAAGCGCCCAACAATCCACCCCAGTAAGCTAAGCAGCGCCGTCTGGTGGAGAACGGAGCCATTACACTAAGCCCCACCCAACTGGGCCAACCTTGCTCTTCAGGAATGCCACAAGTGTCTCCACCTGCTTAGTTTACAGACTATAAGTGCTTTAAAGATTAACTTCTAGGGAAAGACGATGTAACTTCAATTGTATTTAGTCTGTTCACTAGTCCATTATTCAATTTTTTTCTTTCTCATTTCTTTCCTTTTTCTTGAATACAGAAAGAAAAACATTACTTTTATTTTCAATTTTTATTAAAAATATTTTTCTTTAATTTTTTTCTATGATGTTTTTTACTTTTTTGTTAATTTTTCAAGTTCTATCTTACTTCCATCATTTCATTTTATTCTGTTTCACTGTATTCATTTTTTCAAATTTTCAAATATTTTCCTCCCCACCCCCTTTCTCTAATCTATCAAGTTCCTTTCAACAACCAGACCAAAATACACCTAGGACTTAGCATCATTTATTTGATTTTTTTTGTGTGTGTTGTTTTTAATTTTATAATTTTAATTTCTTTCCCTTAATAATTCCTTTTCTTCCCTCAAAATGATGCAATGAAGGAATTCACCCCCAAAAGAAAGAGCAGGAAGAAACAACAGCCAGGGACTTAACACAGATACAAGCAAGATGTCTGAACCAGAATTTAGAATCACGATAATAACAATGCTAGCTGGAGTTGAAAATAGATTAGAATCCTCTTCTGCAGAGATAAAAGAAGTAAAACCTAGTCAGGATGAAATAAAAAATGCTATAACTGAGCTGCAATTTCGAATGGATGCGATGGCGGCAAGGATGGATGAGGCAGAGCTTTAAATCAGCGATATAGAGGACAAATTTATGCAGAATAATGAAGCAGAAAAAAAGAGGGAGGCTAAAGCAAAAGAGCACAATTTAAGAATTAGAGAAATCAGTAACTCATTAAAAAGGAACAACATCAGAATCATCGGGGTTCCAGAAGATGAAGATAGAGAAAAGGGGGTAGAAGAGTTATATGAGCAAATCATAGCAGAACCTTTTCCTAACCTGGGGAAAGACACAGACATCAAAATCTAGGAAGCACAGAGGACTCCCGTTAGATTCAATAAAAAATGACCATCAAAAGGCATATCATAGTCAAATTCACAAAATACTCAGGCAAAGAAATAATCACAAAAGCAGCAAGGGAAAAAAAGTCCTTCCCCTACAAGGGAAGACAGATCAGGTTAACAGCAGACCTAGCCACAGAAACTTGGCAGGCCAGAAAGGAGAGGCAGGATATATTCAACATGCTGAATTAGAGAAATATGCAGCCAAGAATTCTTTATCCAGCAAGACTGTCATTCAAAATAGAAGAAGAGATAAAAACTTTCCCAGACAAACAAAAATGAAAGGAATTCGTGACCACTAAACCAGCCCTGCAAGAAATTTTAAGGGGGACTCTCTGAGGGGAGAAAAGATGAAAAAAAAAAAAAAGACCAAAAGCAACAAGGACTAGAAAGGACCAGAGAACACCACCAGAAGCTCCAACTCTATAAGCAACACAATGGCAATAAATTCATATCTTTCAGTACACACTCTAAACGTCAATGGACTAACTACTCCCATCAAAAGACATAGGGGAACAGAATGGATAAGAAAACAAGATCCATCTATATGCTGTTTACAAGACACCCACTTTAGACCTAAAAACACCTTCATATTGAAAGTAAGGGGATGGAGAACCATCTATCATGGTAATGGTCAGCAAAAGAAAGCTGGAGTATATACTCTTATATCAGACAATATAGATTTTAAATAAAGTCTGTAACAAGATATGAAGAAGGGCATTATATCATAATTAAGAGGTCTATCCACCAAGAAGACCTAACAATTGTAAACATTTATGCTCCAAATGTGAGAGCACCCAAATATATAAATTAATCACAAACATAAAGAAACTCATTGATAATAAAACCATAATAGTAGGGGACCTCAACACCCCACTTACAGCAATGGATAGATCATGTAAATAGAAAATCAACAAGAAAGCAATGGCTTTGAATGACACTCTGGACCGGAAGGACTTAACAGACATATTCAGAACATTTCATCCTAAAGCAGCACATTCTTCTCCAGTGCACGTGGAACATTCTCCAGAATAGATCACATACTAGGACACAAATCAGCCCTCAACAAATACAAAAAGATTGAGATCATACAGTGCCTATTTTCAGACCACAACGCTATGAAACTCAAAATCAAACACAAGAAAAAATGTAGAAAGATAGCAAATACTTGGAGACTAAAGATCGTCCTACTAAAGAATGAATGGGCTAACCAAGAAGTTAAAGAGGAAATTAAAAAGTATATGGAAGCCAATGAAAATGATACCACCACAGCCCAAAACCTCTGGGACGCAGCAACGGCAGTCATAATAGGGAAGTATATAGCAATCCAGGCCTTTCTAAAGAAGGAAGAAAGGTCTCAGATACCCAACCTAACCTAACACCTTACAGAGCTGGGAAAGGAACAGCAAATAAAACCTCAAACCAGCAGAAGACGGGAAATAATAAAGATTAGAGAAGAAATCAATGCTATAAAAAAAAAAAAAAAACCAGTAGGACAGATCAATTAAACCAGAAGCTGATTCTTTGAAAGAATTAACAAAATTGATGAACCCCTAGCCAGTTTGATCAAAAAGAAAATGACCCAAATAAATAAAATCAAGAATGAAAGAGGAGAGACCACAACCAACACTGCAGAAATACAAACAACAATAAGAGAATATTATGAGCAATTATACGCCAATAAAATGGGCAATCTGGAAGAAATGGACAAATTCCTCGAAACACATAAACTACCAAAACTGAAACAGGAAAAAAATAGAAAATTTGAACAGACCCATAACCAGTAAAGAAATCGAATTAGTACTCAAAAATCTCCCAAAAAACAAGAGTCCAGGGCCAGATGGCTTTCCAGGGGAATTCTACCAAACATTTAAGGAAGAGTTAATACCTATTCTCTTGAAGCTGTTCCAAAGAATAGAAATGGAAGAAAAAACTTCCAAACTCATTCTATGAAGCCAGCATTACCTTGATTCCAAAACCAGACAAGGACTCCACTAAAAAGGAGAACTATAGACCAACTTCCCTGATGAACATGGATGCAAAAATCCTCAACAAGTTACTAGCCAACTGGATCCAACAATACATTAAAAAAATTATTCACCAGGACCAAGTGGGATTTATACCTGGGATGCAGGGCTGGTTCAATATCCACAAAACAATCCATGTGATTGATCACATCAATAAAAGAAAGGACAAGAACCACATGATCCTCCCAACAGATGCAGAGAAAGGATTTGACAAAATACAGCATTCTTTCTTGAGAAAAACCCTCAAGAAAGGAGGGATAGAAGGATCATACCTCGAGATCATAAAAGCCATATATGAAAGACCCAAACTTAATATCATCCTCAAGGGGGGAAAACTGAGAGCTTTTCTCCTAAGATTCGGAACAAGACAGGGATGTCCACTCTCACCACTGTTATTCAACACAGTATTGGAAGTCTTAGCCTCAGCAATCAGACAATACAAAGAAATAAAAGGCATCCACATCAGCCAGGAGGAGGTCAAACTTTCACTCTTCGCAGATGACATGATACTCTATATGGAAAACCCAAAAGATTTCACCAAAAACCTGCTAGAACCAATCCAGGAATTCAGCAAAGTTGCAAGATATAACATCAATGCAAAGAAATCAATTGCATTCCTATACACACATAACAAAGCAACAGAAAGAGAAATCAAGGAATTGATTTCATTTACAATTGCACCCAAAACCATAAAATACCTAGGAATAAATCTAACCAAAGAGGTGAAAAATCTATACACTGAAAACTATAGAAAGTTTATGAAAGAAATTGAAGAAGTCACAAAAAAATGGAGAAATATTCCATGCTCCTGGATAGGAAGGACAAATATTGTTAAAATGTCAGTACTACCCAAAGCAATCTACATATTCAAAGCAATCCCTATCAAAACAACACGAGCATTCTTCACAGACCTAGACCAAACAATCCTAAAATTTGTATGGAACCAGAAAAGACCTTGAATAGCCAGAGCAATATTGAAAAAGAAAAACAAACCTGAAAGCATCACAATCCTGGACTTCAAGCTGTATTACAAAGCTATAATCATCAAGACAGTATGGTACTGGCACGAAAACAGACATTCAAATAAATGGCACCAAATAGAGAACCCAGAAATGGAACCACAAATGTATGGCCAACTAATCTTTGACAAAGCAGGAAAGAATATCCAATGGAATAAAGACAGTCTCTTCAGCAAATGGTGTTCAGAAAACTGGACAGTGACATGCAGAAAAATGAACCTGGACCACTTTCTTACACCATACACAAAAACAAACTCAAAATGAATGAAAGGCCTAAACGTAAGACAGGAAGCAATCAAAATCCTAGAGGACAAAGCAGGCAAAAACTTCTTTGACCTCAGCCACAGCAACCTCTTACTCAACACATCTCTGGAGGCAACGGGAACAAAAGCAAAAATGAACTATTGGGACCTCATCAAAATAAAAACCTTCTGCACAGCAAAGGAAACAATCAGCAAAACTAAAAGATAACTGAAGGAATGGGAGAAGATATTTGCAAACAACATATCAGATAAGGGGTTAGTATCCAAAGTCCAGAAAGAACTTATCAAACTCCACACCCAAAAAACAAATAATTCAGTGAAGAAATGGGCAAAGGACATAAATAGACACTTCTCTAAAGAAGACATCCAGATGGCCAACCGACACATAAAAAAATGCTCAACATCACTCATCATCAGGGAAATACAAATCAAAACCACAATGAGATACACCTCACACCTGTCAGAATGGCTAGCATTAACAACTCAGGCAACAGCAGATATTGTCAAGGATGCAGAGAAAGAAGCTAACTTTTGCACTGCTGGTGGGAATGCAAACTGGTGCAGCTACTCTGGAAAACAATATGGAGGTTCCTCAAAAAATTAAAAATAGAACTACCCTTCCACCCAGAAATTGCACTGCTTGGTACTTATCCAAGGGATATAGGTGTGCTTTTTCGAAGGGGCACATGCACCCAATGTTTATAGTAGCACTACGGACAATAGCCAAAGTATGGAAAGAGCCCAAATGTCTATCGATGGATGAATGGATAAAGAAGATGTAGTGTATACAGACACACACACACACACACACACACACACAATGGAGTATTACTTGGCAATGAAAAGAATGAAATCTTGCCATTTGCGACTATTTGGATGGAACTAGAGGGTATAATGCTAAGCGAAATTAGTGAGAGAAAGACAAATATCATATGATTTCACTCATATGAGGACTTTAAGATACAAAATAGATGAACATAAGGGAAGGGAAGCGAAAATATATAAAAACAGGGAGGGGGACAAAACATAAGAGGCTCTTCAATATGGAGAACAAACAGGGGGTTACTGGAGGGGTTGTGGGAGGGGGGTATGGGCTAAATGGGTAATAGGCTTTAAGGAATCTATTCCTAAAATCATTGTTGTACTATATGCTAACTAACTTGATATAAATTAAAAAGAAATTAAAAAAAAAAAGAAATCCAAAACATAAAAGAGACAACAAGCAGAGCCACCTGGTTAAATTGCAGATGAACAGGAAAGAAAGGACCACATCATAGCCCCACCTCCTCTGCCACCCTTACCTGTTGGCCACCTCTGTGAAACCTCAGAGCTCCAAGGACATAAATGAAAACCATCTACAAGGGCCAACTTCTTCATTTTACACCAAGGCAACTCCCAAGACCCAGGGATAAGTGGGGTGGCCACTCATTTTTATGATTCCTGGCCAGTGCTCTTTGCTGAGGCCAAGTCTCCATCCATCCCTTCTGCCCCCACACGTCTCAACGATATGCCCCACAACGCCATATGCCTATACCATAGTCGTTAAAATGACTGACTCCCACTCTGAGCTGAAACAGATGTGCACATTGACCTTACACTCCACAAATGCTGCTCTGCCCGTATCAGGCATATCCCAGTCCTGTCTGCAGTCCTGACTATATACCATACTCTGTGCCCAATCTTAACCAACGGATTTTTTTAAAACCTTTCAAATTGGGGCATGTGAGTGGCTCAGCCGGTTAGGCATCCGACTTCAGCTCAGGTCATGATTTCGCAAGTAGTGATTTGAGCCCTGCCTGGCTCTGTGCTAACAGCTCAGAGCCTGGAGCCTGCTTCGGATTCTGTGTCTCCTTCTCTCTCTGCCCCTCCCCCACTCACTCTCTCTGTCTCTTTCTCTCTCTCTCTCTCTCTCAAAAATAAACATTTTAAAAAATTAAAAATAAACTTTCAAGTTGAGGTGCCAGCTGCAGGCTTGTTCAGTTAACAATCCAGTTAACCATTTATCCATCAATGGGTCTTAACTCTGGCTGCAGAGTAGAGTTGACTTAGAAAAAGAAAGATCTGTGCCCAAGCCCCATCCCCACAGGTTTTGATTTGATTCTTTCAGGGGAAACGCATACATGGTAAGTGAATATTCTCCTCAGATACTTCTATACACAGCCGGGATTGCAAATCACTGAGCTATTTGAATTAGTAGACTGATTCTACCAAAGGTTTTACTTTGAAGGTATTTTCAAAGAAATCATCATATTAAGTGATGGGTGTATGGATGAGGTCCTCATATCTATGTCACTATTAGCAATGATTCAGTGTATCTCTAACAAATATGATAGCTACTTCATATACTGCACATCTAAATATAAGCCCTGAATTGCTCTAAAAGGAAAGCATCACTGATTCCTATGTTCACTTCCAGATTTACAATGTCCATTATACCATGAGTATCAATGGGAAATTACAAGATGGGTCAATGGAAATAGATGCTGGGAACAACCTGGAGACCTTTAAAATGGGAAGTGGAGCTGAAGAAGCAATTGAAGTTAATGATTTCCAGAATGTAAGTATATTTCATACATTTAGAGAGTTAAACCAGGCAAGTCCGGAAGACTTTCCTAATCCCAGGAGAAGCATCTCTCGCACACATCCCAATGTAACCGTTCTTTATGGCAGTCGTGGCGCCACTCACCCACATGCATTACGCAGCGTATTCTCTCTGAGAAAGGCCCACTCTTTGTCCTTTATATTTTCAGAATGAAAAACACAACACGTTGGCACTGAAAAGAACAAGTTCTTGGAACTATATAAAGTCTTGGCAAAAGGACTTGAAAGAGCTATTTTTTTCCAAGCAGCTTTCTATAACTGTGAATAAAAGACTCAGAGTATCCTAGAATGTTGCAAAGTCTGAAATGTGAATTTAGAGACAAGAGGGAAACTGTAATGACTTAACAATCTTATCAACAACAGGTGGGATCTATTTACATACTTTGCTCAATTCTTCAGATTTCCCCTTTAATCCAGAAAATTAGCATGGAGAAATTCCCCTATTATAATCCCGTTTTCTGACTGTGGTCAATTACAGATAAAACATTCGAGGCTCCTTTGAAAGGAGCAAACACATTTGTTTTCAAAAGTTCAATTTAGAGGCAATTTGAGCCATTTTGCTTTGCGCCTGTGCAACACAGTATGCTCCGGGCCCTCTTTCCTGGTGGCCCACGTAAATATTCTCTTGTGTTCTAAGATGAGGAAGAGGCATCACTGTTTGTGTTGTCCTGTTAAATCTGTAGATGGAGTAGGTGAGACTTCATAATGAAAAAAGGCACTTGGAAATAATGTCTCCTCTGATAGTTTATTGGCCTGTGCACATCTCATTGACCCACCTTGTGCCGATTGATGAGAAAAACTAGAGATGCTTTTCATTTGAATGAAAGAACTCCCTTTGCTGATGCCGAAATGCATTTCACAAGTCCTATTGAATACCAAACAGATGCTAACCTTAGAAGTCCCTGCTGTTAGGTATTGCTGATGACAGGGACTGTCTCTGTTCAGGGTGGCTCTGCCTGGGGGAGGGGGAAGGGGAGGCTCTGCAGCCATTTGTGACTGGTGTGCCTCGTTTAATCAGAGTTTGGCAAATGGTTCTGGTCAGTGCACAAAGATAATTTCTCTGGACTTATTAAAGGCTTTTACTGCTAGACCCAGGACAAGGTAGAAGCATTTTTTCTTGGCACTGCTCAATGTAAAATGATAAAATGTGACTCCCACACACACATCATTCAATCCAGAACAAAATTGAATACCTATGATGTGCCACAGTATCATGATATGCAAAGGTAGCTTCGCAGATGAATAAGAAAAGATCCATCTCTCTCAAAGGGGCATGAATCAGGCTTACACTTTTAAAATATTTTAATCCCAGGCCTATATTTCTGTTTTAGAATCCTTTGGTTCTATTAATGGTATTGATTGTGTTTTGTTCTCATAAGCCAACAGGGCCACAAATATTTTATAAACTGATCAATTCTTTTTGATAGCTTCCACATTTCTCTGAGTCAGAACTGGTGAGTAGGACATTTTTTTGATGGATAGAACCTGTTACGGGTTTAAACAAGCCTGGACTTTTGAAAACACATGAATCAGCCACTGTGGTACTGGCACTATTAGTTTCTCCTATACTTTAAACCATCAGTCAAATTCAAGAGGTGTTTATTTTTCAGGTCCTACTGTGTGCATGGGACAGTACTAAGCATGAGGGATGCAAAGATGACTGACACTTGCTCCCTCCCTCCAGGACCTTACAGTCCTGGCCGAGGGGGACACAGAAGGGGGCAGTTGCAGGCACTGAGGGCATAAAGGTTGTAACAGTTGAATCAGGTCTCGAAGAATGATTAGGATTTCAACCAGCAGAGAAATAGAGACTCAGAGAGGAATACTGAATACAAACGCACAGGCCTGCTCTTGAGTTCTAAGTAGCCCAACATGGCGAGTGGTGGGGAAGGGGAGTAGAGGTGGGGGTGGATGAGGAAAGGCTCTGAACTGTAAGGGAACAGTCTCCCCTGCTAACTTAGGACCCCACCAAGATTTTAGTAGAGTCAATAAATAGGAAGTAAACCCTCCCGAGAGGGAATAGCATTGAACAAAGGACTCCAGCCTCCATAGTGTGAAAGAAAAATCATTCAGGGCACTTGTTAAAGAAGGGAAAGAGGACCATATTCAAGGGAGGCTACTACAGTGGGTTTTTATAGTAGGAAAGAGAGATTGCGTTCAACTCTGAATACAGTAAGGAAAAGTGGGGGTTTACAGCCAAGGAGCAGGGTGGGGATATCGGTGGATAGAAAATTACTGAGCTCTTTACTAAACCTAACCAACAGGGTTTTTCTGAAGCCAAGCCAGGGTGATCAGATATCAAGGCAGACTCAGCAGGATACTTGCTAAAACTGGAATAAACTGGCCAAGACAGAGCCCAGGAAGGTCGTCATCAGTACCCCAAGGAATACAAAAAGGGGTGTGTTCAGAGAGTATGAATTATGTTCTAAAAAGTTGTACCCTCAAAAGCATCAATGATATTGGTTTAAGCCAACCCTCTCAGACCTAATGACTCATTTATATAATAATAATAACCCTGGTTAGAAAGCTAGAATAAACTGATAGGCATATACAAGGATTCACTACACATCTCACAGATAGGTAGGTTAGTGATTTCAAAAATTGATATAACCCTTCCTCAAAAAATTAAAAATACTGGGTATTTACCCAAAGACTATGAAAACACTAATCCGAGAAGATACATGCACCTCTATGTTCATTGCAGCATTATTTACAGTAGCCAAGATATGGAAAGAACCCAAGTGCCCATCACTAGATGAATAAAGAAGATGTGGTATAGATAAATAAGATAGATAGATAGATGATAGATAGGTAGATAGATATAAAGTGGAATGTTACTCAGCCATAAAAAGGATAACATCTTGCTATTTTCTACAATATAGATGGACCTAGAAGGTATTATGCTAAGTGAAATAAGTCAGACAGAGAAAGACAAATACCATATGATTTCACTTACACATAAAATCTAAAAAATGAATAAACACAAAGTAAAAAACAAACAGCAGAATCAGACCTCTAACTACAAAGAACAAAGTAATGGTTTCCAAAGGGGAGAGAAATGAGGGGTTGGGCAAAATGGGTGAAGGGCAATGGGAGATACAGGCTTCCAGTTATGGAATGAATAAGGCACAGGAATAGAATTACAGCATAGGGAATATAGTCAATGGTATTATAATAGGTTGTATGGTGACAGATGGTAGCTATACTTGTTGAATCGCTATGTTGTACACCTGAAACTAATGTCACATTTTGTGTCAACCATCCTCAAAAAAAGTTTAAAAATCAATATGGCTCCCAACTAAAACATAAAAGAAAACTAAAACCAAAGTAATTTATAATCCAACTTGGACTTCAGTATGTTAATGCTCAGCCTGATGTACTCAAAAACATCCTGAAGTCACACGCTTGCTCTGATAGGTAAATAGCTGTCAGTGCTGCAGCCTAAAATGCAGACGGACAGACATGTGTGTTGGCAGATTAAATACCAGGCTATTTTCTCAAACAGTGAGCAAAACTACCATTTTCTCTCCATTTTCATAGTAATTGCACTCCTAGGAATGTCATCATCGGACATTGGAACTATGCCCAAAGTCACTTTGTCTTCATATGTAAAAGGGTGTTCCAGTCTAGGCACAGATACTTACAGTCAGGTTTCTCAGCCAGGCCCTGGGGCAGTCAGGTCGTCAGGGCCTTCCCTGGGCTCTCTGGGGCCTGGCACCCCTGGGCTCTGCCTGAGGAAGCCCAGGGAAGCCCCAGTCTTTGTGACAACCCACGACTCCCTGAACAATTTCTAAAGTGCCCTCTTGGGGGAAGGACCCCTTATTGGGAACTTCTGATTGAAGCCACAGAAATTCTATGAGATCCTCTGGAAAGAAAAAATGTGTGGCTGCAATGAGATTGCCTGACTCTTGTCAAGAGAGTGTGAGAGCACTGGACTCTCTCCTCATTATCTTTGTTAGCAAATGTCTTCATTATCACCAGCTTCTGAGGCCTTGTTTGTTTGCAGAAGCAGGAGGTTTGCTTGGCTTTCTTGTGCTTTTCCACTCCTACTGTTTAATCTCTTCATAGATCTGGCTGCTTGGTATGGGTTTGTAGCCAGACAAGGTGGTTCCTAGGTGTGAATTCCTTCCCACAGGACCCATTCCTGTGGGGCTTCGGTTCTCTATGCAGCGTGTAGACCGTCAGAACTAACTCAACATGAGATTCACATCGGGGCTGTGAATCCTTCGACAGAATCCGCTCTCTCCTTGGGTGATATGGTGATGGTTGTATGGTGTTTCGCCCTTGCATCTCACTTTCAGAAGATATGAGAGTGTGAGGTGAAGAGGAGTACTCTGCCCCCACTGCCTCCTGTTTTTCCAACCATGAGCCTTAGATTTACAGGCAGATTAAGAGCAGCAGGCCTTCAGGAGAGAGCAAAGAGCAGTGGTTCTCAAAATGTGTTCCCTAGGCTCCCAGCAGCAGCAGCACCTAAGAGCTTGTTGGAAATGCAGAGTTTAGTCCCCACTCCAGATCTGAATCAGAATCCCCGGGGGTGGGGCCCAAAGCTTATTTTATTTATCAAGTCCTCCAGGTGATTTTGATGCAAGAGGAAATTGGTGAGCTGTTGGTTCGGAAGAAACTTGGGTTCGAAGGCTGTGTCTTAGCTCATTCACACTGCTGTAGCAAATTATCATAGACAGAGTGACTTCTAAAAACAGCAGGAATCTCTCAAAGTTCTGGACGCTGGGCGGTCCAAGATTAAGGCTCTAGCTGATGAGGGTCTATGGTGGCCTTAGTTTCTGGTTCGTAGTTGGCCTGTCTTCTCACTGTGTCCTCACGTGGCAGCAGGGGGGTGAGGGAGCTCTCTGGGGTCCCTTTTATGAGGCACTAATCCCACTCACGTGGGCTCTGCCTTTAACCTCCCAAAGGCCCTTCCTCCAAATACCACTGCACTGGGTGTTAGGTTTCAACATAAGTATTCAGGTGAGGGGACAAAAACAGTCAGCCTACAGCAGGCGGTTTCCGCCATTTAAAAATGTTGTTATCCTGAACAAGTTGTTTTCTCCCTAAACCGATGGTCTTCGACCCCAGCTTTACATTGTAACCACATGGGTAGCTTTGAAGCATCCCACTGTCTGGATGCTGCTCCGGACCAGCGAAACATGAATCTCTGGGGAGAGCCTCAGGCATCTGTGGTTTTAAAATCTGTCCAGGTGGCCTTGGGGCAGTGAGTTGAGAAGTCGCACAGTAAACCTGGAGTCCCTCCTCCTGGAGAGAGTGAAGATATTGCTACCACCGCTCTCTGGGTGAGAAGTGATGCTAAGACACATGGGTCCCATGTGTGAACATGGCCAATTAGGCCACAAGGGAGATTGCGAGGAGCTTTGGGAAGAACGAGCCTTTCCTTCTCTGCTCTCTGCTTTGTTACCAGTGTTTGTAGGGCTGCTGGCTCTCAGATTACAAATGGTGTCACTTGCCACGAGTGTCCTCAAGTGTGACTTACATTTAACTCCATTCTTCATTGAGGAGGGCAGTGTCCTGAGATGGGACCCCAAGGTTTCTAAATGCCCTTCCTCCCCTCCCCCC
Source organism: Cryptoprocta ferox (assembly GCA_028646485.1). Lineage (NCBI taxonomy): Eukaryota > Metazoa > Chordata > Mammalia > Carnivora > Eupleridae > Cryptoprocta > Cryptoprocta ferox. Next base: position 83,680,872 of record CM053574.1, on the reverse strand, counting down.
CATGCGGCCTTGACGCTGGGACAAGTTCTGTATCTTGGCGATATTTGTCTCAACGGAACAGAAGATTAACAAGTCGAGGTGTTTGGGTTTCTGTTGGTGTCTGCATCGTTCGGGCATAAAATCTGTAGCCCTTTCATCTGTCCCTGGCCGCTCAGTCATCATGAAATTCACCAGCAGGGTGAAAGGAAACACTCTTGGGACAGAACATACTGTTGTGCCTGATGCACCTGTGGTAGCATCAGTGCCGAGGTATCAGCTAAGACCAGAGCCCCAACAACAAGGTTTCCTTTGAGGGCCGGTCCCTCGGCTGACAAGGAGGAGACACTGTTTGTCTCTCACAGGGGACAAAAACAAAGTATCCACGTCCTCAGGTAAGGTCTAGGAACAAAGGTCAGCTCCTGGCGTTGTCAGAAGCGTTGCTATTTCCCTGGCTAGGTGACTTAGGAAAAATCTGAATTCATGGAATTAATTAATTGGGCTCCCATCTTTTGCGAACTTTTGTGGGATCACCAAAAAGAAAAAAGATTCTGATACCAGTGTCAAAGAGGCTTATCATTGAGTAGGGACAGGACCTTGACCAGGAGAGATGGCACAGGCACTGAGAACTAAGTGCCACAGGAGGGAGTGAAGACTGGAGGGGTTACAGGAAGTCAGGGTCAGAGAAAGCCGCCTGGAGGAGGCAGCATTTCGTCTGAGCCTGCTGGGGCTGAGAGAGCAAGGACCATACTCCGTGTCAGCTCACATGCCTCTGACAGGGCCTCCCGACCACACTGTCAAAAGTACCACCTCTGTCATTCCTGTCTCACACTCTGCTTTATTTTTCTCCGTAGCGCTTACCACCACCTGAGTTCCCCTCTACTTTTTATTTTTGGTAAATAACACAACGACGTAAGCTCCGTGAGTGCAGACATGCCATCTGTTCTGTTCATCCCCATACCCAGCGCCTGGAACAGTGCCCGGCTTGCGGTAGACACTCAACACATTGAAAAAATGAACGAATGGATAGATGGATGGATAAACTTTTATTTCCTAGGGCATCACCGGAATCCGTTTTGCTGGAGGAGAAAAGTGCTACATCAAAGCACAGGTGAAGGCTCGCGTTCCTGAGGTGGGCACCGCAACCAAACAGAGCATCTCCTCTGAACTGGTGGGTACTGCCCGCGTGCTTTAGACAGCAATTGGGTCTGGTAGGCATCATTTGAATCCACAGTCCTTTCCGTCTCTCGTTTCTGGATGGCTTTGTGACCAGAACATAAACTCTATTCCTTCTCTGCCAAAGGAGTTGAAACTCTTTTGGTCCTCCTTGTCGATTCCAAGCGATCATTCTTATATGACATGGTACACCATATCTTTTTTTTTTTTAATGTTTATTTATTTTGACAGAAAGAGAGAGCATGAGCAGGGGATTTACAGAGAAAGAGAGAGAGGGAGAATCCCAAGTAGTCTCTGCATTGTCAGCACAGACCCCGACGTGGGGCTCAGTCCCATGAACTGTGAGATTATGACCTGAGCTGAGATGGGAGTCAGACGTTTAACTGACTGACCCACCCAGGGGCCCCAGTAAACCATATTTTATTTATTTTTATTTATTTTTTATTTATTTTTAACGTTTATTTCTGAGAGACAGAAAGAGACAGAGCATGAGCAGGGTAGGGGCAGAGAGAGAGGGAGACAGAATCAGAAGCAGTCTCCAGGCTCTGAGCTGTCAACACAGTGCCCAACTCGGAACTCAGACTCACAAACCATGGGATCATGACCTGAGCTGAAGTCAGATGCTTAACCTACTGAGCCACCCAGGTGCCCCAAACCATTTTAAAGTGCATAAAAGTTATCGGTCTTCACGTGGCCCCTGTTTGCCTGATGTTGGGGAACTATCTGAGTAGTGATGAAAACAATACAAAGGACTTCTCGTAACAGAATCATCATTAAAGGGGCCTCAGGAGCCTTCTAGCCTCACTTCCAATCGCTGTGGGGTTCCTACCGAAAATCTCCAATGGCTGATCACCCAGCCTGTGCTGGAAAGCAGTGACAGGGCGCTCCCTTCCCTGGGTGCCAGGCAACTTCCTGGGGAGGGGGACAGTTCAAACTGTTGTGCCCTACACTGAGCTGAGCTGGCTTCCCCTGGTTTCTTTCCCTTGGCTTGAGTTCAGCCCAGTGAAGCTTCTTAACGTGTATCAAATTCCTTTACTCTGTGTCAGACTTGTGAGGATTTTAAGTATAATTCTTCCATTTATTATTAACAACTTGCCTTTGAGCTTGATTTTATAAAAATTTACTTTAAGAATTGCACAGAGTTCTAAAGACACATCTAATGTGTTACATTTATTTGATACTTTAGGGCTTACAAAGTGGTTCCATGTGTTATGGTCTTCTATTTGAGTTGTGGCAGGATATAGTGGGAGGAAGATAGACTTCAGAGTTAGAAAAATGTGGGTTCAAATCCCAGCTCTGATACTTGCTGTGGATGTGGCTTCAATTCTTGAACCTCGGTTTTGTCATCTATAAACTAAGGGTCTGCATCCTGTCCTGGTGGCCCTAGAACCTACTGGATAATGACTACATGGCTGCTGTAAATCACTAATTCCATTATGATCAGCTTTGGTCCTTCCTGTATCCCTGAGAGGGAGGGAAAGCAAGCATCAGCTCCCTTAAGGCAAAAGAGGAAAAACAGTGGGTAAGCAAAGGTGCCTGGAAACTGCCTGATTGTTTGCTGTCATAGGAGCAGCAGTACAGCATGAGGCTCGAAACAAAACAAAACGAAAGCTAAAACAAACCGGTGAGTTTTTAAAGCTGGCTATCCTGTCTCCAGTTTTCGGCTCCCGTTGTCCCCATTCATCATGTGGGACGGTTTCCAGACCTTCACTGCCCTAGTCGTTTGGCTGTGACCACTTTCCAGTTTGTTCCTCAGGAGTGTGCCATTCAGAACAGAAGGCCACACTCTGAGTGCGAACCCACTAGTACAGAGTATAAAAACGAGACCAAGATCTCCTTTGTTCTGACCCTTGAACTTTTTTTTAACTTTTTAAAACATTATGTATATTTGAGAGAGAGTGCGAGCAGGGGAGGGGCAGAGAGAGAGGGAGACACAGAATCTGAAGCAGGCTCCAGGCTCTGAGCTATCAGCACAGAGCCCGATGTGGGGCTCGAACCCACAAACCGCGAGATCATGACCTGCGCTGAAGTTGGACGCTTAATCAACTGAGCCACCCAGGCACCCCGACCCTTGAAATTCTCTTACTGCATTACCATTTTTTATAGTCCTATGATTCAGTTTCTATAATGCATAAGCCTTTACATTTCCTCCTTAAGTGGACGTAGAACTAGTGAAGAGCCAGCTCTCCTCCCATAGCTGACTGAGATCTAATCATAAGGCTGCAGTCCATTTCTGGGGTTCTTTAAAAACAAGGTTGTTGTTTTTTTTCCTGATTTTTAGAAACAATACTCAGTCATTGTAGAAAATTTGGAAATTACAAAGAAGAATAGAGAAGAAAATCATCCACAATTGCATAATCCATGGATAACTAATGTTAATGTTTTGGTGAATTTTTTTTCATGCGTGGGGGTGTGTGATTTTCTTTTCATAATTGAAGTTATATTGCTCTACATTCTTATTATTTTCACTTTAGTTATTCTAAAATGTAGATAATGGAGGTATTACATGTCATCAGATGATTATAATTTCAGTCTTTTGCTCTTGAATACTTCAGCCATCTTCAGTTTTTCACTATTCTAAATAATAATTCAAAATAATTATTTGAATATAGAAATAATTCAGGGATGAACAGTTTAGCATTTTAAAGCTTTGCCTGCATCTGATTCTTTTCTCAGACCATAGAAGTGAATTATTTTTTCTGTGTTTTAGTTGTTTATATTGTGCTTGGTGGACCCTCTGGTGGACAAGTCGAATTGAGGAAGCGTGTTTGTGTGAATCAGGAACGTGTCTGGCTGTCAGTAGCAGAAAACTACACTCAGAGTGGCTTAAACAAAAAGGATTTATTTTTCTCCATAGTAGGCGATGTGGAAGGAGGTGGCTGCAGGCATTGTCTCGGCGGCCAGCATCGCTGATTTTTTTTGGCCTTTCCTTCCAGCTTCAAAATATCAACCGTGCATTCAAGTACAGAAGTCAGGAAGAGGTTAAGCAGTGCCAAGCACGACTTCCCTTTAGTTAGGAAAAGCAGGTTTCTCAGTCCCCCCACTATACTTCAGTGTGTATTTCATAGTCTAGGGCACCCCACGCTGCTGGAGGGTCTGAGAAAGCGAGCAGCCAGCCTCTCTCCTGGGGCGAGGACACTGCTGCCTCACACAGAAGCGGGACTGTGTTGCCTAGGGCAGGGAGAGACGAGGTCGGATGGGCAGCCGAGACCATGTGCCCGTTGATTTAACATTCTTAGCTTGTAAGATGCATATGTATGCGTTATCCCTAGCGCCCCATTCTTTCCCCATATGCTTTAGATTATGATGGAGTAGATTTATGTACCACTTGCTCTTTTAAAATTTTCATCAGTTTTGTAGAACTTTAAAAAGCTACTATACCCAAAGAGTATTCATTTCCTGGATGGAGCCATTTAATTTAAGGTAAATAACTGGATTACCTGAGTGTTAGCTTCCTCCAATAACTTTGTTTTAATGCAACCATAAGCCTGGGGGAAAAAGCATAAATGAAGCACTGCTTTTAGCTAAAAATATGGAGAAAACATTTTAATTTCTCCAACCTATTGCAAACTAATAAATATATGAAAGGAACAACCTGGCAAAATAAATTTGTCTCCTGGGTTATCAAACCATTCTCAGTATCTTGCTGTAGAAAAAAATCTAGGGTTTAGCTTTGAAGTCTCAGTGGTGTGCTTGATGTGAAATGTGTTTTGTTATAGCTGGGAAATGTAGAAATGGTTTATGTTAAATAATACTTTGAACTGAAGACATTAAAGAACCAATCACTTGCTTTTTCCATTGTTGTTCGGAAGCTGCAGAACAAAACCCCAAAGGATTTTCACTTCAAATGAAGGGCTCCTCTATCCTTTATAGGATTTCAGAGTCCATTCAATTGCTTTTCCTCAAAAAAACTTTGATCAAAAACATCAGATTAACCTAAATCTCTAAGTTGGTATCAAGTAATTTTCACTTCCACTCAGGACATTCAATATTCACACATTTTAGTTATCCAAGGCAGCGCAACAGGCGGGGTGAAGACAATATTGTGAAGAGAGCTACAAAGACAAGACACATACCACACAACACACACCCCACACATGTTCCCTTACAGACACCCCCCCACACACACACCCCGCCCCCCCCCCCACATACTCCCCTGGACACCACACACACACCCCCCACATGTTCCCTTACAGACACCACCCCCCACATACACCCCACCCCCCCGCCCCCATACACCCCACATACTCCCCTACACACACATACTCCCCTGAACACCACACACACACCCCCCACAACCCCACACATACCCTCTACCCCACTCACCCCACACACACTACCCACCCTCTACCAACACCCGACACACACACCACACAACCCCACAATACCCCCAATACCCCCCTACACTCACACCTCCACATTCACCCCACACACACTACATACCCCACCCACACCCTGCCACACACACACAGCACACATACTTCACATCCCCCCCCACACACAATTCTCAAGTTTTTATTAGGCGAAATAATGTTTTACCAGCACGTGACTCTTAATATGCAGCATGTTTCACTGTCCTCTCTGCTCAATGCATTTCATTTTTACTTACCCACAGGAAGGCAAGACCATGCCAGTTAAGTATGAAGAAAATTCTCTTATTTGGGTGGCTGTAGACCAGCCCGTGAAGGACAACAGCTTCCTGAGTTCTAAGGTCTTAGAACTCTGTGGCGACCTTCCTATTTTCTGGCTTAAGCCAACATATCCAAAAGGTAACATTTAAATTCTCTTAATGCTGCTGGTATATTTCCTGGGCCCCTCCACAGGCCCGAGCATGTAACCAGGAAGACGCATCAGGATGCCAGTCACAGTGTCTCAGTAATTGGCAAGAGGGATCAAAGAGAAGGAAAGTGACAGCCATGAATGTTTTAGGGAAGGGACTGAGCGGCAGGGTTAACAAGAAGCAGATCAGGGAGACACATCATCTGCCATTTTTATTTATGACACTCCCCCTTCCATCTGCTCTGCCCCTTAATCTGAGTTGTTTGCACTTTCCAATTTTACATGTTTTTATTCCGAAAGCAGAGAATCAAGAGACTAAGAAGCTGTCATATTGCTGAATCTTTATTACACTCACACCTAGAATTATGGGGCAGCCGAAAGCAGCTGTGGGCATAGGCTGAGATTCTTCAAGTTCAAGGCTTGAGCAAGAGCTCCTAAGTCGGGTGAGAAGAAATGAAGGGCCCCAGTTGGAGCGCACCTTTGAGCCATCTGTGGGTGGTGAAAGGCAGGTGAGCCCTGAGGGCCAAGTTTCCCTGTCCCCAGGGGCACCTTCACTCTTCATTGCTACCAATCGCCCCACCGGCCCCCCCCCCCAAAAGGCCTATTTTGTAGTTCTGGCTCAAGTGTGGAAAAAGGGCCTTTCTCTCAACACAGCGGAGATATACTGTTTTCTGAAAGATTTTATTGGACACAGACAGAGCAGCATGGAAATAAAATACAGGCATTAAAACCAACAGGCTTAGGAGGGGGAAATGGGCAGTTATTTTTGAAGGGGTGCAGTTACAATTCTGCAAGACGGAAGAAGTTATAGAGACAGACGTTTGCACAGCGGTGTGAATGCACTGAATGCCACTTAACTGTACAATTAAAAATGGCTAAAATGGTAAATTCTAATGTATATTTTAGCACAATTAAAAAAAAAAAAACCTGACCAGGCTTAGAAAGTTCAGGCTTCTGATTCTGCCATGGCTAATTTATTCCTCTGGATCACAAATCTCATTATGTCCCAAAGCTGGGATAAGATGGTTACTTTCTGGCCGAGGCGAAGCAAATAGGATTCAATTGATAAGCCACTGGAAAAGAGAGTTGAGAAGGATCCTGAGGCCACGTGCACAAGCAGTGTCTGTTACCCCCTAGGGGCTGCCAAATGGACGGTCACTTTTGCCCTCCCTGTACTTGCTGGGGGCGGGGGGGGGGGGCGGCTGCTTGCAACTCACAATTCTGTGGCCTTTTACCTGCCTCCACGTGGAATGGGCCTTCTTGCTTTCCACGCCCCAGGAACTGCTCCTCTAGTACCTGTCCCCTTGCCCAGTCAGTGCCTCAGACTCTGCTACCTTGTAGAGCTCCCTCTAATCCCTTACTGCTTGTGAGGACAAGCCTCTTACCCAGTGAGTTCATTCATTTATTCAACAAACATTTTTTTGAAGGCTTATTATGTGCCATTTGCTTGTTGTGGGTGATTGGGATGCACCTGTGAACAAAAGTTTACATTGTAGCAAGCGGACGCAGGGTCTTGCGGAAAACTAACAGAGAAGGGCAGAGGGTGGGGGTGAGGATGTGAAGGCGGTGCTAGTCTGATGACTGAGTACCTTCACCCTTTGGGAAAGAGCGTGTTCCCTACCTCGGAGATGGAGCGTTGCCCCTCACAGCCACAGGCATGACCACATCTTAAGTATTCAATCATAACAACACCCATCTCAGAATTACATATGTTATCTGCAACACCAGAAAAGTGGAAACCACCAAGTGCCCCCAGCAATGAAAAGGTTTAAGTAACTGTTGGTACAGCCATGGGGCCGATTACACACGTTAAAGATGAAGGATTTTTTTTCCCAGTCTTTCACGAATGTCACATTCAATAATAAAATCAAGAAAGTAAACCCCCTCTCAGGATGCCTGGTCCCCACCACCTAATTCTAAGCTCACAGGTCATCAGCGTCACAGGGCTCTCTTATCAAGAGACAGTGGTGGCTGGACAAGGTCAGAGGGAAGGGTGAGGGTCTGCTGAGCTCTGGCTATGTGTCAGCCACTGCTACAGCTTTGTATTTTGTCCTCAGTTACTCTTTGCCAACAACTGTCCAGGTAACTACAAATATTCCCATTTTATAGATGAAGAAACCAAGGTTCACAGAGATTAAATAGCTTGCCTGAGGTCATTCAGTTAGTTAAAAGAAGTGGCATTGAGATTTGAAGCCAGGTCTCCCTGATGCCTCTCCAACCGTGAACCCAGAAACCCAGAAGCTGCCTGTGGAAGTTTTCCATGGCTGTACAGCACATCTAAGTTCTCAGAAAATAATATTGCATGATATAATCATTACCTAACATTTGAATGCTTATTATATGCCAAGTGATATACTAAAACCCTTAGGTACAACTCTATCCTGTCATGATTCTGTGAATTCGATAACATTATCCCCATTTTATAGATGAAGAAAGTCAGACTCAGAGACACCAAAGCCCACCTTGTGTGGTCACTGTCCATGTTTGTTACTCAGCAGCCATGGACCCAGGTGGCAGTGTGCGAACCAGAGCACTGGGCTGGGAGCCAGAGAAGTTCACATTTGGCTCCTGTCTCTGCCATCCATTCTGTGATCTTGGCCAAATCTCTTGGTCTTTCTGAGCCTTGATGCCCTCACGTATGAACGTATCTGCCTTTTCTATCCCACCCATAGGATTTTAAAAAGAAATCAACCAAGATAACAAATCTCCTGAAAATTATAAAGCTTTATACATATGTAGTCAATCTATTAAGAACACACAAGGCTGGAGTGCCTGACTGGCTCAGCCGGTAAGCATGGGAATCTAGATATCTGGTTTGTGAGTTCAAGCCCCATGCTGGGCGTGGAGCTTACTTAAAAACAGACAAAAGAATGCACAGGGCTGAAAGTTAACAGTATACCTGTTCATCAGTGGTTTCAATAGATACAGGTTACCTTTTTTCCTACAGTCAGAAGCGTTGTGGGAGGTTTCTGGCATTATCAGCTACTCAGCGATATCACAAGGCTCTTCCTATCTTACCATTCTGCTACTCATCGCATACTGGTTCATCATCCTTGTGCCTATCCCTTCTGGTCACAAATTGGCTCATAACCCAGATATATCTATGCTCAAGAAAAGAAGACAAGACAAAGTTGTCCCAGTCCTCTTTTACCAAGAAAGCAGAAACTTTCCCAGAACCTGCGCCAATATATTTTGCTTATGTCTCACTGACCCGAAATACTTCATCTGGACTCTCTGAATTGTAAGGGAGGCTAGGGAAACAAGCAGTATTTTACTTTCTCGGCCCCTATAGTAGAGGCAGGCAAAGAAGGATTGAGAATGGATTTTTGTCAGCTACCTTAGAATCACCTATCTCAATGAGGACTGTAAAACCAAATTCTGGTTATCTGTTTGTTTCCTAAGACTCTAAAATATGCTTTATGATTTAAAAAATCAATACAAATTTCAATAGTCAAATGTTTTTGATATCCTTTTATACTTTTACCCTGATACAGTACTTCCTTAATTATCCAAATAAATGAATTAACTTACAGGTTTTCTTGTTTTGTTTGCAGAAATCCAGAGAGAAAGAAGAGAGTTGGTAAGAAAAATTGTTACAACTACCACAAGGAGACCATCCAGTGGACCACGGGGCAACCCAGGCCCTAGAGAACCAAATAATGAAACCAGACCCAGTGTTCAAGAGGATTCAGACCCCTTCAATCCAGACAACCCTTACCATGTACGTACTGATGTTTTCATGATATGCTCAGACAAATCCGTCGAACATAACATTGAAGCGGTGGTTATTTCTACTTGAGGCTTCAAATGAGCATTTAATATTTAACTTAGATTTTTACCAATTACTTAAAAACGACACCTTAATTTGTTTGTTGCAAAGTTTATAAATGAGGGTAAGAGACTTAAGCATGTTCTCTGTAGTGTGAAATCCAGATGGGTTGTAACCCTTATTCAAAGTTGTTTTCTGTGCTCTCCTTTTTTTGTCACAGGCAAATCCATAAAGACAAATTCGTATCAGGAATTTGATTATTCAAAAAAAATGTTTCTAAGAATGTGCCCTGAGGATAACATACAGAATGAAAGTATTCTCTTTCCCCCCTTTATATCCACTTTATTCATCCATTCAGCAGACATTTGTTGAGAACCTGCTCTTTTCCAGGCCCTGTGCACACAGCCAGGAGATAACTTCTGCCCTCGGGGCTCTCAGTCCAGGAGGGAGACAGACTCATACACAGATAAAACACCTTAGACTGAAACACAGGGAACTGGTGTTTATAAGGATGAAACCAATGTACTAAAAACTTCTCAAGTCTTCAACAAAATATTATTTACCATTACTATATTCTGCAGGGAGTAAGAGTAGTACATTTTTGTAACTAATTTTTAATTGAAAAAAATAATACATGCGTATATATTTTTTAAAGTATAAAAGGGCATACCATGAAATGTGTTTCCCTTCCATCTCAGACACCTTCCCCAGAGCAACGTATTAACAATAGCTATTTGCCCAGTTTCTTTGTATAAGAAAGTGTACCACACACACACTTTTAACACAGAAGAGCATACAACACTTCTGACTCTTGCTTTCTTTCCAGTTACAATACAGTATTTTGGAGACTGTTCTGTATCTTCTATGTAAATCTACCACATTCATTTTACTACTTTATTATTTTTAAAAATTATTTGAGAGAACGAGTGGTAGAGGAACTGAGAGAGGGAGACAGAGGATCCCAAGTGGAGCCCAACATGGGGCTCAATCTTACAAATTATGGATCATGACCTGAGCCAAAATCCAGTCACTTAACCAACTGAGCCACCCAGGTGCCCCAAACTTTTTTAATTTTTAAAAAAAATTTTAGAGAGCAGGGAAAGGGGCAGAGGGAAGGTGTGTGTGTGTGTGTGTGTGAGAGAGAGAGAGAGAGAGAGAGAGAGAGAGAGAGAGAGAGAGAGAGAGAGAGAGAGAGAGAGAGAAATATGAAGCAGGCTCCACACCCAGTGCAGAGCCTGGTAAGGGGCTCGATCCCATGACCCCAAGACCATGACCTGAGACAGAAACAAGAGTTGGGTTGTTTAACCAAGCCACCCAGGCGCCCCCTACCTCATTCATTTAAATGGCCACATCATAGTCCATTGCGTGGATGGATAGATGTACAGAAATTTAACTAGTTCTACTTTGGTGGACATGTAAATTATTTCCCTATCTTTTGTTATACTTTTAATAGTAAGCAACCTTGTACATGCCCCACAGGGTTATGGGAAGGAGTAAATGAGGTAATGTAGGTGAAGCTCTTAGCACAATGCTTGGCACACAGCATTGGCATTAACTTGCTCAATGTTAATTACTAGTCATATTATGCCTCTTGTACACACGTGGGAACGTAGTTTTAGCATAAATACTGGTGTATGGATTGACTGGGTCAAAGGAGATGGGAATTTTACTTTAATGGGAGGCTGCGAGAAACTGTTTCCCAAGGAATTATGCCAGCTACATGTCTTCACATGGTAACGAGAGGGACTCATGTATTTTCAAACTTTAAAAAAATCTTCACCAGTCTCTTGGCTCTGAAAATGTATCTCCTCAGTGTTTTAGCTCGCCTGTCTTTAATTATGTGTAAGGTTGAGCATCTTTTCATAGACAGGCAATTCATTTGCATATTTTTCCTATCTAGCCTATTCAGTCCAATACTGTTTCATGTGTTAGATTTATTTTCTAGTCTATCATTTTAGATTAATAAACTTTAAAAAGATTTAGAGCAAAATGTATTTTTTTAATAACCCATGGCTTATTGGAAAATTCAGGACACCATAGTACTTCATTCCCTGAAGTTCAAATAAAAATAAAAATCTGAATAGGTCAACAGACAATTTAATATACTTATTTGGGCTAGCTAAATCTGGTTCAAGGGATGATGAGGGCATCAGCCCTGTCACAGAAGGGCAGGGTGTGACTTTGTCTGCCTTGCCTCCAGACTTGAGTGATCCATATTCCCTGAAAAACTCCAACTGTATCAGTTTCTTTCCCTTTATTTCATGCTCAGCTTTAAGCAGAAACATATCTCCATGACCTCAATCCTTCACAAGTTTCTTTAAGGAAATACCCTTGGAGAGGAAAGTTCTCCCAGCTTTTAAATCCTAACACACTTTTGTTGAACTATCTGATGAAGAAATGCCTCAACCAACAGGCTTTTGACTCCCCCTGCCCTGGAAAAGTCAGCTACAATCAATTAGGTGGTTTTCTTTTTGTGGTCCCTGATGAAGCCAGTTCAAGAAATAAGGGGGAAAAAATGAGAAGAGCCTGAGGAAGAAAAAGAATGGTTTAAGAGAATAAGACAAATATTTTGATGACAAAATTTGAACACAGGGTTTATCAAATGGTGTTAAGGAATTAATTTTGTTAGGTATGGTAATGGCAGTGTAGTTGTGTAGGGAAAATACTGTTTTGGAGGTGCATTCTAATTTATGGGTAAAATGTCAATACGTTCCATTCTAAGTTCACTTCAAAATTTAAAATACTTCGGAAAAGAAAAAGTCAAGCAAGTCTGACAAAAGGTTAGCAACTGTCAAAACTAGATGATGTTCAGTACACAGTTTTCTCCACTTTCCAGTATGTTTGATATTCCTAATAGTAAAAAGCACCCCTCCCCCCTGCAAAAAGACGACTTTATTGTATACCAGAAGAGGTGATAGCATTGCTAAGTTCACTCTGCTCAAGCCTAACCTGTGTTTGGTGCTGCATCTCCTCAGGTTCAGTTACTCTAGGAAAGAGACTTCAACTGAATAAGGAATATACATTAAGGGCTTCTGGGCAATGTAATTCAATACTGTATTACACAATCTATACCCCTCGAAATCCATGGAAAGGAAAACCAAATACGTAAAGTCTGGCAGACAGCAAGTGGCTTCCAGTTCTGTGATAGCTCTCCAGCAGTGAAATGGGGATCATGCAGGTGATTTTTACTCCATCCATGATTTTGTTTATGTAATTACACTAATGGCACACAGAAACTAGGAAGTTTAAGGTCTTGAATTTTTCCACATTTTATGGTGCCTTTTCCTGAGTGTTATAGACCCCTTACGTGGAAATGAATGCAGAATCTAAAGATGTCAGCGTTTTCAGCGAGTGCAATTAGAACAGCAATCTGTTGGTTTAACAAGGAGTTTCAAAGATGCTCCAAGAGCTGTGGAGGCCACCAGTACAAAATGGCATCAGTGTTCCACTAAAATTAGCAGTGGCAGAAATGCCACTTTTGAATCATGCTTTCCTTTTTGTTAGTCTATTTAAAACGAGTCACTACTGAGTGGTAACCATGGCTCCTTAAAGGCATGGAGAAACTTCATGACATAAAAAACAAAAACAAAAAAACAGAACCCACCTTCCTGCCAGTGACAGATGGAGGTTGAGTTTTTAAAAGGAATTCTGAATTATCAGATTATAGAACTGAAAACTTCTTTACAGAAAATTATGCTTATTTCTTGTACCAGTGAAACATTCAGGATCTTATTTTAAAATGATGTGCAGGCTACAGAATTCTCACTGCGAAGAAAACACAATTACCTTTTCTTTCACAGCAGCAGGAAGGGGAAGGCATGACATTTGACCCTAGACTGGATCATGAAGGAATCTGCTGTATAGAATGTAGGCGGAGCTACACGCATTGCCAGAAGATCTGTGAGCCTCTGGGGGGCTACTACCCGTGGCCTTACAACTATCAAGGTTGCCGCTCTGCCTGCAGAGTTGTCATGCCATGCAGCTGGTGGGTGGCCCGCATCCTGGGCATGGTGTGACATCACCTCACACAGGTGCTGAAACATGAGAACTCACTCAAGAGACAACCAGAGTATGAGGCATCTTGATGCTGAATGGACCACAAAGTATTTTATATTCAATTTGAATGATGTTATTCGAGACACTTTTAATAGAATCTCTCAATTGCTTCACAGAACTTTATCCAGAATGTGCAAATGTACTGAAAGGGTAAAGTCAAAAATGCCGTTAACAATTCTTTTATTACTTGCTATTTTTTATTTGCTTTGCTTTGCCTATAAGACTAACTTCCCAAGCTACTTTAAAATAAACATGAAAAATCATTTACAATGTCAAAGATCTCAATTGTACATGAGTTCCTTTTAATCAAGTCACTAAAATAATTAAGTTTTGGTTGTTATTTATACAGAATTCCTCCATTATTCTTTTTAAAATTATTTATAGAGAGCGGGCAAGTGTGAGCGGGCAGAGGAGGGGGGGTTGAGAGAGAAGAGGAGGGGAGGGGGAGATGGGGGGAGACACACACACACACACACACACACACACTCAAGCAGGCTCCACACTCAGCATGGAGCCCCACACAGGGCTTGATCCCATGACCCTCGGATCATGACCTGAGCTGAAATCAGGAGTCAGGACACTCAACTGACTGAGCCACTCAGGTGCCCTCCCTCCATTGTTACCTTTATTGTTCTTCCCAGTCTTGCAAGTGTGCCCCAAAGTTCCCACATAAAAACATAAACAAGAAAGTAAGACAGGACTTATAATGTAATTTATCTGAGAGCAAACAAAGTTCAAAGTGGTAGCTCACAGAACATTTATTATTTATAGTTTGTGCTTGTATGTGATTAACAGGTGGCTGCCCTATGTTAGGAGTCACCTCATAAAAAAGAGCATTAGGATAAAGAGGGAAAATGAAGTCAAAGATAAATCAGACTTGTGGGGAAGAAGGACTTACACTGACATTCTGAAAAGGTCTTCATATCCTTTTCAATCTGTTTTCAGTAAGTGGTCACTGCACATGAAGCAGCAGAGTGATATCTATCTTTGTAGTACAAATCAGGCTGTTGATGTAGTCCAATTACCAATAAGTTACTCTCAGAGTAACAGGACTCACAGTACTGCTTGGCAGATCTGGTTGAGAGGAATGACTTATTTATTTATAATGACATAAAGTCTCTCAGGAACAAGGACTGTCTTTAGAAACTGAAATAAATACTGGATCAGAAAAATGAACAGGTATTTCATATTTTTGACATTTTAGTTCTGAATCCCAGTTCGAAAGAGAGAGAGGTTTCTTAAGGAAAGTAAGTTTTCCAAAACAATACAAGGATTCAGAGACGACAGAATGGTCTTGATACCACAATCTCACTACACTCCCAGAATCTAAATAAACCTTATTACTGTACGTCTAATGTTTGCCAGTTTAAGCTGGTAAGGTTGACACAGTTTCTTAAACCTGATTATCAGATGAATGCTCATATATCTGCATCTAATGGAATATACAGCAAGTTAGGTCTCTGCAGGAGAAAGAGATGAAGAAAAGACACATGCTGACCTGCAGGTAATGGTCAAACAGTTCTCAGGCAGCAGCCACTTCTGGCACAGATAGGAATTTTACATGTTTAGCCTTTAAAATGGCTGTTACCCTATTAACCAAGTAAATACGTGCCAATGGTTCTGCCTACCATCTCCAACCTCACTGGCCAGCAACCTGTACTTGCTTCTACAACTAAATAAAAGGGCGGGGGGGGAAAGCCAAAAAGACTCTGTGATCCCAGCCCAGAAGAGCTTGTGGTCTTACGAGAGACACATAATCCGGACTCAGTACACAAAAGGCCTTGACAAAGATTGGGAGAACTGGGCTATTTGAAGGAAGAAAGTGCCTTTGTGAGGTCTTCAAGAGTAAGCAGGAGTTAGCCAGGTAAAGATGACAGAGGAAGGGCATTCTGGGCAGAGGGCAAAGTTGAGTAAAGTCAGAGGTATGAAGATGCATGAGACAACCAGAAGAAATGGGCATTTGGGTTGAAGTAGAACACAGACATGTAGATAGAAGACAGCTTACATTACCTGTTAACTTTTATTTATTTGGTGGATAAGGAAGAGGAAACCAGTGAAAGGTTGCAAGCAAGAAGGGAGCTGGTTAAGTTTCCATTTTTAGATAGATCAACCTTGGAAACTTTCCTTGAGAGAACTAAGCAGGTGACAGACTTAGAGAAAAGCACGTCCCAGGGAAGACAGGCTGTCTCTTGAAAAGGTGCTCCCTTTTCAAAGCACCGTAATTAAATGAAAATATAGGAAGTAAATACTCTACTTCATAATTGATAATGGAGTTACACTGTGTTACGAAAAGTCACTAAATACCCAAGGAAGTCAACCTAATAGGGGAAAAATACTGATGTTTTAAGGGCAGAGGGGAGATCCAAGGTTGGATTAAGGGTAGACATGACAGACTCAAGTTATGCTCAAGGAAGAAAACGAAAGGTCTACTCTGAAAGAGAAGAATGAAGCGTACAAAGGAAGAAGAACATTTAGTCAAAGACGACACTGCAGAATATAAACTTTTCACAAACCGATACTAATTCCCAGATCACCTTTATTAAGCAGGCCAGTCTAAAAGGTGGAATGACAGTCCAGTTTGCTGTGATGAATCCTGACTTTGTGTGTACGCTGTGTGTATGTGTATATATATAGTTTACTATTTTATAGGTACTTCTCTAATTCTCAGCAACGCTGTAATCCAATCCTATGGAGGTCACAGGTTAATTTTCAAGGTCCTCATCTGACAGACTGAAAAGGGCTACAATAGCCCTAGATGTGACAGCTGCTGCTGCATAAGCACAAAGAAAATGAGGACAAGGCCATGCTGGGTTCCGGTAGGTTCTTTCTATGTTACATTAACGTATCTCACTAAAATACGCCAACATACGTCTACTGCATTTTAAAAACTTGTTAACCTCATCCTTATACCTCCCCCTTCTACCAACCTCCCCAAATAATTGACACTATTAAAGTAAATACATTCAGAATAATCACTTAACCCACTCAAAACAGTTTATTTCTTACACCAGATTTTATTGCACTCTGAAATACAAGCTACATTCTTACAAAATAGAAATTCCTTGTGTGTGTGGGACAAATTAGTTTCTGCATAAGCTAAATATGCTGATTTGTTTTATGAACATTTATTTTATAGAAAGGGTCACAATCTTTTTTAGAGTTAACTGACTTATTGAGGGAGTAAGAGGGTGTTGACAAAAATCTACATGCACAGATAGTCCTAGTAGCGTATCTCAAACATGAAGGTGTAAACTTGAGTCAATGATGCAAACGTTAGCAAAAACATTTTACAGGCACAGTGAGTTTTGGTGTTTATGAAAGGAAGGTGAATTCCTTTTAAAGGGCTTTTGTACATATATGCATGCTTATATCCCATATGCATATACAGCTTTCACTTTGAAAAAGCCCAATATAGTATTTAGAATCAAATTTACAAACAGGTTAAGTTAGTGTTGCCTGACTTAACAATAAAAGGACTTACTACAGATTTTATTTAAACTGTTTACATTCAAAAGTAATCAATTTACATATAGTTTTTAGGTATTTACCTTGTAAAGGTAGGTACATCTATATATACATTTATTGCATATATAATCTAAACCTAGCAAATAGTTGATTTTAAGCTCACTGAACCTTTTCCATGTCTTAATAGTTTTAAAATCAAAAATATATAGGAGTCAGTCATTATTAGAGTATATGTTATCATCAGATAGATAATGGGACTGGAAATCGTATACCCACTAAGCTATAACTAAGTCCTTAAATTAAAATACCAAATTATTAAAAACCATTTAAGTTCCTTATATGAGCTTATTAATAACACTACAGATGTTCTGTGTCATAGTCCTGTTGTCTCCATGCCTCCTCCTTTACAAAAATCCTCTTCACATCAAATTCCTGCAATTAGAATGCTAGAAAGTTCAACCTTTTTCCTCAGCTGTAAGCCAGCTACAAAAATTTTAGTAGCAATGCCTGAAAGAAATAACCCCTAAATACTTTTTTAAAACTAGCACTGAAAAACAAAACAAAAAACTAGCACTGTATTTGCAGATTTACTTGCAATTACTTAACAAACAAACAGGATACTGGTGGTTTCCTGTCCTTCAGACTTGCAAGGTGTGCATTATTTCCTTGCAAAAAATTTCTCTTCCCAACTGTTATATTCCTTTAACCTAGACCATTATCCATTTTTATATAATGAATTAGCTTTATACTGACATAGCCAAAGACCTGGAATAAACTAGTCAAGCATGAACTTTCAGGAGAACATAATGCTTTTAAAAGCAAGTGGTTTCTTTTCAATTAAAACCATATTCCTGCCTGTTAGTTACTGAGTTAACTATACAACTACACAGTAAAAATAATCTCCACAGGCTACACCCAAACACACATTCTACTCAACCTACTAAGCCCCTCCCCTCATAATTTTTAATATTCACTTAGCACCAATGCATAATCAGGCAGCATCTGAGAACATTCCAGTTGCTAAAGAAGAAATAGTGCCTCATTATACACCAGTACTATGCCAGGGCTCTCCATGAATACTGAGCATTCTAATATTCTCTTTGATTTTAGTAGTATCTCAGCAGTGATAAGCTAGCATCTTGTTCAAATATTCTCAATTTGTTTCAGTTTGAAACACATTTTCTTTCATCATGGGCAGTAACCACATAGTTATATAGATTCAATGAGTTTACTATATAATGACCCCAAGTTTCTAATGACAGAGGAGCAAAAATAATCACTGAGCTTCTCTCCTCTGCCTTTACATCCATGTAAGAGGGAAAAAAATTCTTCAAAGGAACAACCCAAATAGCTTTTTACTCTTTTCTGAAACTTATAGGAAATAGGCATTAGAGATTAGTGTTAAAATCACTTTGCCCCTTGAAATCGGTGTTTTTTTAAGGGCAGTGCCCCAGGCCACACACTTCAAAATCACCAGGTCATTAAAAACACAGGTTTTCCCAGCCCTATTCCAAACCTACTGATTCAAAAATCTCAGGAGGGAAGCTAAGAAAGCCTACATATTAAATAAACAAGCTGCCCAGATGAGGCTTATTCAACATTAAGTTTGAGAACCACTATCCAATGTATTATACAGAAGATCTGACTACTGCTGTAATTTTAAGTTGCCTGATATTTGGGGTAACTGTCAGAAGGTCAGTACATGTCAGGGGAAATAACGTTTTAGGTGAGTTAGATTCTGATTCTTTCACCAACTACGTATGGGAGTTATGTTAAAGAATGGTTATGAAGAAAACAGTATTTTGAGTGTACTCTGGAAAAAACGCACCTGTAAAACCAAAGGTTTGGACTAGATAGCATTTAAGATTCTTTCTAGCTCTAAAATTCTGATTTTATTTTTCTTTGTTTTGTCTCCTCATATTGACAGGGGATGAAATGCAAATACATGTTTAAGGGAGTAATAGGTACCAAAGCTATTTCTAGTCTTGGCAGATGGGCCATAAAAACATGCCCTGCTGATATGATTTTTACAATTCTATTAAACATAAAACCCCATATAACACTTATTCTTAAGTCTCTGTTCACAACCAGTCATTCTATTTAATTCAATTCTGACTCCGTATCTATTCTGCTATAAACTGTACTTATATTCCAGACAAGAAATAGCTTTGCTAAACAAAGATTACACTAAAATGTGATATTACTGTAATTTAACATGTGAGGAGGAAAGGGCAGACATAAGGTGAGAACTGAGACTGAGGGTATCCCATTTACCCATGAAGTCCTATACCAGAAGTGAAATTCATTCACATCAATACTTTCAGGTATTCAGAGTAAAACTCCCCAACAATCCATATTAGATTTATAAAGTAAATCTGACTTGGCTATATATACATTTGATAAAAATGAGAAAATTTTCAAAAAGACTGACAACTGATAGAATTTTGAGTGAGGACAACAGGATTTTCTATTCAGCTACAACAAGCTCTAGCCTGGCAACCATCGGTCCCCTCTGTATTCCCTGAAGACCCTACATGATCCAGACCTCCCCGCTCTCCCTTCCCTCCCATCAGTAACCTAAACCCCTAGTTCCTCTGACTGACATCGGGGCTTCACATTCACCATTCCTTCTGTGGGGAGGGCTCTTTCTCAAGTATCTGCACCATTCCCCCCTTTGCTTCAAGTCTGTATTCAAATGTCACCTGCACTCTGAGTTCTTACTTGATCTTCTAGCTCAAATCTGTCCTCTTCAAATATTTAGTTTTCTTCCTTAGCACTAACATCATTTAACATACACTTTGACCATTTCTCTCATGAGCTAAAATCTATAAAAGCAGGGAGTTTTGTGTTGCTCACCAGTGTATTCCTAGTGTTTAAAACAGTGTCTGGCATATACTTGGCACTCAATAAATTAATGGGTGTATCATGAATTATGTATTTTTCACTCACCTGTATTTTTCTAATATCTGTATTAAAGTGAAAACTCACTAAAAAAAAAAAAGTACATAGCTTTTGGCAGAAAGACTTCAAGGATGTTCACACTGTTAAAGAATAAAGTATGCAACTCTCACCAAAGATGGTCACAGGATATTCAAAATCTCAAAATTTCTTTGGAGGTTTTCAAGAAAAAAAAGGTACTAGGTAAGTAGTTCAAATTTTTGCACACAAAGATTGGTATGATTATTATTTTTAGAAATTGGCATGCTTATAAACGAGAATGCTGGACTCACTCTTGGTTTCCAAACCTTTCCATATGCTCAAACTAATTTCATTCCTGGCTTTACAAATCGCTGGCCACTTTCACTCTCCCCAAGTTCCCTGGGCTCAAGAAGTCTTCTGGAAGAATGACTAACCTAGTTAGGAAGTTCCTTAAGAAAACACATACGTTTTGGTTTTAAAACAAATAGGACAAAAGAAAGAAATCTGAATAGCAAAACAAAACAAAAAAAACCACACTTGGATATCACAATGGTTTTGATTACTTATATAACTGCTATTCCCTATAATAATGTAGATAAATTAAGAACAAATCAGATTTAGCTAAGCCATGGGTTAGAAACCTATTTAAAATTACTATTCTATCTACTGATAAATAAATGATCAATTTCAAGGGCACAATAGGAAAAACAAAGTAAACTTCAAAAACCTAATTAGTCTGGGAAAAGTAACCCGTTTCAATACTTGAATATCCACTATGTGAAAGGCAGAGAGTTCGGCATCAAAAATCCAAAGCTAAGTAATTAACACTGTGACTGAGAAGGACCCACAAGGTACAAAAGAAAACTGCAGCTAGCCCTAAACCCAGTGGAACTGTGAGAGGTCCCACTTCCAACTCACAGCTGGAGTGGCAAGGAATTCCTGTAGAGGCCACAGAATGGAGAGGTTCATAAGAGTGCCGATATTGTCAATGGGGTCACTTAAAGAACAAATGGAAGAAAATAAGGGCAGTCTATGCAGCATTAAGACCTCAAGAAAATGCAACCACCATCAAACAAATTCTGTGGGCCTATTCCCTGTGCCACCAGGTACTGCAGATACAAAGGTGGAAGCTACCACCCACACCTCCTAACCCAACCATCACACAGGGATGAAATGGGTCATCTGTAGCCACCTGATAAATAAATAACAGATCTGATTCAAACATATTTGTGAGATAGTCAAATGGAGTAAGACTGAGACCTATATAAAGAAGCCCAGTAAATCCATGCATGATTACTGCAGCCAATTCCAAACTGTTTTTAGAGAAAACTCTAGTCTTCCTTTAAGTGCTGAATTCATTTGGGTAGCCTTTAACTCTGAACCAGGATCATCTTCTTCTAGTTAAAAGGACCAAGATGGAATGGGACACTATGTCCACTCCAGATTTAGTTAATTCAGCAAGCAAGCTCCCTTGCACCCTAGATCATTCAACTAAAAGGAAAACCATTAAAATCCTTAACTTTCAGCTCCAACAAATGGAGGACCCCAAACAAACCAATAAAAAACCCACAACCTTCCTGGTCTCTGCCATTACTGCAAAAAGGCAGGACACCGGAAGAAGAAAGACTATTGCAGGCTTAAGTGCTCCAGGCACCTTCAGCCCTCTAACCAGCCTTTCCAGTGTCCTGCCAATCCCCAATGTCAGAACTGCAAGGAACTACAAGGGTTTTTCCCAATCCTTACCCTTAATCGGCTCAGAGAAACCACTCTCCAGATTGTAAATGAATGTTTCTCTGTCCTTAAGGACACTGAAGCTATACCTGGTGCTCAACCCCACCGTTATTAAACAGCTCCTGCCATAGAGTATTAAAACAATTAAAATAGTATGGGTCTCCAATAAAACAACAGGTTCCTAGGTCTAAACTTATTCTTTTTTGGTTAGGCCAAGAGATAATCCAACCTTTTCTCTGTAGCTCTTTCATCCCTATTGATTGGATTGGTATTTCTTGGAAAAATATGCTGGAATCTGTCTCCTCAAAGGGGAAAAGAAGTCTAAAATTTGAAAACAGCAACCAAAATAGCCAAATAGGTGAATCAAATGATCCTTCAACATGTTTTATTTGTTCCGTCTCTGATGACACTAGAGCTAATTACAAAGACATTGATCATTTGTCTATTGAACCAGCTACCGCTCTCCTTATGGGCAAAACCCTGAACTGTTATTGGCAGAATCCACAGTGTACCTCCTATTAAGATACAACTAGATCTCGCAAAGCCTCTCCCTAGAATTAATCAGTACCCTACAAATAAGGAGGCTGTTCTGGGCATTAAGCCCACAATGGAATAAGGCCTAAGACCTCCTTATCCCCTAAACCAGTCCCTGCAATAGCCCTACTTTACCAGATAAAAAGAAAACAAAACAAAAACCAAAAACAAAATGGCTACAGTACCTTCAAGTCATAAACAGCACTGTCATCTTTCACCGCCCAGTTGTTCCCAATCTCCATACTTTGTTGGCCTCTATTCCCACTGAAAGTAAATTTTTCACCATAGTTGACTATATAGTGTCTTCTTTAGCTTCCCAGGGGATAAGGCAAGACACTATCTCTCTGCCTTCACTTGGGAAGGACAATACACCTGGACAGTACTGCCCCAAAGTTCTACTGAAAGTCCTTTGTACTTTTCACAAATCTTAAAAGCTGATCTAGATCATCTAAAATTTCCTAGAAGTTCTATCCTATTACAATATGTAGATGACTTGCTTCTCTGCTCCCTTTTTCAAGCCTCTTCACAAGATGACAGCATCCACCTATTAAATCTTTTAGCCTTACAGGGACATAAAGTCTCCAAGGAAAAACTGCAGTTCGTTCAAACTAAGTTTGATATTTAGAACACCCTAATTTCAGAACAAGGGTTGTGTTTAGATCCAAACAGGCATCATGGCATCCTGAACTTTTCGAAAAGCAAATCTGAGCATCAATTACAAGGTTCCCTTGGGCTATCTGGCCATTATTAAAATTCTACTCCAAGCTTCTCATGTCTTGAGAGAGAGAAAGTGCACACGTGTGAAGAGTGGAAGGGTAGACAAAAAGGGAAAGAGAAATTTTAAACAGGTTCCAGGCCCAGCCCCGAGCCCGATGCAAGACTCAATCTCATGACCGTGAGATCATGACCTGAGCCGAAATCAAGAGTTGGAGGCTCAATTGACGGGAGCCACCCAGGTGCCCCCTCAAGCTCCTCTCTTAAGGCCCAATCTCTGTATGCTTACTAAAAAACAACAAACCTGACCCTATTATTAAGATCAAGACAACTTAGTCTTTAATGTCTTAAATAAAAACCTAATAAATTCCCCTGCTCTTGAACATCTCAATTATCAACTTCCCATTTTCCTTTGTGTGTAATGAAAAAAGAGAAGAATGCCCTTGGGGTGCTCCCTCCCAAACCTGGGAACCACCACTGGCCCACAGGGTATTACAGCCAATACCTAGACCCTGTGGCATAAGAGCACTCCCCACCCTCTGCCTTAGAGCCATTCCTGCCACTGTTCTTTGAGTCAAGGTGTCTGAAGAAATAACCATGGGAATCCCTTCTAACTCGTCTTGTACTTTATTCTGTAGAAACCTTTCTAAATTCTCATGTTGAACTGCTGTCAGTTAGTTGCCTCACCTCCTATGAAATCCTCTTGCTAACCAATCCTCCTACAGTAATACCACTTACTCATGGTTTCATATCCAGTAGAATTGAAGAAGTTGATTTAAGGAGACAAGATAGCATCTAAAGCAAGTCTTCAACTGCAATGAAACTGGGTTCTTCTGAAAGAAGATGCCCAACAGAACCTTCATTAATAAAAGTGCAAAGGAAGCACCACAGCATAAAACATGGAAGGCTACATTAACTCTGATACTATGTGACAATAATGCAGAGCATATGATAAAGCCTGGTATAGTGTACAGAGGAAAGAACCCACATGCTTGCAAAAACAAAAACAAAGAAATTATCTTCCTGCATTCTGGTAACATAATCAGAAAGTGTGGGTGATTGCCATCTTGTTTATGGGATAGTTCCACCAATGCTTCATCTCCAAAGGGAAAAAAATACTCAAGAGTAAGGGTTGGAATTTAAGTCCTATTGGTAATAGACAATGCACTTGACCATCCCGAGTCTGTCTGCTATGTAAAAGAAAATGTTGAGGTTGTAGTCTTATAACCTCACTGCCTCAGCCTCTTGACCAGGGAATCATTAGGTTTGTCAAGGCCACATACACCTGCCATGGATTTGATCACATTCAATCAGCAATTGACACAGACCCTAATCTGGACAAAATGCAGTGCTGGAAGTCATTCACTACTGCTAATGTAATAATATTCATCAAAGCTGCAATGAATGAATTAAAACTAGAATCTGTACATGACTGCTGGAAGGACTGAGAGAGTGAAGACATGAATTATTTTAAAGGCTTCCCAGGGATTGATGGAGAGTTAAGAAAATCCTCCACACAGCAAGATCAGTTAGTGGATGTGGACTGGCCGACCTTTTTGATGAATAAATTGAAGAACATACTGAAGAACACTTCAAGTGTTCACAAGTGAGGAAGTGAAAGAACTTGAGTCATTTATAAAGGAAGAAGATGAAGAAGAAACAAGCAGGAAATAAAGCAAAACCAGCAATGTGGACATTAGTAAAATTTGCTAGAGTGTTTTGAATTGCACAGATTCAAATTATGGACAAATTATGGAATGTGATCCTCAAATGGAACACACGATTAAAGTCACCTATATAATCCCTGAAGGATTACAACCTCTGCAGCAACACTCTGATAGCCAAAAAGAAAGAGACAACAAATTCCAATTACAATGTTCTTCCAAAGTTTTAGGGGGGAAAAAAAACCCTTCAACATTCAAGGATCCCCAATTATTGATATTTTCAAGGCTTGATGATCTAGATCACTTGAAGCAGATTATCCTGGATTTACTGTCAGAAAGTCTGTTAACAGTGCCTAACACTGTCACTATGCCTGCGTCACTCACTTAATCTCATCACACAGGCATCATATTGTCTCACATCATCACAAGTAGTAGTATAGTATATAGTACAGATATTGTGGGAAACAATCATATACATTTTAAGTATTATTATTGCCATTAGCTTTATGTTTTCAACTTTATCGCAGGTATGTATACATAGAATTAAAACATAGTAGAGAGAGGGTTCAGTACTATCTGCTGTTTCAAGCAACCACTGGTGGTCCTGGAGTGTATCCCATGTGGATAAGGGATGGGGGGGAGCAACTACTGTAGAAATCTTTCTCACTGTAACAACCTTTAATACTGCTAACTCTTCTCCCCTCTAAACTTTGCATGACTGCTTAATATGAATGGACTCCCTCCATGATGACTTACAGTAAACTCCTTTGGATACCACTGACTTCCACAGTTTACTGATGGTTCTTATTTAAAAGATGAAAAGGTAAATACTGAGCCAGCTATGCATTTCCAATTCTCCTCAAAGTTATTGAGGTGGCACCTTTACCTTTGGCTACCTGAGCCCAATAGGCTGAACGGTATGGTCTTACTCAGGCCTGCATTTTAGCTCTGGGGAAAACGGCAAATATAGGTAGACCTCATTTTACTACACTTTACAGATACTAGAGGGTTTGTGACAAGCCGGCATCCAGCAAGTCTACAGGTTCCAGTATTTTTCCAACAGCATTTATTCATTTTGTGTCTCAGTGTCACCATTTTGGAAATTCTCACAATATTTCAAACTTTTACATTACTACTGTACTTGTTATGATGATGCGTGACCAGTTATTATTAATATTACTAGTATAGTTTTGGGGTGCCACAAACCACACCCAAGAAAGAGAGCAAACTTAACTGCTAACTGTGCGTGTTCTGACTGCTCCACTGGCCATTTCCCCATATCTTTTTCTTTAGGCCTACCTATTCCCTGAGATACAACAACACTGAAATTAGGCCAATGGCCTCTAAATGTTCAGGTAAAAGGAATAGTTACATATCTTACTTTAAATCAAAAGCTAGAAATTATTAAGATTAGTGAGGAAGGCATGTTGAAACCCAAGACAGGTAGAAAGTTAGACTCTTGTGCCAGTCAACCAAGTTGTGAGTGCAAAGTTCTTAAAAAAATTAAAAGTGCTATTCCAGTGAACATGTGAATGAGAAAGTAAAACAGCCTTACTACTAATGATGTGAAAAGAGTTTTAGTGATCTGAATAGAAGATCAAACCTGTCACAATATTCCCTTAAGCCAAAGCCTAATCCAGAACAGGACCCTAACACTCTTGAATTCTATGAATGCTGAGGGTGAAGAAACTGCAGAAAAGTTTGAAGCTAGCAGGGGCTGGTTCCAGAGATTTAAGGGAACAAGCCATCTTCATAACATAAAAGTGCAAGGTGAAGCAGCAAGTACTGATGTAAAAGCTGGAGCAAGTTATCCCGAAGATCAGGCTAAGATAATTAATCAAAGTGGCTACACCACGCAAAGCATTTTTTTTTTTTTTTTTAAAGTAGTCTCCAGGCTCAATGTGGGGCCTGAACTCACGACCCTGAGACCAAGGGTCACATGCTCTACTAACTGTGCCGGCCAGGTGCCCCACAGGGCATTTTCAATGTACAGCTGACCCTTGAAAAACACAGATTTGAACTGTGTGGGTCCATTTATACTCACATTTCTTTTTCAATAAATATACTGGAAAATTTGGCGGGGGTGGTGGTGGATTTGCAACAATTTGAAAAAAATGTACAAATTGCATAGCCTAGAGCTACTGAAAAAATTAAGAAGAAGGAAGGTCTATCATGAATGCATAAAATATACATAGTTACTAGTTTATTTACTACTCATTTACTATCATAAAATATACACAAATCTACTATAAAAAGTTAAAATTTACTGATATGTACGCAGCATATACTAAACAGCATGCTACTAAGCAATGAATGGGTCAACCAAGAAAGCAAAGATGAAATAAAATACATGAAGACAGGGGTGCCTTGGTGACTTAGTTGGGGGTCCAGCTCTTGATTTCAGCTCGGGTCATCATCTCGCGGTTTGGGAGTTCAAGCCTCACAGCGGGCTCTGTGCTAACAAGCATGGAGCCTGCTTGGGATTCTCTCTCTCCCTCTCCCTGCTCACACTCTATCTCAAAAATAAACAAACATTTAAAAAAATACATGAAGGCAAATGAAAATAAAAACACAAGTCCAAAATATCTAGGACACAAGGAAAGCAGTTCTAAAGTTACAGCAATATAGGTCTCCCTCAAGAAACACGAAAAATCTCAAACAATCTAACCTCACACCTAAAGAAACTAGAAAAAGAATAAGTAAAGCCCAAAGTTAGTAAAAGGAGATGATTAATAAAGATCAGAGCAGAAACAAATAAAATAGAGATTGAAAACAACAACAACAACAACAACAGAAAAGATCAATAAAACCAAGAGCTGGTTCTTTAAGAAAATAAAATTAATAACCCTTTACCCTGACCCCTCAAGAAAAAGAGAGAGGGTCCAAATAATTTTTTTTTATGTTTTATTTTTGAGACACAGAGAGAGCATGAGCAGATAAGGGGCAGAGAAAAAGGGAGAAAACAGAATTGGAAGCAGGCTCCAGGCTCTGAGCTATCAGCACAGAGCCCGATGGCGGGGCTCGAACCCACGAACCGTGAGATTGGGACCTGAGCCGAGGTCGGACGCTTAACGGAAAGAGCCACCCAGGCGCCCCGAGAGGATCCAAATAAATAAAATAAAAAATGAAACAGGAAAAGTAACATTCAATACCACAGGAATACAAAAGATTATGAAATACTATGAAAAGTTATATGCCAACAAACTGGACAACCTAGAAGAAATGGGATAAATTCTTAAACATTCTAAATCTTCCAACACTGAATCAAGAAGAAACAAAAACTGAACAGACCAATTACTAGTAACAAAACTGAACTAGTAACCAAAAACTCCCGACAAATAAAAGCCCAGGACCAGATGGAGTCACAGGTGAATTCTAACAAATATTTAAAGAGTCAATACCCACTCTCTTCAAGCTATTCCGAAAAATGGAAAAGAAAGGAAAACTTCCAAATTCATTCTACAAGGTTAATATTACCCTAACACCACAACCAAACACATTACAAAAGAACTAACTATAAGCCAATAACACTGATGAACATATATAGAAAAATTCTGAACCATTATCAGTAAACTGATTCAACGGTACACTGAAAGTATCATGTACCACAATCACTTATTTTAGAGATGATTCAATGATGCAAGGATGGTTCAATATTCACAATCAATGTGATACACCACCTTAATAAAATGAAAAATTAAAATCACATGGTCATTTCAACAGATGCAGAAAAAACATCTGACAGAATTTAACTTCAGTTCGTGATAGAGATTCTCAAAAAAATGGATTTAAAGGGAAGATACCTCAACATAATAAAAGCCATACATGAAAAACCAGGAGCTAACATTATATTCAGTGGTGAAAAATTGAGAGCTCTTCCTCCAATATCAGGAATAAGATGATGATTGTCCACCCTCAACACTCAAAAAAATTTTAATGTTTACTTATTTTTGAGAGTGAGTATGTAAACGAGAAAGAGAGAGAGAGCACTGAGCAAACAGGGGAGGGGTAGAGAGAGAGAGAGGGAAATACAGTATCTGAAGCAGGCTCCAGGCTCTGAGGTGTCAACACAGAACCTGACACAGGGCTCAAACTCATGAACCGCAAGATCATGACCTGAGCCAAAGTGGGATGCTTAACCAAATGAGCCACCCAGGCACCCCACTCTCAACACTTTTATTCAACATGGTAATGGAAGTTCCACCCACAGTAATAAGACAAGAAAATGAAATAAAAGGCATCCCAATTAGTAAGGAACAAGTTAAATCAACACTATTTGCAGATGACATAATATTACACACAGAAAACTCTAAAGATTCCACCAAAAAACTACAAGAATAATAAATTCAGTTAAAGTTACAGAATATAAAAATAAATATCCAGAAATTGGTTACATTTCTATACACGAATAATGAAGTAGCAGAAAGAGAAATTAAGAAAGCAAGTCCATTTACAATTGTACCACAAAGAAGAAAATACCAAAGAATAAACTTAACCAAGCAGGTGAAAGACCTATACTCTGAAAACTATAAAACATTGGTGAAAGAAACTAAAGATGACACAAATAAAAGGACATCACACTCATGGACTGGAAGAATATTGCTAAAATGTCCATACTACTCACAGCAATCCACAGATTTAATGCTATCCCTTATCAAAATACCAACCACATTTCCCACAGAACTAAAACAAACAATATTACAATTTGTATGAAACCACAAAAGACCCCAGGCAGCCAAAGCAATAGAAAAAGAACAGAGGCGCCTTGGTGGCTCAGTTGGTTAAGCATCCAACTTCAGCTCAAGTCATGATCTCAAAGTTTGTGAGTTCAAGCCCTGCGTCGAGCTCTGTGCTGACACCTTGGAGCCTGGAGCCGGCTTCGGATTCTGTGTCTCCCTCTCTCTCTGCCCCTCCCCGCTTGCACTCTAAAATGAACATTAAAAAAAAAGTAACAACAAAACTTGAGATACCATAATTCCAGATTTCAAGATATACTACAAAATTGCAGTAATAAAAACAGTACGGTACCGGCACAAAAACAGACACCCAGATCAATGGAACACAATAGAGAGCTCAGAAATTAATCAATGCTCCTATGGGTTGATTAATCTACGATAAAGGAGGCAAGAATATATGCAACAGGGAAAAGACGATCTCTTCAATAAATGGTGCTAGGTAACACTTAACTATGTGCAAAAGAATGAAACTGAACCACTACTTTCTTGTACTCTACACAAAAATAAACTCAAGATGGATTAAAGACCTAAATGTGAGACCTGAAACCACAAAGCTCCTACAAGAAACACAGGCAGTGATTTCTTTGACAACAGCCTTAGCAACATTTTTCTACATGACTCCTCAGGCAAGGGAAACAAAAGCAAAATTAAACTACTGGGATTACATCAAAATAAAAAGCTTTTGCACAGTGAAGGAAACCATCAAGAAAATGAAAATCAGGCAACCTCCTAAATAGGAGAAGGTATCTGCAAACAATATATTCAATAAGGGTTTAATATCTAAATATATAAATAACTTACACAACACAATATCCATTCTACATTTCATAGATCAAGGCATAATTTTGACTTTCAAGTCTTACTATTTAAGAAGTGTACTTCATAAGGCTATAGCTAGCATCTATAGATAGTAATTCCTTTGATGGATCTGGGCAAAGTAAGCTGAAAACCTTCTGGAAAGGATTCACCATTTTAGATGCCAGTAAGAACATTTGTGATTCATGGGAAGAGGTCAAAATATCACCATTAACAAGAGTTTGGGAAAAGTCGATTCCAACCCTCATGGATGACTCTGAGTGGCTCAAAACTTGAGTGCAGAAAGTAACTGCAGATTTGATGGAAATAACAAGGGAGCTAGAATTAGAAGTGGAGCCAGATGAGACTGAATTGTTGCAATCTCATGATGAAACTTCAATGAATAAAGACATGTTTCTTACAGCTGGGCCAAGAAAATGGCTTCCTGAGATGAAATCTACTTCTGGTGAAGATGCTGTGAAGAATGTCGAAATGACAACAAAGATCTTAATATTACATACACTTAGTTGACAAAGCAGCACCAGGGTTCAAAAGGACTGAATCCAATTCGGACAGAAATTCTGTGTGTAACATGCTATCAAACAGAATCACATGTTATAGAGACATTGTCTGTGAGTCAATTCACATGGCAAACTTTACTGTTGTCTTAAGAAATTGCCAGACATGTAACCTTCAGCAACCACCACTCTCATCAGTCAGCAGCCATCAACATAGAGGCAAAACCCTTCACCAGCAAAAAGATGGACTTGCTAAAAGCTCAGAAACCGGTTATTAGCATTTTCAGCAATAAAGTACTTTTTAATTAAGATATATATATTGTTTCAGACATAATGCTATCACACACTTAATAGCCTACAGTATAGCATAAACATAAATTTTATTTGCACTGGGAAATCTCTATAATGTTTCTCCCAAATGATAACGTAGAAAAACTGACTAGCAATGCTCAACAACTAAACCCAGAAAAGGAAATACAAAATCAGAAAGCTAACAACTGTCAGTTCAATAAAACAGAGAATTCTGTTTTGGCCAAATAGCAGAAACCCAGTCATACCAGAGACCTTAAAATTTGCATACTGTATATGCTTTGAAATATAGCTCTTCTGATTAAATGGTAACTTCTATGAACCAATACTGGTGGGGAACTATCAATACAGATGCAAAAAGTGCCTACTTTGCTTGCTACACCTGCTCCAAATACAACCCAAGGAAAGCTACCTATACTGCTCCTGGATGCTTTAAATTGCCCAATGGACAATTCAAAGTTTGGCAAATGGATTTCAGTCAACCTCTCCCCTACCCCCAGTTTCATAGCTATAAATATAAATATGTTTTAGTCATGGTTTGTATATTTTCTCACTGGACAAAAGCTTTCCCTTATTAGACAGGTTACTGCTTTTTCTGTGGCTAAAATACTATTAGAAAAGATTGTCTCTACCTGGGGAATCCCCTTGAACTTCACAATGACCAGGGAACTCAGTTCACTGGTCAAGGGCTTTAAAGACCTATGCTTGTTAGCCATTCTACAACACTTTCATTGTGCTTACCACCCTGAATCCTCAGCTAGTCAAATGCACACTAATGGCATCAAGGCTCAACTGGCAAAATTTGTAGAGACCCTTTTAAATACTCAGGCCAAGGGGCACCTGGGTGGCTCAGTTGGTTAAGCATCTGACTTCAGCTCAGGTCATGATCTCATCGTTCATGAGCACAAGTCCTGCATCAGGCAAGCTTGAGTCCCATGCTGAAAGGATGGAGCCTATGTGAGATTCTCTCTTCCCCTCTCTCTGCCCCTCATGGGATTCTCTTTCCCTTTCTGTCTGCCCCTCACTCACTTGTGCCCTCTAATAAATAAAAGTCATAAGATGTCATTAACATTGCATTTTTAGAAATAAATAAATACTCAGGCCCAAAGCACTGCCATTAGTCTTTTGGAATCCAGAAACTCTCACCCTTAGAGATAATCTCAGGGCACCCAATCCACATGGCTCCTGCTTCGATTCATAGTCAAGAAAACGAAATATACTTTAATACTGTAAGGGTCTAATTACCTCTGTTGAGTAGAACAGTCTTTCAACAGTGCACTCCTCAAACATCACTTCTTGTAACTCAAGAGATTTAATCTACTGGAAATGACAGCTCTAGAAAGACTCTCTTCAACTCTGTTAGAAAGTTTCAATTTTTCTACCACCAAAGAGATTTTTGGATCCATGTATCACATCTAAACAAAGTGTCAAATCCGAACTGGACCTGTGCACTAACTGGTGACCTGAAAGTAAAGATTTTCCAAACAGGTGGCTTCCTGGGACGACTGCATCTGTGTACCTTCCGTCCCCTGCTGTTCCCCGTTTTCTTCTCCCTCTTTCATGGAAGGGTAATACTTCTGTCAGCATTCCCCAATACCTTGCAAAAAGGGCACTATCTGTCCATGACCCCTTAGATTACCATGTAAGTAATTTTGTTGGAATCCCAGATGCAATTATATGCCCGAATTGTTCCACAGGTCCTTTTTACAAAATTGAAATACTGTATCCACGTACCACCAATCCCTGCCTCAATTTAATCCAACCCTGGGATGGGAGAATGCGATCCATCAAATACAGATTTGAAAGATACTGCATGGCAGTCAGCATAAATCAGACCATTTGCAGACTTGTTGCCAAACCCATATATCTGGGTGGTCTTTCAATACATAATACAGCACTGGAGTCTTGGCTGAATGATGCAAATACCTCTATATGGACCAATGGGTCCATAAAAACTACTACCTATGAGGAAAACATATATACACATCCCAGCTACTCCTTCACATGTGGCAGTTTTGGGAAATTGCCCCTACACTTGGGTAACTTATCATCTCGACAATGAAAGGGCAATGTGCTCTTACTGTAATTACTGTTCTGTTTTCTCTTCATAACGAGAAGCCTCCTACTAAGTCCAGCCCAGTTAGCCTTCACAGCCACCTTGAACAGGAACTTCCAGGAGGCAAATAAGACCTCCGGTTTGCTTCCATAGAGACAACCTTTCTCTCTTAGATCAGAGTAAATGCTAATGACTGCATGATCAGAAATCTCTCCGACATGAGAGCTAGCCAACTTTGCAGCCAAGGCAACAAGCAGCGTACCAATGATGACTTGACTCGCTGGCTAGAGCAGTTCTAGCTAATTGTATAGCCCTTGATTGTGTACTTATTGAACAAGGAGGTACCTGTGTATGTTGCACATGGATAAATTCCTCTGGGAAAGCAGAAATTCAACCGCACAAAATTAGGAAATTAGCACATTTCACCTAACAATCCATGGTACTTTGATCACTTCAACTGGTTACCTTCAGGTCTGGGCTCCTGGTTTAGAACCACTGAATGAACTGGACTCGTCATTATTACTTTTAATTTTGCTTTCTATAACTGTTATTAAACTTTGTACCCAGGGCCATCAATCCTTTGTAAAAATGACATGCCCAACATTTTGAGGCGATCTCCCATTTTTACAACACTTATAAGATACAGACTTTAGATGGGAAATGCCTGAGTTCCCCCTTCTACTCTTCCTTTTTACTCACATGTGGCCTAAACAGTTTCCAACCTGTGCACTTTCTCTCCACTATGGGACATGACGACCAAAAGAGGTCCTTCCTGGCACTGAGGAACAAAATTGCTAAATGTAGAAAACCTGAGTCCTGATCATCCAATGAGAAACCTCCACATCTCAGCCAATGAGAAGTAGCCACAATCCTGAATTCTCCTTCTCCTCCAAACTTTCACTCAAACTCCCCCTCCCAACTTCTTCCTTTCCTCTATAAGAGCAAGCCCCTTTCCTT
The DNA here is from genome assembly GCA_028646485.1 of Cryptoprocta ferox. Classification (NCBI taxonomy): domain Eukaryota; kingdom Metazoa; phylum Chordata; class Mammalia; order Carnivora; family Eupleridae; genus Cryptoprocta; species Cryptoprocta ferox. Next base: position 83,646,718 of record CM053574.1, on the reverse strand, counting down.
CATTCCTAGAGTTGCCTATGGTTTGCCATAGTTTTCATGTTCCAAATTGCATTTCTTCTGCTATTCCCAAATTAACTCATTTTGCTGGTAAAATAATTGGCTTTTATTTTTAAGGCTGACATTCTCCATTCTCTGGTGAGAAAACAGGATTGATGAACTTTTATAAAAACATCAGCTTCTCTACACTGATGGAAATAATGGGACAGAATTCATGGTTTATAAGTGATGTGATTTTGCACCTTGTTTTTATAAATCCTAACAGTTTTACTGTTAAATTTACATTTAAATTAAAATGGAATTAAGACTAAAAAACTTCTGAAAAGAAGTCCTTTAACATTCTACATACTTTGTGTCTTCTGCCACCATTATACTTCATGAGTCTTTTTAAAATACTGCTGACATCTATATATTTAAGCTCTGATTAATTACAATAACTACCCATTCAAATTAAAGACTTTTCCTATGAACTCTTATGCTTTGAGTATAAAGGTTAAAAATTATACTAACAATTTTTAATTAGCTGATACTTTCCTTAGATAGAATCTTGAGTTTTACAGGATTGAACTTGTAACAAAAAGGCTTTCTATAGCATTTAAGCCTCTCAGCCTAAATGAATATAAATAATCTGACATTATTCGTAATATTAAGCACTGCACTTTGTACTTTATGTATATACAGATACAAAATTCTTCCAAAACCCTTGGAGTTAGATGTGTTTCTCAATTCAGAACTTTGGGTTTTAGAATACAATACAGATATAGCATTTATCTTTTAACAGCAGCAGGATCTGTGCTACATTCCCTAATTAAACATATTAATATTTCTGCAGCAAAGCAGGACTTCATATTGTAAGTTCACACAAAAATTTAGTCTTTAGAGCCTTCTGGATTAAAATAAACTCCTTTAACTCCTAATAGCCTACAAGGCGGGTATCATCATCATCCCAAGAATTTGATCAGCATGATGTGCCAGGCTTCTTGTATTTGTAATAGTTAAGGGTATCTTGTTTCTCTGTAATTACCTGGATTTAAAAAAATTACAGCACCTTCAACACAAATCAAGACAACTTGCTTATGTTACCTTCTATAAGAAGAGGTTTGTATTCCTTATAGGCTTTCCTACTTAAGAAGCTGATAATATTCTGACACCTTTAAGAATATGCTTTCCCAGCTCACAAGTAGAATCAAACAACTCAACAACTTGCACATTTTCTGCTTGTCACACAGGTGATTAATAAAAATACTCACTGCACACCCAACTCATAAACCTGAAGAGGCAGTTACAGCATGGCAGTGGAGTCTGACTGGCCTGGGTTTAAATCCCTGCTCCATCACTTATCAGCGGAGTAAATTTGGGCAAAGAACTTAACTTTGGCCTCATTTTTCTGAGATATAATAAGATGTTATCACTACTTCACAAGGTTGTTATAAATGAGGTAGTGTATACATAGCACTTAGTGACACCTGGCCCACAAAATGTATTAGTACAGAATAGCTACCACTGTTACTGCCCTAATGGATTAGCAACGTATAGGATTTTAGCTGTTTGGGGGGCGCAGGAAGTAGGTAGGTAGAGGTAGGAAGAGAGGCCAAGAGCTAATTACAGAAACGAATCACAAGGATCATCCAAATAGTAACATTTGGGAGCAAATCAGTATTTCCAATCTGCCCACAAGTTCCCAGACATTTCCAAAATCAAATCTCTTGGTGTAAAATGAACCTACAATAGAATACGCGTAGTTGGAGACAAAGGAAACCGAATCAATGTTGATGATCTCTTATTTACAACTACTTACAATTCTTTCTGGCACAGATAGCATTATTTTGTCCTTTTAAGCTTTATTATCTTCTCTCCTTGGTTCCTCTGAGCCACAGATAACTGAAATCCATATTCTTATGAAACTATGTAATAGCAGGTATGAATGGCTAAAAGTAAACTTCTTCAGAGCTGGTTACAAAGAAAAGTAGCTATCCTAACAAACCACTCACCCACTCAGAAATTTTCTGAATTATTTTTGGAAATGTCAGTAATAGCTACAAGTCAGAGAGATGCACACTAATCTGGACAAGATACCAATACAATTAATAGATCTGCATTAGGCAGATCAGATGGTAAATTAATACGCAATACTGCTCTGAATCAGTGATATATCACAGAGATCAATGACTTAATCTGATATGTAGATAACTGGGGAAAAAGAAGAGGAAAGTAAAATGGGTAAGGAAAGCCAAACAGTATTCAAGTTATTGAACTGAATTAAAATTTCTACATATTCACATTAATGTAGTAACATATCCTCATTTTAAATATTTGAAATTTATAGATACATATAGTTATAAGACAGTCCAATTTTCTCCCTTGTTCTACACAGCCTCAGGAAGACAACAATCAATGTTGTGAAGTTAGTGAATATCATAAATCTAAGAGACGAGTATGTTTTTAAAAATGTAGTTATCAATGCAAACCATCTTTTCTCTCCATTTACATATAAAGACAGAGAAAACCAATTATTCTTTAAAGTGGACTGTAATTACCTATGTTGAAGACTGAACTTTCTTATAGCTGGCAACCAACTCTGAATGAGTTAGGACACAAGGCAGAAAATTATCAAAATTGACTCTGATGTTTAAACCTGTGGTATAGCCATCTAAACAGATAGATGGCTCTTCTACTTAATAGAAGAGTTCAAAGAAGTAGATTATCCCATTCAAAATACTTTGAGGATAATGTGAGGATTCTGGGAAGTCATCAGGTGCAAATGATTATAAAAATCAGGAGAATAAAGAATCCAAGATTAAGAAAAAAAAAATATCCCAGGACTAATTCCTAGGAAGGAAAATAAGAAATACTTAAGAGAAAAAAATGTACTTTCTGAACAGTTAACCAGAACACTAAGAAAACCAAATTTAAGAACTGAAAATGGAAGTCTAGAAAGAGAGACCAATTAATAGCTGAGAATATAGAGAATAAGGATAAAGAGATTCTTAACCGGGAGGGTTGCTGTTGTTTTTTAACTTCCTGGAGGCTTATTTATTCTCATTTTCTAGAATGGTGACAGAGAAACAGTACTCCAGAGTAGTACCTTATGCAGCAGTCTAATTCACTTCTCCAAAGTCCCTTCTTTACCCATAAATCCAGTGTACTTGGTTAGACCAGATCCATTTTATAATATAGTCATGTATATCAGGAACTCCATTTGGCTCAGCAAAATCCTGAATCCCAAAAAGTAAGCAAATCTAGTCAATAGATAAGCATACTTTAGATACAGTGTATCCCTTTAAAGTACAAGCAAAACTAGTACTCAATTCTTTTTAAAAACAGCTTCTATTACAATAGTGTCCTTGCTAAGAAAAAGTTGCACTTTAGTGACAAAAATGTTTCTTACTTAGAATCATGGACTTCTAACTCTAAGACTTTAAAGATTATTTACAATTAAAGAAACTAAGACAAAGAAAGGCTAAACCTATTGAAGATTATAAAGCTACTTGGCAGAGATTTGCTGGAGCTAGGATTCTTGTCTCTGGTGTAGTGCTGTATACATACATACATACATATATGTATGTGTGTGTGTGCGTGTGTGTGTGTGTGTGTATATATTATAACACCTGTAGCAAAGCCTCCCTACTCCTTGGTACTGAGAAACTCTGACATACAGAATATTAAAACTACTATCTAGTTTCCTCAAGAAGAAAATTTTAGAAATTCATACAAGCAAGAACTTAATTTTATCTTTTCCTTCAATGCTGAAGAACAAAAAAAGTAGTCTGTAGCTCTAAGTGGGCAGAAGGACAAGTGAAAACTCCCAGATGCTTACACAAGCCTGTGTAATTTGGGCAAGGTTGGCTATCACCCCACCACCATTTTCCTCATGAAACCCACTATACTTCAAGTCAAACAACCAGATGGAAGGGACTGAATTCCTACTCGGAAGCTGGACTAACGGATGATTTGCCTCCTGTTCACTCTATCCTCAGCTAGGAAGGCACAGTAATGCCCTGCCACATTGTGAGACCTGAGAGACACCAACCTCTACAGCAGTACAGTTAACAAATATGGTCAGAAAGCAAAGTCAGACCTACGTGTCATCAATAGCCTATACTTTTAACAGCTTAGACTGCAAAGAATTTTAATCATAAAACACTACTTTTCTGTCTCAAAACTGTTTATAATGAGGTCCACAATTCTTTCATGAATGTTAACTTTCTCTCTGGTAGATTATAAACTCTTCAAAGTTAATGATATCTTCACTTTTTGTATTCCCATGGTATCTACTCTAGAAACCAAGTACATACTAAATATACACCTGTTAACTTACTCTCTCAGCAGCTACCCTAAATCATTGAAACCAAAGTGACCATGGGGACATGAGAAGGGAAATATTCTAATAAAGAAAAAAATACAGAAAAACAAAAAACAAAACCACCCCCCAAACCAAACCAAACTACCAGTTATTTCAGGACTCCTGATGTGGCAAAACAACAACAACAAACAAAAACAAAAACAAAAAACAGCAAAAAGGAGAGTTGGGCTTTCCTAAATCAGTCTTTGGCCCAATTTCACAGATTAGCCTTCAGCATAGATAAATTTGCAGCATGATAAACTCAGGTTCTATGTTTTATACAGGAATTTGGTTAAGTAAGGACCAAAATCCCAGTGTAATTATACAAATATTTCCCATATAACCAAATAGGAAATCCTTGTGATAATTTCTCAAAGTTCTCATTAAAAAACATAAGAAAAAGGTAAATAAACCAAACTTCATAGAAAAATTGTATTTACAACTCCACCCAAAAGCAGTTTTTAAAAGCAAACAATGTAACACTTGAAAAAAAAATCTATGCTCACCCAAATTGCCAAGTCTAATAAATTATTAACATAATACTTCATCAAAAATAAGGCAATAACCCAAGATATCCATTAATGATTTCTCCACTTCCATAACTAGGTAGAACTACTCTATCGAGTAGCCAATTCCATTTCAGCATGTCTAAAATCCTTAAGGACAAAAGTGATAAAATAGGATCTTGATCTTCATTCTTCCTTAGACTCTTAGAATACTTGGAGGAAAATAATTTCTAAAGCACAAAGAGGTAAAGAGGTATAACCTTTCAAAAAGATATTCCGTGTTCAAAATTCAAGAATGCAGTATTAATACACAATGGGCATTAGGTGAATATATGCAATACAGTGATAGCAAATTAATTTATTTAGTACTTTTTCCATTCCATATCATCAGGAGGATTGATTTCAACTTTCCTTTTACCTACATCAGACCAGTTGGTACTCAAAACTGTACCACCAGACTCCATCTGCAATAAGAAATAAAAGTAGATTAATCTCTGGACCATATAATCAAAACAGTATTTTTCTAAAAATGTTCCAAGCATAGAGTTCCAAATATAAGCTATGTTTGGCTCCATATAAACACAAGATGGCATTTTGATTTAATCTTAGGCTTTTCAGAGAAGTTCATCACGTACTGTAAAATCTACAAAGGAAACTCTAGAGTAAGGTAGAGCATCATGTTCATACAGTGTCTTATCTTCTTTTGCTAATCAGCACTGAGGTACAATGTGGAAAATCTACCTTCTGATGAAAATAAAATTGGCTCCCAAAGAAAACGAGTAATCTCTCTTGTTAAGGATAGTAAAGACGAGGCAAAGTAAACTCTTTCTGTACTAGATGGAAAGAACTTTAAGAGACCCTTCCTAGTGCTCTGTGACAATATATACCAGGAATGTGCCATTTTTTTCAAATCACACACAGGTACTTAATATCAGTATCTCAGTAGAGAACTGGTTATCTATTTACCATCTATAGAATACACCACATATCAATAACCCGAGCATATTCATAAATACATTTTTAAAAACTTCTAGACATTTGTTCTTAATGGAATAAAAATTCACTGACTTGGATCACAGCAAAAAATAATGTGAATTATTAAATCTAAACATTTTTACAAAGTCAGCTGCACTGTTGGCAATGTATAAAGTTACAAACCCTACTATTATGCTGGATCCTCAATATAACGCCATGCCCCACACTCTGTCAAGCTCCCTTATATGGGTTCCTTTGCATGGGATATTCTCCATCCCAGTTTTTTTTTTTTCTATTCTTTAAGTATCCTCTAAACATGACCTATCACCATTTCTCTGTGGCCTCATTTGACCCTAATCAGGACTCTACCCTTGTAGGATTTGTACTCTGCATGAACATAATTACCATTAATATACATCGCACTACATTGTTAGAATTTTAAGGGTCTGATTTCTTTTATATCTGCTTCCCACCCTTGGTTCCAACTAAAGCTGAGAGCTCCTATAAGGCAAGAAACCTATCTTACCAACACTTATACCCTAGATCTAAGCACAATAGTTAGACACATGGTAGGCTTCAAATAAAATACTGATACCTATTTTTGTAAATGTAATGTGTAGAAGCATATGGGACTAGACCTATGCTTGAATCAAACTATATGGTGTATAATGCATGTTTTAAGTAACACCTTCTTTCATTAAGATATAAGGGTTTGTAAACATATGTTAGCAGCATATGGGAAGAGCCCTGTGCTTACCTCATTGAACTACACTGTGTATAAACCGTCGTTCAAATAACATCTTCTCTCATTAACATAAATCCACAAACACTCTAACTCCCAATCCTAACCCCCTAAACCTAACCCTAAAACCCTAACACTAACCCTAACTCTAATCCTAAATCAAACTCTCTGGAGAGTTCTCTAAACTTCAGGATACTAAGAACATACTCTCACCTTGGCCATAAACCCTAAACTAACCCTACATCTGAGAAGAAAAAAAGAAAAAGAAAAAAGAAGTGATATATATATGGGGGGGGGGGAGAATGAATTACTGAGCCATTAAAAAAAAATAATGAAATCCTACCATTAACAATGACATGGACGGAGCTAGAGAGTAATAAGCTAACTGAAATAAGTCAAAGACAAATACCACGTGATTTCACTCATGTGGAATTTAAGAAACAAAATAAAGGAGCAAAGGAGAGAAGAAGAAAAAAGAGGCAAACCAAGAAACATATAGAGAACAAACTAATGCTTACCAGAGGGGAGGTGGGTGAGAGCATGTGTTAAATAGGTGATAAGGATTAAGGATGAACACCAGGTGTTGTATGGAAGTGCTGAATCACTATTTTGTACACCTGAAACTAGTATTGCATGTATAGTAACTACAATTTAAATAAAAACTTAAAAATAAACTGAATAAAAAGAACAAAATACTCCTAAGAAGACTACAGAAAGCAGATTTAGTTTGAAATCTGATCACATTACTGATGAAATGTTTCCCTATATCATGCAATTTAGCATTTCCCTCTGATTATTTTATATACGTTGGTCTTTTTGTCCCAAATAGACTGGGAGACCACAGAGTCTATTTTGTTTGTTTGTTTCCCCACAAGCACTTGGCTATGTCCTAGGTCAATGCTGCCAAAGGGTGGTTTGTTTTATGGGTGTAGATGGTTCAATTACTACTAGCAAAGCCTCTGTATGAAAATGGATGCAGATTCTATAATCTTTGAAATTTTACACATTGCTATTCTGCCCAGCACACTTTTAAAGAAGTCAATACTGAAACTGACTTCTCTTCCTGGAGACACAGACTAGATGTACTTTAGCCGATTCTTCCCACAAAATACTACTAAAAATCTCTGACATTATACATATGTAAACAAACATAAGAAAAGCTCTAAAAGATGAAGGAAAGTAAACAGATCAGCTAGGGACCTTGGGAGCCAAGGAACAACATAACATGGCGGTAAGTCTCTGGGTTTTCTTTTTGGTCTCATGTCCTAGAGTTGCTGCTGAAGACGCTGTCAACACTAAGAGGCACATACAAATAAAGCAACAACAAACACCTGATTTCTCTAGCAAAAAAATGAGGAAAGACAAAAAGACAGCTTAGGAAGATAGAAAAGTTTTAGACTATAATCGCTCCATTGCAGCTAACCACCACAGAAAAAACTATGGCTCCATTCCCACCCAAGGTCGGCAAAGCCTAGATGAGCTATCATGAACCTACCTCCTCTGCCACCCATGGCATAGATATAATATCTATCCCATTCCCAGAAGTGACAGGGGATGCTGGGATGTCTAAGGAGGCTGATTAGACTACCTGGATTTCTACTTCCACCTAGCAATAATGAAGCAGTGCTTTCCCTTCCTCTGCCAGAGTGGTTGGGAAAGAAAGCCAACTGAGATGGAGGGTTGAAATAAGATCCAGTCTCATAGCAGAACATGAAAATGTCCAGGTTTCAAATGAAAATCACTTGTTGCTGGGGAAAAAAACACCAAGAACCAGGAAAATCTCATACTCTTATATATTTTTTAAAAAGCAATCAACAGATTCTAACATTGAGATGACAGAAATATTAAAATTAACTGACAAAGATTTTAAAGTAGTCATAGTAAAAATGCTTTAACTAGAAATCATGAAGTTACTTGAAAAAAAATAGAAAAACAGCAAAGAAAAAAGACACAAAGAATGATCAAATATAAAATTTTACAATTAAAACTACAATTGAAATAAAAAGGTAAGCTCATAAGCTAAAGAACAGAATAGAAGGGATAGAGAAAAGAATCAGTGAACCTGAAATCAGGACAATATAGATCACCTAATCTGAACAACAAAGAGAGAAATGAGATAAAATGAAGATAGTCCCAGGAATGTGTGAAAACTGTAAAAAAATATTTAACATTTATATCATCAGGTTCCAGGAAGAAGACAAAGGAGGCAGAACTGAAAAATTAGTCGATAAAATAATGGCTAAAAATTTCCTAAATTTGTCAAAACACATAAACCTACAGATTCAACAAACCCCAATCAGGATAAACCCAAAGAAATCCTTGCTGACAGAAAATATGTCATGAGCAGATCTAAAAGAATGCTTAAAGAAAATTCTTTAAAGTCAGAAAGAACAAATGACAGAACCTTAGAGCACTACAAATGAAGAAAGATAATACGGGTAAATATAATAGAATTTGTTTCTTCTCTTGAGCTTTCTAAATTACGTCTGATGGTTGAGTGAAAATAAAACACTGTATGATGTGGTTCTAAATGTATGTAGAGGAAATATTTGTAAAAATTATAAATGAGAAGGGTAAAGGAGAGAGAGGTAAAGTTTCTATACTTTACTCAAACTGACATGAAAAATGACACCAGTAAACTATGATAAGCTATGTATAATACAGCTAGTGTAATATCCAGAGCTACCACTAAAAATGCTATACAAAGATGACACACTAAAAAATATAAATAAATCAAAATGAAACAAAAAAAAAAGTCAAAAGTACTCACAGGAAGATAGGAAAAACAAAAACAAAATACAGAACAAAAATAAGATGGTACACTTAAAGTCCTAACGTATCAAAATTTAAATGTAAATGATCTAAATACATCGATTAAAAGACAGTGACTGGCAGAAGAGATTAAAAAACATAACCCAACCATATGCTGTCTCCAAGAAACTCACTTTAAAATAGTAGGAATCAATCAATTTAAATACAATATAGATAAGGTTGGAAATAAAAGAACGGAACAAGATACATCATGCAAAAATTAATCAAAAGACAGAAAAATTAGCTATATTAATATCAAAGAAAATTACCAGAGCTAGAGAATGACATATACGTATGTTAAAAAAAGGCCAATCCACCATGAAGATACAGCAATCCTAAATGCATATGCACCAAACAGAGCTGCAAAATATGTGAAGCAAAAACTGACAGCACAATAAGACAAAATCAGCAAGGATACAGAAGATTTCACAAGAGTATCAAGATAAAATATAAAAAATAAAAAGATAAAATTGATACTTCTAGAACACTCCTTCCAACAATAAAATATACCTTCTTTTCAAGTGAAACACATACTTGAAATAAACCAAATGCTAGGCAATAAAACAAAGAATGTAAATCATAAAGTACATAGTCTCAAATCACGATGGAATAAAATTAGAAACCAATAATAATACGATAATGGGAAAAATCTCCGTAACACTTGGAAACAGAACAACATACTTCTAAACAATCCATGTGATGATGTCTCAACTGAAATCAAAATACATATTAAACTGACTGAAAATATAACATTAGAATTTAGGAGAGACAGCTAAAACCCTGCTAAAAAGGAAATTTATAGCATAAACACAAGAGAAAACAGAGTATCAAATCAATAATCTAAATTCACATTTGAACAACCTAAAAAGATAGCAAAATAAAGCAAGCAGATGGGAGAAAATAGCAGAAATGAGTGAAATTTATAATAAAAAAAATTGAAAAAATTTGAAGTCAACAAAGAGCTGACTCTTTGGAAAAAAATTCACTAACACTGACAAACTTCTACATCAAGACTGGGGGGAGACAAATTCCCATCACAAAAATGAAATGCAATACCATTACAGACCCTGCAAATACCACTACAGCTTAAATAAAATAGAATAAATGCTCAAAAACACAAACTGCTACAAGACACTTAATATGAAATAGATAATCTGAACAATCCTATAAACTATTAAATTTCTAATTTAAAATCACACCAAAAAAATAAATGTCCAGGCCCAGATAGTTTCACTTAAGAAAAATTAACACCAATTCTATACAATCTCTATACACAGAAGAGGATAGAGCACTTCCCAGTTCATTTTATGAAGTTAGTATTACACTGATACCAAAACCAGACAAAGACGGTAGAAAAAAAAAATACTACAGACCAATATCCCTCATGAATATAGACACAAAAATCCTTAACACGGTATCTGAAAATAGAATTGAGCAATATATAAAAGGAATTATACACTATGACCGAAGGAGTCAAGGCTGGTTCTAGTTGAAATCAGTGACATTAATCATGCAAAATCACCACTGTTAACAGATTAAAGAAGAAAAATTGCATAATCATATTGATCACTGCAGAAAAAGCATTCAAATTCAGAAAGCCAACAGCCAGCTGGGCAGTGCTGGTGGTATAGTGGTGAGCCTAATAGCTACCTTCCAAAAAGTCAACAGCCACTCATGATAAAAATTTCATACAAGGAATAGAATGCTAACCTGATACAGCATCTATAAAAAACCTACTGCTACCGTTCTATTTAATGGTGAAAGACTGAATGGTTTTCCCTTAAGATGGGGACCAAGGCCTAAATATCCACTCTCACCACTCTTACTCAACACAGTGCCGCAAGTTCTAGCCACTGAAATATGGTAAGAAAAGGAGATAAAAGCCACAAATATCAAGGGGGGGGGGAGTCCCTATTTGAAGATATGACTGTCTACGGAGAAAATCACAAGCAATTTACCAAAAAATCTCCTAGAATAAGTGAGTTCAGCAAGGTCAGAATATAAAATAAGCCAAAAAAAAACAAAAAAAACCCCACAACTATTTCTAAATACTAGCACATGGACACCAAAGTTAAATATACAATGCCATTTACAATCACTCAATAAAAGAATTAAATACTTGCGTATCTTGCAAAACATGTACAGGATGTGCTGAAAATTGCACAACATTGATGAAAGAAATCAAAGATCTAAATAAATGGATTGAAAGATTCAACAGAGTAAAAATGTCAATCTCTCCAAATTGATACACAGTTCAAAAGGATTTTTTGGTACCTACAGACAAAATATTCTAAAGTTTATGCGAAAAGGCAAAGGAACTAGAATATCTAAAACAATTTTGAAAATGAAGAAGTAGAAGGAATGACTCTTCCTGGTTTTAAAACTTACATAGCTAAAATAATCAAGATTGTACTATTAACAGGGAGAGAGACATGCAGATCAATGAAACAGAGAACCCAGAAATAAACTGAGACAAATACACTCAACTGATTTTTGAGAAACGCAAGAACAGTTCAATGGAAGAAAAGGCAGCTTTTTCAACAAACGGTCTAGAGCAAGAGAACACACATGGGCCAAAAACAAAACACAAAAAAACCCTCAACCTACATCTCTGCTTTATATAAAAATCAACTCAAAATGGATCATGGACTTCAATGTAATAACTAAAACTATAAACGTTTTATTGAAAGAAAAAACACAGGAGAAACCTTCCAGATCTAGAACAGGCAAAGAGTTCTTACACTTGATACTAAAAGCATGATCCACAAAAGGAAAAACTGATAAACTGGACTTTATCAAAATTAAATACTTTAGCTCTGTAAAAGACCATTAAGGAAATAAAAAGACAAACTACAGACTGAGAGAAAATATCTGCAAACTACGTATCTCCCGAAGACTTGCCGAATTAGTAGTGGTAAAGTTTGAGGAGGGGGAGGGGTGGAAGAAAGTGGGTATGGCTATGAAATGACAAAAACAGAGGAATCCTATGGCAGTGGAAATGTTTTCTGTCTTAACTATCAATATCATGGTTGTGATACTGTACTATAGTTTTGCAAGGAGATTCCACTAGGGAAACTATGTAAAGGATACAGGGATCTCTCTATATTATTTCTTACAACTGCATATGAATCTATAATTATCTCAAAATAAGAAATTTAATTAAAAGTCAACAGTGAAAAGTTCAATCATGACCAGTTATGACATAGTAACTTATGTGGAATATCTGAGTTTCTAGGACATTAACTAAATACAAATTTGAATATGCCTTAAAAGAAAAGAGTGACATTTCCAAAGTTACTGGTAAAAGTCAAATGATTACATCTTCAAGCAAAATAATCAACACAGTTCTACAGTGAGGACTTGTCATTAAAATCCCAGAATTTGAGGCCTAATTCAGGTGGTATCTGTTGCTCTGGCAAAAGGCCTAAATTTTTTTAATCAATAGACAAAATTATTAACAAACCAATGACTAATTAATGTGCACCTTCTACTTGCCAAGCACTGTTCTGGAAGTTTCCCTTCTATATTCATCTCTGACACTGAGGGTATACGTGGTTCCAATGGAAGTGCCTTCAGCTACTATGATAAATCCAATTACCATAATTAGAGTATTTCTTAAGCTTTCCAAGTCCTAACTCAATGACTAAAAAATATTTATTTGGAATAAACCACTTACTTCTCAACTACCCCACATTTCCAACTTCCTCAATAATTAGTCTAAGTTTAGAGCAGGAAGAAATGTTCAGATGAAGCCTATTCAAAAAGGCCTTCCAACCACGGTACATGCAATTTTGTTTCAAATTGCCTAATTTTTCTTTTAAATTTTCTGAAATTTACTACCACAATATGTAGTTTTCAAGCTTATGTTCTTACAAATGATTTGTTCATGGCACGTTTCACTTCATCAGAACCATCTGAATAGATCTGCTGAAATAATTTGTTTAAAGCTGCATCTCCCTCCAACTTCTCATTTTTTTCTTCTTCTTTGATCTCACCAACCAATTTATCCCAATTTCTTGTATAATGAGATGATGATGGATACAAGTTCTTTACATCTATGGAATAAAAAAGATAGAAGTGATTAATCAACATGTGATGATTATGTCAAGAATAGGTAAACTTTGTGGCCATGGTATAAAGAGCATCTTAACTTTAGTTCACTGAATTTCCTAACAAATGTCTGGTTTTTTTCTGTAAAGTTTACTAATTTTGACAGAGGGAGAGAGAGACAGAGAGTGCTCATATTTATTTATTTATCTTTGAGAGGGCTAGGGAGGGGCAGAGAGAGCGGAAGAGAAAGAATCCCAAGCAGGCTTCATGCTGTCAGTGCAGAACCCGACTCGGGGCTGTATCTCACGAAACCTGAGATCATGACCTGAGCTGAAATCAAGAGTCAGACACTTAACTAAGCCACCCAAGCACCCCTATAATAAATGTCTTTCTGATATATACATCAACAATCAGACTTACACATCTACAAACTAACCAATTAGTATAATGTAAAATCTGGGAATTTCTTTTGAGCAAAATAAAATGTACATTTTTGGTACATTATGCAAGATTAGATTAAAAACAAATTCTTTATGTTAATAATGGGGGGGACTGAGTGAGAAGCGTATTGGAACTTTTGTATTTACAGAAAAGTTGCAAAGATAGTACAAACAAAAAATAATAAAAAAATAATGTTTTTTGTAATGATGCTTCATTAAATAAATTTCTCTTATAAACAAGATTTTAATAAATGTTAAAAATGTGTTTTTCTTGGGGCACCTGGGTGGCTAAGTTGGTTAGCATCTGACTCTTGATTTTGGCTGAAGTCATAATCTTATGGTTTCATGAATTTGAGCCCCGTGTTGGGATCTGCACACTGACCACGTGGAGCCTGCTTGGAATTCTCTCTTTCTCTGCCCTTCACCTGCTCATGTGCTCTCTCAAAATAAATAAACTTTAAATAAAATATGTGGCTTAGTTTCTGAGGTATTCCTCTTTCAGAGTAAATATAAACTGAAAATATAAGTAATTATCCATTCCATTACAGAGTGAGTTAAGACTCCATCCTTTCCTCACATTAAAATACAGATTACTTCAATAGGAGATAATAAGGAAATCTTGAATGATGAAAAATACACCATGTGATAATCCAGAGCTGTGTCCACTAACGCACACATAGAAAGTAACAGTATCTGTAGAGCACGCTGGAGTTAATGGCGGCTGCTTGCAGCCAGAGAGGCTACTGACTAGCCCAGGGGTTCAGGGCACTGCCAAGACTGCCCTCAACACTAAGACAATCAAGAGCACCCGCATACAAATAATTAAAAAGTAACTAATCTACTTGGTAGCTATAAGAGCAGTTCTGTTTACTCTCCAATGGAAATATAATGCAGCCACAAATGTGAGCCACATATATAATTTAAAAATTTCTAGTAGCCACATTACTAAAAAGAATCAGGTGAAGTGAATTTTAATAATATATTTAACCTAATATATTCAAAGCTGTATCAACTTCAACACAAAATCAATATATTAAAATGTTTTATAATTTTTCTTCCATAGTCTTCAAAATCTGGTATTTTACACTTCCAGTACAACTCAATCCAGACGTCATTTTCAAATGCTCAGTAGGTACAGTGGTGACTACACTGCAAAGTGTAGCTACAGGGCTTTAAAAAACACCTGATTCAAAGTTTCTCTACTAATATATTAGGACACACTAAAAAAAA
>CM053574.1:83612946-83631525 GCA_028646485.1 Cryptoprocta ferox | reverse complement strand
TCTCTTTCTCTCTCTCTTAAGAATAAAACAAACATTAAAAAACTACATATATATTTATTATTATTTATAAATATATTAGGACACACTAAATGTCCCTCTTCCACTACTGCCTCTCTATATCCTGTTCCTCAAAACAGTTCAGAAATGAGAAACCACTAACTGTTCATTTTGTTGTTCCATCCTTTCCCTTCATCTACAAACCAACTTTCTCCCTATCTTCCAGCAAAATTAAACCAAACACCTCACACAGTCTAATTTAGGGTAAGCATATGGTTTTCCAATCTATTCTTCCACTACCAGTAATCCCTTCTCAATCTATGTACATTTTCACTAGTAGCCAAAGAAAACAAAAAAATGCATGTTAAATTAAGAGACTAAAAAAAAAATGGGTTTAATTAATCCTAATGCTGACTCCCCAAAAGAATGGGAACACAGGTTCTAACTTCCACTTTACAGACAAGAAAACTGGCCCAGACATGTTAAGTAACTTGCCCTTATCTGTAGTCTCCAGCTTGCAGGACACAGGAGTCTGACAAGCATATTAACTGCTTACAAAAATAAAACAGGACAGGAGGAATAACATCTGAAATATCCAAGGCACTGGGTTTAGAAAAACTCTGCAACACTAAAAATTCTTTAGATTTAATCTCAGAAAAATTTTAAACACCTGTAGATGAAAGATAAAACTACTGAGTAATGGTAACCTAACTTCCTTGCTCATTCATTAAAATAGCAAATAATTGCAAAGATACTCATGTCAGCAGAGATTTTCCACTGTTAGAAGATGCAGCAACAACCAGTACCACATACAGAGTTTATGTAGGACCCAGGCCCAGAAGACCAGGGTTTAGTCCTCGACAATAAAACTGCCATGTGATCTTAAGCAAGCTGCTTACTCTCTGAGCCTGTAAAACAGGGCTGCCTTCTTCAGAGGGCTGTTGTTAGAATTCAGTGCTATACTACATTCAAAGTGTTTCTTTAAAAAAATATTTGAACTATCTATAAACCTGAGCCCCAAATCTTGGAAAGTCAGCCTCAAAAGAACCACATAACATCTTTCCTATGTCTTTCAAATTAAGTGTGAAAGCAAAAGCTTAAGAGCTTAAATACCAACTTCAAATACTTCAATACTTAAAAAATTACCTGTTGGTGTCAATTTCCTGGTTTTGCTAATTACACCATAGACCAGTTATGATGCTATTATGTAGGGTAGTTGGGTGAAGGGTACATGAAAACTTTTATTATTTTTGCAACTTTGAGGGGAATCGAAAACTATTTCAAAATAAAAATAAAATAAATAATCTACTGGCTCAGTGTTTTCTAAAAGGTGCCACAAGGAAATGTGTTTTGTTAAAGAAGAAAGTGAAAACCTGTAAGTGGCTGAAACACAATATTAACTCATTTTAGTCATCAAATCGGAACATTAACTCTAATCAAAGAAAAATTTCTCTCCTCTCATTAATGAGGCCAATGCCGTAAAATACACTCTCAGATTGTAGTTCTAGGAGTGTCTAGCAGATTAAGTATTCCATTAGAAAAATACCTGCCTACTGCATATACTTAAAATTGACCCAACATAAAGTAGGCTGTCCCTTAAAGGGTTAAAAACAATCATCCCGTTTTCTACTCCTGGGCTTTTCTGTCTTCATGACCTGTTTATGTGCACTTGGACTAAAAGAGCAATATAGTGAAATGGGTTAGATACTTTACTCTGTGAAGCCCTGAAATTCCAGGAAATTAGAGTTGACAATATATTCTATATTATTCTTTAAGAACGAGAAAGAAATGAAAGGGAAAGGGAAGAGGAGCAACTATTTCAGCAGAATAAATCACTAATTCACTTGCAACCCAAAAAGAAGCAATAGGAAAGGGCAACACACAAAAACAACCCTCCAACTGATGTCTTACACTGACTCGGTAAACAATAAATCTCAACTCCCTCAGGGTTTTTGCCCCCATTCATTTGTATTGAGTTTAAGAAGTTAGAACCTTCACATGTAAGGCTACTTTATATTACAGAACGATTTTATTAAACTCAATGTTTACCTGGGGAACATAAATAATGTAGGCAGAAAGAAAGTCCATTACTATTTAACTTCAACTATATAACACAGTATGAATTTAAAGCTCATCAAAGCCAGAAAACAAACCTGCTACAAACTGTTTTGGCGTAGGCACATCTCCTTGCCCTTCTAGCTTTTCCCATCTCACAGCCTCTGTCTTTTTCATTTTAATTTCAATCTGGAAGAAAACACCAAACAAAATTTATTATTCAATGTAAAATATACAAAACATTAAAAAAATGCAATTTCCTCAAGTCATAAACTTTTAAAAGAATTAAAAGAACCCCTGAGATAATTTCCTTACATTACACAAGGTTAAATTTGAAGAACTTGGAAACATTTTATTTCTACCTAAAAGCCACCCCCCTTCAAAAACAACATTCACAGACACTATAAGCTACAATTAAGAGTCTTGGAGCACCTGGGTGGCTCAGTGGGTATAGCATCTGACCCACTCATCTGACACAGCTCATGATCTCACCATTCGTGAGTTCAAACCCTACATAGGGCTCCACACTGGTGCACAGCCTGCTTGGGATTCTCACTCCCTCTTCTCTCTCTGCCCTCCCTGACTCAGGTTTTCTCTCTCTCAAAAATAAACAAACTTTAAAAAAAAAGTCTTAAAATCCATACACTTTTTTTCTTCCAATGCAGTGTTCTTAACCAGGGGTGATTTTGCCTCCCAGGGAAATTTGGCAATGCTTATGGATACTGTTGGTCATCGCACCTGGGGTGGGGGTTAGGGATGCATAAAGGGCAACCTTCCCAAAACAAAGAATTATACAGCCTGAAATGTCAATAGCAGCCCCCCTTTGAGAAACCCTGTTCTAATGGAATTACTACATTTGCATATACCTTAACATGTTTGAGAGTGGAGAACCCTATCATTATATAAAAATAATGCAACTGGAGCACCTGAGTGGCTTAGTCGGTTGAGTGTCTGACTCTTGATTTCAGCTTGCATTGTGATTTCAATGGGAATTCTCTCTCCTGTCTGTCCCCTGCTCAAATGTGTGCACACATTCTCTTAAAATAAACAAACATTAAAAAAATACAACTAATGCTAACATTTTTATAATCATTCACTAATTATTAAATACGTAATATGAGCAAGTTGTGACCTTCAAGGATGTGGTGCATTTTTTAAAATAATAAAAACATGTTCCTGACCATCTCAAAATATGTGACATGAGATATTAAAGTTGATCAAGAGGCAAATAAATGTTCTAATAGCTCAGCAGAGATCACACCTTGGGTGTTAAAAGAAAAAGTTTTAGCACACCTTGCACAGCTTTGAGGGGTAGAAGCATTTACAATGGTGGAAGGAGGAGGTCTCTAGAGGCAAAAGGAACAGCCTAAAACTGGAGTCCTGAGGTCTGAAAGGACACAAAGCATCAGGGAGTATCAACAAGACCAATTTGCCACAAGTCCAGGATTTATGTTAGAACAGTAAAAAATACAGATGGAAAAGGTATAAGGCAAACTATGAAAAGCTTATGAATGCTAAACTAGCTTCACGTATTAAAATGAAATTCATCTTTCTCTCTCTAATCAAGGTTGGTCCCCTAGGGTCTACTCTTCACCCTAACATACACTCACATAGCACTTTTATCTATCTTGTTTTCCTTATTCAACTAATGCTCTCCCTCCCATTTTTAGCCTAAGCAAAATCAGCATTATAGTACTAATAAACATAATTATTATGCAAAGTTTAAGAATCAAAGGAGAATTTTATATTTTAATTTTTTTCTAAGAAAAGAATTATTACTTTCGTAAATAGGAAAAAAAAAACCTTAAAAAATGTAACAAAAAGAAAAGCCTATCCATACTGGTTCTTTTCCTTTAGATCAATCATTTAAACTAGCAATTACTGGTAATCTTTTTACCATCTGCACTTAGTGACAGAATCCTTAAAATTTGCATTTTATAATAACTGAAAACACTGAGAAATCTACCAATATTTTTAACCAGACATGAAGTGATATATGGACGGGATGCGGTCTCTGAGGATCTGTATTTTCTTTAGGACAGAAATGTAACCAAAACTGTTTTTATAATGAGAAAACCATGAAATGTCACTGGGAAAGTGACTAAAAGTGTAGTATTTTTAAAAAAAATTTAAGGTTATTTATTTTGGTGGGGGGAGAGAGAGAGAGAGAGAGAGAATGAGAATGAGTGGGGTAGGGGCAGAGAAAGGGAGAGAGAACACAGTGCAGAGCCTGACATCGGGCTTGAACCCATGAATTGTGAGATCATGACCTCAAAAATGAAAGAGCCAAAATCAAGAGTTGTACACCCAACCAACTGAGCCACCCAGGTACCCCAAAAGTATAGTAATTTTAACATTAATTTATGTCTTTAAATTCTACATAAATAAAAAAATAAATTCTACAAAAATGAAAATTTTATAAGAATCTCTAAAATTATCTAAAATGACTAATTTTTATAAAATAAAATGCTATCAATATTTTCTCATACACAGTATTAAGTGACAGTAACATTAGTGACAGTATTTTAAAAGTTATCACTGCTGGAATATTTATCAAAAACACAGCAATAGTTACTGAAAAGAGATATTATCCTAAAATTTAAAAAGTCACCTTGCTCCTTTAATTTTCAACTCATCTGGAAGTGAAGATCTGGCAAACAGTGTATCCATCAACACTATCCTCAACTAACCTCTGCCACTTAACTAACCTCCTGCACTTACGCAGGCTCTATGAAAAGTTCCTTGTTTCACTTAAAGAGCAGCACACACTAGCACTCACATCTACTGAAAACAACTATAAACCTGAGTAATTGTGTAGTATGAACAAAGAGGCCTTTATAAGGCCAAAGTTAGAGCTCTTAGTAACAACCTGTATCATGTGAGACATGCTGAACTAAACTTGAAATTGAATTTAATCCATTCACCAAAATACGTGCACATAATAAACCACTTAAAGCAGCTTTTTAAAAAGACAAAAGTGGGGAGGAATACTAATTTTCTGTGAATTCCTTTTCACACCTATTTTACTTTCAATGTTTATATATGCTTTTAAAATTAAAGTGTTAAATCTTAATGATTCTGGCAAGTACGTCCAGAGTTACCACCAGCCCAACTTCAGGTACTTTCACTGTGACTATTGATAAGATATTCTATTTTCACTGAAGTCAAAAATAATTTAAAAGTTAACTTAAAACTTTGGTAGTGTGCTTGAATGTTGCTCTCATATGCACAGGGAAGGCTTTCAAGAATGTCCCAAAACAGTATTTACAGATTACTAACAAGAATGCCTGCTGTTCCAAACTGTCAGTTTTCAAGATTTTGCATACTATCACCCACCTCTAAAGTCTTCTCTGCACACAGTTAATTTTTTCCAATGAAAGACCTTCAGATTTAAAGGAAAGCCATTACTCCAAAAGAGTCATGGCATCCAAATACCACCTTAACAGGAGGTTAAGCTCCCACTTCCTGCTCCAGAGGGACAGTGAAGGCATCTTTCTCAGAGACTAAGAGTTGTGGCCGTTTACTGCTAAACTTTTTTTTATCTGGCAGTTTTGACAACCACCTGTTTCAAGGCTGTAGTCATTAAATAATTGTTCCCGACCTTCAGAATGTAATTTTTCCCAACATTCTCTTACTCAGCTCTTCCCACATTTAATTGCTGTATCTAACCCCTTCATCGGATAATAGAGAAAATTCAAATCTTCCTGAAGTCATACTGCACATCTATGGAGCATCTTTATTTTTACGCTCAAATCATTATTATTTCAGAGATGGGGGGGGGGGAGAGAGAGAGAGAGAGAGAGAGGGAGGGAGGGAGGGCGGGCAAGCGCACAAGCAGGGGAGGGTCAGAGAGAGAGGGAGACACAGAATCAGAAGCAAGCTCCAGGCTCTGAGCTGTCAGCACAAAGCCTGAAGCGGGGCTCAAACCCACAAACTGTGAGATCATGACCTGAACCAAAGTCACATGCTTAACTGAGCCACCTAGGTGACCCTACACTCAAATCATTTTATAGTCATTTTTAATGCAAAAAACAGTAATTAATGACGAGAAACTGAAAAATCTCCAAAGTTCTTCAACAATTTTTTTAAAATGTTTTTATTTTTGAAAGTGCGTACGAGTAGAGTGCGAGTTGGAGAGGGGCAGAGAGGGGGACAGGAAATGGAATCCAAAGTGGGCCCCGTGCTGACAGCAGAGCGCCAGATGCGATGTGGGAATATGATGTGGGGCTTGAGCGTGAGATCATGTCCTGAGTCAAAGTCGGACGCTTAACCTACTGGGCCACTCAGGTGCCCCTCTTCCCCAAAGTTCTAATAGCAGAATTCAAATATTTACTCTGTGTCTACTATGGGCCAGGTACTATATTAATACATAAGGTCACAGTCTCTATTCTTCTTGAAAAAATTAATCTGAAGAGATATTCCCATAAACAAGACATTCCAGTAGGTATCACCTCTAGTGAAAGATCTAAATATAGGGAAATATTCTAGTTTCCTGGAAAGAAGTATGCCAAAATGTCATCAATAGTGTGACTGACTACTTTCTCAGCTCCTTTATGTTTTTCCAAATTCTCCATGACACACATTTATTGCTTTTACAATCTGAATGAAAATCTAAATAATCAGGATAAAATAATAATAGCAGTAACACTTCTTGAGCACTATTACATACCCTGTGTGCTTCATATATATCTCACTTAAAAAATCTCTGCAAAGTATTTAACATCTCTGGATTCAATTTATACCTGTAAGTAGGTGATAAAAATACCTACATCATGCAGTAATTGTGAGGGTTCCATGCGTGGATAATACACAGCATTCAAAATACTTACCTACTATAATTCTACACTGGTTAACCAGTATGGAACTGACTAAATAAGCTACAACAGACGCATGCAGTGAAATACTTTCCTGTAGAATATTTAAGGGCATCAAAACAAACATCCATAATATATGGCTAAATTTAAAAAGACAGCTACAGACAGTATTTACAGTAAAATCCTTTCCTTTTGAAAATATATGAATATGCATTAGTAGAAAAGGTGGCAAGAACACACTTCAAAAACAACAATTTGGGCATTATCAGCAACTAATTACTTACTTAAAAACATAATTATCATCACCACTGTATCAAAAAGACATAAAACAATCCAAAAACCCCCACATCTGTGTGTTTAAAAAAGCAGTAGCATCCTGCCCAGGCACCCCCAACTCCATCACATCATCGTTAGGATTCTTCTATGAATATTAAGAAAAGGAATTCATTCTGAAACTTCTCAAATTTTAGTGAGTTAAGAAGGGAGCTATGGTTTGTCTCCCAATAAAGGCACATATTTTTACCTTCCACAATTTCAGTTAAAAGCCTTCATGTTTTATAGATATAATACCCAAAAAAACTGCTTTGACTAACAATAGGAGGAACAGAACATTTTTTTAAAGATTTTAAGTAATCTCTACACCCAACGTAGAACTTGAATCCACAACCCCAAGATCAAGAGTCTCACACTCCACCTGACTGGGCCATCCCCAAAGAACATTTCTACAAAGGCAGACTCACTCCAAAGGATTTTGAAAATTCTTATTTTTTTTAGAAGGAGTGAATATTAACATTAAGATGAATATTTCACAGCACAGCTGTCACTGAAGTTATAATCCTGTGATTGCGAGCAGAGAATATCATGAAATTAATAAAATGGAACAAAAGAAAGACTACAGTTTCTTAATAAAGAAAATGAACTAATAGGCAGATATGAAAGCTTGAATTCAATAAAAAGTAGAAAATAACTATCAGAGGTACTGGAAAAAATTGTGACTTGGAAAAATCTAGATATGACACTATAAAATATTTAGTTAAGAAATGCTACTTCATTAATTTAAGGGTGCTACTTCTCTTATTTTCAATGCAAATTATATTTCACTTGAATTAATAACACTTAACCAACGATTATACAAGAATATGCAACATTTATTCACCCTTGAAGGTGGAAAAGAAAAAACTGAATTCTCAAAGCAATCACCCCTTTAAAGCACAGATTTTACAGAATCTCTAATTTTAAGCAGTTTCTTATAACCAGAAGCATCCTTTTCTCAACTCACATAAATGATTCCAGACATCTGAATTCATATGAAAACCCTGTGACTTCATTATTTTCTTAGTATCACTAAATAAACCCCAATAACTCACCGAAAGATTTGATTTTCAGCATTTTAACAGTCTCCCTCTGCTGTATGAACAAAGATTCTAAATTTTCATTTCCCTTAAGATATAATTAAGTACAATTATTTCAATTTGTTTCCCATAATATATAGCTTAAAAGTTGGTGGGCTAACAAAACTAATACATATTACTTTGGGCTAGTAAAAGAAAAATCATCGTCCATTACACATCTTTAGAATGTTATTTCTTTAATCCAGAACTTAGAAAAACCTAAGCAAAGAAGCAATAGCTTTCCAGAAATAAAAGTGTTTCTCCTGGGCCAAGATAAATAATTTAGTAACAAAAAAAAAAAATTTTAGTTAACTATGTAAACTTGGGGAAAGCATTTAAAGTCCATGAACCTCAGTTTCTTTTCATCTATAAAACTAAGATTAAAAATACTCTAACAACTTCAAAGGTTAACATCATACTCCACTTTAAATTTATTCACTGCGAGGCACCTGGGTGGCTCAGTTGGTTAAGCATCTGACTCTTAGTTTTGGCTCAGGTCATAATCTCACCATTCATGAGTTCAAGCCCCATGTCAGGCTCCCTACTGTTGGTGCAGAGCCTGCTTAGGATTCTCTCTCTGCCCTGTCCCCTCCTCCTTCTTTTTACTCCATCTAACCCCCCCCAAAATAAATAAATAAAGATTAAAAAATTAAATAAATTTATTCACTGAACAATTACTAAGCAGCCCTATGTACAACACACAGGGCTAGGGTTGCCAAATTTAGCAAATGGAATATACTTATACTAAAAAATTTATAAAATTAACTGGGCATCCTGTACTTTTTGTGCCAATCTTATCTGAAGCATATACAAAGACAAAATATGACATGCTTCTTATCCTCACAGACTAAATGCAAAGGAAATAAAATGTATACATGAACTACTACACAAAAAAGAAAAATAGTTATGGAGCATTTAAAAGAGGAAAGGTACAAAAAAGGAAACTGGGAACACAGTAGGAGCATTGCAAAATGGTCAGAATCAAGAAGTACTCAAGACTCGCAACTCACTAACACAAGTTTTTAAGTCATTTACACCATCTATTCACACAAATCACTTCCATTTAAACTATTTCAAAAGAATATGCATTAACACCCTGATAAAAATACCGTATGTAGAAAAATGCCTAACTCGTAATTTTCTGAACTGTCTCCCTCCCAAATCTAGCTACAGTTTTGTGATTGATTACTTACCCACCTTCTTTTATTAAACAAATTCTACACCATGTGGATAGGGTAAGACTAAAATCTTGGTAAGATTTCATTCCTTTTTCCCACTTTCTATCATCCCAACAACTGCTTCTTCTCTCCCCCTCATAATTTAACAGCTTTATACTTGGTAATCTTTAATTAGTGGGCAAATCACTTCTAACTAGATGCAAAAAACGGACTTCTTTACTTCGCGCTTCTGCTCAAACGCTCCACAGATACCCTCTTCTTTCTGCAGGCCCAGTTACCATATTCTCCCTGACACTAGCCGACCTGATTCTATTCTAGGATATGAAAATTCACCCAGCCTTAGAACTTAAACTCAATAATTAATAACAGTTATTAATTAAACAGGCCATGTTCATCAAGAAGGTGTAGCAATGGAAAAAGTCTACTTATATATCGTTTGTTGTCGTTAACTCATTACCTACCTTCATACAATTTTACAGATGAAAAAATTTCAGAGCTCATTTAGTCCACATCTCTCATTTTTAAAGACAGTGAAAATTTACTCCTACAATAATTCTGTGACAATCTAAATTCACAGAGCAAGCGAAGAACCAGAATCAGATGTTTTGATTTTTCAGTTCAGTACCTGTCCTGCTAAATTATACTACCTACATCTTTTGACTGATATTTACAATAGTCTATGAATTTTAATTCTATTGCAAATTTACTTCTTTCTGAAAATATAAAGAAATCTAAAAATTACATAATTACTCAAACTACAGTTTAAATTACTCAGTATTCCCTCATAACAAAATATTCTAAAATTCAGGTTAATTAAAAAACAGAAAAAAAAACAGGCAGATTCACCTTCACAGTAGTATTTTTAAACTGCATAAGGCAGGGTGAGAAAGTACTTGTACATCAAAACAGACAAGTTCAAGAGAAGAGATGCTGTCAGTATCAAATCTTAAAAGAGAGGCTGATAATCGCATCTTTTTAAAAAACCTCTTTAAGAACTATTATACCAATCTTAATAAATATATAAACACTACTGAGGTTAAAGTGATTTTTACATTCCACTGTCCTAGAATTTTGGGAGGGAAAAATTTTTATTCAAAAATTACTGTTTTTATCTGTCCTTTTTAATTTAAAGATGTGTGCCTGAAATGATCTATAAACTTACAATCACAGGGGTGATTAGTTGACCAATATTTCTAGATTTTGAAAATATTACTACTGACAACTCTTATTTTTAAGTAATCTCTACACCTAATGTGGTATTTGCACTCATAACCCCAAGATCAAGAGTTGCATGCTCTTCTGACAGCCAGCCAGGTGTCCCCACTACTAACAACTCTTTTAAAATTGTCTTACCTTTGTTGAAAGTACTTTAAATGTGCTCTGTTGTGGTATTATAGGATGAAGAAGTCTCAGTTTCAAATTATAATCCTCTCCAGAAGGAAGTTTCACCGAAGCAGACAACTAACGAATACAAAATTAGCAGTATGTTTTATAAAATTTATATAATGAAGGATGAAACAAACTGAATATTAAATACAGAATTTCAATATTGCTGCAGATTGTTTTAAATACTTTATATCGAGTATCAGATTTAAGAAACTCAAAATAATCCTTTATTTTCTATCTGGTATCCTTTATATGGATTCTCATATACATAATTAAATAGCAGAAATTAGTATGTTTCAACCACATACTTAACACTTAAATCTCAGGAAAACTCAAAATATAGTAGCAAAATATAGTATGTAACAAAAGAGAAGTATTCATATGCAAAACATCTACTTCTACCACTAGCTTAAATATCATTTAAGTTTTCTACTAAATGCTATGCTAGCAAACCAAATGAGTAGAGGCCATACTAATTTAATGTGGTTAGCAAACTGTAAGACCTATAAATCACACAACAAATAAGATCTTTTTCACAAAAGTTTTATCACACAAATGTAACCAAATCATAATATACTGTTTTTTTTTTTATTAATTGTTATCCAAGTTCTGCTGTGAATTACAAATCTGAATCATGCACACATCTAGCTATACCCTACAGTACAAACACTTCTGTCTCAAAATTTAAAATCACTCAAACTGAGAAGCAATGCTTTAGATTTTCATTAGCATTTTCCACATCTCAGGAAGAAATGACAGATCGGATAAACTGCTATAGGTTATTCTGCAATATACTATTTTGCAAATAAAAGCATTTAATCTCAAAATAAAAAATAGTTCGAAGACTGTAATAACCTCTTTTTCTGAAAATTCCACATTTATATTATTCTTCTGAACATTCTTGATCATAAGTGTAATGATTACTTGAGATTCTGTTTGATACCAGTCATACCTATTAAAAAAGAAAAAAAAAACTCAGAACATCTAATTTTCTCAAACTTGTTGCTTCTTTATGTTTTATCAAGATAAAAACTAGTTTGATAAACAACAAGAGCTCCACCTTGAGGAACAAAATAGAAAAGCAGCTGGTGAGTCACAAACAATTTTATAGAACTGATTTCCTTTGATCTGTACTAATGAACAGAGAGAGATGATGCCTCAACCTTTCCAGGAGACTTAAATACTTACATGATTTTTGGGATTCTGACTTATATCTCTAAACTGGTGTGCTTATTAAGCTAATGTTGAAGAGGAAATGGATTCTAAACAACAAACCATTATTATATACCATCAATAGTTTTACACTTTCATTTCAATCTAATATTAAGAAAAATCACTTCTATCCCTATTTTACAGGTGAAAAAATAAAAGCCAAGAAGAGTGAAGCATTCAGCCAGTCAGTGGTAGGTGTTACACTGGACCCGCCTCAACCTGACTCTACTCCAAAATCTCTTAACTGAAGCTGGGGGCAACAGCCCTGAACACAATGAACAGAAGCAAATGAGCTAAAATTAAAATAACTTAAAGTTTAACCCATCCCGCCAAGCACAACATTAAACACAGTATCTTCCTTCAGTCTCAAGGTACATTGGAAAACTAGTGTGCCTAGAGATTCTAATTATGTGTATCTTTCCCAAACAAGGCTCTAAAACTGTAGGGATCCTCACTTTCAAATTATATGAGATTGGATTATAAACTCCATGAGGGCAGAGCTATTTTACCTATTCTGCCACTATTATATTACTAAGAATGAGCACAGTACCTGGTAGTATGAAATCAGTGTTAGATTATTTTACACTCTAACATCATAATTATTATTTGATGTTTGTGTTATACCCCTGATGCTGCCATCAAGCTAGTCAAAGTTCCCTATCTACTTGGTACTTGGGAGAGTCATCCTAAATCTCGCCAGAAAGAACATGAATGAATTGAACATTTTCAAGCCATTTTAGGTAATTAAAATGCACCTTGATTAAAGAAATGAACTTTAAGAGTCTCAGTTTCCCTCTGAAATTCAGTGAGAATGCAAAGCTCCAGATCAATGCCTTGTATTTCTTTCTGTTATAGTCCTAAGAATAGAAGTTGTACACAGGGCTAATGAATAATTAAAAATAAACTCAAATACTTGCTAGATGCTTAATTCATTATTCTAACTGCTGCCCTGAGCAATAGTCACTTTCAAGTAACGCAGAATTTTCTATGAAACTTTACTCTAAAATATAAAAGGCACGTAGTTACAATTCTGTGAAACCTACTAACTTATTTACCTGTGTAATAACAACTGAAGAGGCTCTCATCATCTCGTCAAGGTGACGTAGTATGGAACCAGAAAAAGCAAGTTTAAAGTGAAGAAGTGACTTAAATTTATTCTTAATTATAAATAATAATAGTAATCAGCAAACAGCTTTAGAATTTGTTCTCCCAGGCTAAACGCAATTTCTAAAAAAACTAAAAAAACACTTAAACTCACAAAGTATAGACTTGCTTATTACTATTAAACAATAGGATTTTTCCCTTTAGACATATTTATCATGCATTGTTTTATGAAAAAGAAACACTTACTTGATTTTTGACTGATGAGTCCTCTGGGATGCAGACTGATTTTGACAAGTTGAAAGAGAAAAATTTTTACAAATTAGTTTAGCAACTATGTTAAAATGCACATATTATTAATTTACCCAGTGCTATGGTTACTTTGATATGGAATATCTACATGAAAATGTCCTCAAAGACAAAGCGTAATACTCATAATTGGTAAATAATACTAGTCATCGCAAAAAATTAGAATACTCAGTATTTTTATAATTTTAAGAATATTCTTCTAAAATAAAAGCGTAAAACCCAAAATATTTTCTAAGGAATGATTGGAAAAGGTTACATCTAAAATGTTCAGTTCCAAGGTTAACTCTCTAAAATGATAATAACAATGACATAAAAAAACATTTTTCAGAAATCATATAACTTGGGTTGCCTGGGTGGCTCAGTTAGTTAGGCATTTGACTTCAGCCCAGGTCATTATCTCAGGGTTTGGGAGTTTGAGCTCCACGGAGGGCTCTGCACTGATGGTACAAGAGACTGCTTGGGATTCTCGGTCTCCCTCTCTCTCTCTGCCCTCCTCAACTTGTGCACGCACTTCTCTCCCTCTCAAATAAATAAACTTAAAAAAAGAAAAGAAATAGTATAAAGTTCAGGCTTACCAATGGCATCAAACACTGCTCTGGAATATATGAAGGAACATTTTCATGGTACCTTCTAGATAACAGCTTACTCCATTTATGGTCTCTCAGTAACAAACATTCTAAATTGCCCATCAAAAAACAAAGTGACTCTTGACCAATCCATACTTTCCAAAACTACATGTGTGCCAGTTAAGACTACGTAAATCTGAAGAACTTGCCCTGGGTCGTAAGTGACCTCTAAATTACCCCTAAATGATAAGGGAAGTGATAGGGTTTAGAGAAAAGAAATAAAACCCCTCTACAGATGTGAGTTTAACCCAGAATTACTCTCCAGTGTTAACTATTGAGAAATACCTGAATCTAAACAATATCAAATGGAGATAATGACTAGAACAGATTATTCCAGTCCACCTTGGTATAAAGATAAAACTACACTGGTCGAACTACAGCAGTGACAAAATGCACTGTGGCTCTACAGCAATTTGTGTTACTAGACGAAGTATTATCCAAATGCTACTCTGTTATTTTCAGGACTAGTTCCAATCCCCAAAATAGTAAGACCTAAATAAAAACACCAGCAGGTGAAGGAAGCCAACTTTTAAATACTTCCCTCATCCATCATGCTTAGAAGTACAGACAAGCCTTGGAAGTAAAGGGATAACCAGACAGGGCTCCCTTTTGGTGATGTTCAAAACTCCAGTCACTACATATGCACATACCTGGCCTGAAGCTCACAACCTGCCTGAAGTAGATTAGCTCTAGCAGGCCCAGTTTACATATGAAGAAAGCCCAGAGAATAAAAGATTTTCTCTATGTCACAATGTAATTCTGGAAGAGAGAGATGTAAATTTTCGTTCAGACTCAAAGAGACCCAAAAAGGTTAAGTGACTGCCCTTAGAGTTAAGACCACAACTACATTCCTGAATCCTTGTCATTTTATTGACTAAACTGTAGATGATCACGGCTAAAAACCATTAGCCAGAATTAACTATGTGTGTTATATATAAACATAAGTGGTTAAAAAATAATTAAATAATTTTCAACTCCACCATAATTTAATTTTTTTTTTAAGTTTATTTTTGAGAGAGGGACAGAGTGCGAGCCAGGGGAGGCGCAGAGAGAGAGGGAGACACACAATCCGAAGCAGGATCCAGGCTCTGAGCGGTCAGCACAGAACCCCAAATGGAGCTCAAACTCACAAACCGTGAGATCATGACCTGGGCCGAAGTTGGACACTTAACTAACTGAGCCACCTAGGCATCCCTCAACTGCACTGTAATTTTTAATAACTGAAAAGACTTCAAAATCTTCATGTCCAAACACCAAATATGAAACTAAATTAGAGATAAACATTTCCAAATTCTAGTTAACTTTTATGTTCTTTTTTAAAATACTTATTTTGTGAGAGAGAGCGAGCAAGCGCGTGCACATGAGGAATAAAGAGAGAGAGAGTATATCCCAACCGGGTTCCATGCTGTCAGCACAGTGCTGGATGCAGGGCTCGAACTCACAAACTATGAGACCGAAACCAAGAGTTGGATGCTCAACCAACTAAGCCATCGAGATGCCTCTAACTTTTGTGTTCTTATCACACCACAATAAACCCTGCAAGTGTTTCTAAGGCAGCAGCTGTTCAACCTAAATGTGAGGACTTTTCAGCCAGGAAAAGATAAAAAATAACCATCCTGACCATTCTAAAACATACCAAATCAATTTGAATCACACATTAAGTCAGCCCAATAACTTTCATGAATATAAACCTCTATATTTATTTCACCAAACAAAAATGGTATTATTTCAGTTACTAAAAGTATTTACATCAAATTGCTTAAGATATAACTAAAAGAAAGATCAATCTCAGTTCTGTCTCAAATATACATGGCAAAATTATAATTAAGTAAAAACACAAAAGATAAAAACTTTGTACTTACCACCTCGGATTGTGATCCTATTAAAAACATAAAAACATCTCCAATTAACAGTGCATTTATAGGAAAAGTTAACACACACGATTTCTATGGCATAAACATACTGATTACATAATCAATTTACCATACATTCCAAATAAAATAAAGTGGTTTAATTTTGCATTCTGGAGTCACTTTAGACTCCTTAGTAATTTCTTACCAGTAATACAACCACAATACAAACCCATCTAAATCACCCTTTCAATATAACAATACCTTGGAAATCCCTATCTAAGGGAACTAGTTAAATTTATGATGTACAAAAATTATAAAGTTACAAATAAATTTGTTTAAATCCAAAAATATCAAACACTTACTTCTTTGTAAACTGAAAGACCATCAGAAACCTACATACTTACCATCCAGAGCTTCTTGACACCTTTTAATCCAGACGGTGAAATCAGGATCTGCACCTAGAAAAAAAACAGAGTGTAACATCACTCATCTGCACCATCTAACATATTCATTCAACAAATATTTACTGAATACCTACTATGTTCCAAACAGTGCTTTAGACACTGGGAATTCAGCAGTAAATTAAGACAGAAATACTTGTCCTAACACAGTTTATAGCAAGCGTAAGGTTAAACCTATAAATATATTAAGAGGTTTAACATTTGGAGATTCATCCTGAAGAATTAAAAAAAAAAAAACTAGTTTTTACCAGTCAACCTTACTGGTTCCCAGATACAAAAAAAATCTCTATTTCCCCTCACCCCTCTTATGTTAAAGAAACTTCCTCTTGCACAACAAAATCAGATCTGAATTAGAGTCCCTACACACCATAAATTAGTGTGGAGTGGAAGCCTGGTAACAGACAGCAGGACTAAAAGTCTATAGTCTCTCCTGACCCAGGTTTATTCTACAATGTAGCTACCTACTTACCTATTCTGTCTACTACTCTCTCAGTGGCTTTTCTTGTATGGTTACCATGCCATTCCTACCAACAGCAAAAATCACCTTTGGGACACCTGAGTGGCTCAGTTGGTTAAGAGGCTGACTTAAGCTCAGGTCATGACCTCACAGTTCGTGGGTTCGACCCCATGTCGGGCTCTGTGCTAACAGCTCAGAGCCTAGAGCCTGCTTCAGATTCTGTGTCTCCCTCTCTCTCTGCCCCTCCCCTGTTCGTGCTCTGTCTCCCTCTCTCTCAAAAATAAACATTAAAAAAAATTTTTTTTTAAAAACAAAGCAAAAAAACAAAACAAAACACCTTTGTACTTTGTGTAGTTGTCTTATCTCCAGATTCCATGGCAGCCAACAGAATACAAATGGAGAACTACACATTTAAAAGACAGCAATGTAGGGCGCCTGGGTGGCTCAGTCAGTGGAGCATCCGACTTCAGCTCAGGTCATAATCTCATGGTTCGAGAGTTTGAGCCCCACGTCACGCTCTGTGCTGACAGCTCGGAACCTGGAGCCTGCTTCATATTCTGTGTCTCCCTCTTTCTCTGACCCTGCCCTGCTCATACTCTCAAAAATGAATAAATGTTAAAAAAAATTTTTAAATAAAATAAAAGCAATGTAAACACATATGTAAGCAAATTATTAAAAGACAGAACAATGATAATATTAAAGAGTACAGGGTCTAAAGAAATATGTTAAAAATTATTAAAAGTACAATAAATAAAAGTTTATAAACTCAATCTAATTACAAGCAAGATTATTTTGAAAAATAAAAATTTCCTAAAATGGGGTGCCTCTAAGTGGCTCAGTTAGTTAAACTTCCGACTTCAGCTCAGGTCATGATCTCACGGTTCGTGGGGTTCAAGCCCTGCACTGGGCTCTGTGCTGACAGCTCAGAGCCTGGAGCCTGCTTTGTATTCTGTGTCTCCCTCTCTCTCTGCCCCTCCCCCACTTGTACTCTGTCCCTCTTTTTGAGAGAGAGCAAGAGAAACATTAAAAAACTTTTTTTTTTAATTTCTTAAAATTTCCTAATACATTAATTTATAAGTAAAATTCAACTACACAGGCCTTAACTAATACCTGCATACATGTACACATTCATTCTAGTGGGGGAAACACATTCATTCTATTGGGGGAAACAATTACATCAGAATCTTTGATTTGAATAACCTATTCTATAAATTAATCAATAAGGGACAAGATGGCGGAAGAGCAGGGAGCTCTGTAATCCGCGCACGCCCGTATGGATTGAACTGAGAAGGACTGAAGGGATAAAACTTGGATTTGCAAGTGGGGGAAAGAAGAAACAGACGCCAGAAAGAAGACAACCTCAAAGATGCCTGAGTGAGTGACCGTGATCTGGGAAATTAGGGGACGGGCAGTCCCGGTGGTGCAGGGAAAGGAGCCCCCGAGCCCAACACAGGGAGAGCACGCTGTGCCCCGGAGAGACCAGGGGAAGAGAAAGAGAGACGGAAAACGCACCTAGAACCATCTCTAAGGGAGGAAAAACTCGCCCGTCTCCCCATATATAACTGCCGAGCGCCGGGAGAGAAATCCGTCCCATCTGGCCGGCGAATCCTTCCTTGGGCGCAGCGGCAGTGGGAGCCTTGAAAAGCGGCGGCGGCGGCGGCGGCAGTGGCGGCTCTGTGAAAAGGGTGGCGCAAGCCGGCCGGGAGGTCAGCCACCAGCGGGAACGCATCTCATCCCCG
>CM053574.1:83393740-83612446 GCA_028646485.1 Cryptoprocta ferox | reverse complement strand
GAGGGGTGATAGTCTTGGTGGAGGTCACTTGTGGGGAAGAACACTGGGTGTTATATGGAAACCAACCTGACAATAAACTATAAAGTTTAAAAAAAAAAAAAACAAATTAATCAATAAATAAAACCAAGCTTTCTACCATACCAAAGGAAAAAAAGGAATATTCTGAGTTATAAATTTTTTACCTTGTCTGTTAAGGGAACCCTAACAATTTAACATAAATTTTCCCTGTAATTAAATAAAAAGGCAAATTTGTTTTTAAATTAAATATACTCAACAGCAATTTTACCAAAACACAGACACCTTCATTTGAGGCAGAATGAAGTAATTCTAAGATAAAAGTCAATGGCAATAAGGTATTAATAAAGAAAAATTTTAGATGGGGAACTTTCTGTTGCTCTAAAAAAAGAAGTAAGGAATAGGAATAGTAGTCTACAGGTGGAATGATTCATGTCTCTTCAGGGTTTTCATATATGCATCAATGTACAAGATAACTAGATTCTAGAATTTGCTAGGAGGGGAGATACACTGGCTTGCTAAGCAAAAAGCCTAATGATTCACACACTACCACTCTTTCGTAATTTGTAGGTTCCAATTGCAAAGTTCGGTGCACTGTCCTCTCCCGAGCAGGTATACAGCAGAAAAGCAAATATTCAAAACAATACAACACAAAATTTTTAGAAATATAAAAACATAATCATGCAATACTTTAATGTTTTTGTTGTTTACATTTATTTTTGAGAGACAGAGGGTGAACAGGGAAGGGGCAGAGAGAGAAAGAGACACACAATCCAAAGCAGGCTCCAGACTCCGAGCTAGCGGTCAGCATAGAGCCCGACGCGGGGCTCGAACCCACCTGTGAGATCATGACCTGAGCCGAAGTCGGACGCTCAACCAACTGATCCCCCCAGGTGCCCCAGTCATGTAAAGTAGGGATTCGCAACCTCAGCACTACTAATATTTTGGACGAGATACTTCTCTGTTGTGGGGGACAATCCTAACAATGTAGAATGTTTAGCAGTATCCTTGGCCTCTACTCACTAGATGTCAATAGCACACCCCTCATCCACCAGTCATGATCATCAAAAATCTCCTCTGACATTACCAAATGTCCCCAAGGAGCAAAATCATCCCTAGCTAGGAACCACTGCTTTAGTGAACTGTGAAAAGACTCTATCATTAGAGGAAGACAAAATGACAGTACACAGTAAGAACTCTATAGTCTACAATTATCTATGAGATTACTTACAACTTTTGTCTTTTAGTATTTTGCCAACTTTTCTGGTTTTTTGGCTCTTAGAATTTCTATACATGTGCACAAACATCCATATTCCTAATTTTCATATACCTCTCTGAAATGGATATTAAAAACTCACACTACTTTCAAAGCTCCAAGTTTCTTCCTATTAAAATTTACCCAAACTGACACTTCCTAATAAAAGTCTTTGCTGGAAAACTTCCTATCTCAGCGAATTGAATAATAACTTAAACTGAATACACTTCTGGAAAAAGAGCAAATGAAACTTTCACTTGTCTATTAGAAAAAATATAAAGCCAGACTAAGTAAAGGGAGCTCACTGAGTGTTTATATACAGTTTTTAACTTCTAATGGTAAAGTTTAAATGTGATTTAAATGCTAAAAGGACAATTTAATCAATTTTAAGTAAACTCAAATTGTGCAAACAAGAAATGTCAGTAAGGAAAGAAAAAAGATGTTAGGTTTCTACAATGAACTTGATATTACACTAACAAAATTGAGCTATGGTATTTAAAACACAGAAATAGATTAGTTTATTAACATACAATTCCAATACTTACTATCTAATTTCTGTCCTCCTACAAAAGTTTCTAGAGCAGCAGCATAGTTCTTTTCATGGTATTCACATATCCTGCATGAGCATATTAAAAACAAATACCACACACACATAAGATCATGAATAAAGTCTTTCTAATTAAATATCTTAGCATGCTCTACTGACAAAAATAATTTTGTCTATGTTAATAAACCAAGAAGTTTTCTAATATAATGTAGCATAAAATATATTTCCCATTAAAACCCAATTTTGGAACTCATTTCAGAAGGAATTTCTTGATTTTAATTATGTACACTTGCTTATTCCAAAATATAGTTACTAAGAAACTAGAGAAGTTTCTTAAAAATAAAGAAATAAGCTGGGATATAAAGTACACAGATACCGAGCTTTCACAGCACTAAATATAGCTTGTCCAGCTTGGTTGAGAAATAGATATTCCCTAGTCACTTAAATATAGTAAATTCCAAACATGAGTAAACAGGGATATGAAATCCATCACTTTCATCTATACCTTGCAATTACTTCAATCATTGCTATTTTAAAAAACACTAATTATAGATTTCCTATCACTACTATAGTTACAGAAGTATAAAATTGTATTTAAAATTAAATCCTATCTCAGCTATAAAATGTATTAATAAAATGTATAAGTACAGAACTATTTACATAAAACTTAAAATTAATTTATTCAACAAACTAAAAACCCACTATCGATAGTCCAGATTCAATAAGAAGAGTGGTTATTGCATACCCTTTTCTCAGCATAGCAATGGAATTATCTGGATTAAGTTCAAGAGATTTCTTTGCATCAGCAACAGCATCTACATACAAAAAAATGGGAGTTTTTAGTCAGGTTATTTGTGGATCCTAACAAGTTACGTACAAAATTTGAATCAGCCTCAGGTTTTTACATTTCCAAGTTTGAAAATGGACAAATACATTTACATTAGGAAAAGCTCCAAGATATAATTAAAAAATTTTACCTTCATACCTTATAAGCCTAATATTTAGCTTCCTTTTTAAAGCTATTCAGTCAATGAATACAGCTCTGTGATAAAGTTCATCTAATTTTCTCATTAATATCATTTATATAATTTGTCTCAAGGTATTTAATTTTTCCCTACCCAGATCCTCTATTCAAAATAATTAAAGTTACACAATACAGATATTCTTTTTCATAAAAATTGCAAATAAGAGCATTTCATTTCAACATTCTATGAAACAGTAAATGTAATGCTATTTTTTGTTAGCACATAAAATAACTACAAATGAAATCCATATAAATTCTCCACCCATTGAAGGAAGAAAAGACACCCAGAACATTTGTTTGGGTGTTGCTCAACATGTTTGTCATGTTTCAGCTACTTCACACCTTGTATGAAAGACCAATTTACAAATCCTTAAAGATAATCTCTACTGTATTTGATTCACTGTATCTTGGGTAAAATTTACAACTTATTAAGAAGAAACAATATAGTCAGTAAGAAAAGTTACCACAGTAATTCCCAAGAAGAATGTGACAATAAGCTCTTTGACAATAATATTGTGCATCATCTGGTTTCTGTTCCAAAGCCTTAGTCAGCTCCTAAAATATAAACATGTTGAGTGTTAGTAAATGTTTTTTAAAAGCAACTGAATTCTAATTAAACATGATTTTTAATCAAACAACCTATCATCAGAAGCTATTTGGAGAAAAGGTAACAGGGAATTAAAATAAGTATGGAGCTTTTCTTCACAAGAGGGTCAGTATCTCCCCTTCTCCACTCTCCCCCACCAAAACCCACAATCTAATGTAGTATCTTAACATAATTCCTGGCCTATAGTAGAAACTCAATAAATGGTAATTATTATCACCTCATTTATTCTGAGAATTCAGATGATATACATTGACCATTACAGATTTTCTCCTAATTTGGAAAAGACTCAAAGATCATGTAGAAGTTGACATACCTACAAAATGTGAAGCTGTCCAATAAAAACAAACAAAAAACCTAGTAGTTAAATCTAGATCCCAGGGAAGTTAAAAGGATCAATAAAGACACAATCAAGCTTATCTGGCCCTCTCGTATCCTCTGTAAATATCAAACAACCCTAAGAAGTTACAGCATTCTGTTTAAAGCCCAGATACAGTATCTCATAGAAAGCTACTATCAACTGATCAAGATTTAACATGAGATTAAAAGTCTGCCACCCTGGGCAGTCACGGTATGTAAGTGGCAGCTGAAACAATGATGCAAGAAGACACAGCAGGATCACAATTGGCCAACGACAAATGCAGGCAAATAGGAATGCTTTCCTTCTCTACCCAGTGGTCACACATCCTAGGGATTTGGTAGTTTTCTTAAAAGGTAAAATTATTTCAAAAGCCATACATCATTAATTTTGTTTTAACCTCGTAGTGTGGTTCTCACAAAGCAATGGATATTATACATGGTAATCATACACCTAAAATCCACACCATTTTTTTACCATCTTCACCTCTATCATCCCGATGGAAGCAATAATGAAAATTAAGATCACGTTTATGTCAATAGGCATAAAGTTCTCCAATGTCTTTCAGCTGACTCAAACAACAGTCCAAGTTCTTCCAGCGACCTACAAGGCCCTCCCTGATACAACCCCCTGCTAGCTCTTCCACCTCAGCCTTTACTACTCTTCCCCTTGTTCGTCTACCGTAGGCAAATTGGCCTCCTTGCTGTTCTTCAAACCCTTTAGGCCTCTGCACCTGCTGCTTTTCTCACATCTGGGGGAAGAGCTGGGGGAAAGCCCTAAAGTAATGTTTCTTTATTCCAAGTATCTTTCACACACCAATGACATCTGTATTACTATGTTTTCCTGATACTTTAAAATTCCTCAGTTAAATGATACCATCTTGCACTAAACTTTTGAAAAGAGCTGATAGCTTCTTACATATCTACTCAAATATATCTTCAGACCAAATTTCTAGCCTCTCCTCAGCAAGAAAATAGGTATTATTTCAGGTCAAAAAAGCTACTATAAATTATATTAATATCTGGATCATCTAATTGTTTTATTTTTAATGTTTATTTATTTTGAGAGTGCGAGAGAGGGGGGAGAGGGGCAGAGACAGAGGGAGAGAGAGAATCTCAAGCAGGTTCCACACTGTCAGTGCAGAGCCCAACTCAGGGCTTGATCTCACAAGCCGTGAGATCATGACCTGAGCCGAAATCAGGAGTCAAGACACTTAACCGAATGAGCCACCCAGGTGCCCCTGGATTATTAATTTATAAAGTATTTTTAAACATATGTTACATAACAAAGCCAGGCCAGACACTGGATGTACAAAGATAATTAAAATGGAGTCAAGTAAAAACTTCTGAATTTCAAACAACCAACTTGCAAATAATCTTTAAAAACATAAGCTAACTGCTGGTTAAGGAGAAACAGTTACGTAATTCAGTTAAATAAAGCAATTCACTTATTAGGCTGCTATGTTTGAAAAATTACCGAAAGACAGAACACAAACTGAGCATTATATGACAGAAATATAAGTCGTAAAATGCAATAACCCATTTATTTTGAATAAGCAATACACAATATAATAAAACCAGAAAAAGTGAAGTTAAAAAACAATGATTTGTAGTTGTAATAATTACAATGGACTTGTGGCATGTTTTGAGAGTTCTACGGTTTCTGTGGCAACAGTCGCTCACTGCTAGAGGACGAAGGAACTAAAGAGAGGTATCTCAAAGGCAAGGACTTCAGTGCCAACGTTTGAATCAGAGTGGCAAAAGGCCATTATGTAATGCAGACCAATGGGAAACATACTGCGAACATGTCCAAAGATATATACTTACATAAAATGAGTTACTTTATAGTCAAGCAATTTATAGTTCTAAAAATAAACTCAGTGAACTGTAAGGTATAATTACAATGACGTCTTTACCAAGATAATGATGAAGGAAATACCTTGATAATCCAGAACAAGAGGAAAAAACTCATTAAGGCATTAAAATTGTTTAAAATTTGGATCTGAGAAAATGAATTTCCACATCTTTGAAGTTTTAGGCTTTGTAAAAATGCTAGCCAACAAGATACCTTGTTGTTAAGGTTAAAAGCTAATGCAGACTGTTCAGAGGGACCTAACTGTTGAAGGCATGTAGCTCTAGGTATCTCAATTTGACTCCATTTCCCTTTTTCTTCTAGCCACACTAACCCCAATCATAGATGATAAACAAGAGTATCAACCCTTCTCCCTTCCTAAACTATCCAGCACTGCTAAACAAAAACCAAATAACCATGCAGAACTGGTAACGTTGTACACGTATGCTAACCAGCTATGCTCTCAACAAAGCTATCAATGGTCTACCATTGATACCAAACTTTTAGTATTACACATCCCTAGACCTACCTCCTCCTCCAGAGGATGACCTTGATGCCTTGAACCCAGAGACTTGTCACTTCTCATCTATATAACCTTGAGGAAGTTAATCTCTTTAGCTTCAGCTTCCCTGTGAATGAAATGCAAATACCTACCTCAACTGTTCCAAGAATTATTGGAGGTAGTGGGGGAGGGGGCAGCATCTGGTGGCTCAGTCAGTTAAGTGTCTGACTTTGGCTCAGGTCATGATCTCATGGTTCATGGATCTGAGCCACACATTGGGGTCTCTGCTGACAGCTCAGAGCCTGGAGCCTGCTTCAGATTCTCTCTGCCCCTCCCCTACTCATGCTTTGTCTCTCTCTCTCAAAAATGAATAAATGTTAAAAAAAAAAAAAAGATGCACAAAATCTCTGCCACCTTGAAGTTTACAATGAGGCCCACTTTAGAAAGGGTGGTCACTTTAGAAAGGGTGGTCTGAGAGGAAAAAAAAGCTCTGAGATAACATTTCTGCTGAAATCTCAAGTGATGAGCATCTCCAAGGAAAATGAGATAGTACAAGAGAGTACATTTTAAGCAAAAGGAACTGCAAGTCCACATATCATCCACCAGAACTAAGCTTGACACATGCAACTGACAAAAAAAGCTAATGTGGCTAGAACCTAGAGAGCAAATATCTGCAAGATTCCTACCCCAAGGGCCTCAACTTGAACCTTACATTACTTATCTAACAGCCCTTTCAAATAGGTCCTATTTAGTCCCACTTCACAGGAATCCTGATCCAGAGTGACAAGAGAAATTTTCCTGAGGTTATGGATTTATTATGAAACCAGAATTTGGATCCAAGCACTCTAATTCCAGAGTATGTGCTTTTTTTTTTTAATTAAACTCTACCCCCAATGTGGGGCTCAAACTCATGACCTGAAGATCAAGAGTCACATGTTCTACCAACTGAGCCAGTTAGGCACCCCCAAAGCCTGTGCTCTTAACTATTCATACTGGGTCTCAAAAGATCTCATGATCCATACATGTTTTCTCTCCCTAGTGAATTGAGATATCCTGTGTAAAGTTTTTGACTACCCTAGTTAGCCTCTACTCTGCTATGTTCTCAGTGTATTTCATACACCGCCCCATTAGAATATTTACCTTATATTTTAATAATCTGTTGATTTCTCTCTCTCTCCACTAGACAGCAAACTTGCTCAATGCAGTCTTTTCATCTTCAGATCCCTGACTGCCAGCACAAAATTCACCACTAATGTACATTTTATGTTGAATGAATGAAAAATGTCAATCAGCTTGATACATTTCCCCTCTTATTCTAATTGGATGGTCTTCTATAAAAATGTAACATTTTAGGGGCTCCAGAGTGGCTCAGTTGGTTGAACATCCAGCTCTTAATCTCAGCTCAGGTCATGATCTTGCAGTTTGTGAGATCAAGCCCCTCATGGGGCTCTGTGCTGACAGCCTGGAGCCTGTTGGGGATTCTCGTTCTTCCTCTCCCTGTGCCCCTCCCCCACTCGCTCTTGTGCTCTCTCTCAAAATAAACTTAAAAGAAAAAGTAACATTGAGGCGCCTGAGTGGCTCAGTTGGTTAAGCATCCGACTTCGGCTCAGGTCATGATTTCAGGGTTTGTGAGTTCGAGCCCCACGTCAGGCTCTGTGCTGACAGCTCAGAGCCTGGAGCCTGCTTTCGTTTCTGGGTCTCCCTCTCTCTCTGCCCCTCCCCTGCTCACATTCTGTCTCCCTCTCTCTCTCTCTCAAAAATAAACAAACATTAAAAAATGTTAAAAAAATTTTAAAGTAACATTTTAATTGATGCAACATCAAGTGTCCTGAATTTCAAAATGACTAGTTGACTCTTAAACAATGAGGTGTGTTAGGGGCACTTACCCTCACACAGTCGAAAATCCAATCTGAGTATTACTTTTAACTCCCCCAAAACTTAACCCATAGACTTCTATTGACCAGACGTCTGACCAATAACATAGTCAACTGACACATATTCTGAATGTTGTATGTGTTATATACTATATTCCTACAATAAAGCTAAAGGAAAAAGTTAAGAAAATCCTAAGAAAAAAGCATTTACAGAACAGCACATATTAAACATCCACATATAACTAGTCCAATGCAGTTCAAACCCATGCTGTTCAAGGGTCAACAGCACTGTTAAACCAGCCCTTGAGAAAATCTAGGGAGAAATAGCCTCTCATCAAGGTTCCAGCCTTACTTACCATTAACAATTACTTAGTAATTAACATTTACCTGTTCATCTTTGTGACAAGGTCTTCAAGCTTTAAAAAAAACACTTCCTCTTAAAACAACTGGTTCTCCCTACTCCCAGTTTCTGATTCAGGTAGGTGGTGGGTTCTGAGAATGTACATTTCTAGCATGTTCCCAGGTGATGATGCTGCAGGTGGTGTGGGGATGACACTTTTGAGAATTACTTTTCTACAACACTAGACTGTGGAAATTTGTGTCCTGAGGGACCCATTCTGCCTCTAATTGGCTATATACGTCTCTGTGACAGACCATTTAGATTTCTTTGGGTCTGTAATCTTCTGTAAAATGGAAGGGTACTAGACCACAAGTTGCAAGAACTTTGAGTCCATCTGAAGTGGGGTCCAAGAATTTGCATTTCCAAAAAATTCCCAGGTGACGCTGATGTTTCCGGTTCAAAGGCCACACTTGAAGAGCCAAGGTACTAAAGCTAACCACATGCCTCTTCTATGCAGTTTCGCTCCTAGGTATATACCCCCAAAAGAAAGTGCATGTGTTCACCAAAATACACATACAAGGAATTCACAGTGGCTTTACTCATACTAGCTAATAACTGGAAATAACCTAAACGTCTACAGTTAGTGTTAATTGTGCTATTTTTTTTTTTTTTGAGAGCATACACATGTGTTGAGTGGGGGAAAGGCAGGGGGAGAGAGAGAGGGAGAGAGAATCTTAAGCAGGCTCCATATTCAACATGGAGCCAGAAGTGGGTCTCAATCCCACAACCCTGGGATCATGACCTGAACCAACTGAGCCACTCACGTGCCCGTGCTGCTTTTTATAAAATGAAATACTACACAGCAGTGAAAAACATAACTTCACATAATATGTACATATATCACGTTTCAAGCAAGACAGAGTACCAACCTCAACTGAGTAACTAGTCCATTATTCCGTTTACAGGAGGTACAAGAACAAGCAAAACTAATGGTGACGGTCAGAATGGGAGTCTCCTGGTGGTAAGGGGAATTACTGGCTGGGAGAAAGGATTAGGGAGCTCTGAGGATGGAAGTGTTCTCCACCTTGATCTGGGGGGTATACGCGTATGTAAAACTACAACTTCAGTAGCTGAAGACTTAAGATTTATGCTTTTCCACATTAACATACATCAAAAAATTTTAAGTAAAGCAAAGGAGATGAAAAGTGACAACAAAATCCATTACAGTAATATCCTTTAAGAGCAACCCGTATAAACTCGATTTCCAAAGATGGCACTGGGGCTAGGACCCCAGCAAATGTAGCTTCTGAAAGTATAATAGTTGTCTAAATGACATACTGAATTCCGGAGAAAAATGCTCAGTGCCTCCTGTAACATTATTCTAACCCTGATCCCAGAAGCCTGGCTAGAAAACATTATAGCACAACGAATGAACCAACCATTTTATCTGAGGGCCTTCATATCCAGATCCAAAAAAACACACCCCAACTTAGAAGGCCCTAGGGGCCCTAGCCCCTGGTTTCCTCCTGGCACCACCGCTCACTCCTCTTTCAATCCCTCTCTAGTTACATGGCCCTTTTTGCTGCTCCTTGAATAGGCCAACCTCATGAGCTTTTTTGCATTGGCTCTTTTCCTGCCTGGAGTGCTCTTTCCCCAGAGCTTCCCATAACCCTCCCTCAGGTCTCTGCTCAAGTATCACCTCTCCAGAGAGACTCTACTACCTGTGCGGCAAATTTCTCTTAGCAGTCCTAGCTAGGAAAAAACATCTTTTGCCTCAAACCCTAACCTTACCTGTATTAGATGTGACAACTGGACAGGGATTGGTTTCCTCTTTCCCTCCTGCTTCAAAGCAAGAAAGCCCTGGCTATATTTCGCGACCAACTGTATCATGTATCCCTAGGTTGGGCTCTCTTTATTAGTTTTCATTATTATTTAAATCTTGATCTTTTGGCTTCTCTTTATAGCTTTATATAGCCTTTCACTTCACACAAAGTGCCTTGTGAATACACATACAAGACATAATACATGACTTTAATCCATAGCAAGCAGTGTCTTGTGCAAAGAAAACTCCAAAAAAATTTTGTTTTTATAAATGAGTGAATAACGAACAGGACACCTGGAAATATTCAGAAACACGGTAAAAGGTTTTTGTTCCAGCAGTCTGCACTTTTTAGCACAGCACCTGGTATGTAAGAATGGCAAGAATAATTACCAAATGAAAAACCGAATTAACAAGTATCATCAAGCCTAGATTTCCCTTTTTTTCTAGTGACAAACGACATTAAAAAAAAAAATGCTTCCAGACCAACTATGAACGTTAACTACGCCCCCAAGAAATAAAGAAGATATTGCTAAGCAACCACGAGGATGCACTAACGGTCTACGAGTGGGAGGGGGCATGAACAAGGGTCTGGAGTGACTGGGCCACTGTGGAACCGAGGAAAGACGGACGCTGTCAGCATTAGAGATGATACACAACAAAAACAGCAACCCCGATCCCAGGAAGGCAGCGCTGCTAAGAGGCGGGGTCCGCTAGAACCCGTGGGGGCCGCGCTCCCCCAAGGAGAGTGGAAGAAGCGGACACTGGTTCTCTCACCTCTAACGCCGCCCGGGGGTCCTCGTCGATCAGAGCATCTGAGAAGCTCCGGAAAAACCTGCCAGTGAAAACAACGACATGCTCACTAACTAAGAAGAGCGTGGGTGGGAGGGGGAGATACAAATAAATAACAAAAAGAAGGAAAACACGCACTTCTGCGCTGTTGCAGGTCCTGCTGCAGCT
Source organism: Cryptoprocta ferox (assembly GCA_028646485.1). Taxonomy (NCBI): domain Eukaryota; kingdom Metazoa; phylum Chordata; class Mammalia; order Carnivora; family Eupleridae; genus Cryptoprocta; species Cryptoprocta ferox. The sequence goes on along the minus strand of CM053574.1, from coordinate 83,601,297 downwards.
GCCGCCATCCCTAATAATCGCTGTTGCTGCTAGAGCTGCCACCACCGAGGTTAAGAGCTGCGCCGCCGCCCAAGGGGGAAACTTCTGGAGAAACACCAACCGAGCTTCCGTCCTAAGTAACCAACAAGCAGCCACGCAGCGTGCGGCGGGGGGAGGGGAGACGAAAAGCGAGCGCAGGGTGGGCTGGGACCGTGGAGGACTGAGTCTCGCGGCCCGGCCCGTCCCGTGACTAGCGCTCCTAGTCCCCGCCCTTCGCAGCCATGGTTACGGACGCGTGGGCAATTCACATCTTCGCACTCCAATAAGACCATTCGGGAGTGGTAGTTCAAAAGCATTTTTATACCATACTGTTATTCTCCAGGAAAGTGTGACGTTTGGGAGAGTTTTGCACGCCTATTAATAATAAGCCACATCGGGCTCCATTTTCACCACCGCTCACTACAATTCTTATCATGGCTCCCCAAGCAGCCGAGACTTTCGTGACCCGTGACGCCATTTGCCGCTACGTGTTCTTTTCCGGGAGTGTAGTTCCGGCTTGCGCGTAGATCCTGTGATTGATGCGCAGGGAGTCCTAACGGACAAGGACTCTCCTGAAATCGTCCTGCCCTTGCAGATGCTAGGCTGAAGGAAGCACTTTGGTTCCGCTGCGGGTGGACTATTCCATTACCCAGAGCGACACAGTCCCAGGCTTTTTTCCTAGTTGGCTTTCCCGAGTGAGAAGAAAACTTGTTAAATCTGAAGGCACCGAAGGGAGGAAGGTGGCCTAAGGCTGTGTCAGTACTGTTTTACGTTTCCAACCTAGTCGGGTCCTATCCAGCAAGTTCCATGGAATAGGGGTGGAGGAAGGAGGAGGGAGTGGGAGTGAGCTGCTTCGTCAGTAGAGATTAAACAAGTAAATGAACTTGTTTACTACATCCAAAAACTGAACTAAACCCTGGGATTCACAGATGTTAAAATCCCTTCCAGAAATTTAATTATTTTAAATGCTAAAGTGAACGGGAATAGTCATGGTAGCAAGGACAGGCACTTAGCCCATAATAAAGTATAAGGATGGATTTAAAAGGTGCGATACCTGAGCCTCAGCCTCAAAAGCTAAATGAGAATTAGTGGATGAAGGAAATGGAAAAGGCATTTTGGACAGACAAGAACTGCGGTAGAAAAACAATGATGTGAACTCTAAAATTGGTAGAGCCAAAATTCAAGTTAGGTGAAATGCCAGGTCATAAACAGGTAGCTGTGGTCTTTTAAGGAGCTTGGATGTGATACTCAATTCATTACAGGATTTCTAACTTAAACAGGCAATAACAGCCACATTTGCATTTTTAAAAGTACGGTATTGTCTCTGTGCTATGGAAGAATGATTAAAGGAAAAAGAATAGTTGTTGGGCGACAATTGGCTGTGTTACAAGCCAAAATGACTCGCTTAAATAGGTCAGTGATTGTAGGGATGGAGAGAAAGGTAAGAGCTGAAATATGTGAGGTAACACTGGCTGGGTGTGATGATCTTTTAGGATCAGCGCTTTTTGTGTCATATTAATAAGGCTTCACCTACTCCAAGGCCATGAGGATATTCTGTGTTCTCTTCTAGATGCTTTATTAATTTAGCTTTGACATCCAGGACTATGATTTATTTCATTAATTTCTAAAAAATGGTATGAGGCTGAGGTCGAAGTTCTTTTCCCCCAATTTGGATATCCAATTGACCCAGCCCTACTTATTGAAAATATTATTTATTTTTTTATTATTCCCCCATTAAATTCTATTTAATGTTTTATTTATACATTTTAGAGAGAGAGAGAGAGAGGGAATGTGCACAAGTGGAGAAAGGGCAGAGAGAGCGAGGGAGAGAGAGAATCCCAAGCAGGTTCCATGCTGTCAGTGCACAACCTGATGTGGGTCTCAAGCCCATGAATGGTGAGATCCTGACCTGAGCAGAAATCAAGAGTTGGACACTCAACTGACAGAACCACCCAGGCGCTGCCCCCTGCGTTAAATTTACAGGTACCTTTGTTGTCAAGTAGACGACTGTATGTATGTGGGGCTGTGTCTCTGACCTTGTACCAGTACTACACTATCATAATTGATGTAGCTTTATAATAGATCTTGAGGTCCTAGAAGTTTTCAAGTTGCCTTGGCTATTCCAAATCCTCCGTATTGCCATTATTTTATACATCTTATACAATTTATTTCCATTTATTTATAAATTTTAGAATGAGCCTCTCAACTTAAAAAAAAACCTGCTGGGATTTTAATTGGACTTACTTTGGATCTGTGGATCTGTTAAGAGAAAACTGACATCTTAATACTGAGTCTTAAGTATCATCCATACACCCTCCATTTATTTAAGTGCTCTTTAACTTTCCTCAGCAGTTTAGTAAATTTCAGTGTAGAGGTCTCACATATCTTTCATTAGATTTATACTTGGGTATTTGGCTTTTTTAAAAAAAAGTGTATTTATTTTGAGGGGGGGGGGGCTGTGTATGGGAAGAGTGAGCAGGAGAGGCAGAGAGGGAGAGAGAGAATCCCAAGTGGGCTCCACGCTAGCAGCACAGAGCCCCATGTGGAGCTCACGAACCATATCATGACCTGAGCCAAAATCAAAAGTCAGACACTTAACCAACTGAGCCACCCTGGCCCTCTATTTGGCTTTTTAAATGCTATTTTAAAAGTTTTTTAATGAACCTGGGTGGCTCAGTTGATTAAGTGTACAACTTCAGCTCGGGTCACGATCTCACAGTTTTTGAGTTCGAGCCCCACATCCTGCTGTGTGCTGACAGCTCAGAGCCTGGAACCTGCTTCCGATTCTGTGTCTCCCTTTCTCTCTGCCCTTTTCCAACTTGCACTGTGTCTCTCATAAAAGAACCATTAAAAAAATAAAAGTCTTATATTCTACTTCTTTGTTTTTCATACATAGAAACAGTATTGATTTTTACACATTGACCTTATATTTCTAATACCTTGTAGGTTCTTTTAGAATTTCTAGGATTACAATTTTTCATCTATGAATAAAGATTGTTTAAGGTCTTGTGAAATGATTATACCTTTCATTTCTTTGTTTGTTTGTTTTTTTTTTTTGCTTTCACTGGCTGGTACATCTCGTATAGTGTTGAATAGAATAGTGATAATGGGCTTTCTCTCTTGGCTATAACATCAGGGGAGGGCATTCAACAGCAGATGCTTTTTCTGCCTTTATTAAAATGTTTATATCTATTTTTTCTTTAAAGTGAATTACTTTGGTTGATTTTCAAATGTTCTCTAAATGGCCAATATGCATAGGAAAAGAAGTTCTACATCAATAGCTATATTAGCGACACTAAAGTCATACTTTGGTACTAAACACTCATCAGAATTGTTTAAAAGGAATTCCGATACCAAGCCTAGGCATGGATATGGAGCACCTATAACTTGTGTATATTGCTAGTGGGAGTATAAATTGGTGTAATTACTTTAGAAAACCTTTTTTTAAAGATTTCTTTAAATTAATCTCTACACCCTAACATGGGGCTCGAATTACAACTCCAAGATCAAGAGTTACACGCTCCACAGCCAGGCGCCCCTAGAAAATTTTTGACACCATCTACTAAAGCTAGTCATACATATACCCTATTACCCAAAAATTCTACCACTGGGCATATCCCCAAGGGAAAATAGTACTTAGTTTGCATACAAGAATATTGATTACAGCATTATTCATGGGAAAAAAATGGAAATAAATGTTCTTTGATAGGAGAAAAATACTATGGAACAATGATTAAGAATGAATTACGAGATACACACAACAAAATGTAGGAACCATACATACATAATGTTGAGTTAAAGAAGCCAGACAGGGTACATCCTGATTGATTCCATTTACATGAAGATAAAAACTATTGTTGAGGGATACCAGAAAGTGATCTCCTGGCTGAGAAGAGCCATGAGGGAAACTTCTTGGATACTGGAAATGTTACATATCTTGATTTAGGTGGCAATTACACCAATATATTCAGATGTAAAATTTTATTGAGTTGTACACATAAGATTTCTACCCTTCATGCCTCAATAAATAGGGGATAAAGATTTAAAACAAAATCAGCAAGTCATAATTTGAAATTTATGACATTTACAATAGTGTCAAAAATATTAAATACTGAAAAATAAATCCGACAAAGGATATGTAAATAGTATACATTGAGAATTATGAAACATTGCTGAGAGAAATTAAAGAACACTTAAACAAATGGAGATGCACCTATGGGGACTCGATATTGTTAAAATGTCAGTTCTTCACAAATTGATCTATGGGTTCAACATGATCCCACTCAAAATCCCAAAGGCATTTTCCCAAACAGAAAAGTCTGTTTCAGGTGAGAAACCGAGTCTGCAAATTCAAATGGAAGTACAAAATTAGAACAGTTAAATCAACTTTGAAAAATAACAAAGTTGGAGAACTAACACTACTGATTTCAACACACCAATCTAGATCAATAGAACAGAATAGAGTCCATACATTCACCTGTATATATATATATGGACAAGTGATTTTCAACAAAGGTCCAAAGATAATTCAGGACAGATAGTTGAAAAGGATAGTCTTTTCTGACTCTTCAATGGAAAGGGACAGTGTTTTCAACAAACTGAATATACAGAAGCAAAACAGTGAACTTCCAATACATACCTTGTATCATCTATAAAAATTAACTCAAAATGGAGCATGGACCCAAATGCAAAACTTAAAACTATAAAACTGTAAGTTTTCTTCTATAAAAATCTCAGTGACCTTGGATTAGGCAAAGATTTCTTAGACATGACACCAAAAGCATGACCTTTAGGAAGAAGTTGATAATTTAGACTTTACCAAAATTAAAAGGTGTCTGCACTTTAAAAATACTTGAGATTCATATAGCTGATGAAGAACTTGCATCTAGAATATATAAAGAGATCTCAAAACTCAGTAATAAGAAAGCAACAGAATTTTTAATGGGCAAAAAATTTTAACAATCATTTCATCAAAGAGGATATATGTATGTCACACGAGCACATCAAAAGACGCTCAAAATCAGGGACACCTGGGTGGCTCAGTCGGTTAAGCATCCAACTTTGGCTCAGCTCATGATCTCACGGTTTGTGGGGTCATGGGTTCGAGCCCTGTGTCGGGTTCTGTGCTGAAAGCTCAGAGCCTGGAGCCTGCTTTGGATTCTGTGTCTCCCTCTCTCTCTCTCTGCCCCTCCCCAACTCTCTCTCTCTCTCTCTCTCTCTCACACACACACACACTATCTCTCTCTCTCAAAAATAAAATTAACATTAAAAAAGATGCTCAAAATCAACATCATTAGAGAGATGTAAATTAAACCAAAATGAAATACCACTACACACCCATTAAAATGGCTAAAATATAAAAGACCGACCATGTTGGAGAGGACCTGGAAGGAACAACTGGAACACTCACAGTCTGCTGGTGGAAATGTAAAATGGTACAATTGTCACATGACCCAGCCAGACACCCCTCCTAGGTATTTATGCAAGAGATAAAATGTGTCCATATAAAGATTTGTTCAGGCATATTCATAGCAGCTTTAATGGTAATAGCTGAAAACTAGAAACCCAAGTGTCCATCCACAGGTGAATGGATAAACAAACTACAGTAATATCTATGTAATGGAATATTAGTAATAAAAGGAATGGTAAAATGATACACAACATGGATGGGTCTCAATTATGCTAAGTGAAAAAAGCTGGACAAAAAATGTATATACTTTATGATTCCATTTATATAAAATCCTAGAAAATGCAAACGAATATTATCTATGGTGACAGAAAGCAGATCAGTGGTCGACTGGAGGATGGAATGGGCAAGAAGGGAGTAGTTACAAAGAGGCACAAAGTAACTTTTAGGGTAATGTTCACCAAATGGTGCACAGGTTCACTACTTGATTATTGTGATGATTTCAGGAGTTTATATTCTTTAAACATGTGCAATTTATTGTATGTCAATTATAGCTCCATAAAGCTATTTTTAAAATGTTTATTTATTTTTGAGAGAGAGATAGTGAGTCGGGGAGAGGGAGAGTGAGGGAGACACAGAATCCGAAGCAGGCTCCAGGCTGTCAGCATAGGGCTGGACATGGGTCTTCAGCTCACGGACTGTGAGATCATGACCTGAGCCAAAGTCGGACACTTAAAGGATTGAGCCACCCAGGTGCCCCTCTTATTTTTATTTTTATTTTTGAGAGAGAGAGAGAGCGAGCAAGGGAGGTGCTGAGAGAGAGAGAGAGAAAGTAAGGATCTTAAGCAAGCTCCACCTTGACAGCAGAGAGCCCAGGCTGTGCTCAAACTCACAAACCACGATATCATGACCTGAGCCGAAGTTGGATGCTCAACAGACTGAGCCACCCAGGCACCCTTAGATGCAGTAGCACTTGTATAAAGATCAAATTCCTGGGGCAGCACAGACAGTGATACAAAGCTCAGTGTTTAGTGCTTGGCAACAGTGGCTACAATTTCCCCACTAAACCAGTTACACAATTTGTTCCTAGCTGTTTGACTCAGATTGACCCCAACTCTCTAGTCCTTTTGTCTATTCGATGAACGATACAATATTCTTCTAATAAAATTTCTTTATGCTGAAAACCAGAATCCATCTCTTGTTGCTAATGACCAGGAACTCAAACTGGCAGACAATTTGGTATGTGGAAGTGGAATTCTCCAAAACTGACCCTGGTATGTATAACTGACCCTGGTATGTATAAAAGGCGCAAGATGAAAGGTACTGAGGACACAACTATTCCAGGAAGGGAAAATGGTGACCCTGGGACAGGGCATCAAACTTATACCATCAAATAGTGTGTTCTAAAGCTGACCCTGGAGAGAGTACTCTGCATGTTCATACTAGATATGCCTGTGGAGGACAAGAAACCAGGGAGATACAGCTGATCTGAAAAAGAGGATGCACATCATCCCAAACATTACAGTCATGAAACTGGATCAGGTAACTGGATGGGACTTTGATCTCTCTTTGGGAAAGAAATACATATTTAATGTAGGCATGAGCATTTTTGAAAGTGTCTGTAAAGAGAGAACAATGTGTGTGGATGACAGTAGGCCGCGTCATTCTCCCGTATTTCAGAGCCCCGATTTTGTTTGGCTCCATACACATGTCTGAGTCATTTACGGTCATCCTACTTCCTTGGCCAGCAATTGGCTTAGGAAGGGGTATATGACAAATCTAGCCAATGAGCTCTGAAGAGATGGCCGTTCAGGGTATTCTGGGAAAGATCTCTTCTGACTGACAAACAGAAACCTAGAAGGAATGACTGCAGCTATCTGGCAAGTACGGCAGAAGCCATCCTGGAAACTAAAGCAAAATGCTGAGGATGGGAATGCAGAGAGGGAAGAAACATGGCTGCTCACTGTCACCCCTGAGTTCCTGAATTAACTAACCTGGAAGCCTAACTTCAGACTTCTTATTTTGTACTATTTAATAATTTTGAATTGGCTTTTTGTTTCATGCAATTGAAAGCATCCCAATCTGAACTGACAGTTAGGATTTGGAGAGTAATATTTGAAAATAAGGCTGGTGGGACCAAGAAGAGGTAAGACCATGCAGGGCATCAACTCTGTCTGAGGACAGTAAGGAAGGGTTCAACACTGAAGGATCTGGCATAATGAAATTGGACTAAACATTAAAAATATTTTTTAATAAAAATAAATTTTTAAAAACAGTGAAAGCAATGGAGAACTTAAAGTAAGAGTGAGTTGGGGCACCTGGGTGGCTCAGTTGGTTGAGCATCCAGCTCTTGATTTCGGTTCAGGTCATATTCCCAGGGTTGTGGGATCAAGCCCGGTGTTGGGCTCCATACTGAGCGTGGAGCCTGCTTAAGATTCTCTCTCTCTCCCTCTTCCCCTCCTCACACACACACTCTCTCTCTCAAGTTAAAAAAAAAAAAAAGGTTTCTTAAAAAAAATAGTGAGTTATAAAAGGCTAAATGTTGGAAAGATCAAAGAAGGTAAGGAAGGACAGAAATCTGGCAATATGGAAATTAACTGCTAGTTAGGGACCTTTGCAACAGTCATTTCAGGGTAATAGAGACAGCAAATGCAATACTACAGAGGATTAAAGAATGAATGGGAAGTGAGGAGAGCATCAGGTTTTTAGGTTAGGACAGTGAGAGTAACATCACAGGCCTGAGTGAGAGCTATGCTCTTGTTCAGGAGTTCAATACAATGAGATTGTGTTAGGGGATGCATGGCTAGAAAGAGTTCTATAAGAGAAAGAACTTTTCCATGACTTTCTTAGGGTGCTTAGCTGGGCCTAAAAATCAAACAGACAAAGACAGTTTAAAGAAGGAAAGCATACCTATGTATTTTAATGTTTTACATGACATGGGAACCTTCATATGGAAATGAAGATTCAAAGAAATGCTTAAGCCAGGTGTTTTTATACAAGGTTTGGTAAAGAATGCAAAGTCATGAAAAATGACAGAAGAAAAGGGTATGAACTAAGGGTAGTAAACTGGGGGAAATTTAGCAAGGCCTATTCATTCAGATTTTTCCGCTGCATCCCTCTGACTTCAGAGATTAAAATGCTCCTTTTAAAATCCTATTTTTGAAGAATATTAAGTCACATGACAAAATGATTAAGTGTATACAGTTACTACTGTGTACAGGGGTATTGCATTGAGATTTTAATTTTGTTCTCTTTTTCTGGTTCTATGTCTTCCAAGTTTAACAATTAACTGATCTAATTTCTAATTAGAAAACTTGTTTTTTAAAGTGTGTTGAATATTATTGCTAAGAACATTTTATTGTTTTCTAATTTCTGGAGCTTGGCAATCCATTGTGTGCTGTGTGGAAGCTGCCATCTGGCACAGCAGAAAGGAAACCTGAGAGGAGGAAATGCATCTGCAATTCTAGTCTGACCAATGGAGCTTACAATAGGAAGACTTAATAACATTGCAAATACTAGCAACATTTTCTGTATACTTGTTCTTAAGAAATATTTGCTTGAAAACACAAACACTGAGAATTTTTACATGATTTATTTAATAATAAACCAATTAAAGATACAAAAACGTTTAGAGGCTTCCAAAATTTAAATTTTTGCTTAAATACAAATTCACTCTGAAATATGAAAACATAGAACAAGAGACCTCTAAACATGATTTTTTTCATCTACAAAAATTTCTCCTTTGCTGTACTAGAAAATTTGCAGAAAACAATTTTTCTTGTGAAATTAAATGTACATTATTTACAGTTGAAAAGTAATCTAAAAACTATTTCATTTCTGAGACTTAGATATATATGTATATTATCTTTGTATGCAACCCCGCCCACTCCCAATAAAAAATGATCCAAAATATAAAGCAATTATGCTGTTATAGCAACTGACTACTCAGCCAGAGGAGCCCAAGGCGTGGCTGCTTTCTGGGCCCTTAAAGAAAGAGCCTTGACTCTTTCAGAATGGCAGCACATCATTCAGCACTCAGCAACGTAAGTTTACTGATGGGCCATCGTACACAGAGGCCTAAAGAGTTAATGAACACAGTATTTAGGAAGGATTCAGATTCATAGCAGATCTTACAGATAACAGAAGAATGAATTTTGTAGGTTGTAGGGCCACTTATTTTTCTGCAATATGTTAGCCATATTTACATTAAGAAATAAGCTGATGATGTTTTAGTTGATATAACTTTAAGATATAGGAGCTCAGATCATCAAATTTAGAACCAGAAAGGAGCCTGGAGATCATCTCATCTAATTGAATGCATCCCTTCCTTTTATGAGAGAACTGAGGCCAAAAAAGATCCAGTGGCTTTGCCCAATGTTACAAACTAGTCAGCAGGGGAGCCACTCTTAGGCTGATGCTTTTATACTATCCTGCTTCTGAAACAGGTTCAGCCGTATCATGAGCAACTTTCAATATTTAAATGTTATTTTTTACCTCTTCATAGTTCCTTATACAGTGCAACCAACTAAAGTCAATCTAAGTGAAATCATAATTTTAACAAAGTATAAAATAGGTGTCTTGCATTTGAAAGCGTCAAGACTTTAGCTTACAGAAGTGGAATGAAAATAGTTCCTATATAAACTTCCTGTTGCCTTATATTTAAGTACTGTATTTACAAAAGAATCAGAAAAACTAATACCATGTAAAATTAAAAAAGAAACTTTAAAAATGCTTATGGTATAGCAACTGAAAAAAAATCTGAAAAGAATGTCTTCATAGTATAAAATGCCTGTTCCTTCACAATTGAATTCTGAAACATTTGGAGAACAAAGAGAAGCACTTGGGTACCCTCCCTCATCTAACAAAGTCAAAATTAACTCTAAATTAATATTTTTAACAATTAACTACAAAATTAGGAACATCTGTAGAATTTATCTTAGAATCAATCAGATAGTTTGCATACAACTGGAAACGTTCAATTAAAAAACAATCATCCAGAATTCCTTTGGTATATTAATTAAAAAGAGTTGGGTTCCAGCAATTCATTTTGTTTCAGAGCTACCTGAGAGGCAAATCCATTGGAATTGGATACCACCATCACATATGGCTGTGGCTGTTGTTCAGTCTTCTCAAAGTCTTCTTTCAAATGATCTTCAACTTCCTTTTTCTCCACTTCCTGTATAAGAGTTTTTGTTTCTTGAGCTTTGATAACTGAAGTGATTACAGTGCCAGGTGGGTGAGCAACAAGTTGTGAACTTCGAGGAGAAAAGGTCACCACAGGAGTAGTAGCACTGAAGGACGGAGATGAAGCCATACTGACGGTTCCATTGCAAATGGACTGAACGTTGCTAGTAAGAACCTGCTGTACATGGGCAGGGCTCAAGACAATCGAAGGAGGGGAGCCTGGCTTCTGTGATTGCAGCATGACATTCTCTTTCAGTACTGTCATGGGCTGTGAGGATGGAATGGCTTGTAAAATAAATTTCTGAGACCCAGCACCTGATGATGGATCTGTGCTGGCTATCACCGTTGTGATTGGCACTGTCTGGAGTGTTACTGTATGCAAATGCTGATTCCCAGGAGACACAACCACTGGAACTTGGGTTGGAGCCTGTATAGTCCTATTGAGATTATGAGATAAAAGTAAGAAAATCAGCACATTCTACATCATTGAAAACTTGAACATTTGACAAGTCATTTTGACAAAATATGAGTTATACATTTCAAATGCTACTTCCCATATTTTCAACACAACATAAACATTGTACAGACCTTGTATTATAATGGAATGCCCAACACAAAACTCTCAGGCCATTAACTATGATACTATCTGATGGAAAAAAGAAAAGTCTGTACAAAGTGCCACATTAACACAAATGGGGAAGCAATTTTGCTGGGGAAGGAGGAGGACATCAAAATGCTTGGCAAAAAAGTGAAAGAAAATTAGGAATTTTATTTTTTTTAGTTTATTTATTTTTGAGAGGGGGGAGAGAGCAGGAGAGAGGGAGAATGAGAATGAGCAGGGGAGGGGCAGAGAGAGAGGGAGACAGAGAATCCCAAGTAGGCTCCAGGCCGTCAGCGCTGAGCCAGACATGGGGCTTGAATGCATAAACCATCAGATCATGACCTGAGCTGAAATCAAGAATTGATGCTTAACCAACTGAGCCACCCAAGCATCCCAAGAGAATTAGGAATTTTAAAACAAATGTATTGGATTTACTCATTATTTTTAATACTTGAGGGATAATGTCATCAACATGTTCATCCACAATTACCAGACTTCATATGACTGTAATTGTTTTCAACCTGTTTTTATAGAGGAAAAATGGTCAATTAAACAAAAATGCCTCAGTCTTAAATGCATATGAAACAGAACTGTGAGAAGAAATTTAATAGTTCACAGTTCATATAGTATTACATAAAACAAGTCATGAATATAATTAACTGATGAGGGTTCTTTAGGCTGGCAGAGAGAGCAAACATTAAGGGCAAGCTTTGGCAAAAATAAACGGAAACATGTTTTAGCAGTTTTCTCAGCTCAAATAATCTTCACAAATTTTAGCCATAAAGCTACAATTTAAGAAAAAATCCTTTTATGTACATCAAGTTTACATAAGGTTGTTAATCCCCTTCATTGAAGAGATTTATAAATGATACTGTGAGTCAATCCAATTTTAAAAGTTCACTGCTGTGAAAATTATTGTTATGGCCATTGTTAACATAAAACAAACACAGTTGAAAAACTCAGCCTCTGGATCTCTCAACTGTTTCCTCTTAATTCTGTGAAGCTATTATACAAAAGACAGATGATTGCTACTTCAAATGGTCAACAGCTAGATTGGTCCCCATAATCCAAATGTTAATCACTGCATGCAGATTATTATAGGCAAATTTTATAAGTTACAGTCATGTGGCTTGTTACATATGTTAGAAACACAATTCTGGAGAAAACAAATGGGCTAGGTAGACATATGAAAAGAAAATTCAGTGCAACAAGAGAAGTTCAAAGCAAGTAGAAAGACACAAGATGACTAGATCCTACCCACTTTGGTAGGATTCTGATTTCCAAGTTCAGATTCCAACCAAGTCACCTCTGTGATGATCATTATAGAGCAGAATGTTAGCAGCTCTATTGAAGGACGGAGCTAGAAGAGAATATGAGCTGGGTAATGAAGATTTAATAGGTGGGTAGGGTATGACTAGAAATAAAGGCCAGATATACTGATATTATTGGGCAGGCAAGAAAGAGTTGGAAGAATACAGAATAATTTTGGGATCCAGGGAGCTTTTCCAAAATACACTGTTGCTCCTTCTTCCCCTTGCCTACCTGAATCAGAGTATCTGGGGTGGACTCTGAGCCTGGGTATGCTACCTGACCCTATAGCCAGATACCATTTCTTAAAGGGCTTCCCATGACAAGAGTTCATGGCCACGTGCATAAAGATAAGACAGTACATGGCATATAGTAAGCACACAGTATCTATAAGTATGTACAGTCTTGCCACCCTGTAAGTTCTATTATCCCCATTTTACATATAAAAAATGCACAAAGAGAGTGAATGGCTTACATAAGGTGACCAGCTATATAAGGAAAGAGGCCAACTGGCTGCAAGGCCTCTGTGCTTGACCATTACAACACACTGCCACTTCTTCAGTCCCAAATAAATTCAGCTAAAGATGAATACTGTCTATTCTATCTTTAAACTGCAGGGAGTTACACACGCCTTTAATACACAACCCCTCCTTCCTCTTTTCCTCCCTCAGGTGTGGCACAAGCAATAACCTACTTGGAAATTCTCCATATTGATAATCAGGGCTACCACCAGACTTCCAATGCTTTTTGTTCAAACTAGAAAAAGACATCCTTTTCTCAAAACACCTGACTGTCCTCTGCCAGAAAATATATATACTCATTTATAATATCTACAATGTAAATATACTGGTTTATTCGAACAAACTCTAAAATAAGTGATTTCCACGAATACAAAAATTCAGAGATTAAAGCCTTTTCCCAACCACGGAAATTTTTAATTACTTTTTTTCTTAGTTAATGATTAAAATGTCAGTTGTGTCTGGTTATTTGATAGAACAAAGGTTATGTTATAGTTAACTACTTTATAAAATTTTCTACACTGCTTGTAACCACTGGTACCATATTGGTAATTTTAAAATTCCTCAAACTTTCTGAGACTAAGAAAGATATACAATGTAATATTTAATTTTATTGCATATCTACTCAGATGTCAGGAAGTGTCATTTAACTGTTATGATCACCTGTAACACCATTAACTGTTACAATCACCTTTATTTTAGAGATGAGGAAACAGACTCAGAATAGTTAATTAATCCAATTCAATGTCACATCTAATAACTGACAAGGCTGAAGGGCTGGAAACTTTTGCCTACATTCTTCCAACTCCATTACTTTGCTTTTAAGATCATTTGCAAGAGGCTAATGTATTTAAAAGACCCTAAGACAAACTACTAGTGCTTGAATAAATATTATAGACAAAGAAGTTATGCTAGGTAGGTATACAGACTTGCAAATTTACCAAGGGACAATTTCAGGAAAATATTTTACCAGAGGTTTACTTTTATTATAGTTATTTCTTTAAATAACATGAAGCCAGAGTCAAAGTTAAAATCTGTAAAAATGGAGCACATATACCATAAATAATATAGAAAAGTTTAATAGATTTCAACATAGATACATGCAATTATGTGAGATAAAAAGATATGAGCAAAGGAAAAACTGAGAAAAGAAAAAACATGTTGCTACTTCATTGTAAATAACTGGTAATTCACGAGAGTCATGTGAATCAACAGGCAGGGTGGCAAATCATAAGCTCACTGCTTTGGACTAAACTTCGTGCATTAAAACACTGTCTCCACCACTTACTAGATGTGACCAGGCTCCTTGGCCTCTCCTTGCCTTGGTTTCCTCATCTGTAAAATAGGAATAATATTACCTGTATCTCATTGATCAGTGAGGATATTAGATATTAATATATGGAAAAGTGTATGAAATACAGAGAGTGCTTTGAAAGTGTCAGTTCTTGTTGATATATTAATTGAATAATCTAATTTCAAATCATATATATTCCATTTTCTCTTAGCTACAGAAAAAGATCTTTAAATGGTCTTTGATTTTATTAATAAGTAGTTATAAAATTAAGAAAAATATAGCCAAATAGTGCTATTTTACTTAGGAGTAATAACATGATGGTTATTTAGGAAAACCTCTCTATACTTAAGAACTGTATGTTGAAATGTTTAGGAATAAAATGTCATAATGATGTCCAGTTACTTGACAAATAGCCAAACAGGAAAAAGTGTATAAATAAATATAGAGAGAAAACAAATAAAGCAAAATGCTATCAATTGTGAATCTATGTGGATTTAAATAGGTGTTCATTGTACTATTTCAGCCTGTTGATATTTTGAAATTTTTCATTATGAAAGGTTCGGGTAATTATAAAAAATACAAATAAAAAATAAATCACTAAATAAGGAATTAATCTAATGAAAAATGATTCTAATAATGCATTAATATTTCAAAGTAATACATACAATTTGCTTGAAATTTATTTAACACTTTTTCTTTCTATATAATGGAAATGAAACCTGAGTAATTATATTCATTATCCATTAACTTTGGCCTTAACACATCCAGTAATTTCAGGGAATAAAATGCATTCCATTAGAGGTGTAAGTGCTTTAAATAAAGTAGGATTTTTGGGAGATTCAAATAAAAGATACAACCAAATGTGAGAACAATTTTTTTAAAAGTCAAAGGAATGATTAAGAATGTGTGTATATATAAATATAAAAAAAGAATGTGTGTATATACATACATATAAATGTAAAATGATTTCTTCAATAAGGAAGTATGTTTTAAACTTTGAAAAGTTAAATTTTCTTATTTCTTCATTATATAAGCAGTCCACTTAGAGAACTCATTACTCTGAGAGCAGATAAAGAATGAATATATATACTACTTCAAAATAAAATCTATAAATCTGAAGGGGTGTTATGTACTAGACACTATGTTGAGTGGTAGGCGAGGAACAATGAATAAAATGTGGCTCCTGTGGATTTACATATATAGGAGGAGATGAGCATTAAAGTCACCTGACACACCTGGCTCAGGTCCCAGACTGAGGTGCACTGCACACAAGCAGTCAGCTTTAGCTGGAAGGCAAGGAGGGCATCATAAACAGAGTGAGAGCTGGTAGCGGGAGCTCCAGAAATGTGACTGCGCTCTGTGTGC
The DNA here is from genome assembly GCA_028646485.1 of Cryptoprocta ferox. NCBI lineage: Eukaryota > Metazoa > Chordata > Mammalia > Carnivora > Eupleridae > Cryptoprocta > Cryptoprocta ferox. The sequence goes on along the minus strand of CM053574.1, from coordinate 83,585,602 downwards.
AACATGGATCTAACAAAAGTTGCAAGAAGGCAGCATAGCAAACTGTGACTAGTAGTCTTATATAGGTTGGACTCCAGAGAAAAAATACTGGAGGCAGGAAACAGGCAGGGAGTCCACAGAATAATCAGGGACCCTGGAATAGAGAGTTTGCAAATCATGGAAAGAGAGTGTAACTACAGCGTTTTAATATCTGGCACTGAGTATTATTCAGAAATTGACATTCAAAGGTGCCTGGGTGGCTCAGTCAGTTAAGCATCTGACTTCGGCTCAGGTCATGATCCCACAGTTTGTGAGTTCAAGCCCCGCGTCGGGCTCTGTGCTGACCGCTCAGAGCCTGGAGCCTGCTTCAGATTCTGTGTCTCCTTCTCTCTCTGCCTCTCCTCTACTTGTGCTCTATCACTGTCTCTCAAAAATAAATAAATGTAAAAAAAAATTAAAAAAAAAAAAGAAATTGACATTCAGAGTAATAAAGTATCCAATACAATATCATAATTTAATATCCTTCAGAGCTAGAGTTATATGGACTCTTTTTATTGCAAGGTGGGGGCATTTGTTTTTATTCTCAAGGTGTAGAAAAAGCAAACTGATTACAGATGCTAAAAAATAACTGAATCACTCCAAGAAGGGAGTCCTAGTGATTAGCTTATGGCCATTGTATGTTTCCTGTCACCACAAATACACACAATGATAAGATGACAAAGAACCTAGAAATCAATGGGAAGAATCAAGTACTTCCAATTAGATACTCAGCTATCACACAAAACCAACAGGACCTAGAGGAAAATAAAACATTAAAAGGAAAATAGAGAGGTAAAAAAAGACTCCTTTAATAACAACAGTAAAAGACAAATTCTTCCTATCCAATTAAAATGGGACAAATGTAACCTTTATAATCCTTGCAAGTCAATTTTCATGATGCCAAAAGTTTAAATGGACTATACAAGGAAGACTGAAACATCTAACTCTGTCTTGATTCTGGGTAATGCTTCAGTTCAAGATCAACTGAACAAAACCCAGCATTTATATCCAGGAATATACAAATGTTAAGACTGAAGTCAGCTAATGAAAAGAATCAAAGAATCATTTTAATTGTATTTGGATGGGCTCCTATATTTTACTATAATTCACATTCTGGAAATTCATCATGGCAGAAAAAGAGAATGTTGCAAATGTCCATCTAATTTTTTGCCTTCCTCCTTTTTCCCCATTCTGTATCAGTGAGACCAGTTCCAAATGCTGTAAAAGACCAGTCTAAAGCAGATAGAGTTTTCTTGGTCAATTTGTGGTTTCATATCTTTCCCGGGGCTATGTGACAAATTTTATTTGATTGCTAAAAACCTATTTTTCCAACTTCTAAAACCCCGAAAAAGAAGACCTTGGATTCTTGGCCTCCCTACCTCTTTGAACTTTAGAACTGCTCCATGATAGGATCTTCCCGAGGAATAATGTTATTTCTTGGAACTCACTGCATTCCAGAAGGTCATGATTGTCAATTTACGTTGAATTTTTACAGCTTCTGACTTTGAAAAGAAGATCTGAAACCATTCTCTGGATTTTCTAATATGTGGATTGCTTCTTGTATGATCAATCCAACTGTACAAAGGTATAGTGGACTAGACTTAATAGAATAACATCAAGGAATGTCAAAGTTTAAAAATAAGGAATCACTGAGAAAATCAGAGGACTGATGTAATATACACTGCTGCTGAAAACAATCTGTTGAATAAGATTTCTAGCTTGAAATCAATATAATTTTTATTCTCACTTCTGAATCCTAACGTATTTAACTGAATAATAGCTCTGGTCAGAAACATCACATAATGAAATGCATTGATAACTTTATAGTTTTCTCACCTAATACTCTGAACGGAAGAATTTAATGTTTCGTCCTGCATGCTACTGGTTACGGCGGCTTCTCCTTCTGGGACAGCTTGTACTGGCTGTACCACATGAATAGTCCGGAAGAGCTGGGTAGGATATGGAGACTGTGTGGGCTGCATTGTCCTCAGAACTTTCGATGGCTGTGCAGCTTCTGCCGGATCTTTGGGTTTTGTAGCTTTAGGATTTCCCGGCTTTAAAACTGGAGTGGCTCCTCCTTTTATCCCTGGACTTGAGGATACTCTCGATCTGCTTGCTTGGCTCCTACTTGAAGTGGTTGTTGAAGACAGGGATGGATCTGAAGACTCGATGCTGGAACCTGCATCCTCATCATCTATATAAATAAGATCTTTTGGCATTTCCTTGAACTGATACACCAAGCGCTGACCTTCTACTTTTGCCAGAATACCCCTTTGGTAATAGTACCTATTTAAAGCAGACAATTTTATCAATATTTTGCTCAATTAAACATAAATTAAAACGATACTCAACAACAGTAAAAATTCCCTAATCATAAACAAAAGTCTCAAGTTGGAAATGAGTGGGAGAAGAATTTCAAAATGAAGGGTAATTATTTTATATAAGATAGTATAATTAAACACATTCTTTAAAAATTTTTTTTAATGTTTTTATTTTATATTTGAGAGAGAGAGAGAGAGAGAGAGAGAGAAAGAGAGAGAGAGAGAGAGTGCAAGCAGGGGAGGGGCAGAGAGACAGAGACAGAATCTGAAGCAGGCTCCAGACTCCAGGCTCTGAGCTGTTGGCACAAAGCCTGGTGTGGGGCTCAAAGCCGTGAGATCATGACCTGAGCCGAAGTCTGACACTTAATCGACTGAGCCACCCAGGTGCTCCTTCTCTTTTTTTTTTTTAGTGTTTGTTTATTTGGGGGGGGGGGAGAGCTAGCACACAAGTGGGGGAAGGGCAGAGAGAGAGAGAGAGACAGAGAATCCAAAGCAGGCTTCAGGCTCCAAGCTGTCAGCATAGAGTCCGACGTGGGGGCTTTGAACTCATGAACAGCGAGATCATGACCTGAGCCAATGTTGGACGCCCCATTGACTGAGCCACTCGAGTGCACGAAACACATTCTTTTCTAAATACATATAAAACACACATACTTAGAAAAATCTTTATTACCAACTAAACCTAAAACCAATTCTGATGAGGAGATTGTTGATAAAATATATGGATTATTCCAGTCCTTCACTTTTCTTCGTCTCCCCTTCTTCCAACTTGCCAGAATACTCAAATCTACTACAAACCTCAAGAATTTAGGGGCTTTGGGTGGCTCAGTCAGGTAAGCATCTGACTCTTGGTATCACTGAAAGTCATGATCTCACGATTCATGGGCTAGAGCCCCGTGTCTGTGCTGCCGTTGCAGAGCCTGCTTGGGATTCTGTCTCCATCTTTCTCTGCCTCTCCCCTGGCTGCTCTTTTTCTCTCAAAAATATATAAACATTAAAAAAAAAAAAGTCAAACCTCAAGAATTTATTTCTCTTCCATAGTTAACTATAATGGCCCTACCAGTTTAAATTTGGTTAAGGCTGATTCAGTTTTCTGTATAAAATTTAACTATGTACAAATAGAAGTCATTCAAATTTTGTCACTGATTTTAATTAGATCAAGAATTTTAAAAGTGTGAGTTTAAAACAAACTGTAACTGAATAGTTCTGGTTTAAGAAGGTTATCAAGTTATCAGATGATTGCTACTTCCCTTTTTTTTTTTTTAATGTTTGTTTTTGAGAGACTGTGCATGAGAGCAGGGAAAAACAGAGAGGGAAACAGAGGATCCAAAGTGGGCTCCGTGCTGACAGCAGACAGCTTAATGTGGGGCTCAAACCCACGAACACTGAGAGCATGACATGAGCCAAAGTCGGACACTTAGCTGACTAAGCCACCCAGACACCACGATGATTTACTTCTAGTAAATCTTTCTCAAACAGATGTGTGTCTTGAAGAATAAATAATATGATCACAGAAAAACAAACAGTGAGCTTAAGAATAAAATGATATCCTAGTTCAAAATTTCACAGTATCTAATATTATTCTTGAAGCATTTATTCAGGTGTACAGATCTTATCTGAGATTTACATTTAAAAATGCACTTTCTTGGGGCACCTGGGTGGCTCACTTGGTTAAGTGTCCAACTTCAGCTCAGGTCATGGTCTCAGTTTGTGGGTCTGAGCCCCACATTGGGCTCTGTACTGACAGCTCGGAGCCTGGAGCCTGCTTCGGATTCTGTGTCTCCCCTTCTCTCTCTGCCCTCCCCCGCTTACACTCTCTCTCAAAAATAAATAAATGTTAAAAATTTTTAAAGAAAAATAAATAAAAATGCACCCTCTTATTAAGTACCTGTATTACCACTATTTGTTAACTTTGTGCTGAATTCAAGTTTAATGGCTCCAAACATATGACTCCTGTGGTGAGTTTACAATTCCCGTTGATGGTTTACATTTTTTAATCCCTTTATAAGGAAACTATCTGTTGTTTGCATGAAAAAAAATTTTTGAAGAAAAACATTTTCCTAGATTGGAATAAGATTTCAATTTAAATACTATTGATTTTTTTTTTTGAGAGAGAGCAAGAGAGCGAGTGAGAGAATGAACACATGCACAAAGGGAAGGGCAGAGAGAGAGGGAGACAGAGAATCCTAAGCAAGCTTGAAGTTCCGCACAGTCAGCAAAGAGCCCATCATGGGCCTCAAACTCATGAAATGTGAGATCATGACCTGAGCTGAAATCATGAGTCAGATGCTTAGCCAACTGAGTCACCCAGGCCCAATACATACTGATTTCTATAAGTTGTGTGGTTTTAAAATTCACCATTTTTGTAATACTCTTTTTAGAAGTTACCTACTTTCTAGTATTTAGGAAACAATAAATATTCTTAACACAATGAACTATAAAAGCTTCATGTACCTGAGAGCTCTTCCCATGGTCTCGTAATTCATGTCAGGTTTGTTTTTGTGCTTTCCCCACAACCTGGATACTGCTTTGGAATCTACCAGTTTAAAAATGCCTTTTTCTCGCTGGGTCCATTTGATATATTTAGGACAAGTAGCTTTGTCCTGGAGCAGTGCCAGTAAAAACTCCCAAAGATAAATTGTGTTTCCTGAAACAAAAGCAATTTCTGTTGAACTGATCACAATTTCATTGCAAAGAGCAAAATTAAACACAACTAAAAGTCTTATGTAAGATGTCTGGACAGAGCAATCTTGGCAATTAGATTTGTGATAACTTACGGAGAAAAAAACACTTTGAGAGGACTTTTTTCTTACCTCCTTAAGAACCATTACCTAAGAAAACCAGTGAAAAAGAGTTGTACAAAACCTTTCAATAGTTGCTCTCTCTATGTCAGACAAAATGGATTGGCCTTTACAATTTTTTTCAAATTTGGGCAGCAGTTATGAAAATATTAGAAATTCAAAACCATATTATAAAGTGTGTATGAACTGAAAGGCTAACCTGGCTGAACTCTCCCAAGGGACTCATTATTAAATAAAAGGACAGACAGGTATATAAAAAAATCTCTTAAATGGAAAAGTGCCAACTGTATTTTGTAAGCATGTGGCAGCAGTAAGATCCATTTCAATAAGTCAAGGGAGCTGGTAGTTTTTCCTTACAAGAGGCAGACATTTTAAAGCATCTAAATGTTATTTGACCTGTAAGTATTACAAGGAAATTATAGTACTTACCCTTACCATCTTTATTTTTCTTCTTCACAGAGATGTTCGGCGTAGTGGCTGGGGAATCTGGTCGTGGAGGTTTTGTTTTTCTCCCTGAAAACAGAACAGCTCTGTTAAGTATTTGCCCTCAAAAGTGAAAGAGAATGATCAATATAACTGTTTTATAAATGCTATTTGGCCATTTATCCTAAATTTTAATACTTTATACACGGATCACACATATTGGTCTCCTAAATGCTACTAACTCAAAAGGAAAATAACTTCAGTGAAATTTTACCATTAGCATAGGTTAGATCACAAACACTTTTATGTAGGAAATGATATATCAGCTCATTTATTAAAATGAGGTTAAGTTTAAAACATTATATCTTGTCTTTGAGGGAACGAAACTGACAGTGCTTTCTTAAAATTTGGGGGAATATTCTTAATGTTGGTAAGACTTGGGCTCAAAAAATAACCCATACAAGTTTATCTGTCTGTTGGTTACATAGGCTTTTTATGGTAGGAGAAATTGATTTTTAGCTTTTCTCACATCTGCATACAGGTAGTTCTCAAATACTAGAAACTTCCCAAAACTTCAGAGATAGAAAAATATGTAAGGCAAAATTTTGGTGAATCACATAGTCAATTTTTATTTTGCTATGTATTTTTAATCATCTCATTTTTCTGTATTTCTTTTAATTCACAGTAAAACATAGTTTTGCACATTATATATATTATAGTTATGCCTCATTCAATCTCTAAACAAGTCCATTACAACAATGTTAAATGTAGTTTGTGCAGCCTTAGTCTGGCTCAACCACTCTAAAGCCTTGTTTGTGATCTTCTTTTGCCATTTATCTAGAAACACAACTTAGTGGCAATGTTGCCTGGGATTTAGGTTGAGATGATCATGCTGTCTGAATAGACTACCATTCTATACATAAGAACCAATGAATAGTAAGCATAAATGGACACCTTAGTTAGCATATTTAACCCAACATTCTTCAGGCTGACTCTATCTGGTCTAGATCACAAGGGTAAATTCTGGATTAGTGCAATGGAGAGCAAGAGCTTAGAAGAACATAATTCTAGAGATAAAGTCACTAGGTTAGTTAAGAACACATCCCCAAACTGAATAGAAAAACATTCTAAAGTTAGGGTAAGAGGATCAACAAGGTCACTTGAGGCACCTGGGTGGCTCAGTTGGTTAAGCATCCAACGCTTGATTTTGGCTCAGGTCATGCTCTCACAATAGTAAGATCAAGCCCCATGTCAGGCTCTCTGCTGGGCTTGGAGCCTACTTCAGATTCTCTCTCCCTCTGCCCCTCCCCTGCTTTCACAAAGTCACTCTTCAGGCCTCTCTTAATGCATAAATATAAAACCTAGTCACCCAGGTATCTTGACTTCCATCACTGTAGGAATCTGCAGAGAACCATATATGAGGTAGACACCTCTGGGTGACCATGTTAATGAAAATAAATATTAGAAGTGAAGACTTCACAGTTGGCTCCTATCTCTCCTACCCTCTTATTTTATGCTTTCTATTTACCTACTTTTTCTGATAACATCGTTTTCTTCTTCCCACTGTTTTCACCACTAGTTTTAGTCAAGACAGAGACGGTTGGTAAACCTATCCAACATCCATCTTTTCCATTGTCCTCCTTACTATTCCAGGTGGCAATGTGCACAGCTTCATGTGAGTTATACATTAGTTGGGTATAGAATTTTTGGTAGACAGTTATTTCTTCTTAATACTTGGAAGATAGCCAACACTCCCAGCCTCTACTGGGAGCTTCTAAGCTGCCAATCTAAAAATCAATTCTCTTCAAGTTTCTCCTCTGGTTTGTTTGTTTCTCCTTCTCCTTCTCCTTTTTTTTGGCGGGGCTAAGGGAGTGCTGTGTTTTGCGTTTCTACTATAATGTATTTAGGCCTGGATTTCTTTTAGTTATGCTACTCAGGATTCACCATGCTGAAATTAAGGTCACATTGGAAAACTCTCAGTCATTGCCTTTGAATACTACCTCCTCCTTGCTCTACATATTCTCTCTTTCTGGAGCTTTCATTAAACATGTAGACCTTTTCATTCAATCCTCACATCTACGACTCTTTCATGTTTTTTATTCTATATCAGATCTATATTGGAACTCACTAATTCTCTTTTAAACAGTGACTAATCTGCTGTTTAACCTATATATTATGTGTTTTATTTGGTTCCTTATCACATGAGTCTTCCACTATTAATTAGGATGTTAGTCTTCCACTTTAAAAATAGCTTTACTAAAGTGTAAGAGATACACAATAAACTGCATACAGTTAAGATCTACAGGTTGATATCTTCCGACATGTTTTCACCTGTGAAATCATCACTATGTTCAAAACAGTAAGATTATCTTTCTCTCCCAAAAGTACTCTGTACCCCTCTGTAATCCTTACATCTTACCTTTCCCACTCTGCCCAATCCAAAGGTAACCAACTACTCACATATTTTCTATCATTATATATTAGTTTGAAGTTTGCACAATTTTATATAAATAGAAACATATATATGAAAAAGTCTGGCTTCTTTCCAAATTAGCATCAGCCATTTTTGTTGTATGTGTCAATAGTATATTCTATTTTATTGCTGAGTGTATTTTCATTGTATAGGTATACCACAAACTTGTTTATTCAATCAGCAGTTGATAGACATTTGGGGTGTTTCAAGTTTGGGGCTATTATTGCCAAGAAAACTGCTAAGAACATTCATTCATGCATACGTTTTTCTATATATGTACGGCTTCATTTCTTTTGGGTAAATACTGAGTAGAAGAATGGCTGGCATGGCATGTTAAGCATGCATTAAATGTTTTAAGAAATTGCCAAACTGAAAGAGAGAGAGAGAGAGAGAGAGAGAAAGAGAAAAAGAAAAAGACAAAGAAAGAGTGAGCCAAACTTAAAAAAAAAAAACACAACTCTCTATGCAGTAAGGGGGGGGTAATCATAGGGCTCACCCTCATTTGTTTCCTGTTTCTCAGGGATCACTTGTTTTTGTTGACGATATCCAATTTTTAGCAGCACGGTTTCATACATTTTGTCTATATTTTCAGTTGTTTAAATAGAAGGGATCAAAGGGTAAATCCAGATACTGGGGGTTTTTTAATTAAATTTTTCCAGCTATATTGAGATATAATGACATATAATTGTGTATGTTTAAGGTGTATGATGCGATGATTTGATATACTTCTGTGTTGTAAAATGATTACCACAGTAGTGATTAGTTAATATACCATCACCTTACATAATAAATTACTTGGGTTTTGGGGTATGAACATTTAAGATCTACTCTCTTAGCAACTTTCAAATATATAATACAGTACTGTTAACCAAAGTCACCATGCCGTACATTAGATCCCCATACTCATTTTATATCTCGAAGTTTGTACCCTTTGACTGACATCTTCGCATTTCCTCCTCCACCTCCTAGCAACCATCATTTTTCTCTCTGCTTCTAGGGAGTTTGGCTCTTTCAGATTCCACGTATAAGTGAGAGGACACAGTGTTTGTCTTTCTCTGACTTATTTCACTTAGCATAATGCTCTGAGGGTCCATCTATGTTTTCTAATGTGCAATGAACATGGGAGTACAGGTATTGCTTTGATATCTTATTTTCATTTCTTTTGAATATATACCCAGGCGGAAGATTGCTAGATCATATGGTTATTTATAGTTTTAACATTTTGAGGAACCTCCATGCTGTTTTCCATAATGGCTATACCAATTTACATTCCCACCAACAATGCACAAGGGTTCCTTTTTCTCCACATCCTTGCCAACACTTGTTATCTCTTGACTTTTTGATGACAGCCATTGTGACAGGTGTGAGGTGATAGCTTATTGTGGTTTTGGTTTGCAGTTTTCTGACAATTAGTGATGTTGAACATCTTTTCATGTACCTGTTGGCCACCTGTATGTCTTCTTTTTTGTTTGCTATTGAGCTGTATGAGTTCTTTATGTATTTCTGAATATTAGCTCCTCATCAGCTATATGGCTTGCAAATGTTTTCTCCCATTCTGGAGGCTGCCTTTCTTTCTTTCTTTCTTTTTTTTTTTTTTTTTTGATGGTTTCTTTTGCTGTGCAGAAGCTTTTTAGTTTAATGTAGTCCCACTTACAATTTTTGTTTTTGTTGTCCCCAAATCATTGCCAAATCAGGTTCTGTCATTCCATCTTGTCTGGAAGAAGTTCCTCCTGGTATTTTGTAATAGTCTCATTCTTTGACCTTGTTTTTCATTCTTTTGCCTTAACAATTAGTCATATTCACTGAAAGTTTCTATTTGATAATTCTATTATCTGAAATTCTTAGAGAACTAATCCTAGACTCATCTATGTCTTCTGCTTCTCATTCAGGAATTAGCTTCCTTATGTATTTTGTGAATACTACAATGTGAGCTCACCTCAACGGGGCTTTTATGTGAGGAAATTCTGTGCAGCCCAGGTTAAATGTAGGACTTGCCAGAGCAGTTTTATAAGTTTCTGCCTGGTACCCCAAAGTTATTACCAGCCTGGGGCCGCTTTTGTGTTAATTATGTTAAGTATGGCTGGGAATTCACGAGCGCCTTGGACATCAAGACACGCTGAGATAGCCGTTTCAGCCTGCAGAGATGTTCCAGTGTCAGTTCATTCTTAGTGTTTCTATCTTCCTCTTAATTTTGGGCTCTTGGATTTACCCTTACTTTTATGTGAAGTTAAGTTACTGGGTGGCTGGTAATTAACCAAGATATTAAACTCAAAATATTACACAACCTGGAGTAGAATCAGAAGTCAATGAAATGGAAACAGTGTCAGACTTTAGTATGCAGATATGGTCCTAAATTCGTGAAAAGTTAAAAAACTCCCTTTAAAATTTAAATCTAATTAAAATCTAACATTTTCCTCTTCAATTACTTACCTGTTGATTTCCAATTCATTATTTTTCCCACTGGAATCTTATATTGGAATCTATGCTAGTGATTTTCTATGTCCTATGTAAGGAAGCTAACTGTCCTTACGCCAAGCTCTTTCTGAGATTGGATAAAAGGGTTTAGATAAAAGGTTGAGGCTTTAATTTTTTAATGAATCTAATATGGATATTACCTTTTATGTTTTGTACCCTCATTTTTTATTATGTGAGTTTTAATTGGTGTAGAAATAGCCTTAAATAAAAATGTTTGGATTCCACTTCAAGACTTGACCAGGGGCACCTGGGTGGCTCAGGTCATGATCTCACGGTTTGTGAGTTCGAGGCCGGCATTGGGCTCTGTGCTGATGGCTCAGAGCCTGGAGCCTGCTTCGGATTCTGTGTCTCCACCCCCTCTCTCTCTGCCCCTGCCCCACTTGCACACACTCTCTCTCTTAAAAATAAATAAACATTAAAAAGTAAAAAAAAAAAAAAAAAAAAAAAAAAAAGACTTGACTGTTTGCCCTCAACAAATTAACCACCCACCTTTCTTTCTCTTAGGTTGTTCTGGCGATGATGTTCCTGGGGAGTGTGCGTATGTCTCTTGAACCTGCTGAGTTTCCACCACTTCAGGAATCCCATCTAATGTGACGGATACATGGGTGATTGGGGCAACAACAATGTCATCTTCAGATGAACTAAATATATTATTATCTAATGGAAATAAAATAGCTAATTATAATCAACTTCGTATTTAAATCAAAATAATTTCATCAAATAATTTCCTGTTTCTATGAAGATTAAAGTAGAAATAAAATCGTGAAATCTAGTCTCTATTTATTTCTTCTGTCCTAAATCAGACCAGGCTTGACAGGACTATTTCAATGCCTTTCTTGACTTCCTATCACCAGTCAATCTCGTTTCTCTTCTCCATTCTTCACATTGCTGCTAAAGTTACTCTCTGAAACATAAGTTTGATTTGACCATATTATTCTTCTCTATAAAACTTTATATGCTGAAAATTAGAAGAAAAATAAAATTGGCTGATTTTCCCATAGTTTACAGAGGAAAAAAGAAAAGAAAATCCAAACTCCACAGCATGCCATGTGAAGCTTGCACAATTTGGATCAAACCCACTTTTCCAATCTCATCTCCTGCCTATCACGAAGCTTACATTTCAGCTATACCAAAGCATTTTTATCCAAACATTTCACTCTTTTTTTACAGGTCTGTATCTCTGGCTCAACCCATTCTCTCTACCTTGAATGCCCTTCCCTATCTCCTGTAGCCACTAAAGTCTTATTTATCTTTTATATCGCAGGTTAAAAAATTCCTTCCATAAAGCCTGTCTCTGATATTCCCAGCCAGAGTCCTCTTTCCTTCCAGAACATGTTGTGATCCCTCCCATGGCCTTTATTTTTTGGCTTTTACAGTTATTAACATAAATAACTATCTTCAAAATTAATCTGTAAACTGGAGGAAAAAACAGTATCTGTTCATTTGTAGATCACATTATTGCCTAATGCATTTGCTATGCATACAAAAAATATTCAATATCTTAAACTGATTTAGGAACAATTAAATTAATAAATTAATGAGTTTGACTACTTTCTTGTTTTAAGCTCAAAGGAGAACACGGATTTAAAAGCAGATCAATAGGGGTGCCTGGGTGGCTCAGTTGGTTAACTGCCCAACTCTTTTTTTAGGCTAAGGTTATGATCTCATGGTTCAAGATCGAGAGAGGAGATTGAGCCCCGCGTTGGGCTCTGTGCTGGCAGAGTGGGGTTTGCTTGGGATTCTCTCTTTCCCTCTCTCTCTGCCCCTCCCCTGCTTACATGTGCACACACACACTCTCAAAATAAATAAACTTAAAGAAATGTTTAAAAGCAGATCAATAATGTGGCAGTGAATTTTCTGCCATGAGGTGTTAGAAATTTTTTCAATGAATTTTTGCCTATTAACTGGTGAATACCTACAGAGATCATTAAGTTATAATAGTATGGGCCATAAATACCCTAATACTTCTACCAATGAGGTTAAGAGAACAAATTCTGCAAAAATCTGATAACTAAATACCTTTTTATTCCTAAAGATCACACTCTCCAATTTTTTTTTTTTAAAGTTTTGTTTAACTGAGTACCTAAGTAAAGCTGTCTCAACTAATACTGTACCTTAAAATGTGCTTGGGATACAAAAAATATAAAAACATAATCTTCGGTCTCTTGGTATTTATCATCTCTAAAAGCAAGTGATGGCAAGAGTAACTTTTCAAAGCATATTCACATGAACAGTCCAAACACATGACCACTCACTTATTCGTTTTTCATCCAGCATAGGGCCAGGAGAATCCATATTGAGCAGTGCCTCAGCGGCCTCGATTGTTTCAATCGTTTCATCCCCATTATGACAGGAGGCTTCAACTACAATACATTTAAAGAAAACAAAAGTTAGCTACAAGACATCTATTGCTCTAAAACACACAGATGTCTTTAAACTGGATATATCACTTAATACTTGGGTTTATACATACACTTTGTATCAACAAATAAAATCTATACTGAATATGACTATTAAATATTTCTCTATTTCTTTTTCTTTAAAAAAAAAAATCACACATGGGGCGCCTGGCTGGTTCAGTTGGTAGATAATCAGACTCTTGATCTCAGGGTCATGTTGGGTGCAGAGATTATTCGAAAGAAATAAAGAATATAAAATAAAAATTAAAAACTATACAAGATATGGGTTTTTTATTACAAAACAAAAAACTTTTGCAAGATGCTGATAGGTAAAGAATAAGCAAAACAGAGCTCATGTTCTGGAAGAAAAGCACTAGTCATTTCTGTGATAACTCTTACTTCAAGAATAAATAAGATGGGTGTTGTACTTGAGTAGAAAGGGCTCAGGAATAATAGCCAGAAATCCCAGGTGTGCCACTAAGCTACTATGTCACCGGGCAAGTCATTCTGTTTCCACAGATTCCATATTAGAACATGATTGAGTTGATATTCTTAGGTCTCTTTCAGCTCTAATACTGACTTCAATACTCTTAGTTAACTAACAGGAATGAGCACGGGTCTGTGTTAATCTCAGACTCTTTTCCCATTCTTCTATGACTGAATTGCTATTATCTCCAAAAAGTTTTAGTCATAGTCACATTATGATCTAACCACCCTTTGATAATTAGTATTCTGGTATCATTCTCTTCTAGTGTGTGCTGTATAACACTAATTCTCCTACTGTGGATTTGACCTAGATCAACTATCTTAATGTTCTTAAAAAATATTAATATATAAATGAAAATTTAATCCAGGTACATTCTAGACACCTGACACATCCCTGGATCCCAGAAAGAAGTCCAAAATAGTTTCACAGTGAACTCCTGGATGGCTTTTAGTCCCTTAGCTCTAGGATTAGCACCAAGAAACTACATAAAGAGTTATAAATGCCTTCTTTTCATGGATAAATTCAAGATTCTTGAATGTGATATTCATCATCCATAATCTCTTATACCTTCTTGCTTTATTCCTCACTCAATATTTGTGAGAAAAATCACACATCACTTTTAAGTTTGTATGTATATATGTGTAGGAATATATTATATATGTGTGAATATATCTATTATATATAACAACATATATATTTAATATATATTATTATACGTAGGTGTATTTATAATCATAACTTTCAGATTCAGGGTTGGACTGAGAGTATGTAACTTGATTAAGAAAAGCCTTTTAATTTTACACAAGATGAAACAGTAAATATTAAACAGTAAATATAAACATAGTACCTGAAGTAAAAGTTCTTTGTTCTCAATCAAATGAATGAAAGTGATCACTTACACACTGTATTACTCCCCCTATTTCTATTCAATTCAGAGAAGCAAAAAAATCATCTTAGTTTTTGTTAACACTATAAACAGATTTTCAAGAAATTGATATATCTTTGAAATTTAGCTTAACTTTCCATTAGATTATATATAACACTTATTATCCTAAATATTTTTGAACCAGTTCATTTATCTTTAGATCAAAGATCTTCAAGAATCTACTAAATTCTTAACTGACTCTATGTTCCTAATTGGCAATATCGAAAGCCTATCTTTCTTGAGCAACTGTGCTAGGAAACGTGGAAGATACGATAGTTATCAGACATGATGACCTTTTCCCTTGTCTATTGGAACAAGTCCCTGTACTCAGGGACTATCTAAGAAAATAACAAACTGATTAATTTTGTGGTACAGAATAGACTGACTACAGGCAGTGTATCTCCCTGTAAGTTAGGGAAGTTTTCTGAAGAGATGGGCCTAAGCAGAGTCATTTAAGATAGGATTTAAATATTTTGAGAGGAAGAGAGAGATATTAAAGCAAGAATAAAGTAGAAGGGCATTAGAAGTATTACGCATTCAAAGAAAATGAGAGAACTAGTTAATGCCATTATAAAAGAAAATATATAACTGCTACAGATTGTTGTAGTAGCAGCAAATTAGTTAACTTGCTTTATACATTAATTTGGTTAACTGCCTTCCCAAGGAGGAATCCCATGATGGGAGTTGAAGGGATGAACTGCTTGAAGAAGCAAAGAGCTGGGACAATTCTTGAATGATGAATACAAAACAAAGAAGTTCAGGGTCATATACTAGTCAGCTCCTCTTAATATAGGAAGAAACTCCTAACAAGGAACATTTTCTCTCATAAGATAATGGCAAACACTGGGAGTCCCCACAGTCTGCCATACCAGAAGAGAAAATATGGAAGATGTATCTGTAGAATTCCAAACTTCAGCTAGCATCTTTAAAACCAAATATCTATAGGTCACATGGAAGTCAAGGAACAAGAAGATAGCCAAAATAAAAAGAGGCAGGATTTTAAAATAGCATGGATTTTAAAAGTCTTCCTTTTTCAAAGACTTTAAATTTCTCAAGTGGTCACATTTCTGAATTACTATAAAAAGCATCCAAGAGAATCTGAATAGATTTTTGACTAGTTTTTTAATTCTAAAAGTATATGTCATTTTTACTTTCATGTCAAGATGCACAAAACTTCGTTAGGAGACTATGATAGGTAAGAGACTATAGTCTTCATTAGGAGACTATTTCCCCTAATTATAATGAAAAAAATCAATTAAATTTTACTTATGTATTCTATAAATAGAAATGCTTAAAAGTCTAATTCCTCCGTAATAGTTAAAACCAGAAAAGATAAACACCCCCAAAACTCTAGCAAAATGATTAAAGCAGAGCACTGTAACAAATAAGTCTCAGGGCACCTGGGTGACTCACTAGGTTGAGTACCTGACTCTTGGTTTCAGCCCCAGACACCTGGGATCAAGCTCAGCATTGGGCTTTGCGCGGAGATGCAAAGTCTGCTTAAGATTTGCTCTCTCTCTCCCTCTGCCCCTCTCCTGTGTGCACCACCAAGTGCTGTCATGCATGTGCAAAAAGCTCTCTCTCTAAAAACAAAACAAAACAAAAAACTCAAGCCTTCTGAAGGCACCTAGCTGGCTCAGTCAGTAGAGCATGTGACTCTTGATCTCAGGGTTCTGAAGTCGAGCCCCATGTTAGGTATAGAGATTACTTTAAAAAATAATAATAATAAATAAAAATAAAAACGTAAGCCTATTTAAAATCTTGCAAATTTAAAACTTAATAAAAGCTGTATTATGGGTGCCTGGGTGACTCAGTCAGTTAGGCATCCGATTTTTTATTTCGGCTCAGGTCATGATCTCACAGTTTGTCAGTTCAAGCCCTCCCTCTCCCCAACCCCCCATTCAGGGCTCTTCGCTGACAGCCCAAACCCTCCTTGGGATTCTCTCTCCCTCTCTGTCTGTGTCTCCCTCGCTTGGGTGCGTGCTCTCTCTCTCTCTCTCTCTCTCAAAATAAATAAATTAAAAAAAAGAAAAGAAAAAGCATATTACTCCCCTTGTCAAGGCTTTGAAATTCTATGAATTGAGGAAAATGAATTACTAAAAGTAAATTTTTAAAAAATCAGGCAAATAACGCACAGATAACTCCATAATTACTATCTTCTAAATATTTATATAACTAGATATTTATTTATATAAAGAAGTCTTATAAAATTTATATAAGTTTGCTGGGTAGATGAAAATAATATAGTTTGTATAATTTAGTTGATTAAGAAAAAAACAAAAAGAATTTCAAACCATTTATTTAAGCTTTTTCTAATGAAAAAATTCAAAAATCTACAAAGTAGAGAAAGTCATATAATATAAAGTCATATAGTCATATACATGAACCCCATGTATCAAGGGCCCAGGATCAATACTTAATAGCAAATTTTCCTTCATCCATACTCCCCAGCCCAACACACACACTGGATTATTTTATTTTTTAAAGTAGGCACCATAGGCTTGAACTTACAATCCTGAGATTGATAGTTGCATGATCTACCAACTGAGCCAGACAGACACTCCTCACACTGGATTATTTTATTATTTTATTTTTTAATGTTTATTTTTGAGAGAGAAAGAATGTGAGCAGGGGAAGGGCAGAGAGAGCAGGGCACTGAGGATCCAAAGCAGGCTCTGTGCTGACAGTAGAAAATCTGATGTGGGGCTTGAACTCACAAACCATGTGTTCATGACCTGAGCTGAAGTCAGATACTCAACCACTGAGCCACCCAGGGATCCCTCACACTGGATTATTTTAAAGTGAATCCCGGTCTATCATTCAATTGTAAATATGACAGTATGTATCTCTAAAAGACAATACCATGATCGTATCTTTTAAAAAATAATTACATTTTTAATCAGTTATCAAGTTAATATTGAAATTTCTTTAATGTCTCACCTCAGCTTTTTAAAAAGTTTGTTCAAATCAAGATCCGAACAAGCTCTTGCATTACATTCGGTGACATGTACCTCCTCCCTTTGTCTTTTTTTTTTCCTTTTTGTCGTTTATCTTAGAAGAAATAGAGTTATCTGTCTGTAGTTTCCCAGGTTTGTGATTTTGCATATTACACACCCTTGTGGTGCCACTCAATATGTTCCTCCTCCACCCCCATGTATTTCCTGTAAACTGGCAGCTATATATAGATGCTTGATTAGATTCACATTCAATTTTTTTTTTTTTTTTGGCAAAACTGCTTCTAAGGTCATACTGTGTGATTCTATGTGCTCCCTGAGGCAGTACTATGAAGTCCGGTAGTTTTCATTCAACACTGTTAAGATTGAGAATCAGGTCTGGGTATTGTCAGCCTGATCTTTCCATTATAAAATTCTCCATCAGCCTTAAATAACTGGCTTTAGCAGTTATTGATGACAGTTGCTAAATCCACTGTTACCCTAGGGATTCCAAAATGGTGACAATTCTAATCCTACCACTCCTCCAGTATTTGTTAGCTAAAATTCTCTATAAAGAACAACTTTCTTCCATCAACTAGTTATCTCGAACCACAGTTCATACAATAAAGGCAAATTAAATGCTTGATATTTTTTCCATTATTTACTGATTTTCAGAATTATAAATGGGCTTTCTAGCATCTTCCATAAGTGGCCATTAAGTTACTTTTTAGCATCATCGAAAATACAAAGGTTTTAACATATTAGATGTTCTTTAATCCTTTTTTATTCTGAGAGAGGGAAGAAGGGTAGAGGCAGAGGGGGGGAGAATCCCAAGCAGGCTCTGCAAGGTCAGCACAGAGCCTGATGCGGGGCTCGAACTGAGCTGAAACCAAGAGTCGAATGCTTAGTCAACGGACACACCCATGTGCCCCTTCAGCTGTAATTCTTTTTGTTTAATTTTTTAAAATGTTTATTTTTGAGATAGAGAGAGACAGAGTGTGAGCAGGGAAGGGCAGAAAGAGGGCGACACATAATTCGAAGCAGGCTCCAGGCTCTAAGCTGTCAGCACAGAGTCTGAGGCAGGGCTTGAACTCAAGCTGTGAGATCATGACCTGAACCCAAGTCAGATGCTTAACTGATTGAGTCACCCAGGTGCCCCTTAATTCTTAATGATCCTCTAAATGGCCTATCTTGGGCCACTGGGAACTAAAGCTGGGGCCTGAGTCTTTTAGACATGACCCAAGTAATGTCTGATAGTTTTGTGCCTTCTGGGATAAGATATTACAGCTATTCTCGTACATTTCCCACACCGAACCCAGAATCAGTAGTTTCTCCTAGCTACCCTGGCATGGTTAGTGAAAAGTTTATTTAGAGACCATAATTTGTGCACTAAATTGAGGAATTTAAAACATTTTGAAGGATTTAAATTTTTCTGAAGAATTTTAAACATATTTGAACATAAACAGAATAATATAATGAACGTCTGTGTCTTCATCACCCAGCTTTAACAGTTATCAACTCATGGCCAATCTTGTTTTATCTATATCTCTATGTACTCCTCTTCCTTATTATTTTGATGTAAATTCTAAGCATCCTAATATTTCAGTAGTAAATATTTTACAATGTCTAAAAGATAAAGGCTCTGTTTAAAAACATAAACATAATACCATTATCAAACACTTAAAAAAATCTGTATTTCCTTAATATCAAATAGCATACAAATGTCCAACTGTCTGAAATATCATATATAGCAGTTGGTAGGGGAGGGTTGATCATTTTTGTTTGACTCAGGATCCAAATAAGGTCCTCACAGTGCAACTGACTGATATGTTTCTGAAGTTTCTTTTCATTTCTATGTCACCTTCAATCTCTTTTCCTTGCAACTAAACCAAGAAAGTAGACTGCTTGTCCTGTAGGGTTTCCCCATCTACATTTTGCTAATTCTATTCCTACTGTATAGTTTAACATGTTTTTTTCTATATTTGCTTTAAACTGGTAATCAGTTCTGAAGGCTCAATCAAATTCCGGTTAAATTTTTGGGGTGGGGAATATATGTGATGATTAGCTAGAATACCACTATAAAGAGAAACTTCTCATTTAATAATCTAGTTAGTGATATAGTTCAGATAGGGAAAGGAGAATAAACGTGTGATTCTTAATTTATCAGTTTTCAAGATAATTTTTAGCATCACCTATTGGTGACCATTTTTTGTGTGTGTGTGTAGCATTGAGATCATGGATTTAAACATATTAGATATGTTTCAATTACTGGTTATTGTCCTTATTAATACCCAAGTTGTCCCATGTTTGGCTAAAAAATATCTGTATTTGTTTTTTTAGAGAAAAAATCGATTGTGAGTTCATCCTAATATTTTTTTTAACGTTTATTTATTTTTGAGAGAGAGAGAGACAAACCATGAGCTGGGGGTGGGCAGAGAGAGGAAGATACAGTCTGAAGCAGGCTCCAGGCTCTGAGCTGTCAGCACAGAGCCCAATGCAGGGCTCGAACCGACAAAGGGTGAGATCATGACCTGAGCTGAAGTCGGATGCTCAACCGACTGAGCCACCCAGGTGCCCCCATCCTAATATTTTCAGTTCAAATTTAGCATTATAGAATTTAGTTTTAGAATTATATATTTACACTGTGTGTTTATAGAGAATTTATAGGTTTATAGAATCTTTAACTTTGCAATTTAACATTTGTATATCTTATTTACTCTATAAATCTTGGCTTCTTAGGACATTAACTTCATTATTTATTTGATTTGACCCTAACATCTCTCACACACATACACTCACACAAGCTTTTAAATAACAATAAAAATATTATTGAAAACAATTTAAGATTCCTAAGCAGCTTTATTTTTATTTTTTGCTTTTTAGGCTATATCTCATTAGGAAATGCACAGTCTTAAAAATCACACCTCAATAACTTAATTAGGTTCATTTCTTTTAGTGTGCTTCAATTTTTAGATATTGCTAATTTTTCCTCTTTTGGACTTAGTGTTGTTTTATAATTATGTTAAACATTTACATGGTTCCAAAGTAAAAATGACAAAACAAAGTACTTTTAAAGAATCTATCTTTCATCCCTGTCCCTTCCTTTTCTCTATAAGAAACCATTCCTATTAGATATTTTGAGGTTTATCTATTTTTTTAACTTTTATTTATTTATTTTGTGAGAGAGAGTACAAATAGGAGAAGTGCAGAGCGAGAAGGGAACAGAGGATCTGAAGCAGGCTCTGTGCCGACCACAGAAAGCCCAGTGTGGGGTTTGAACTCACAAACCACAAGATAACAACCTGAGCCAAAATCAGATGCTTAACTAGCTGAGCCACCCAGGTGCCCCAGGGGGTTATCAATTTTTTTTAATATAAGCAAAGATACATACCATTTATATTCTTTGTCCTACCTTAAATAAAAGATAGTATGCTATTAATGCGGCCTGACCTTTGCTTTTTTAACTTACTATACAGTAGAAATCATCCCACAGCTATATATAGAGATCACGTCACCTTTTGTATTTCAAAAATGTGAGGCCAGCTAAATATGTTTAGTATCAATGTTAATTTGTGAAACTTTATTCCATTCAGTTTCAGTGTTTAGATTGAGAAAAGCAAAATAAATTGGTAAGTCCTACATGAAACAGGAAAGAAAACCAGAAAAGTACATCCAGCTTTTAAAAATATTTTTTAGATGTTAGCCCTTCATTAAATGAATAACAAAAATTTCTTCTGGCAATAATAAAACCTACTAAGCTTTTAATGCATTCATTTTAAACCTTCTTCATAACAGATTAGCTGTGATCTAGCAACTAATTAAAATCTATACTAAGGACAGAAGGCACTGATACTATAATAACTTAGGGAATAATTTATTAAATACATTTGAACTTATTAGAAATTACTAAAAATTGTTTGACCTTGTAAAAACAGACAAGAATACATATGAAAGAAGAGACACGTAACAGTACTATTTAATAAGAGAAGATTTACTAACGGATATAGTCATCATGGACCTTTTATTTGAGAAGATATAATTTGTACCATCTCCATTAATAATTTTACTTTTAGAACTTCAAAGACTGGCAATGAAAGAAGAAATCTCCACATACGTAAGAACTAAGGGTCAAATGATTTTCAAAAACTTTAACACCATGAAACCCTGGGTGGAACTCCAACATATGAATAGATAAAAGTGGTATTTTACCAGTATACATTTATTTTATAGGTTCAAATATATTTCAAACTTGATATGAGATCGACCAATGATAAAATTGACAGTGTTTTGGTTAACATAAAAATCTGAAATCAGGGTACACAGATGATGATACCTGCAGTCTAATATAAGCCTCAAATCCATGAAAATAGTTTAATCTTTTTATTATTGAAAATTTCAAACAAAATAAGAATTATGGAACATGGTATAATCAATTCTCACATATTCATTCTCAGCATTAACCATTAAGAACACATGGTCAATCTTCTTTCATCCATACTCCACTCACTGCCTCCAAGGTCCCCTCAAACACACCATACCGACCCCCAGGATTACTTTGAAGGAATCAAGACACCATCTTTTATCTTTAAAAATTTCAGCATATATATGGTATGTTACTGTCATTCCTAAAAATCTCAACAATTCCTTAGTATCACCTGAAGTGCTACCTAGGACTCACATGGACAGTTTATAAACCCTTCTTTCTCCACCTCTTCCTTTTCCTGTAGTTTCTGAAAAGCACAACATTCTTCCCTTCCTCACTCTGAACTTAAGAGGGCTATAGGGTTCTTTGCTTTCTCATGACACTGCTCAAATAAGGATGGAAGAGTTAAATAAAGGCTCAGGTTGGGAGACTGGAAAGGGAGAAGAAATATGCAAACAGTAAATGTGGTTTTCAAGATACGGCTTATTTTCTGGACCCATTCAATACCAGTTCTACTCTCCAGGAAGAAAGGATCCTGTTTGTTTTTATCTTGTCACTGGCTATCTTCAGGTTTAAGCCCAAGACTGAAAGAAAGAAATAACTCTTTCTCCTGAAGATCCAAGATCTGCTTTCCTAGTCTGAATTTCTTCTCCATCAATGTCTTCCCTGATGACTAAGACCAGGATAAAATACCCTTTCAGGGGAGACCCTCATTCCCAACCTACAGAGACAGCTGTAGCTTTTCACTAAGGCATCAAGAAGTTACAAATGAATATACTGCAAAAACCCACTAGCTACACAACAGATAGATACATAGCAACAGTCACTCTGTTACACAAAACACACAACTCACAGTCAGTAATGAAAAAAAAAACATCTAATGTGATAAATTTAATTCCCTACTTACTTGATAAGGAAAGATTTATCAAAAAAACTTTCACTGGGTTCCTCTGAACAAAAAATGTGAATATTGGAGAACATACTTTGTAAAAAAACATGCAATAAGGACAATACAAAAACTAAGTGTTGTTGGTCAATGTTACCAGTGGGGACTCAGTCACTTGGTGTGTGATCTTAGGCAAATCATTTCATTAAACCTCTCTAATTTCCTTTCTCTGTTGTGAGAATTAAATGAGACAATGAACTTTTAAAAATTTATTATGTTAAAAAATAAAATAAAATCTACTATGTTAATATGATGCACTGAGAAGGAGACGATGCTATTTTGGTGGTATTCTTTGTCCAAATTGCATTATCTCATTCCAGTCATGAGAACATATTACACAAATAACACTGAAGGACATACTACAATGTCTGATCAGTATTCCGCAAAAGTGTCAAGGTTACTGAGAGACAAAGAAAGACAGAGGAACTGTTATAGACTGGAAGAGACAAAGCAGAAATAATGCAAAGTAAGATTCTAGATAGGATCTTGAAAGAGAAAAAGAACGTTAGTTTGAAATGGTTGGCATGCAATAAAGTGTAGGTTTAGTTAATAACATTGTGACTAATGCTAATATCCTATTATTTTCAAATTTAAGGATAAATATTCAAATAACCTTTGCTTCCAAATAATTAATTTTCTCAAACACCCCCAACACCTACCTCTGGCCAAGAAAGATAAATGTAAATGTATATAAATACAAATGCACGCACCAATTTCTAAAACCGATGAAAACAGCATTACTACTACATCACACTTACACAGTGAACTCTTCACAGTGAACTCTAATAGCCTACTAGTTATGACTGAACCAGAAGAGAAGTCTTTTTTAAACTCTAGTGCTTTATCCTACATTTGGTTCATGGCCTCCTATTTTGCTTCCTGTGACAGCAGTAAAAGAACATTCCTATATTTTTCCCTGCAAACAACTTCCCGTTGTGACCAAGAATATAGAGCGTGGCATATAAAAAGTGCTCAGTGAATATTTGACAAATTGAGTTGGCTTGGTTCCTCTTACATACCTCTATTTCATCACATTCGTCCCAATATATTTAGGAAAAAAGGAAGAGGTGGTGAGAAAGCATTAGGAAACTCAGGTAGATGAGAAAGACAATATAATTTCCCTCTCCCTGCAGGGCTGTAGCCTCTTGAAACCAAGTTAGGGACTTTATTTGCCCCAAAAACCACGGGGCTGGGAAACTGCCCAAAACTATACTGAAGAACGGTGCTGCTGGAGACACACCTGTAAGCGTGATGTCGTCGTCATCCTCATCTATGATTTCTTCCTCAGCAACATCCAGGGAGCTCTCAGTAATCATGTCATTGGGCTCTTCCACACAGGCTAGACCCGCGTAACTGTTGAGAATGTCAGCACCAGGAACATGTTCCACAATTACGGCAGGAAAAATAGCTGGATCACCAAGCTGGGAGGGGTGGGGAGGGGGGGGGAAGAGGATTAACAAAGTGCTTGCTTTTGTTAAATACAACCAAAAAACATTTTATACTGGACATCAATTCAGTTTTTATATCACCAGCTACTTATCTTGATAATCTTTCTGGGCTGCAGAGAATATGTATCTATCAAGGATAAAACTTTTCTTATTACCAATCTTGAGTCTTAACCAAATTTTCATTGGAAAATCCTACAAAAACATGCTTTTAAACCACATTAAATAAAAAAACCTAATCATTAATTCATAAAAAGTGGCATACCAATGAAATGTACAATTAAATACAACCTCAACAAAAGTTTGACAGGAAAAAAAAAAACCCACATAAACTTAATAAATATTACATTGTCACTGGCACACATGCTGTGTTTAACAACTTTTGACTCAAATGGGGAAATCAACTTTCATTTTCTATTTAGTCGTAAGATCATGTAATTTTAGATCATGTGTATCACTATCATTCTATATTATTATTTCAATTTTTTCTGGTTTGAGAGTGGTAAGCCCTCCTCCCTTAACCCGAGATAATTCATGTATATTTCCTAAATACATGAATATTACCTTATATACAGAGTACAGGGCCTGCTTGGGATTATCTTTCTCTCCTTCTCTGCCAATACCCCACTCATGTGCTCGCTCTCTCTCTCTCAAAATAAATAAATAAATTTAAATTTCTGGTTCAGGATCCAGTCTAGGATCATACATTTTATTTAGCAAATAACTGTATTTCTCCATGGCAACTCCGTTAATATGGAATAATTTCTTTGATCTGAATCAGTTCTTCAGCTTTCTTTCTATGATTTTGACACCTTTGAAGACTACAGGACTACAGGCCATTTGTTTTATAAACAACTCCCCCACCCCCAATTTGGATATGCATATTTTCTCATGATTAGATCAACTGACATTTTTGTCAAGAATACCAAAGAAGTAATGCTGTGTCCTCATTAAGAGGTCCAAAATATGTATTTGTCCTATTACTAGTGATATTAACTTTGATCACTTAGTTAAGATGGTATCTACCAGGTAACTATAAAGTTACTATTTTTCCTTGCATAATTAGTAAGTATCTTATGGGAAGACAGCTCATAAATATCCTGTTTCTTGAACATATTTCCATAAAGTATTATCTTTTTCTTTTAATGTTTATTTGAGAGAGAGAGAGAGCCCGCATGCACAAGCATGAGCTGGGGAAGGGCAGTGAGAGAGAATCCCAAACAGGCTCTGCATTGTCAATGCAGAGCCCAATGTGGGGCTTGAACTCACAGACCATGAGATCATGACCCGAGCTGAAGTTGGACGCTTAACCAACTGAGCCACCCAGACACCCCAAAGTATTATCTTCTAAAATGTAAGAAAAAGTTCCTGCCAATATGTAATGTCAGATGCTTTGTAATTTTCCTTGAGTAAATTTACTGTGTTAAAATTATTATTTATGATTTCATTATAACTTAGCAGCCTCAATCTTTTAAAATTAACATGTTTGTAGCACTGCCCATGGAGGTTAAATGCTACTTCTATTGTAGGATTTTTAAGTCTTATCATAAACATTAAGACATCACAGGTGTTAACAATATTAACTCTGCCTTCAAGAATGCTATGCTCTGAAATTTATGGTTAATAACCCTGGAACATATTTGGATCATTTTATTTCAAAATGTTTCTTCCTATTTCAAAAAAGAGGAAGTTAGAAGTAACTGGCTCTCCGTAAGTTTTAAAACACAAAGTAGGAGACTCAGACATTGCACTGTAAAACCCAGACACATGACAGAAAGTATATAAAAATGGCCAAAGCACAGCCATTTGGCTTTCCCTTTCTAAGAGGCAAATGCTGCGTGATGAATTCAACCTAGTCATTTGGCTTTCCCTTTCTAAGAGGTGAATGCATGCTAGGTGAATTCAACCTAGCATGAACATTTGCTCATTGAAACACTTCTTCACTTCTCTCTTAAGAGCTCAAGTTAAATTCCTAGTCTTCTAATGAGGCTGAGCCCAGATATGATTTAATTTTCACATGATTTCATTTTATGCTGTAGCAACTCTATGTACCAGGTAAGAACAGGGCTTGTCACCTCCATCCATTGGCAGAGGAAGAATTAGATTAAGAAATTTACCCAAGGTCACCCACGAAGTCAGAGACACAGGCATGTCAAAGCAATTCATAGGAGCAGTCCTCACCCAAATGAAACCAAAGTTTTACTCTCTATCCAAAAATATTTGGTTCCTGAAATTTGAGTGTTAAGTAGTTGAGTGTTAAGCGCAACGTAGAGCAAAGAAATTAGTTTCCTTTGAAGCAAAAGCTTAATTAAGAATGAAAAGGGACACATGGTTCTGTGATTTAGAAGACAGAAACATGTAAAAAGAAAGACTGTAAACTATGAGAGCTCAGCCGTTCTCCATCTGACTGTCATTTTCCTCACTTTAAATGAAAGAGGAGTACTAGATGATCTTATGGGCACTTCTTGGTTTTGTTTTGTTAAGATGTATTATGGCATCAATCCTAAAGTTAAGGAGCTGTGCTGTGCTTAAGTAGACTTTCAATATCATCTTTTGCAGGGCCTCTCCAACCTGAGCCTATTACAGACTTTGTTGTGGGCCATAGCCAGGTACTTCCCAGGATCCTTCCCAATTTAGCCACCCTTTGTCTTCCTCTAAGGTACCTGAAAATCATGGGCCATTCTTTTCTAGTCCACTGAAATGGAGATGTATATACAAAATGTTCTTCTCTCATTTCCCCAGGGTGCTATTAACTCATATACAACAAACTGACCAACTCTAAATGTCAGGCAACAGGCCTGAATCTGTATATACAAAACGCATGTAGGAACCCCCTCTCGGGTGACTGGAGAGAATCTCCCCCTCAATTACCACATAATACATACTCCAGAAAGTAGCTGCTTCTCTGGGCTCATGATAAATTCCTGCCTTTTACACTAACAACTGACTCAAGTCTGAGTTACCATGAACCTAAAATTTTTCTGACCACACATTCGAAAATTTCTTATAGAGAAATGGTTCCCAACATCTTAAATGAAGGTGTGGGAAAATTTCAAATGTTGAATTTTCCTAGATTTAAATTTTAAAAATGAATAAAATACTGGGACTTGTATTAGGTCGCAAGGGCTCCTGTAACATATTACCACAGACCCGGTGGTACTATAGGACCACAGACAGAAATCTGTTGTCTCACAGCTCTGGAGGCTGGACATCTGAAATCAAGGTGTTGCCAGGCTTGTTCCTTCTGCGGGCTCTGAGGGAGGGATCTGTTCAGGCCTCTTTTCTTGGCTTCCAGATGACCGTCTTCATGTTCACATGCTGTTCTCTCCTGTGTCCAAATTCTTTTCATAAGGACACTGATCATACTGAATTAGGGGCCTACTCTACTCCAGTATAACTTCATCTTAACCAATTACATTTGTAACAACCCTGTTCCCAAATAAGGTCACATTCTAGATATGAGGAGTTAGCATTTCAACACATGAATTTGGGGAGATGGGGTACAGAGAGCAATTCAACCTGTAACAGTACCCAATTTAATTTAGCTTTAAGTCTATCATTGGACAGCTGGCTCCCTCTACCCTAAACAGCTTCTCTAGCTAATGGCAATTAAGATTATATATTCTTATTAATTTCTAAATTGAGATTAGACATTCTTCTTCAAGTTTCTGTGCTGAAGACCACCAAACCTTATGCACCTCAGTTTTTCCCACATCATTTCAACCAGACCCTTTCCCAAGATTTATTTAAAAAAGAACTTCAGGAAGGTCAGAGCTATTCATAAAATGGCCACATTCCTAATAGTCAGCAATAAGATCTATTACCCCCTTTTAAGAAATGAAGGTGTTAACACTTTGTTGACATCCTAACAAAAATATTATGTTTTATTTGGCTGGCTACTTGAAAAAAAAATCCTCAAGTATCTCTAAAACTTCTCTTTGTTTAAATAATTAATCATCTTCTCTTCAGTACCTTTTAGCTGAATCAAGGAACCTCAGTCAACTCTACCAGTCACTATCAATACCAATATTCACTGGGAAAACACTTAAAAATATCAATACCTGACCCTACATGGGAGCAAACAAATCAGTACATCTGGGGATGAGACCAGGGCATGTTATCAAATTTCCTTGGGTGGTTCTAACGTGCATGCAAGGTTTAGAACCACTACTCTAAAGAATTACAAAATTCAAAACTGCATTCCCTAAACTGAGTCAATGTCTTAAATACTAGTAATCCAAAAAAACACAAAGTTATATTACTTTATTATGACATCTTTTGGCACTTGCAGATTATTTTCCCATTTGTTTTTGTAACAGAACCATAACAAATCACAAAATGATGGGTGGGAAGAGAGATGGAAAGACTTCTTGGGATTACTACAATCTGTCAAGATCAAGAATTTTCAAAGTCTCAGTTTCTATGAGCAAATCAAACTGCAGTGATAAGCTTTCAACTGCTGTAAACTTTACTGAGTGTCTTAACAACTCTGGAGAGAAAAACACATACCAGTTTTCCTTTCTATTAATTTCAGGTAAATTAAACACATGTGTTAAAAACAAAATTTTAACAATTTTTTAGCATCCATAATAAAAATCAAACCAACTTTTGGCAGGAAGGAGAGTTCCCCAAATTTCAACACTGGCGGCTATATAGTTGCCATTTGTTGTGGTTGATGACATATGTGGCAATACCATCAAGTTGAAAAGAGAAGGGAAGTGACCAATCTGTAAACAGCAACATTACTCTCACCAGGCTTACTTTTCCCTCAATATACCACAACCCAAGGCCCTAGGAGGATATTTAAGAAAGTATGGACCATTATTCCAACCATATGAAGTAAAGTTTATTCAACAGGTCTTTGGATACTAAAAGAGGAAAGGATTTTCAAATAACTTGTTTGCTAAGCTTCCCTGACACGAGAGCTCAATCTGGTACATGGTGGTTGTGAAACATCCTGCCCAGATCCTCTATGAAATAGCTTAAAATGAAACAGCTATCAAATGTTTTCCTGAAAGAAAACCAAGTTAAAAACAGTCTTTAAAAACTTCCCCAATGTAGATATTCCTTTTTTAAGATAGGTGCAAAATGAGCACATTTTCAAGTACTTTTTACTATCACTTTGCCTCAAAACAAGGCAATACTAAGAGTGGGGTGGGGCCTCACTCTTGCAGTAATCGTCAACAGCTTCCTCACTCCAAGGCCACTCCAATAAACATACACACTGAACACAGTTCACTTGCCACGAAAACATGTCTTTGAGACAAACTCCTGTGCCTTCTCCTCCAATCAGAATGCTGCCCCAAAGCCTCATTCTATGTAGACACCGCTTTGAAAGTATTTCCTTCACCTTTGATTTAAAAAACCAAAACACAAAAACAAAAACCCAATACCTCAGTCTATCAGGACACAATCAGACAATATTTGCCATGCAGCGAATGTGCTAGAAATACCCCTGGTGAAAACAGGATGCAACAGTAAGTGCTCAAGCTCTAGAGTTAGAAGGACCCTATTTAAGGCCAAACTGCACCATGCCCTGGGTGTGAACTGGATCAAAATTTTCAGCCTCTAGGTTTAGTTTTCGTGTGTATCTAAAATGAGAATAATTTCTAGACTTGTAAGAATTCAAGGACATGTAAATATACCATTTGTTATACTGCATGGCATACAGTAACCATTCAACAAAATAATTTGATGACTAAGTGCTTCAATATTTGATTCAGACAGAAATAAACACTCTTAAAACTTGGCTTACTACTTATATATGTATATCAAATCATCACATTGTACACTTGAACCATGTTATATATAAATTACATCTTAATCAAACTTGGCGGGGGGAACATGGCTTACTATAATCTTATATTAACAGGCATGGTTTTTTGTGTTTTGTTTGTAATAAAAATAGTCATTTCAGAAAAGTAATGACCACAACCATCTCGTCTCAGCAACAACCCTTTTTAAGCTTCAAGGAAAAGCAAAAGCTGAAACATACATGTGTTTACTTTATCAAACTGTACACTTTCGATTTGTACATATTTTTGTGTTTATATAACACTTCAATAAAAAGTCTAAAAAGCAGAGGTCAGTTTGATGGGAGAAACAGAACTTTAAAATGTCTCCAGTTCTCTCTGAGCATTACTCTGAGTCAGTGGTAAGACAGAGCATTTGCAGAGAGAGGAGACTTGAACCAGATCAAATAAGTACTATGATGATATTTTATTCCCTTGTGTAAACCATAATAAAATTAAAGGAAATCTCTAGACCTGGCACATCTAGGTGGATATACACACATAAAATTAGGGTGACTGGTGAACAAAATGAATTTAAATTAAAAAAACCCTTTAAGCAAGTTCCCATGGTGCATTTTTAAAAAATTGATAGATTTTTGGGGCACCTAGGTGGCTCAGTCAGTTAGGTCAGCACGGTCAGCTCGGGTCATGCAGGATCTTACAGTTAGTGAGTTCAAGCCCTGCATCAGGCTCTGCACTGACACCTCAGAGCATGGAGCCTGCTTTGGATTCTGTGTTTCCCTCTCTCTCTGCCCCTCCCCTTCTTGTGCTTTCTCTCTTAAAAATAAATAAAAACTTTAAAAAAATAAAAATAAAAAAATTTAATAGATTTTTAAAAAGATTTTGGGGAACAGATTAATACATAAACTCATTTGTATTCCAAGAGTTTAAAATATCATTGTCCCTTTTCCATATAGTTCCCCTCTGTTACTATACATTTTGAATGATTTTAGGAATTGATAAAACAAGCCAAAATTGTGCGATACATCTCCAAGTCTCAGAATAAAGTCACTGTAAAGGCCAAATTCTCTGTACAGTTTAAAAAACCTGTCATTAAAACAGCTTCATTATCTGCAAATAAGAATACTTCTATTGATTAACTCAAGCTCCCCTTTACATAAGCTTACCCGTCTTTATTTTAAAAGAAAATGAAAGGAGTTTTAGCAAACAAGGAGAAGAGTCTATGTACCTATAATACACACTGCCAAACACGTTTGTCTAAATATAGTTTTCCTGACTATAGTACATGAATCTAGTGTTTAAAATTTTTAGTATGTAAATGTATTTGGGAGAATGTGAAAATCACACTTATTTATAATCACTATAAAAGAGGCTTTACTTAATATTCTTCTAAATTCTCTTTTTCCTTCAGGGTCCTTTTTCTGTCTTATGGTTAAGAGTTGGGGCTTTCTCAATCAAAGACTCAATTCCAAAGCAAGCACTGTCACATTCTACAGTGGTGTTTCTGGGCAACATTCATTTCCTCATTCAACCTCTCAAGAGATTTCTCTTTACAAAGGCCTTCCTTATTCATAAAATGAGGATAACAATAGTTGCCACACCATATAGGGTTATTACGGTGAGGATCGAAAGAAAATATGTGAGAGCACTCGCTGCCTTGTGAAGACTGTATCCCAGGCAGCTGTCCTAACTTGGGCTCACATAACACTCTTCCTTTCTTTCAGAAATTGTAAAAGAAATTGTGTTCATTTTGTGTTGACACGTCCTCTAGAGAAAATATCCTGCACTAGTCAGAATGACTAAAAATAAAAAAATTAGAAAGAAAAAGCAAGAAGTAAAACATTTTTAAGTCAACTGAATCAAGGTGTTGACACACTTAAGCAAAAACCAGTTGAAAAGCAGATCATTTAAAATAGACTCTTTGGAAGTTGAAGGAACTAAGATGTGTATTTTTTAAAAGAAAATCTAGAGAAACAGGTTTATTGATCTTGACTTTCTAGTCTGGAGAAACACTTGTCTTTCCTTTATAAATTATAGGTACAATGTTTTAGCTGCTGCTCAGAGTCTCATTTAAAAAAAATCTCAGATGGTGGGGTGCCTGGCTGGCTCAGTCAGAAAAACAAGCTACTCTTGATCTCAGGGTTGTGAGTTTGAACCCCATGTTGGGTGTAGAGATTACTTAAGTAACTAAACTTAAAAAAAATAAAAATAAAAATCTCAGATGGCTTTCTAGACACCACTGTGGACCCTGTCTCTTCAAGTACGTAAAGAAAAGTGTGCTTAATTATCAAGCCTCACACAATAAAGGAACCTCACATGGAGATAACCTTCATCTTTTAGTAGTAACCTTTGGATAAACTTCTATGAATTATGTTTTTTTAACCAATATATGTAATTTAATAAGATTATTTAAAAAGAAAAAAATGCATATTGCCCATAGGACCCAGCAAAAATAAGAGACAATAAATATTAGCTCTTATATTTAAACAAAATACATATCCATTTTGGGATTACCCTACTAGTGTGTGTATGCACACATTCCCCCAGGTTTTGGTATCAGTGTTATGTTGACTTTGTAAAAATGATTTAGGAAACTTCTCTCTCTGAACTGAAACTGTTTAAATGATTCATTAAAGTTAAAAATAACTTACCCATGAAACTCTTTGGGCCTGCCTTTCAGTTTTATGCATGTGGGAATCATTCCCTGGCAATTTCCTCAGGGCTTTTTTTTTTCGTTGTTACTACTACATTTTCATTTTAAACAAAACACCAAATATTCATTATTACTTAGAAATACTTCAGTGCACTAGCTCAAGTGATATATCAAATCCCCATACAGGTTTCAGGAGTAGAATTTAGTAATTCATCACGTACACATAACACCCAGTGCTCATCACAAGTGCCCTCCTTAATCGCCATCACCTATCCAGCCCATTCCCCACCCACCTGCCTCCATCAACCCTCATTTTGTTCTCGCTATCATTAAGAGTCTCTTATGGTTTGTTTCCCTCTCTTTTTCCCCCTTCCCATACGTTCATCTGTTTTGTTTTTTAAATTCTACATGCGTGAAATCATATGGTATTTGTCTCAGACTTATTTCACCTAGCATCATACACTCTAGTTCCACCTGTGTCATTGAAAATGGCAAGATTTCATTTTTTCTGATGGTTGAATAATATTCTATTGTGTGTGTGCGCATGTGCACACGCACACAAACACACACACACACACACACACACACACCGCATCTTCAAGGACATTTATTCTGCATTATCTCTTAACAGAAATATAAATAAAGAAACCAAATACTGTCAAAATTAATGAGTAAATAAACAGCCAATAAGACCAGTTACCCACTGGTATTTTAGATACTCTAAAACAATGTTATTAAATCAGTACTGGGACCCAGATATCTTTAGTAAATAGATAGGTAATTTTGAACAGTACCCTGTGCGCCTTTGCAACTCTGCCCCAGGAATCTGTTACAAGAGTCTAATACAGTTATTCTAGCTATCCAGTAACACTTTTGAGAGAATATTCTACAATAGAATACTAACTCTGTCACAGAATGATTTGTGGGAATCAAAGTGTATGTGAAACAGACACTGTAAACTATAAAGTGCTCCACAAAATACTAGGAAATATTTTTACACTTCACTCAAGACTAGAGTAAGCAATGTATTTCTGGCATGGAAATTAACTTACAAAGCAGAATCAGGGC
Source organism: Cryptoprocta ferox (assembly GCA_028646485.1). Lineage (NCBI taxonomy): Eukaryota > Metazoa > Chordata > Mammalia > Carnivora > Eupleridae > Cryptoprocta > Cryptoprocta ferox. The sequence goes on along the minus strand of CM053574.1, from coordinate 83,552,059 downwards.
ACAAAATTGAATATATAGGCTTCTATCAGTCCCCTCACTTCCCAATGGCTCTCTTTCTTCAATATTCTAAGTTTATATAGATTGTGGATTTTTTAATAAACATCATGATGTAGATATTAGGTTATAGCCAGTGGCTTGGTCTAAGAGAAAAAATAATTCAAATCTCTGCAAATTAACATAGTCAAAGTGCTTTCTTAATCTGATTAAAAAGAAACTCACTACAGTGCTATGTAAAACGTTCTCTTCCAGTCTCTGTCTTTGAGAGTTCAATAAAATGATCAACAAAATAGAATAAAATTAAAGTGGCATTCCTAACATGGTGGTGGTGGTGAAGCAGCTACCATGTTAAGTAATTCATACGGCTTATCCCCGTCAATCTCCACAGCACTATACTGTCTTACTGACATCAGTCAACTAGCTAGGAAGAGGCAGAACTGAAACCTGAACCCAGACAATCTGACTCCCAAGTCCACAAGATTAATCATTAGGATAGACTACAAGAGTACAAGATCCTATAAATAAATTACGGTCTAAAAAAGTTTCATCTCAACTAAAGCTTATACACATATACATATGTGTATGTGTGTGTATATACATATGTATATGTATATGTGTGTATATATATGTATATGTATGTATATATGTTTTATTTCTGTTGGCCCCACCAGAGATGAGTGTTTCTGAAGAAGCCTAGCTTCTCTCTTGCACAGCACCATAAAAAATAGTAAGGTCTAAGTAAAATGGTCTCTTCTCCAGAATTCCCCTATTAAATAATGTTTAAAATTCCACTGTAAATCCCTATGGAGTTGATTTGGCTAACTCTAATCCTAGTTTAGGTCTTTCATGACTATTGGATGCCTTTAGTCTTTGCCCAGATTGTTCCTTTTTTCAGCCAGGATAAATTACAACTTGGCCATGTATCTCAAAAAGTAAAACAGTCACTGAAAACAATCTTGGTTTTCTTATTAGAACGCTCACTTTAAAGTTCAATACATTGGTAGGATAAGGGTATGTGTGTGGCGGGGCAAGTGTGAACAGTATCAGTTATGAGGTTTAAAAAAAAAGGTAGATTTTGGGAAGGATACTGAATTTTAACCAGGTTTAAATGTTTAGTTACAAGCCAACTAGGTAATATCATAGCAGTCACTATCAGATTGAGGTTTTAGTCATGCAGATTCTACATAACTCAAAAAATTTAAGTAAAGCCATAATTAAAGAGGCAATTCCTACTTCTGAAAGATGGACTTTGACAAGAATCTTATACAAATATGTATGAATCATAGAATAAAATGAGGCAGACATTCCTGAATATTGGCAATTTACCTACAAAGCCTTTTCCAGAATGGAAAAGTGATACGAGCCAATCCTAGGCAATAACAGAAATTAGTCACTCCAAAAAAACTGAACTCCAGGTCAAACTATGTCCGAAGAAACTTACCGTGTTATAATGTTAAAGGAGAGCGCTCTCCCACAGAATTAATCTGCCAGATCCTTAAAATCCTGAGTGATAAATGTGTTGGCTTATTCTAGAACCAAGCCAGCAAAGGACAAAGGAAAAAAAAAAAGCTGAGTGAATTTGTCTAAATGGTATTCAAATTATAAAACCTGACTTAATTACCTAATTTATCACAAACATTAACAGAGTAAGCAGTGGTACACACAAACTTTAACACCTTTTCTTTTTTTATTTTAGGTCATTCATAACAGCAACTGCCACATTTATTGACCACTTCCTTTCAGCTAGGCCCTTGTTAAATATATAAACACTGAATGCTCATAACCTTGGGAGGTAATTTTTTCAATTTTGGTGAAGGAAATCAAAGCTCAGTGAAATTTAAAAACTTGTCTGAAGTCATGCATCTAGTAAGTGGTGACTCTGGTTCCTAGGCTAATACTCTGCTACATGTCTCAGACTCTTAATTGACAAGAACTACCAATTTCCAGAATTCAATATTATACTGAAGTTGTAGGCTGTTGATGCACATAAATAAATCACTTTTTAATAAATCATTTCCCAGGTAAATCTTCAATACTAACTCATTTCTGAATGTGCTCACACATTGGGGCAGGGGAGGGGAGGAAAGGGGAGAGGAGGTACCAGTTGCTTTCCTAAAGGTAAATGGCAGTTTTTCCTAAATACTCGTCTTTGTTTTTCCCATACCAGGAAACAAAGTGTAATGAGAGAGGTGCCGAGTCAAACAAAACCATAAAAAATATAACAAATCTTTAAATTGTCACCTAAAATATCACCTTATAGGAGAGGAAAATTCTTCCCTCACTCCAATCCCTACAACTCCAGGCCAACTTCCCGGATCCCTCCTCACATGCTCACTGCTCTTTCTCTCCATGTCTCATTCGGTGAGAACAGATGAAACAGGTAAGCTCACAAATGTATTACTAGTCATTACAACATAATTCTTCTTTCCAAAAAGATAGAACTGCCCTAATATTGAGAAAATATGGAGGAAAAAAACCCAAAAACTCTGCCTATATTCTAACTTATTTAACATTAGGCATATCAGATTTATGAACATTATTTAAGGACATCATTTTATTAAATTCACACTCTAAAAAATCATTAATGACCGGTTTTCTTTTTACTTTAGTACATCAAAGGACATTATCTTCATCATTATTCTCAAAATAGTGTTGAAAGTGACTCTGGCTTAGGGGGGAAAAAAGGCCAGTAACTCAGTAACCCTACCTGTTCACATAATGACTTATCCTTCCCTTTATGTGTTACATGCTAAGTAAAACAGAAAGGAGGCAAAAATTTTCAAGATCATGTGGCTAGACGAAGCTATATCAAAGAAGTACTAATTTCCTTATTCACCCAGCAAGGCTGCTCTAGGTGACTGGGTACTTTCTGGGAGAACAGAGATGTCCAATTCCATCTCCAACAAAAAACTGACCAACATGAACTTCATTTTAAAAAAAAGCATTTTTCTGGGAAAAATATACAGAATGGATAAATACAAAGTGGTATACCCAGACAATGGAGTATTATTTAGCAATAAAAAGAATTAAGTACTGATACATGCCTACAACATGGATGAACCTTGAAAACATTGTTTAAGTTAAAGAAATCAATCACAAGAGACCACATACTGCATGATTCAATGTGTACAAAATGTCCCACAACAGGCAAATCCAGAGACAAAAAGTTGATTAGTGGCTCCCACTAGTGCAGGAATCGGGGAGAATGGGACATCACTGCTAATGGGTACAGGTTTCTTTTTGGGATAACAAAAATGTTCCAATACTGATTATGGTGATGCATGCAAAACTCTATTTATATACTAAAAATCACTGAATTGCACAGTTTAAATAGGTGAATTGTATGGTATATAAATTACATCTCAATAAAGCTGCCTTTTTTTTTTAAAGGTAGTACTTGGGTCTATCAGGGCACAAAGACTATCAATCTGCAATTACATTAACAAATTAACTAGAATACATAACATTTTATTTTTGCTAAAATCATAAATGCAAAGCATAATTCTTCCAAATTTAAAACCACTTTTTAACCACTTGTATGCACTGGTAGCTGACATCATTCAAGATACAAGCTGAGTGACAGTTTCCAGTTTTATCACTCACAAGTCAGTTGCTTCCCTTCTCTAAGCCTCAACTGACTTCTGTATAGCAGGAATTAAAGTACCTACTTCATAAGACTGTTGTTAAACTTAAATAGGATAATCCCTGTAAAGTACATAGCACAATGCACAGGACAAAATGCTCAGTAAACACTAATTACTAAAATTTATCATTGAATGTTTCTGGAGCTCTTCTAGTCCATGTCCTATCCTATGCAACGACCTCACCCATATTCATTTTTTACCTGTTTTAATTGGTCTCCTACTCTCCAAAGGGTACCCTGCTTCTATTCTGCTGCCTCAACACCTCAGAACTTTGGTGTCATTGGTCTCAGACACCACTTTGCCATCCATAATCCTGCAGGTGGTGGTGGTCTTTGGACAGTTTGGAAGGAGTTGCTGCTGTCTAGGGTGTCACCAAGACTGAAATCCTCCCCTTCTTCCAGCAGGTGATGGGAGGTGGTGATATCAGCTTCCAGCTTGACCCTGATATTCAACAAGGCCTCATGCTCCTGGGTCTGGTGCTGCCCCTCCGTCCAAGTCTGCGACAGCTCTGACTTCAGGTGCAGCAGGACCCCAATGAGTTGTTCCATCTGCATCGTGTAGTGGGCCTCCACCTCCCCCGGGCTGTTCTCCAAGCTGGCCTTCAGGTTTCTCATCGAGTCCAGGTTGATCTCCAAGGACTCAGCTCCAGGAGGGTCATCTGAGCTGTTCCTATCTCAGTGGGATATGAGGTGGCCACTGTGGGGCTCTCCTCAATCCACTGGAATCAGTACTTGTCCAGCTCCTCTTGGTTCCTCTGAGCCAGCTCGTCATAGGGCTTGGATGTCTGCCATGATCTTGTTGAGATCCTGAGATTTGGGGGCATCCAACTCCACGGTCAATCCAGAGTTGACAATTTCGTTTTATAGACTCCTTACTTCCTCCTCATGGTTTCTTCTTCATGAAGAACAGCTCCTTGAGAGCCTTGATCTCTTATCTCCAGCTGCAGTCAAATGACACTGGTGTCATCAATGATTCTGTGGAGCTCATGGATAGCATTCTCCACAGACTGGCACATGGCAAGCTCCATCTCATATTGACTCTGAAGTCATCAGCAGCAGGATGGGCACTGTCAATGTGCAGAATGATGCAGGCACCGTCCACAGATTTTGCAAAGATCTGAGCCCTCAGCAAAATGGTCTTAAAAGTATTGCCCCCAGTCTCTGACCTGGGGTCCCTTCTTCTCCAGGTGTTCCCAGATTTTTAACTCCAGTCACTGATTATCAGCCGTGAGGCTCCTTGCCTTCTCCAGGCAGAAGGCCAGGTGGTCATTCAGGTCTTACATGATCTCCTTCTTCCCCTGGATGCCCCCTATGCCAGATCCCTGGCCATCCTGGTGGCCAGGCCTCTGGGGCCCCCCACCACCCTATTAGCTGGTGGAGCAGAACACAGATCTGAGAGGCTGAGCCCCTGGCGCCTGCCAAGACTTGGCATCCGCAATGCTGACCAGCAGGACCAGGTGGCTGGGCGACAGCATGGAGCCCTAATAGTTGGAGGAGAAGTCGGGAGTGGGTGGTGAAGTTCATGCTGTTTGAGAAGGAACACAAGACGCCAGGACTCAGGCTTGGGGGACACTTAAAAGAAAACTGCGAAAGAGAGTAATAATAATAATATTCTACTGCCTTCACCTACTCCTCCTTCATAATAACCATCAGCTTCCTCACTGCCAATAGTTGGCAGGGAGAGAAGCCAGGCCAAACACTAGGTCATAAGAAGGGCTGTCCCTTCACATAACCTAAAGAGGGCCTCAGGCTGATTCAAAGTCAAACTTTTCCCAAATGTAAGCAGGCTTCTACTCTGGGCTCTGTGGCATAACTCCTTTGATGAAGGTTCCAAATGTACACAAAAGAAAGAAGCAATCCCTGCAGGTTAGCTGTACACAAGGCTAAGCTTTTAATGGATCTGATAAGTCTGATCTGCCAAGATTACAAAAGAAGACAAGAGGAAGGAACAGGTAGACTGATCCATATAACCTGGAATTATATATAAATAACAGAATTCCCTATGTACATGTACAGGTTAGTTATCATCATCCCAACTTCTTGTCCTCCTGGTACTGGTGCTGAATAAGTTACACACATAACACTTCAACTCATCCCTTCTACTCTAATTTTAAGGTACACTTAATCCCTGACCTAACAGAATTTTTCCTAACACAATTCCTAAAAAATGGCCTATTGGTGTGATCTATATTCTCTACAAAATACTACCTCATTCTCAAGATACAACCATGTCAATGAAGCGCCTCGGTGGCTTAGCAGGTTAAGCATGTGATTTCAGCTCAGGTCATGATCTCACAGTTTGTGAGCTGGAGCCCTGTGCTGGGCTCTGTACTGACAGCTCAAAAACTGGAGCCTGTTTCTGACTCTGTGTCTCCCTCTCTGCCCCTCCCCTGTCTGTGCTCTGTCTCTTTCAAAAATAAATAAACATTAAAAAAATTGGGGAGTGGGGTGCCTGGGTGGCTTAGTCGGTTAAGCGTCCTGACTTTGGTTCAGGTCATGATCTCACGGTTTGGGAGTTCGAGCCACACATCGGGCTCTATAGTGACAGCTCGGAGCCCAAATGGAGTCTGCTTAGGATTCTGTGTCTTCTTCTCGCTCTCTCTCTGCCCCTCCCCCGCTCATACCTGTCTCTCTCTCTCAAAAATAAATATTAAAGAAACTTGAAAATTTTGTTTTAATAAACCAAAAAAAGATACAACCATGTCAAAAATTCCCTCTGTAACTTGAAGGAGTCTCCCAAAAAACAGAAAAACTCTGTACGGGGGTGACTGGGTGGCTCAGTTGGTTGAATGTCTGACTCTTGATTTTGGCTCAGGTAATGATTCCAGGGTTATGGGATCAAGCCCCGCATCAGGCTCGGCACTAAGTGTGGAGACTGGTTAAGATTCTTTCTCTCTCCCTCTGCGCCTCTCTCCTATTCACGCTCTAAATAAATAAATAGTAAAACTCTGTATGGACATTTACTTATTTATAATTTCAGTGATAATTTTTCAAAGTTATTTGACATGGTGTTGACTAAACATATACAACAGAACAGTTCTAAATAGATAACAGAACAAAGACTCCATGAATATTTCTTTCTGGTCTTGGAATTGTGGTGATATGGGAAAAGTGCCCATGAACTGAGCATGCGGATAAATAGGTCCCAGAAAATATATATACTGTAGTCAAGAGAGTTTGGAGAACATTACCTCTCATTCGAAAGTCTTCTGATGTGATAAAGGCCATAGCTGAACACATACATATCCTACATCATTTTACCACTAGGATTAAGACAAGGAAGAAAATCTTTAAGACTCAACTGATAAAGGTATTATGAATGATGTTGAATGCTTTGGGAGATATGAGGAGGGGGGAAAAGTAATCTCTTTCCTCAAGTAGTTAGCATTTATCTGGGGAAATCAGTAATGTACAAATGAAACTTTAATGTGGCAAACAGTAGAACAATGACAGTAAGTGATATTGAAGTGACAGGATAAAATTTGTTAATTCCTGAAGGAATGATTTTAGGATAAATTTCTGGACTAAGTAGATTTTGTCCTAAGGTTCTGAAAGATATTAGAACTTAAATAGGTAGCAGGCATGAACGTGGGAGATCAAGCAGGAAAGCACTGGACATTATACAGTAGGCTGACAAAGTTAATGTAGTACAAGAAACAAAAGAGCATGAAACAGTCACACTATGAAAAACTTCTAACCATAAGTTAAGGTGGTTAGACTGATTATGTGGTCAAGGAATCCATTAAAAGTTTCGGTACATTCTATTGTTCCTGAACACTTCTGCTCATTCATTTGTCAGAATGAATTTAACTTCCACAGTGAAGCTTTCCCAAAGTTGCAGTGCTATGATTCTCAAGCACTGCATGGAGAAATAATGGGTATCTTGTTAAAAACGCAGCAAGTCACTTTTTTATCGTTTAGCCTCAAGGAATCAATATTCAAGCAAACCAACTTATACCCGAAGAAGGAATGTGGTAAGACCACCTTCTTATATTGTGATAGGATTCTACAAAAATATTTTTTTCACTTTCCCATGCATGTCAACAAGCTTCTCCCTATGAGCTTAAGTCTGTTAAGTATAAATAACTATGATTTACCAGGTTCTACTTTTAGAACTAACAACTAAAAAACGCATATAATGTAATGATATGTCAAAATTATAAAATCCATTAAACTACCAGCTGTTTTTCATTAAATTAACTTCTGGATTATTTGAGCCTATAGTCAAGTTTCCTTCTCTTTAGAAACTTGTATCCACAACCTTCAGATTTCTTCTTATTCTCATATATTCCCCAGGCAAACACACCTGTTTAATAAGGTCAAACCAAGGCACCTCCAAATAAAAGTACATAGTGCAATTCAGTACTGATGGTGTTGCTCTCCCACAGAAGTACTTCATTCTCCACTACAAATATTCCCAGTTTGGAACAGATAGCAAGAAAAGACTTTTAAAAGTGGCTTGTCAGCACCAACAATGTTGGTGTTTCCTTTCCAACACTACCAGTCCCCTAAGCAATTGTGAAAGGAGTATGTATGATACAAGGGAAAATGATAAAGGTGGTGGCAACCAGACATTAATGGTGTCAGTTGCTTTAGATGACATTTATAACCAGACCATAACTCAAAACAGGAAATGTCTTCTAATCTGGTGCCTTCAAACAGTGATTTTATAAAGAACTAACCAAACCAATATAGGATTATCATAAAACAATTATTTTAAAAGACACAAATACTTTTTAATTTTGAGAAGTTATCCCAACAGAGTTTTATATAACTTAAGAAGCTAATTCTAAAATTCACTCAAAACTCTATACCAATATTTTTAGGCAGGGGAGGGGGAATATCTTATCAGATGTCAAATCTACAAAATAATACTAATGAAAGCAATGTGGTATTGGCATAATACAAAAGTTAAATGGAATAAAATAATAAAATACACTAGAAAGTTCAAAACTAAAGTACATGTGGTAATTTAGTATATAAGAGAGGTAGCAGTCTTAGTGTGGAAATCATAAAATATTCAATAAATCTGAAGGGCCAACATCCTCACTGGTGGGAGAAAATAGTCAGAAATCTATACCTCACATTCTGTTAAGAAATATATTCCATATGTACTGAGTAGTTAAACACATAAAACAGAAGAAAATATAAGCAGACTATTTCATAATTTTGGGGTGAGGTAGCTTTTGTTTATTTTTATACAGAAGCTCATAAACTAAAAAAGTGTAAGAAAAGCTCTTGAGTGATTTTACTGGCCTAATTAGGCCTCTGGTCCTCTGTCTTCTCTTTCCCACTCCTTCTCAGTAGTTGCATAGCCTATGGCACCAAGATGGGTCTTGGGAAGAAATTTTCTGGTTCTGGATCCAGCAGTATCACTCATACTTATTGGAGATACGAAATACATATTGGAGATAAGAAAGCCCCATTGCATCGAAACCTTTTCTGTAATAGAGGAGACTGAACATCTAGATCAATGATTCAGTTTCTCGTGAGTAATTTTCCATGTAACTATGCAATCCTGTCCCTCAAACTTTTTCTCTTCCTCACCAAAGCTCATCTTGATTTTAAGGCACCTCGATCCAATTCTCATCTTTTATAGGTTTATTTATAAATTTTTAGATCTGTCACCTCAATAGACAATACAAACAGCAAAAAAAAATTATAATGCCCTGTCAAAAGAATCAATTTTATTATCTGTAGTAATTATGTTTCTAGATTAAAAGTATGATACATTATAATTAGCCTATCAATGTGAGATATTTGGGATTAGGCTTTTTCAGTATCTAAATCAACTTATTGGGCATATTTTAAACCAGCAGGTCCTTAAAACACTTTTGCCAGTACACTGCATCTAACATAGCATTTCTCTCACATCATGTCTTACATTCCTACATAACCCGTTTAAAATTAAGTAAATTATAAAGTCCCAAGAACCCCTAGCATCTCCCCACCCTGAAGTGGGAGATGAGGCAGAAGGGCAGGGAGACTAGAATTAACTTAGATCCTTTTCTCATTGCCTCTTGGATCTTCTTCACATTCTACAAACAGTAATTTGAACATCACTGAACATAAACTAAGTGAAAGCCAATTTGAAATTATTCAGTTCAATCCCCTCATCCAACAGATGATGCAATCTAGATCTAGAGAAGTTAAGTGACTTCCTCAGTATCACGTGCTTTGCACTGAAGTGATGTATGATTATGGGACTGGTAACATCTTTCCATCCGCTTGAAAAAACAGCCCAGGATTACAAATACTAATTAAGCAACTATTACAATCACCAATCCTATATTACAAAAAATTTTTACATGTCTTGTTGGTAGGTCCTCTAGAACTTTTCAAAACACTTTGAAAAGTTACTTAAGGTATTTTATTTACTGTTAAGTCTCACTACACACACACACACACACACACACACACACACACACACACACAAATCTTAACCCCAAAATTACTACTTCCTTGTTCCACACCAAAGCTAAGGATTAAATTATTTCTTAACAAAGTAACTAGTACTTAAAACATAAGATCACAATTACCTACAAATTTTTAACATCTGCATTATTACATTAATAAGGTTTCTTCTATGGTCTTTTAAAGTAAATAATTTTCTGCTGCAAATGGAAGAATCATAACAATAAATTTATTAAAATCCAATTTTTTTCCGGGTCTCATACCTGTTGTTCATCCTCCATGACGTTACTAGCAAACTCAAATACTAGGTCGTTCTGTTGGACAACAGCAGCCATAATAAAGCATTCCCCTTAGATCCACATGAGAAAAATTCCAAGCAGGTTCAAGTATGAGGCGGCAGAATCCAGTGACCAATTTGAGTAAAAAACCCTCAGCTAAGTCTGTGAAGCTACTGTAGACCAGGTTTTCTTTCAGGATGGCACTACAGGTTTTCTTGGTTCACTGATATCCTACTCAAACAGAGGCAGTTTTTCTGAAATTTTTCTTCTTTAGCACTTCTTGGCCTGAAAAACAAAAGCTTAAATTAGTTATGAAAGAGTAGTCATGCCCACTTAGAATATAACAATTAGTACCAAGGGCAGAGTCTCCAAAATATTTTTTGTTAATGTTTTTAAACAAAATCAACATGACTGATGAATGCAGGCTTTTTTTTCTTAAGTTAGATATATATTTTCTTTGAAGATTTCATTCTTGCTAAGATAAAATCACCTCTCATTTCTGAAAGTGAAGCCGTTCTCCCATCCCCCCAGTTAAACTACAGTTAAAAGTACTGAATACTTAAAAAAAAAAAAAACCCAAAAAAGCCAGTCCTAGCAATAACTAGGTTTGTAACTGCAATAAAGGACATATAAACAATTTCCTTTTTGCCAGTAACCCAGCAAACCACACAGGAATTGCTACTCCATGAGTAATTTCATCTGTATATTTTTGCCTTAGGAGAAACATTTATACAGTATCCCTGTTATGCCTAATATATATAGGAATTTAAAATCTGTCTAATACATTTAAAGTTTAGTAAGCACTATTTTAAAAGCCTTTAAAAATAAGCAGAAATTAAAGCCCACTCTTTGTTTTTTTAAAAGGTTTCTGATAAGTAGAATGTTTTACCATGCTTAAGCCTATCTTCAGTAGCTTCTTTTTTAATACACTGAAATGTATCCTTATCTCTAGCACAGGCTTGCAAGCAACAGGAAGGAAACGGCACTTGACCACGTCATGGCAAATTAGAACATGCAAAGAACTGCACTTTACAATAGTAGAAAAACAGAAACGCAACTTAAGAGTGAAAACAATTTCAGTGGAGGGAGAAATGCTTAAAAAGTGCCTGCCAACGATGTTTGCCTACTTAAAAGAGTTACCACTATTAACAAAAGGAAAAAATTTTAAGTTTATCACAACTCTATTAAATACTGCATCATAGGATTATGACTGTAACTGTGATATGAAAAGACAAAGATTATAAAAATGATCACATTAAATAACATTTGAAATAGCATTTACAATTTTAATTTTTTTGTTTATTTATTTATATTGAGAGAGAGAGAGAGAGAGAATGAGAAGGGGGGAGGTGCTGAGAGAGGAGGGTACAGAGGATCTGAAGCCGGCTCTGTGCTGACAGCAGACAGCCCGATGTGGGGCTCAAACCCACAAACCATGAGATCATGACCTGAGTTGAAGTTGGACACTTAACTGACTGAGTTAGTCACCCAGGTGCCCCTTTTTCACTTTTTTTTTTTTAACGTTTATTCATTTTGAGAGACAGAGACAGCATGAGTGGGGGAGGGGCAGAGAGACAGGTAGACACAGAATCAGTAGAAAGCTCCAGGCTCTGAGCTGTCAGCACAGAGCCCGACGTGGGGCTTGAGCTCACGAACTGCAAGATCATGACCTGAGCCAAAGCCAAACGCTTAACCAACTGAGCCACCCAGGTGCCCCTACAATTTTAATTTTAAAGAGACAAGTTACGGCATGAAGCTGAGCTGATGAATCAGTTTCCCTGAAAACTCAGCATGTGCCAGCTGAGTCAAATACTCCATTTCCTAATTTCAGTAAAGCCAAGTCCCTAGATACCGTGGACTTCAGGGGTCATCATGGATAACTGTAATTTTACTAACTGGGAATCAAAATAAAGCAAGTTAATTAAGAATTCAATTTAGGTGATACTTCTACTCACTAAACTGAATTCTAACCCAGCAGTACTCCAAACCTACTCTGTACCCCATCTCTTTCAATAATGAGTTCAACTCCAACACTGGGAAAGAAAGCATTTTTATTTTTAGCACATTCAGGTAGTTTTTGAGCAATGCACCATACCTGGAGTGGAAAAAAAAATGCTTTTACCTAAATTGATCACAGACAGACATATAAACATAAGACATACATTTGGCTTTGGACAAATGTTACTTATAATCTTTTCCCCCAACCTAATTTTTCTGCACGGGACTTGCCTTCTTATGGTCCTCCACACAAACTACATTCCTTCTTGCCTCCCTGCTTAAAATCTACTTATTTCCCATTTCCAGAATACCGCTCCCACCTCAGCACCCATTCATATCTCTCACAGTCTTTAATATTCAAGTCCCATTTCTTTCACAACCCCCCCACCAAACCTCTCTGCCTCCACCTATCTGGATCTCTCCCTGCAGAAATACAGCACTTACTGCCCGCCATGTTAGCACTAACTGTACACGGTCTCCCATGTGAAAATCATGTCCCGCTAATTCAATTCAATAAATCTTTGAGTGTCTATGATTTCTAAAGCATTATGCCAGGAAGCAAGATATAGCAAAACCTCTCTAAAGTGAGTAACCCGTTGCCTAAAATTCCTTCTGTATCTACCATATCTGGATGCCCACAGTAAGAGTAAAAAGTGTTATATTAAAAACAGATACTGCTTAAAAATCTATCATTAGATATTTAAGCTATGTCTACATATATTATTTATAAAGGATGATTGTAGTACTTTTGATGAAGAGGAAACCATTATCCCAAACTTGAAAAACCACAGTAAGAAATCAAGTAACCAGAATCAAGGGATGTTTTTCTGATAACAAAAGTTTCTCTCTAAAAGGTCAGATACCAAAGGCCTATTCCAAATCCATTTTTTTTAATGTTTATTATTTTTATTTTTGAGAGAGAGAGAGATAGCAAGAGCGAGAGCGAGAGAGTGGGAGAGGGGCAGAGAGGGAGGGAGGCACAGAATCTGAAGCACGCTCCAGGCTCTCAGCTGTCTGCCCAGAGCCTAACGCGGAGCTCGAACTCACAAACTGGGTGATCATGACCAAAGCCAAAGTCAGATGCTTAACCCACTGAGCCCCCCAGGTGCTCCCCAAATCCATTTATTTGTAAATACAAAGTGACACTCTACCAGTGACCAATGTGAACACATCTGTGCAAAGTTTAAGTTTCACTTTCTTTTCCACTACAATGAGGTACCTTTTCTTACCAGCATTTCCACACAATTATGTTTTTCAAAAGTAAGTATAAACAATCAATATACCCACACCTTCAGGTACACACTTAACAACCAAGAGTAATAAACCAAAACTGAAATGACTGCCCACGATCACTAGGTCACTTGTTGGGATGGAGACACTTTCACTCTGGTGAGGTAGCTTTTGTTCATTTCTATACAGAAGCTCATAAACTAAAAATGTGTAAAAAAAGCTTTTGAATGATTTTATTGGCCTAATTAGGCCTCTGGTCCTCTGTCTTCTCTCTTTCCCACTCCTTCTTCTCAGTAGTTGCATAGCCTATGGCATCAAGATGGGTCTTGGGAAGAAATTTTCTGGTTCTGGATCCAGAGGTATCACCTGTACATGTTGGAGATACTTAAAGAAGAAAGCCCCACTGCATCAAAATCTTTTCAGTTAATAGAAGAGACTGAACATCTAGATCAATGATTCAGTTTCTCATGAGTACACAGAGTCCCTGTGCCCAAGGTCTCATTGTCTGAAAGTGTCACACAAGTACAATGAGATTCCTAATCTCCTAAATCAGGACTCTGTCCAGGGCAATAGTACAACACAGCCTTGCCTCTAAATCTACCTACATCCTTTGTACTATAATAGTTTGAAACACAGATTTTATACATACATACATATATACATACACACCAAATTGGAGGGGAAAAAAAATCTCCATCTTGAGTTCAGCTCCTGATCCCCAAATCCATGCACTCAGCTATTAGTTAAGTCCACGCGAGTGCCCCTCAAAGTCAATGTGTCTAAAACCTGTCCCAAACTGAACTTAATCATTTTATTCCTCAAAGTTGTGCTGGTATGAAAAAGACATGAGTACTCAGATTGAGGAGAAAAAAGATTTTTTTGCCTTACCCTAACAAAGTATAAGGTCTTTGGTTAACTATATGTATTATATTCAGGAACATTTTACTGCATAAGTAATTCTCAAACCTATTTCATTTTCAAAGTGTCAGTCTTTATAAAATAACAAGAAAAAATATATGTGAAAACTGTTTATCCAACATAAACAGTTAACTTATTTGCACAACTTTGAGAAGTCACCTGGTTGAACATCCACCAAATAGTAAAAACTCCCCAAGCTGGCCCTCATATCTTTCAACTGGGTCAGGATCATGTTCTTATTCTTCCAAGAAACACGTCACAGGAGGGTCTCAACAATAAAGTTCCAAATCTCTTATCACCATAATAAGCTGCAGATTTAAAGTCAAATAATAAAGCAAGCAAAAACAGTTAAAAGAGCCCAAGCTCTGGAGTCAGACCACCCGAGTCTGAATCTTCTGCACTGTGACCTTGGACAAGTGACTTAGTGTCAGTCTCCTCTTTCTGTAAAATAGGTACAGTACTTAACACCAAAATCTAGAGTTGCTGTGAAGATGCCAGGCAAAATCCATATACAGAATGCCAGCCACATGATTTTTGCTCCATACACAATAGCTTCATTATCGTCTCAGTACAATGCAAGGGACATGTAACAGGTGCAAGCCACTTAACTGATTACTCCTAAGTCTCATTTCCATACTCCCTGCGGGTCTCCCTGACCACAGCTATTTGCTAGACTCCAACAAAGAGTACTTTAGCCTATTATCAATAAAAGTATAATTCTATTCCAGTGCCTGAAAATTTGGCACCTTTTTGATAAATCCAGCTGCTTCTAGGCTAAGACCTCACCCTGTCTGGCAAGCTTCCCTTAACACAGAGTTCCATTATGCCAAACAACATGAATTTACTGATTGTAAACACAAAACCCTCAGCCACATAGATCGCTACTACAACCAACTCAGTCAGTTTCTGTCTGACTTATTATAAAATATTTCAGGTATTATAAAAACCCGATAGTCAAAATCAGTTTTTAATACTTCTCACACCTGCTTTCTTCATCCCTGATTGAATGCAAATTTAAGTTTCCTTCAAAAGGGCTTTAAACACAAGAGTCTAAAAACCTATTAATTCATAATGTTATTTAAAAACACATCATTGCTACCCTTTGGAAGTTGCCAGGCCACCAACTCATTCACTCAAAATGAAAATTAATAAATAAAAGGAATGACAAAAATGTTTCAGATTAAATCATTCTAGCCCCAAGGAGGTAAAATTCACGAGCTCAGAGCAATGGGGTGCTTGAGTGACTACCTTTAATAAAACATTCAGACAGTGCTTATGTTTATGTATGTATGAGTATCTAATGAACTGGAATTCTGTAGTAACCCCAGATGCCAAGTATCTGAAAAGAAAGAAATTTCTATGAAGTAGTAACCTAATAAAAGGCCCTTTTCAACATATAGACATACCCATCATAAGAAAAGCAAGTATATTTGGAAAAAACATTACCTTACAGAAATACAATAAAAAATGAAATAGAATAAGAAAAGAGAAAAGAAGAAAAGCTATGCAAATTAAAATGAGAAGCAAGCAATAAACCCATATACTGTAATGGCTAGAATTTTTGTATAATACACCATAGTCAGGCCTTTTCATGTGTTTTCTAATACATAGAATGCTTTACATTAGGTTCCAGAAGACATGAAAATAATGAATCAACAGTACCAAGATACATTCTGTACAGAAGTCCCAGGGCCTGCCCATTCTCAATCTAAAAAGTGTGGAATCACATAATTTTAAAGCTGAAAAGTATCTAAGTATTACCTAAAACAACGCATTCATTGACCAGCTAAAGAATTTGGGCCTGGCAGTCTGACTTGTCCAAGGTCACAAAGACAGTTAGTGGAGAAGAAAGCAAAAGAGGCTCAAATTCCTAGTCTAATTCTCTACTCATGTCCCTATATCTGCATTAATAGAACTTCATCAGTATCGTTCCTTAGCAGAATATCTGGAAAATAAGAAATCTCTGACATAAGTATTTATAGCAAAAGTCTCTATTCCATATAACCTCTTGATACATGGTAAATCATTTTTGTTCATATTTTTAACCGGAACAACTTTAAGTAGAGGAGTTTGTGGGTTTTTCTATCATTGTTTTAAATCTTCAAGTTTTACCCTTAGTGCTCTTTCCCAAGCTCTATCACATCATACCATTAGTTTTACCTTCACTGACCCTGAAAAATGAGAACATTTTAATAAAGGTTTTTATAAAGCTACCACACTTAATAACTCATAAAAATATTTTAAAATAAATTTTAAATGACATTATGCTTGCTAGTTCTTTCAATACAGTATTTCTATAGCTTACATTTTTAAAAACGTGAATCTAGAAACAATGATTTTAAAAAAGACACCAAAATGTAGTTACAGTTAAGTAACCAGATTTGAACTTCCTCAAACAAGGGTGGTTAGTCTCTCAGTTCCTACTGAGTGAGAAAGAAAGAAAGAAGAAAAAGGGGGAGGGCAGCAATTGTAAAATAAATCTCACTCTACAGCCCTGTGTAAATCATGTGCTCTATACACAGAAGTTAAAAAAATACAAATTAATGTCACAAGAGGAATAAATCATACCCCACTGTGTTCAGGGTTCACATATTATTTCAAACATTCACGAGATTTAATAAAATTTAGAAAAAGTTTAAAAATACATCCTTGAAATCTATATAAGTACTATATATATATTACCACCACCATCTTCTAAATAGCTATCCTACCTTAAGCAACTTTCATTGCAACTTGGAGGGGAGGCAAGGGTAACGAAGTACCTAAAACTTTTTCTAAAGTGTAATTTTATTTTCACGTGAATGAAGTACAAATTGGTGTTTTTTTTTGTTTGTTTTTGTTTGTTTTTGTTTTTTGTATAGAAAGCCTCGGTCAGGCTTGCAGTGACATATGTAAGGCTGAAGCAGGCCATGGAAACATGAATAGGCTCACCTTACCCCAAACATGTTAAGGTAATCTCACGCATGGACACACACACACACACACACACACACACACACACAGTCAATATGATCAGGCCAAGCAGGATGACTTCTCGACCCTTTCGCCTTTTTGCTGACACCCGGATGGACAGTTCCAGGACTCTGAGGGCAGGCCACAATTACTCACTGCCTAGACCTGAAATTCTGGTTCTTTCACATTGTTCTCCACTTTCCATCCCTGGCCAGTTGGGCCTACCTGGTGTCAGGTTACACTCAGGCAGCATTTACAGCACCTTGCAAAACAGCCAAACAGATCACATACCTAGACCTGTCAATACCTGCGATTCCAAGATCAACCCTTTTTCTTAGCATTTACTGAAAACAGAATTCAAAACCAAACAAAGAGAAATATCCAACAGTAATCGGTATTGTTTTAACTTTGGTCATAAAAAAATTTACCTGCTTTCCCATCAAAATGGTTAAAAGTGATAATTGTCAATCAAAATGTCATTAATTAGTGATTTTTATTACACAGATGAACTAAGGGAAGTTTCTTTCCTCTGGCACCCCAAACCTGACTCTCACAGAAACACACCTATCCAGTGAACACAGACGTGCTAAAATGTGCTTATCAGCAAAACCAGTCCAGCAGTTAAAAAATTTTCTCTCTGTAACAAACAAGAATCAACTTGCAAGGAAATTCTATTTCATTTCTGTGTTGGTTCATTCACCTGGTTAATATATTCATCCTCTTAGAAAATGCTTACTAGTGTAATGGTTCCCCTATCTGAGCACACAGCAGGCTCCCATCAGGAACAGTATTTCGCTCTGGCCCAGACTGCAGGGGAAAAGCCAGCGATGGGTTGTTTAAAGGTGCCCCAGGAGCTTCTGCAGCATGCCATACCTCCCCACACCTCCAACTCCTACACGACACACCACTCTTCTGGAATAAGCTATATTGTGTCATATGAAGTTTCACTCTTATGGAGAGACACACCGTCCCTCCGGTCTACCACTCTTACTCTAGCTCCGCTGGAGGGGTTCTTCATCCAGCAACAGAAGCAACTTAGCAAAGATAAAAATATCAGCAACTTACTGCTCTACTGCCTCCACTGCCTATTGGAAAAACTTCAGATCCATTAACAGGGATTAGTGGTTCTTCAATGCGTAGCAAAAGGCATGAGAAAACGTGGTCAGATTTGTAAAACATCATCTAAACAGCATTAGGACTGAAAAGAGTGACCAGGAATATTCCATGGATCAAGTTTAAAAGTATACCTCTGTCACAATTTTACTACTCTTTACCCTCATCTCAGAAAAAGGTATTCCAGCATTTTTGCATTTTATTGTCCTCATGGTCCTCCAACCCCATGCCAGTATTAAAGAAGCCAAAGTCAGGGGCACCTGGGTGGCTCAGTTGGTTAAGCGTCCCGACTCTGGCTCAGGTCATGATCTCACTGTTTGTGAGTTCAAGCCCAGCATCGGGCTCTGTGCTGACAGCTCAGAGCCTGAAGCCTACTTCAGATTCTGGGTCTCTCCCTCTGCCCTCCCCTGCTTGCACTCTGCCTCTCTCCATCTCTCTCTCTCTCAAAAATAAACATTAAAAAAAATTTTAAATAAAAAATAAAGAAGCCAAAGTGTGCTGCCCTATCAATCCCCCCGACCCCAACACTATATGCACCACTCTTTTCCAGGCTTCTCTCTGTGCTCACTGCTCAATCCAGATCTCTCCATGCATTCTTAGCTGGTCACAATCTTTTATACCTGTGGCATTTTTGGATCCTCTTCAAAATCATAGTGGGACCAGACTTAAGAACATCAACTTCAGGGGCATCTGGTGGCTCAGTGGGTTAAGCAACCAACTCTTGATTTCTGCTCAGGTCATGATCTCATCGTTTGTGGGACTGAGCCTCAGGTTGAGTTTGTGCTCACAGCTGACAGCGTAGAGCCTGTTTGGGATACTCACTCTTTCTCTCTCTCTCTCTCTGCCCCTCCCCTGCTCTGGCTCATGTTTCTTCTCAAAATGAACAAACATTAAAAAAAAAAAATAAAGAAAGAGAATATCAATGCCAGAGAAGCAAAAATGTTTGCACCTTTTCCCAAGTTACCAAGGTTGATGGATTTTAAGATTCCTTGTACACAAAATTTCCCACTCCCCACATGTAAGACCTCTAATGACCTATTGTTTTCATAGTGTTACCCCCTTTCTTCTTTAAATAGTAGAAATCTATCTTAAATAAGTCTGGATTTAAACAATTCTGGTGCTCCATGTCAAGATCCTTAAAACAGAATTCTTCCTATAATTGTCCTTACAACTGTCTGGCAATCACCTAATACTCTAAACTCAGTGGCACCAAAACACTAGACCCAAACAAAACTACAAGATGAGAGATAAGAAAGTAGAAGGGCAAGGGTTTAATACTGTAACATATATATTTAAAATATACATATGCAACATATATAAATTATACATATAGCTTATCTTCCTACAGTACAAATTTTAGAAGCAAACTTCTACTACTATTCATAAGAAATATGCAAATTTATAATACAGAAGAATTAAAATATTAGGCCTTCCACCTTTCATAATATAATTTCTCACTCAAATTTTAAATCCTATGAATCCATTTCAGTTACTGTTAACTGTGCATCAACATCTCACATTAGGTCTTCTCTGAGAGGGAACAGTTTTGTTATGCTTATCTTATATCCAGAGCTAATCAGAAGCTCCCACAGCATCCATTTTTAAAAGAAAGCATGCTTCTACTGATTGACTTAGTGGTAAAAAGTTGATGAATATTTACTGATCCTCCCCTAAACTCAGTACCATGGTAAATACAAAGATAATGCACAGCTTTGTTCCCATGATGCATACAATTTAGTTCAGGAAATAAGTAACAATAACTGAACACCAAAAGGTAGTATGAAATTAAATGCTCATAAAGCTGGTCAGTACTACAGCATTTCAGAAGAGAGAATGGTCAAACAGGTCAAGGAGCACTGACAGATAACAAAGGACCTAAAGTCAATCTTTTAAAGGAAGGTAATAGGATGTGGAGAGACTAAGGGAAAGGATAAGATAAGGAATAGCATGGGTGTGCTTGTGCATGAACGCTGAAACACAGAAGGTGGCAGAGAAGCAAAACTGACCAAAGTAAACCTGAAGACACTTAACAGCTTGACAAGAGCTAAGAGGCGTCAATAGGAAATGGTAGAAAATGTGGTTAAATAAGCAAACCAAAACCAAATTATGGAGCCTTGAAAGTCAGGCAGTAGTATTTAGACTTGATTTGGGAAGAAAGAGATAATACCTGGAGGTTTTCAAATCAAGTGGCAACAACAGAGCAGTCCCTATGAATACTAAGCTCAATGCAAGTCACATGCGTGGGATCTGGTACCTACTATCCAAAAATGATGGGAGCAGCTTAAACAAACATTCCACAACTTGATTGCTACACCGATAGCTTCCAGCACCAATGTGTACACTGTCCTCCTTAAATTCTTCACTAATTACTTATAGAGATTTTCAACAATAGTTTTTTTTTTTTTTAACGTTTATTTTTGAGAGACAGGGAGAGAACATGAGCAGGGGAGGGGCAGAGAGAGAGGAAGACACAGAATCCAAAGCAGGCTCCAGGCTCTGAGCTACCAGCACAGAGCACAGAGACTGATGCGGGGCTTGAACCCATGAACAAAGAGATCATGACCTGAAGTCCAAAGCTTAACCTACTGAGCCACCCAGGAGCCCCTCAACAATGGTTTTTAAACTGCCTAGAGTGTTGGAAACAGTTTAAAACAAAATTCACTTAACTAATTTACTTAAGTTTTTGTTCTTTGCCTAAGGACTAGAAAAGAGGGGAAACAAGAAAATAAGGTTTTCAAAAGATATTAACATTATCGCATAACCTTTCTTATAAGTTACTTATTTGAACATCAAAACTGCCCTACATCCATTTGAATAAGAATGTAACTTTGAAATATGTGAACTAGTTGAATCTAGAGACGGCTGTATTTTGTCATTTAGTATTAAGTATTTTGAACAGATGATGCTGATTTAGTTACTCAATGAAGAAAGATGAAATATTCATGACAGACAGAAATTTCTTAGTCACTTAAAAGGGACTGCTATCACCAACATTCAAGGAGTCTTTACTTTCTTCCAGAGAGATGGCCAGAAGAGCACTGCTCCTGTGAAAACATGTAGTTGATCAAGTAAGGGTGCATTAAACCTGCTCTTTAATAGAGGTATTTTCTGCTTTATGGCTTTGCCTTACTTTTGGAAAGTTCAAGAACTGAAAGTCACCTTAGTAAATGTAATAAGCACTTATTAAATTTTTAAAATACACTTTTGCATAAAGACACATCCAGAAATTGTATAAGAGCACAGTAAGGTTTATTTATCTTATCATTTGTTAGTAATACCTAATGTCTAAAAAGTGCTTTACAATTTACAAAGCAAAACATATATGCTACCATCACTTAATTCTTAAACATTTATGACAAGCACTGAAATTTTTAAAAAGACACAAAGAACCATGACACTTATCCTCAAGGAGCTTGAGAAAGAAATGGTAACAACTTAGAAAATAAGGATGTGGAAGAAAGTAATGGTTACCATTTACATGTGCCAGGCCCTATGCTAAGTACTTCACTGTATCTGTTATTTAATCTTCATATCAGTAATATCCACCTCACTTTATCTGCATGAGGATACAAGGATGGAGAAAGCCAACCAAATAAGGGTAGGGGCATGGTCAAGTACTCCCCCATCTTACACAGATGCTTCGTGATAACTGCCAAATGAATGAATGCTCGAGCTGTTTGGAGAGTTTGAGCACATGTCTGAATTCAGCTCATACTCATTCACCTATTTATGCATTCAACAAATATCCACTTTGCACCTACAATATGCCAAAGGCTCTGTTCTATGTGCTACAAGTAATAGCAGTGAACAAAACAGACCAAAACTTCTGCTTTCATGGGGCTTCTAATCTAGTTACCTTATTTTTTTTTTCCTTTCTATTTCACCCATCAGTCCACCTACCTCTCCTCTGGTAACCATCAGTTTGTACTTTACTGAGACTGGTTTTTTGGTTTCTTTCCTCCCCCCCCCCGCCCCGCCTTGTTCACGGTTTTGTTTCTTAAATGCTAAATAGGAGTGAAATCATATGGTATTTGTCATTCTCTCACTTATTTCGCTTAACATTATACTCTCTAGCTCTATCCATGTTGTAGCAAATGGCAAGATTTCATTCATTTTTATAGCTGAATAATATTCCTCTGTATCTATCTATATGCCACATCTTCTTTATCCATTTATTTATTAATGAATACTTCGGCCGCTTCCATAATTTGGCTATTGTAAATAATGCTGCAATAAACATAGGGGTACATGTATCCCTCTGAATTAGTGTTTTTGTATTTTGGGGGTAAATATCCACCAGTGTGGGGTAAATACTCAGTAGTGCGATTACTGGATTGTAGGGCAGTTCTATTTTTAACTTTTTGAGGAATCTCTATTCTATTTTCCAAGTGGCTGCACCAGTACCTGTATTCCCACCAACACTGCACAAGAGTTCCTTTTTCTCCACATCCTCACCAACACTTGTTCCTTGATCTAATCTAGTAATTTTAATGAGAACATTATGTTTCCCCTCAAAATATTCTAGATTAAAACTGTGGGACATTAAAAATGTCAGGCAATATAGTTGCTATCATACACCATGAGTAGAAACTTCTGCCACTCTCCTTCCATGTCTATCTCCCACTATCTCTGAACCCCCCAACAATTGGGCACAGAAAATGTGACCTCTCCTACTCCAACTGGAGAGTAAGAGTTGTGGGAGAGGTGCTGCTTTAAGGACAATCTGGAAGTACCTATGAAGAGGGAAAGGGAAAACGTGAGATGGGAATGGAGACAGAGGAGAGATACAGCTAAATCTAAAGGCGGGTTTCTTTCAGGCAAAGCTGATTAATAACCTAGGTATAGATAACCTAAGGGCCTCTATTTCACTTTAATTTAAAAAAAATTAACATTTATTTTTGAGAGACAGAGCACGAGCAGGAGAGGGGCAGAGAGAGAGTGAGACACAGAATCCGAAGCAGGCTCCAGGCTCTGAGCTGTCAGCACAGAGCCCGATGCGGGGCTCGAACCCACAGACCGCGAGATTATGACCTGAGCCAAAGTTGGACGCTTAACCAAATGAGCCACCCAGGTGCCCCTCACTTTAATTTTTATTTTGACTTCAAGTGAATTGAAATTTAACCACAATAAAGTTTATTAGGATTTTAAAAAGCAGTCTCTTTACAAATATAAACGCTTCAAGAAAGAAGAGAAAATTCTCCCTGTATTGCCTCTTAAAATATTCTAGATGGCCTTCAGAAACCATATCAGTACTATCTATATTCTTTTATTTATTTAACAAGCACTCATAGGGACCTATCTGCCAGATTCTGGTGGGTGAAGGAGAAGGACAAGGTACAGACAGTGGCTAAGACCCAGTTTTGCCGTAGTGGCAATCACAGTCTACCAGCTAAGACAAATGCTAATCACAATACTCATGATATAGCAAGAGGAGACACAACTTTTATTTTCCCATGTGATCCCATAATTATTTACTATGTTCCATCTCTTAAGGTTATAAGCTACTTAAGAACAAACATATGAATTTTTTCTATATGTTCCTTATTAACGCAATTTAAAAGCATATTAAAAGTATATGGTGTTGGGATGCCTGGGTGGCTCAGTTGGTTAAGCATCCAACTTTGGCTTAGGTCATGATCTCAGGATTCATGAGTTTGAGCCCCTCATCAAACGCTCTGCTGTCAGCACAGAGCCCGTTTCAGATCTTCTCTCCCTCTCTCTCTCTCTCTCTCTCTCTCTGCTCATTCCCCAGCTTGTACATGCGCTCTCTCTCTCTCAAAAATAAACATTTAAAAAATAATCAAAATTAAATAAAAATAACATAAGAATCTATGTCAATTTTCAGCTGGAGAAACTGTTAATATATGAACTTTTTAAAAACATTGCTAGACTAGACAGGTCTAAACTAAAGTCCTAACTGCAAAGAATGTTGCTCTGTTAACAATAAGACTATAATTTAGAAGCTCCAAATCACTGAGGTACATTTCTCCAGATTAATCTAAAGACAAAAATATAAGATTTTTTAAAATGTTTATTTATTTTGAGAGAGGGGGAGGGAGAGAGAGAATCCCAAGCAGGCTTCATGCTGTCAGTGGAGACTAATGCAGGGCTCTATCTAGCTCACAAACTGAGATCATGACTTGAGCCAAAACCAAGAGTTGGATGCTTAACCAAATGAGCCATCCAGGCACCCCAAAAGTAAAAGACTTTTGATACTCAACAATCAGTGATAACTAAGGTATTCTCAGCTACATTTTTTAGTGAACCAATAAACAATCACCACTGTTAAATATGCTGCAAACGCTAATAATTTCATTAAGAATACTTGATATCTATTTATAGCAAAAAACAAACAGGTAGAGGGCAGAAGTAGGAAAGAAACCTTATAATGAAATTGTTTCTTACAAATAAACTATAAATGAATATTGTAGAAAAGAGTCACACTGTAGTTTTTTAAGCAGTTTTGTTTATAGAATGAAGAAAATAAGTATCTAGCATGTATTTATTCCTCCAAAAGTAATCTATTATATGCTAGATACAGGGTATACAAAAATAAAGAAGTACTTCACTGCCTAAAACAAGAAAAAAGTATATAAAGAGATAATTATAAAACAATGAAAATAAGTAAGTTAACCAAGTGTTAAGGGAAAAGAGAAAGAGAGATAAATAGCTGTGAGAACCTGAGAAACTTCACAAGGAAGTGACATGTGGGTCATTTCTTTAGGGGTAGCATCTCTTTTTCCAAAGTAGAGATAATGTAATGGGGAAGGGACATTCCAGATAGAACAGGCAAAGGTAAACTTAAGTGTTTTAATCATGGAATAATAAGTAAATAGCAATTTAATGAAAACAAACATTTTCCTAAAAGGACACAGGATATAGTATCAGAAAATGTGCATTCAAATCCTAGTTCTTCCATCTACCATATTTTCTCGAATAAGCCAAGCTCTATGACCTTCCTTTTGTCATTTTAAAATTGTACCATAAAATGCTTTAAATATTTTAAAGAATCTGGATATGCCAAAATACAAAAATAAATTAATGCTTAAATACTAAAATTCTGAGGTAAAAATATTAGCTTATCACTTCACATTGAATGTACATTATATATACAAATTTGAAAGCCAATCTCTTATGACCTATAAAAATTTTACAAAGGGGGCACCCAGGTGGCCTAGTTAATTAAGTGTCCAATTCTTGATTTTGGCTTGGCTCATGATCTCTTGCAGTTCACAGGTTCAGGCCCTACATCAGGTTCCGCTCTGGGAATGCGGAGCCTGCTTGGGATTCTCTCTTCCCCCTCTCTCCCAGTCCCTCCCCCAACCACACTTTCTCTCTCGAAATAAATAAATTTAAATTTTTTTCACAAAAATAAATACACTTTAAATTAAATAAACAAAAAGTTAAATTTTCTATATCAAACATCTAATTGTAATCCATAGTCCTTATAATACAAAACAAGCCTTGCAACATAACTAGAATTAACAAGTGACACAAGTTTAATGAAACAAGTCTTATACTTAACTGGTCTCCCTAATGGGAAATTAAAGCAGCAATTGTACATCTGTGTCTCTGTTCCTCTCATCGTGGTTTAACTGACAGGAAGCAGAGAACAAGATATGGCATACAAACGTCAAGTATTTCCTGCCTTCTCTGCTACATCTTTATGTCTTGTTTTATAAATAGTCCAATAGTTTATGTAAAAATGTATCAAAGTACGGTCAAATACACCATACAAATGGTGATGAGTGTTTATGAAAACAGAGCAAATAAAAAGGCATTCTGAGGTTGGGATCTAAGTTGCACACAAAAACTAATTATTAGAGTTTTCTGAAAAAGTATTCTTAGGAGTAAACATCTTACAAATTAAGACTTAAAACCACAATGAGTAAAAAATCAAGAGTCTGAACAATAGAACAAGCCCTCAAACTGGTTAGATAAGTAACTTGACCACCAAGATAATTAAAAGATAAGTACCCCTTAAAAAAAAAATTAACCTTCAAGCACTTGACTCAAAACAGAGCAGGACAGATTACTTGCCTCTCTGATCTTTGGTCACTTTGGCTTCTTGTCAGCACTCTTCCCAAATTGTAATTTGTGTCCCCCCCAACCAAGCTATCTCTACTCCCTTGCCCAAACTGACTAATATTACTTACTCATTTATGTTCAATTCTCAACTATTACACAAACTAAATAAAACTCTATTCTCAAAAGGCAAATTTGCTCTAAGTCACTTTAAGCAAACTTCCAATTAATTACAACTAAAACAGAGATGCTTACTTTTCATCATGCCAAGCTGCCTTCCAAACTAATGATGCTTAAGAATCACCTCAGTTCATCACTCAGCTGCCTCAGTCTACTGAATCCTGGGGTAATGCAGCCATCTTCACCATTCATACTAGTCAATTCTTACCTTACCACAACTACATTTCACCAGGATTCAGTGCTATTCCTTGCTAGGTCAATGTTCAAAATGACTCAATATTTTACTGCACATAAGCCCATCTTGAGCATCCTGTGACCTCTCTTTCCTAAACAAAACTTAGTATGCACTTAATAGTAAACTTCAAGCATGGCACCATGCTACCGCAGTAACATTTCTTAAATGAGTGGCTTGGAAAACAATTTTCTTACCCAGTGTTTTTCAGTGGAAGGATCTAGTTCATTCTTTTCAAGAGTGTAGGAGTTATTACTGCTTTCTTAGCATGTCTTTAGCACATTGCTGCTCTTACTTATCAATGTATTATTACCTCAATTGTCCCCAAAAATTTAGGAATAAATGCTCTCTGAACCCCAAGGGAAGTATCCATTCCCTTATACATTAGCTCCCTTCCCACAGCTTCTGACTCTGAGGTTTGGTCAATCACCCTAAATGGTGGGAGGTCTCACAGCATCTAAGAACCTACTATCCACCACCTTCTCAAAATTCAAATATGCTAACAATGGTGTGCAACCGTTTGATTGTAACAAGGGCAAGAGTGTGTTACGCCGCCTTCCCTTTCAGTTTATTCCTCAAACTAAGAGGTTGTAAATTATTCTATAACAATACACAAATTTGTCTCTGCTCCACAGATCAAAGAATCAAACAGAACATCTAGCATAGAAAGTTCATATCATAAAACATTTTCAGTAAGGTTATTTACAAAATAAATCATCCGTTTCTAAATCCAAACTGCTTCAAACTGTCTCTCAAATTAAAACACACATAACGTTAATTTTAATTACTCTAATTTAAATCTAAAATGTTTACATTAATTTTCTTTGGGCTTTAACAGATAAGCATGTGTTTTGTGTAGTATATTTTAAACTTTACACAAATAGTACCATACCATATATATTCTCCTAGTATACTCTAACAGATGTAAGACACAAAATTTTGAATAAATACAAAGATTTGGAAAGAAGTTTGAAACGTTAAACATTCTCTAGACTTAGTGCTTAGAAAATTATTATTACTGAAGACAAGTCATGATTATTAGGCTTCCATTATAACAAAAAGAAAGATCTAAGATCTACAAAGCAGCCTATCTTCAATGATGCCTTCCACGAAAAGTGTTCTGACTTTCTCCAGAACATAGATAGTTCACCATAAGACAACCATGTGTGGAGATCTTTACAAGAAGCCTGGTGGGTCTAACAGTAACAGTTTCTGACAGCTTAAAGGCTACATCCTCCACTACTGACAGTGATGATTCCACCAGCATGAATATGTTCTCAAATGCAACGAGAAAATCTCTGGATGTTTTTAGAAACCTACTTCTTTAATTCACTCTGAAGCTAAATAATATACAGCAACTCAAAGTTCTCCCAATTAAGAACAACACAATAGTGACAATTATTGTGAAAATG
The DNA here is from genome assembly GCA_028646485.1 of Cryptoprocta ferox. NCBI lineage: Eukaryota > Metazoa > Chordata > Mammalia > Carnivora > Eupleridae > Cryptoprocta > Cryptoprocta ferox. The sequence continues at coordinate 83,523,667 of CM053574.1, read as the reverse complement.
CCAATGAGGAAGTGAATCTACAAGGAAGAAGTGAATTTGAAGGCATATTTCACCTATTTCTATAAAGCATATAAAAATGATTGATACTGATATTAATCCTTTTATACTGAAAATTAAACTCGGAGTTACTACACAGAAATCCCTTGGACCGGAAAAGCAGACAGCAACTGCCTTAGTCTTTTAATTTCCCTTTTCTTAATCATAAAATCACCAACTAAATGAAAATGTTGAGGGTCAGGATCAATACTTTCACTTTTCTTCAAGAAATGTTGATTTCCTCGTTAGAGAGGCACCCAACATAGAAAAATACTGCTTATATTTAACATAAAGTTTCACAAATTTATATTCTATCATAGAATTGTGTAGAAGTATCATCACTTAGTTAACTAATCCCCATTTTTGGACACTTGGACTATTTATAATGTGGCCATATTACAGCGATTCCCAAAATGTACTCCTCAGAGCCACAGAGGATCCATAAACCTTTTCAGAGAGTTCATAAGGTCAAAACTATTTTCAGAGTAACACCAGAGTATTATTTGCCTTTTTGCACCATGTTCACATTTACACTAATAGTGCAAAAGCAAAAGTGAATGTAACTGGCATTTGGCAGACATGTTCCCAAAAATGAATAAAGTGACCCTGTCACTTCAAGGAAAACAACAGCATTTGTCACCAATGATAAAATTCAAGCTTTCAGAAAAGTATCTGGATGGCTCGGTTGAGCGTCTGACTTCAGCTCAGCTAAAGATCTCTACAGGTTTTTGAGTTCAAACCCTGCATCAGGCTCTCTGCTGTCAGCACAGAGTCTGCCTCTCATCCTCTGTCCCCCACTCTCTCTGCACCAACCCCTGCTTGTGCTCTCTCTCAAAAATAAATAAAACCTTTAAAAAATGTGAGCTTTCAACTGAAAATCAGAATTTTGGAAAATTTATATCCACTACTCTGGGCTTATTAGCTTTTCCAACACTTAAAAAGACTTTTTGATTAGATTGGTACAGTATTTTTTTAAACATTTTTTAACATTTATTTATTTTTGACAGAGACAGAGTGTGAGCTGTGGAGGGCAGAGAGAGAGGGAGACACAGAATCCCAAACAGGCTCCAAGCTCTGAGCTGTCAGCACAGAGTACGATGCAGGGCTTGAATTCACGAACCACGAAATCATGACCTGAGCTGAAGTCGGATGCTTAACTGACTGAGCTACCTAGGCACCCCTAGTATCTTTTTAAAATATTTTTCAGAGAGAGAGAGAGAGAGAGACAGTATGAGTTGGGGAGGGGCAGAGAGAGGGGGAAATACAGAATCTGAGGCAGGATCCAGGCTCCAAGCTGTAAGCACAGAGCCCCAAGCAGGGCTTGAACTCAAGAACTGTGAGATGATGACCTAAGACGAAGTCAGACACTTAACCAACTCAGCCACCCAGGCGCCCCATAAGATTGGTACAGTATTAAAGAATGTGATTCTTAGGGGCACCTGAGTAGCTTAGTTGGTTAAGTGTCTGACTCTTGATTTCGGCTCAGGTCATGATCTTACAGTCGTTAGTTTGAGCCCTATGACTGGCTCTTAGCGCAGAGCCTGCTTGGGATTCTCTCTTTCCCTCTCTGTCTGTCCCTCCCTCACTTCTGCTCTTTCTCTCTCTCTCAAAATAAATAAATAAACATTTAAAAATGTGATTTTTAAAAAATATTATGTCAACATTTGGAAGTTGACCAAAGAATGTTACAAAATCTTGCTTAGGAAAACATTAATTCATTCAAAGTGCAAGGCAGACAAATGGACTTCAATGTTACAGAGCACAAAAAGTTCACTGATAGGGTTTCAGAGTCCCCTTGCACCTTTAAGAGACTAGCATTTGTTGAGTTTTGATGTAGTATCACAGAAGAAATCCACAATCATCTGAAGCAGCTATAAAATACATCTCCCTTTTCCAAGCAGACATCTATATTAGGCCAAATTGTCTTCACATTCTTCAACCAAAGCAACATATTGCAACAGATTTAATGAAGAAGCAGATATGAAAATCTAGCTGTCTTCTGTTAGGCCAAAGATTAAAATAAAGATTTGCATTTCTTTCCATACAGTTTTTGTTTTGAAAAACATAGTTGTCTTTTATAAAAGTAATTAAGTTAACATGTAATGCATTTATTATTTTAATTAATGTATCAATATTAAAAATTTGTTTAATGTTTATTGAATTTTGAGAGAGAGAAAGAGAGAGAGGGAGAGAGAGAGAGAGAGAGAGCGCGCGCGGGGAAAGGGCAGAGAGAGCAGGAGACACAGAATCTGAAGCAAGCTCCAGGCTCTGAGCTGTCAGCAGAGAGCCTGACTCAGGGCTGGAACTCATCAACCACAAGATTATGACCTGAACCGAAGTTGGATGCTCAACTGCCTGAGCCACCCAGGCTTTCCAATATATCAATATTTTAAAACTGTGTTTTAATTTCTTTTTAATTTTTTATTTAATGTGTATTTACTTTTGATAGAGAGTGAGAGTAAGAGAGAGTGAGAGAGAGAGCGCGCGCGCGTGCAAGCGGGGGAGGGGCAGAGAGAGAGGGAGACAACAGAATCTGATAGCTCAGAGCCTGACGTGAGGCTCAAACTCATGAACCATGAGATCATGACCTGAGCCGAAGTTGGACACTTAACCGACTGAGCCACCCAGGTGCCCCGTGTTTTAATTTCTAATATTGGTAAATACTGATAAATATAACTCACATGAATAGGAGCTCTTTGGGATTCTCCATAATTTTTAAGAGTATAAAGAAGACAAAATTTGAGAAGATATACAGTATAAAACCTGTAAACTGCTACACTATTAAAACCAGTGGTTCAAATATCTTCATAGCTTAATCTGTGTTCCCATCCTTAAATTTTCTTTAAGATAGAGTTCTACAACTGAGATTATGTCAAAGAATTTGATGTAAGTTGATTGCTCTCCAGAAGGTTTTTCGGTTAACACTTCTATCACTAGAATACAGGCAGGCACATTTCATGGTGTTCTCACCATTCTACGATACTTTGATTTTTTGTCAGTATGATGGGCAAAAAAAGTAATTTCATTTAAATTGCATTCCTTTACTACAAATTTAATACTTAACAATATAATTTAAACAAGTATCAGTAATTATATTAAATATACATTACATACTTATAGAATCACTATAATACCTTGTAATGTATTACATATAAATATCCCAATTTTATTTTATTACATATATTTATTATTGAGAGACAGAGCACAAACGGGGTAGGGGCAGAGAGAGAGGGAAACACAGAATCCGAAGCAGGCTCCAGGCTCTGAGCTGTCAGCACAGAGCCTGATGTGGGGCCTGAACCCGTGAACTGCGAGATCATGACCTGAGCTGTCAATAATACCCCAATTTTAGTAACTTTTGCTGTCGTTGTAGAAGGAACTTGGGAGGGGCACAAATAAATATATGGTAAAAGTGATCACCTATGATCTTCATCATTGGGAGAGAAAACCTCCAAACTAATGTTTTCATTTTAGTTCTGGTGTATGTAAAACTCTTTGTTATTAATAGGAAAAAGGACTAAATCAAATGCTGTAAGCACCAGTGATCTATTAAATTACCCTATCTTAGAGGCAAGTTACTTAACCATAGTTTCCTAAATAAAATTTAAGGATGGGAAAAAAATCTGTAAGAATGATATTTAAACCACTGGTTGCAATCATGCAGCATTCTTTTAGTGTCAAGATCCATTTATACTCTTAAAAGTTACTGAGGACCACAAAGAGCTTTTGTTTCCATGGGTTATATTTGTCAATATACAAATTCTTTACAAGGATGGGCTATTATTTATCAAATGCCCTTTACGAGATCCTTTCTCAGAAGAATACTATATTGAAGAGAAAACTCTCTGGGATACAGTTTTTCCCTGGTAAAATAAAGCTTTTGAAAATGTAAGTTCTAGTATGCTTTCTTCATCTCAGTATATCCCAAAAAACATTTTGAGGACCACTAATCTATTTGTAACTTTCTCTAATCTTTGTATACATTAGAATACATTTTAAATGGAAGTTTGATAGAGTATATAATTTATGAAAAAAGTGTCTATGTTTTGTTTACGGATATATTCCCTAGCATCAAGAATAATGCCTAACAGAGAGTAAAAAATTGTTCAATCGATCAATAAATTACACAGGATGAGAATTTAATAAAAAAAAATTTCAGGAGACCCGAGCTACATGACTTAGAGAATCCTTCTTAACCAGGGGTCAGCTGGGTGGCTTAAGTCAGTTGAGCGTCCAACTTTGGCTCAGGTCATGATCTCATGGTTTGTGAGTTCGAGCCCTGCATGCTTCAGATCCTCTGTCCCCCTCACTCTACCCCTCCCCACTCGCTCTTTCTTTCTTTCTCTTTCTTTCTTTCCCTCCTTCTTTTTCTTTCTTTCTCATAAATAAACAAAAGAGAATCCTTCTGAACCATAAAATCCTATGACTTCTACTTTCATTTGTTCTTCTTTGTCCCAGCCACTACTTATACATACACTGTGGGAAATATCTTAGAAAAGAGAGCCAAGAGATGATTATGAAAGTGAAAATCTGGATTAAGATCTATGTTTTCACTTTTTTATAGCAATTCCTACAATTACATTATTAAATTTCAGAAACCTTATATAGAGAATCCAAGTCAATTTTCTAACAACAACAAAAAAAAAAAACACTAAAGATACAAGAATTGCTACCATTATAGTAAGGATTTTAAGGAAGCAAGATGAAACGATTATGTCAATAAATCTGGTTAGATGTAAAAGTCTAATTTAGGGTATTAGTCCATTAAAGTTTATCAGTGTCAATTAGTACTCTACCAACTGTGTGTTTTATGAATCTTTTTTTTTCTGAAATATGTTTTTGAATAGTATTTGAATGTGGGATGATTCTAAATGCTAAATTATATCTGGCAAACTATAGTTTCAACTTGTTGGGGCACCTGGGTGGCTCAGTTGGTTAAGCATCTGACTTCAACTCAGGTCATGATCTCATGGTTCGTGAGTTCGAGCCCCGTGTCGGGTTCTGTGCTGACAGCTCAGAGCCTGAAGCCTATTTCAGATTCTGTGTCTCCCTCTCTCTCTGCCCCTCCCCCACTCATGCTCTGCCTTCCTCTGTCTCAAAAATAAATAAACATTAAAAAATTTTATAGTTCCAACTTGTTAATGGATCTCCATTGGAAATTATCCATCAGAAGTATGCCTAGGGCCATCTTGTTAGCTCTATGGGATAGACACAGTCTTATAAAACTTAGTTCTGAATCTAGCTAATCTTTCAGTAAAGCAAGAAATTAACATTTTTTATGATGTAGAGATTATTCATTTTTTAAAATTACCTTCTAAAAATAGAAAATTTTAAAAATTAAAAAATAAAAATCAACTTCTGCTCCACATCCAATTAACATTATTTCTCAGTGATTTATAAATGTGGGACAAAAATAAACTACCCCTTAGACAGGAAAATTTATTATGAAATAGCTTTACAGTAATATTTTACCATAATCTGCTTCAGATTCTTAAGGAAAAAAAAAGCCACATAGAGCTAAAGCCTCCTATGTATCCCCTTTCTAATCTCATTTTAATCCCTCCCAACTATCCTAAATTTGATGTTATCCCTATCTGTCCATATTTTTATACCTTTAATACATATGTATCAATAATCATATTGTTTTTATGTATATAACTGGGACTATACTGTATCAATTGTATTAAAATCTTAATTCAAAATTGTTTGAAGTAACTTCAGTTAATAAATGACAGGCTTGGTAAACTGTTTAGTGGTCAAATATATTGATGTCTGCAACTTACTCTGAAATGCATCAATTGCCCATCTGTTTAGGGTCCTCAAGGATTTTACCCCCCAGGACAATACACCACAGTAAGATGCTGAATAGGTAAGTAGGCATCAATGGCAGGCATCTGTTCCTAGGAAAGATAATGAAGAACTCTAAATTATCTTAAACTATGCATTCTCTCCATACTTTTTATAAACTCTCATACCTCAGTATGATGATACTACCTTAGAGAACTCTTGCGCATATGTTCCACAAACCATGTGCATGAATGTTTACAAACTAGAAATAATCTAATGTCATCAACAAGAAAGAGTGACTACATTCTGGTCTGTCTACAGACAATGGAATATAATGTGGCACTTAAAATTAATTAAAATAATCTCACAGAGTTGAATGAAAGAAGTCACTACAAATATATATGGTGTGATTCTATTTACATGAAGTTCAAAGGGTTTTAAAGTATAATGAACAAAGGATAGTAATCATTTTTAAGGAGAAAACAAACATGGGGCAGGAGTGGGGACTTCTAACATAATGAGCCTATTTCTTAACCTAGGTTGTGGTAAGGGTAAACACTTTGCAATTATATTTAAACTGTAAATGTTTTATACATTCTCCCCCATGCACATTTAAGTTAAAAAAAAAAAAAGAAAATGAATCACCCATTACAATACTAGGCTTCATTTAGTATTTTGATATAAAATATAAAGATGTACATAAACTAACAGTAATTAATTCAACACCTCATATTTATAGTTTTACTATAAAATTTTTTAGTTTCACTGTTCATATGACTGTTTTCTAAAACACAGAAAATAACCAATTTCCCTTAATTTAAATTTTTTAAATTATATAACTCTGCATAAACAAAGGCCCTATATGACTGGGCATCCATCGGATAATGAACTTCACATGATTTTTTACCTTGTAAAATCATACTAGTTCCTGCTACCTTGAAGAACTTCTACTATACAGGGTAAAAGACTGGACAAGGATAAATCCAAAAAAATAAATTTTTGAAAAACCCCAAAAACTTCTCTAAGAAGTGGTTGCCTGTGAGGAGCAGGACTGAGAATGGTAAGGGGGAGAGGAGGGAGGCTGCTTTTCATTACAGACTCTTCTATTCCTTTAGATTTTAAATAATGTGTATATATTACGTTAACTTTTAATGTACAATTTTTTCAATCAGTCTTCAAATTCTAGAAGGCATTCATACTGTTTATAGTTGCATTTTTTTTACGCTAGCAATTAACCTCAGGCTGTAAAACACGGAGACAAAAAAGAGCTGACACCCTACTATTCGGCAATTAAAAGGCAAATGAAAGAAATAGCTGAATTCCTATAACGGAGAGAGAATGAAAGTGAAAAGAGAAGTTTAGGAAGAGTCTTCTCACGATAATAGTGTTAATTCAGATATTTATAACTGGAAGAGAGGAAATAAAAATGCTTCTGCACAGAAATTTATACAACCAAAGATCAGCTCCATAATTTCTTCCTCTCCACCAACAGAGCAATTAGCACACGAGTTACATTTCTGTAAAGGGTGAAATGTCTAGACATTTGTAGTATAGACCAAGAGCTACTTTTACTATAGTATACAGACCATTTGAGAAAACACAAAAGAGATGACACAAAAACTTTCTCTTTAGTAGGTTCTCATTCTAATGGGAGAGAGATTGCTCCCACAGTTGAAAACTGCCCTAATCATTTCAGTCGACTTGATGAGATTACTAATTCAATTTCTACAATCCAAATGAAGCAGCTGCAAAGCAAAGGAACAAAATATTCTGGCCAAACAATGGAAACAATAATTATTTTCACACCATTCAACTAATGGACTGTTCTTCTCATCCCTATAAGATCCTGTGAATACCTATGTCCCATTAGATGGGACATAATATAAGATAAAGCCTACAAATATGCAATCAGTGATAAGAGTTAATATCCAAAGAAACGTCAATCATGTCCAAGCATAACATGGTATTTTAAAAAATAAATAAACCTTCCCAGACTCAAACAACTACAAATAATAATACTGTATTTCACAGTACAGAAAGATTTTCAAACGCTCTAAATGCTACCCTAATTCAGGAAGGGATGTTTTGCCTAGAACCCCAAAGATTAGGGAATGAAGGGAAATGACATGAAACACCAAACAAACTAACAAAAAACTAACATTGGGAAAGTGATGGTTTACTGAAATAAAGAACAGGTTAATTACATTTGAAATAAATAATTAGTGTAATTATTTACTGTGGTCAATATAGTAGTGGGCTTGGGAGCGGAAGGAGAAACACAATTAGAGAAGCAGAAAATGGGAGAGCCACAAAGTTGAAAGACATAGAACAGCAAAAAATGGAAGAAAGAAAGAAAAAACTGGGCTAGGGAGAAGAAGCTAAATTAAGTTGTAATACTGATGATAAACTACTCCAGTCACTTTCTTTACTTAACAGGCTATGGTTTTCAAAATATCACTGGTGCTTAAAAATTCAAATATTCAAATGCTAAGTAACTGACTGCTCTTCCTAAACATGTACTCTTTTTCTGAAAGTGTGGCCTATAAGCACTTGCACCACAATCATTTAGGGTAATTATTAAAAATGCAAACTGATGAGCCAAATCCTAGGCCTAATGAATCTCAGGAGTTGAAGCCAGGTGATTCTCTATTACACCAAAGGTTGAAATTACTGCTTTAAAACATATACTACCAGGTAGATTTTCATTTTTTTTCTTTGGTTAGGAAGTGCAGACACCAGACAGACTAAGCTGAGGGTCACATGCCTTTTAAAGATTTGCCACCCCTAACTTTAACAGAATTTGTCCAACTGAGTAGCTAAGGGTTTGATGCAGCATATAATAACTGCTTCCTCATATGTGCTTGGTAGTTTTGTCAAAGGTTCCAAAAGACAGAAAAATAAAATAAAACATCTCTCACCTCAAAAAAGCTTACATTCTCATTCTAATTGGTGAAGACACTCCTCTTAAGCTAGGCAAATGCTAGTCAGTCTACAATACTAATAATTCCTAAAGATCCATACACTTCCCTATTTTAAGCTTCAGTCATGTTTCATCTCTAGGCAAATAGTTTGAACCTGAACTTAAGTTCTTTTTTTAAAATGTTTTATTTATTTTTTAGAGAGAAAGCACAAGCCGGTAGGGACAGAGAGAAGAGAGGGAGACAGAATCAGAAGCAGACTCTAGGCTCCAAGCTGTCAGCACAGAGCACAAAGTGGGGCTTGAACCCACAAACCATGAGATCATGACCTGAGCTGAAGTCGGACACTTAACCGACTGAACCACCCAGGTGCCCCAATGAACTTAACTTCTTAGTGGTTTGGTTCCAGTCTTACTTCACTGATGTTACCACGCCTTGTTTCCAGTTAGAATCTAAATTTGTGAAGAGAGAGCCTATGTTTTCTAGCTGTTTCCATGCTCTCTGTTGCTTAGGACAATGACGACCACCTGTGAAAGGTCTGATATTGAACTGGGTTAAGGGACTTGGAGACTTAGGAGATTTAACAGTTACATGCAAAGTGATTTTAAAAATCAAATTTCAGACCTAAAGAAAGGTAGATCTGAAGTAAATTTCAACCACCCCAATAAAACCCATAAAAAAGTTAACAAAGATTTTGTATTCCCCAGAAGTTTCTTAAAGTGCCTAGTATGTATAGTAAACTCTCAAAAGAGGAGAGAAGATATGACAAACAAATGGAATGAGATTACTAATTCTGCAAGGTTCAGTTCAAGAAGAACATATGTTAAATTTAGAGACTTCTAGATTTTGTAAACTTATATGCAGAGTTTTACACACACATACACTTCAATAGAACAAGGCATCATATTAAACAGTATCTGCCCTCCTAAAAGAACAAGAGAAAAAACTAAAGTAGAAATAAACCTGTTTTTGTCTCTGGAAATTCAAAGTAAATTTGCAACTCCTTATAATTCTATCCCCCTACACTCATCTTACATACAAGCAATGCCACAAACAATGCTTCAACTATGAAAACTGGTAGTAATGAAAAAAAAAGCTGTTGTAGAAATTAAACAAATGCATCATCTCTCTGATGAAAAAAGGAACTAGTTGGGACACATTTTCAAAATCATTGGTTAATTCATTTGGTACATCTTATTACCAAACTTATCACCAAGCAACTTACTTAAGGTTTTATTTACTCTCAAGGAAACACAGACCATTTCAAACAAAGCATCACTGTTAGCGTGGACTAGTATGAGCAGCTCCGGGCTGGAAGTCCTGCCATTAGGCACTGCGCAGCCTTGAGCAGGTCACAAGACCTCTTCGGGCCACTGTTTCTTCATCTACACAAGTGAGGCAGCTGAGCGATCTTCAGTGTTTCTCAGTGGCTGGAGTTCTTTAAATGGGTAATTCTAAGTTTCATTCTGACGACTCCATCTATACTCATATTCAACCTTATGAAAGGAAAACAGTGGGAAGATGACTACTAAGTAAGTCTGTCTGGCCTTCCCTCGCTTCCATGTTTTTTTTTTTCTTCCCTTGTCCTTGAAGCCCCACTTCAGTCTTCCTCACATAATAAGAAACTGAAATATATGATCAGTATCTGTTTTATTTAGTTATACCAGCCGCTTAATTTTAAGAAACTAAATCCTTCTATTCTCTTTAATAAATAAAATCTTATTTAGTTGTTTGTCTGCCCCTAGATTTTTCTCTCATGGGTCACTGGCTTTTAAAAACTTAAAAGAAAAAAAAAAAACAAAAAAGGTTTCATTAGATTTTTCACACAGACCAGACTAGATGTAAATACAGCCTCTACTTACTCAAAGGCTGACTAAACCAGTAAGATGCAAACAAAGATGATAGCAAATGGCTCAGAGTTGAATTGGAAAAATGTCTGCTATGTCTTTCCTACACCACAACAACACTGAGATCTGTTAATATAAAAATCCTTTCCAAGAGTAAGAAGTAGTAAATAACTGCCTATCTTCCCTTTCAGCTGATAGGCCTTTAAGCACTTAGAAAGTTAGTAACAGCAAATTTCCAAAGAACTAGCTAAACATCATTAAAGTCAATAATATATGACTTAAGTTTTAATTCCAAAAATTTTATTCATAATCCTTGCATATTCCAATTTTACTTGCATACACATTTTAACTTCATAAATAACTTTCATAAGTAAACTACTACTTCACTCAGCTTCTCAGAGGACCCAGAACTTGAAGGCACACCAGAATATACACTAGCCAAAATTTCGTAATTTCAATGATGATAAATATTCCAGGAAAAGACTAAGCAATCTTTCACATAAAAGGTATTACGTTTTTTCTTCAAAACAAGCAAATTTTAAGAACAACAGTTTAGACGGAAGGCCAATACTCTTTACTTTTTCTTTACACACAAACTGAAATACTACATGCTTCCTCAGAAGCCAGCCATGCATCTAAGATTGTTTCACAGAATAAGTTTCCAGTGTGAATTATAAAACTTTATTATTTTTCTGATACTAAATGAACTGGTCTACTCTTTCTTCCTCTTTATTTAATAATCACTTTTACCTATCTAAATGGTTTCATTTTCTTTAAACTTCTATTTAGTTTTCAAAATTTAATGTTATAATTTCATTAATTTAAGAAAAAAGAGAACAGTCAATGAGGAATACCTATGACTGAGTTGTCCCCAAACCTCCCTTTAAGTAGAATGCCAAAACAACACCATTGTCTCAGAATTTTTTTTCTAACACCCGTATCACACATGAATAGTACATGAATTTACTTAATTGTAACTTTCTAGCTATCCCACAAATACAATTGGATTTTTGTTAATGAAACTCTGACCGGTTTGTTTTATGGTATGAAAAAGACAAATCTCCTTTATTCTCAAGTCATACAGGGGGGAAAAAAAGAAAATAATCATATAAAATATTAAAAAATTCTTTTCTAAGAAGATCTAAAACTTTCCAGAATTTGAATGCTTTGTTTCCCCCTAGCAGTTAAGTGCGATCAGGCATGTGACTGACTACACACATTTTTTCAGAGAGTTAAAGAACACATTCAGCCATGTTCTTCGACAGGTAAGAACCACCCTCCGTTTATCAGCTCAGGAAACAGACAGAAGCAAACACACAAACTCATAACAAGTTACCTTCAAATATTCTCGTTCTCTTTTTGTCCTTTGGGCTTGAAAATAAAAAGCAATCCGACAAGTTTTATGCTGTTAAAATGGCTCCTGTAGATTGGGGAAGTGGTGTCTGTGCTTCAGCCTATGAGTCATACATGAAACTAAGTGTTTCTAAGGGAGGCACGCCCATGTTGCTGTGGACCCAATTATTCTGCTAGGTCAAACATGCAAATCTACAGGTAAAAACAGAGAAGTACAGAAAAAGGAGCGCCAGAGAGCCAAGGAGCAAGATCTACCTTGATTAAACCATTATTCAGCTCATGTTAATTACCATAATTTAAAATTAACAATAAAATAGAAATCAGGATCTACACAGAAGCAAAATTAAAATTGTATGTTGTTTTAGAAAAAAATCTCAACTTTTAAAAATTATATTAATATATCAAGTAAATAAAACTACGAAAAGAAAAAAAATATGGGAAGGATTGGAAGGGAGACCGCAAATTTTCTGGCTTTTAGTGTGACAATGGGCTGGTGAGTCTAACCAGGCTACTCATTAACCCTTACATGAAAGGGGTATATTGCTACGTAATCTGGAAAAGCTAGCAAATACAGTATCAGATGCAGATTTAAAAGTCCACTAAACATAAAATCTACTAGAAAATTCAAAGTTCAGTGGAAAAATAAGTGTGAATTAACCTGGTTTATACAATTTTTTAAGAATTCAGCATTAGAAAGGAACTAGTGTACTATAGCAAAATGATTTTAAATAGTATTGCAAGCTTGATAAAACTCTATTTTAAACAAATTACCAATGCAATCATGGTTCATGATTCTACTACTCCCGAGTGAGAGTCACCATTTTCTTCACCAAAATTTTCTACAAATAAAAACCTAGTATGTATCAGGCACCTGCTGCACCATACACGGTGACCCTAAGGTGCCAATGAAAGATGTGGACAGTGAAGTTTTGCTCTCCAAGTCATTGTACATCTGACAAGGTGCCCAAGCAGCTGAGGTGTTAGTACAACTACTTACCCTGTCCCCTGGGTGAATATTTATTAATTTATTCTAAGAGCCTAAGTTGATCAAAATGGCTTGAAAGCATTAAGCACTTTCGAAAGTGCTTTACATGACAAAGTACTACTCACTAGCCTTCATCTTAATATCTTACAAAAAGCAAATAGGATTTGGCAATGTTTCCTGCTTTAGTTAATTACTTGGAAGTAATCATTCTGCCTTACCAGAGGTGCAGCTGAGAGGACAAGCTGTCACAGACTTAGACAGGAACTTCACAAACTGCTACAGAACAGAATGGTTGTGAACCAACTTTCTGCCATTAAGTGCCTATTTATTCCATTCTGCTGAACACTGTTTGATTTACCTTTTTACTAAGATAATTCCCATGATTTAACAAATTACTAATAAAAAATTATGCTAAAAAGAAAAACACATCACTTTTTCTGCCGTCAAATGTCATATTTAGCTTAGAGTTCATTTATTTAGAATGACTGGAGCCCCCAAACCAAGAAAAAAAGGCCCAATGAGTAGTCACAGGAGATGTTCACTGGAAAACCCCAAAGTCATTTCCTAGAGCTGAAATTTATTTTAGACCATATCCATGTGAGCCCAGTAATTTGATAATCTTTTAGCTAATTAGAAATGGAAGTTATAGGGGTGTGAAAAAGGGAATAGTGAAAGGATGATGTCAGAACAAACAAATGACAGAGTGGAAAGTGAAAGAAGACTAAAATAAAAACCTATAAAAATTACAAATAAATATAACTTTAAGAGTCCTGGCATTTTAAGTCATCATATAAGGTCAGTAAACTCTACACACTCCCTAAGTATATAGCCAAACAGTAAATGCCTTGAAGTCAGCATTACTTTGATAAAAGTCTTTAAAAGACAAAGTGAATGAGTGTGTGTGTACGCGTGCACATGCTTGCGTGGAGGGGAGAGAGGGAGAGGGTGGGAAGGAGGGAGGGAGAGAGAGAGAGGAATCTTTTATGATGTATGGATACCTAAAAAGAGAAGCTTCTATTGAGAAAATCCATTTATATAAAGCACCTCATTATTTGATAATGGCAGATATGTGGAAAGTAATTTAAAAGAAATACTTTTGACCACCAGTATGTAGAAGTGAAGTAAGAGACAAGTACCCTTCTTCAACAGGAACAAGTATCTGAGCTGTTCCTAGGGAGAGGATTCCAGAGTTGCTGCTACAATATATTGCCCCTTTGCTCAAGGGTATCCCTATAAGCACTGTTTTAACACCTACAGAAACTAGATCCTGGTTATATTCACAGATATCAATCACCACAGGAAAAAAAAAAGTTGGCAAACAGTTGAGCACAGGTTCTAGAGTCACTCTGCTTGGGTGCAAATCCCAGCTGTGCAACCTATCAGCTGTGTGATCCTGGACAGCATTTAACAATCCTGTGCCTAACTTTTTTATCTGTGATCTAGACTAATAGCACCTACCTCAGAGGACTATAATGAGCATTAAAACCAATGCATGTAGTACTATGCTTAATATAAAAAACTTTTACAACTTAAAAATCAGGAAACAAACTAGTTTTTAAAATGGTCAAACGGGTCTAAAGAAACACCTTCACCAAAAAGAGATAAAGATGGCAAAGAAACACAGAAAAAAATCTCAACATCCTTACCAGGAAAATACAAATTAAAGTCACAGTACCACTGCACATCATTAGAATAACTTAAAAAAACTGAAAATACCAAGTGCTAGGGCGCATGTACAGCAACTTCAACTGTCACGTGCTATTGGTGGGAATGCACAATGGTACAGCCTACTGGGAAAACCACTTAGCAGTTTCTTGTAAAGTTAAACATATACTTATTATATAATCCAGCAGTCTCAATCCTAAATATATGCCTAACAGAAAGGAAAATATATGTCTACAAAAAAGAAAACTTCTACTGGGGCACCTTGGCGGCTCAATCAATTAAGGATCTGACTCTTGATTTCAGCTTGGGTCATGATCTCACAGTTCATGGGGTCGAGCCCCACATTAGGCTCTCTCCCTCTCTCTCTGCCCATTCCTCACTCGTGCTCTCTCTCTCAAAAATTAATAAATATTTAAAACAACACCACAAAACTTCTACTTAAATGTTTACAGAAGTTTTATTCAGAATTACCAAATACCAGAAACCCAAATGTCCATCAAGTGGAGAATGGTTAAACACACTGTGGTATATCCAATACGATGGAATGTTATTAGCAATAACTTCCAAAATACGGCTGCAACATGGATTAAATCTAAAAGCATTAGAGAGTGAAATAAACCAGACTCAAAATATATACTATATGATTCCATTTACATGATATTCTGGAAAAGGCAAAACAAAAAAGGCAGAATTCATATCAGTGGCTGTCAGGGGTTAGGAATGAGGGGAGGTGACTGACTACAAAGGGGAACAAGGAAATTGTTTGGAGTGATGGAAGCACTCTGAATAGGGATTGTGGTATTGGTTCTATGACTTACATGTGTTGCCAAAAATCATAGAACTGTACATCTAAATAGGGCAAATTGTACTGTATATAAACAATAGCTCAATAAACCTGGCTTCAAAAAGAAATCTAGTTCATGTGTAATACAGTTATTAATGTTGTACTAGGCACTAAGTAAACACTTCATATAAACATTAACTGTTATTATTACACTTCCTAGTAGAAGCAACCAGTATCAAATAGTTCAGGATGAAAAGTTTAAGTAAATCGTTAAATTTTTATATAAATAAAATGTGGCATCTTAGGCTTGTGATGCAAATATATTGTGCTTGTATATACTGTGGATGTTTATTTCTATAATTAGATCTCTATCAAGTCAGTATATACCTTAATATCAAGCTGTCATGGCTGCTTGGAGGAATTTTCAGCATTTATATCTGAACTATTAGCTGAACAAAATTACATCAATTAAATGAATTGAATGCCAACTAAAGTTAGGACGCTTAACTTCTTTCTTTATAATACAATTATAAAAAGAATTTACGATGCAAGCGAGGATTCTCTTCTTCCCTTTGTTACTGCTTCTCTTTGAACTTAAATGTGAAAACTCCCAGTATCCAAAAATAGAGAACAGTCTCATGTTCCTATCTAGGAAACCTGGGCTTTAAAAAAGGCTTGCTTTGAATCTGTCCCCTCGTTCAGGAGCCAACAGGAGAGATGGAAAAAGCACACCAAGATCAAACCATTAAAATGATAAATGACCAAAACCAGTATTCTCTACTACTTATTTAAGTTTATTTATTTTGAGAGAGAGAGAGAGAGAGAGAGAGAGCGCGCACACGCGCAAGTAGGGAGGGGCACAGAGTGAGAGTGACAGAGAGAGTCCCAGGCAGGCTCCACACTATCAGCACAGAGCCCAATGTGGTGCTCACACTCACAAACTGTGAGATCATGACCTGAGCCGAAGTCAGATGCTTAACTGACTGAGCCACCCAGGCACCCCTCTCTACTATTTAAATATAAAAATAAAATTTAAAAGACTGGGATTCAGTGTTCTAAATATTTCAGTGGGAAAGGATTCTCAAAGTATAATCCCAGGTTCTGAACAACATGGAGCATTTCCAAATGTGACCTTAAATGTCAAACATAGTTAATTCTTTATTATCTATCACTAATGGGTTAAAACAAGGCCGCCTTTCCTGCTTCTGCACAGATTACCAACTAAGACATATCCATAAGGAACATTCTCCCGGACAAGTGTCTGTGTGTTTTAAAAGGCATACCAAAGTCAAAAGGGGCCATGGCAGCACCTGGGGTCTCAGTCGATAGAGCGCCGACTTGGGCTCAGGTCATGATCTCACAGCTCATGAGTTAAGAGCCCTGTGTCAGGCTCTGTGCTTACAGCTCAGAGCCTGGAGCCTGCTTTGGATTCTGCGTCTCCCTGTCTCTCTGCTCCTACCCCGCTCACACTGTCTCTTTCTCTCCCTCTCTCTCAAAAATAAACATTAAAAAAAATTTTTTTTAAAAAGAGGGGCCATGGCTTTGGCTGGTTTTGTTTACTAATGTATTCCTATTGGTAAGACAGGGCCCAACACATAGCAGAAACTCAAGAGTCATGAATAAATAACTTTTCTAAAACAATTCATTAAAGGAAAATTATAGCATATCAGGATTTTACTGCACCCTGAAATATTTTTTAAAGACATGAGTTGGCCCATAATTTGATACTGCAAAATTCATGTACCTACCTGTGTTACAAGATTCCATTGTAGGTATTATATTGAGTGTTGTTCTTTCCCTTCTTGTCAAAAAAACCCCAAGAATTGATTGTACAATTATATTTTTTATGATGCTCCCAGGTAATATGCTAACTGCAATCTCAAATTTCATATAGACATGAAATTGTATCTCTTTCAATTAAATTTTAAATTCAATATTAAAGACAATGTCTACTGGGGCGCCTGGGTGGCTCAGTCAGTTAAGCGTCCGACTTCGGCTCAGGTCATAATCTCAAGGTTTGTGGGTTCGAGCCCCGCATGGGGCTCTGCGCTGACAGCTAGCTCAGAGCCTGGAGCCTGTCTTCAGATTCTGTGTCCCCCTCTCTCTCTGACCCTCCCCTGCCCGCGCTGTCTCTGTCTCTCAAAAATAAATAAAAAAACATTTAAAAAAATTAAAAAAAAATAAAGACAATGTGTCCTTTACTTCAGTGGATTGTAACCAGGGATGTACCTGTGAATTACCTAAAGGAGCTTTATGCCTCCTGTTGGAAACGGACTGAACAGTGTGGGAAGCCATCTTCTGAGAACCTCTGATCTGTCGCTCTGCAGCCCTATGATCTAGTGTAGTTAGCGGTCTTCACACAGCAGCCACTCAAAAAGACACTTGTTACCTTACTAGTCAATAATCTCTAAATGTTGTGGAGAGGAAATCCTCTGTTTTTTACATTGAGTTTAGAGTGAAACTTAAGGTCCTCCTTTGTTACTGCATCATACTATAGGAAAAATAATATCACAACAACATCCTAACTAGTCCCTTTCCACTACCACCAACAGCCTATTTCCAATTCACCTTTCACTCTGCTATCACAGAAATCTTCCTTTAAAAAACACTATGTGAATTGATGTGATTACACTCGTGGCTGAAAAAAAAAACTAACAAACTTTGATTCCCAGAAACAAAATAAAAACCTGAACTACCTACCATAATTTTCAAACTTTTGTTAAGCACTTGAATTCTACAAAAATCTTCAAGGAACTGCAACACTACATATATTTACGCCTTTGTCGTTTTAAGAAAGTCTAAAAATACACATTGAATCCAAATTCTTTTTAAAAATAGAGAAAGGAGAAGCTCCTGGGTGGCTCAGTTACTTAAGCATCCAACTTCGGCTCAGGTCATAATCTTGTGGTTTGTGGGTTCAAGCCCTGTGTCAGGCTCTGCACTGACAGCTCGGAGCCTGGAGCCTGCTTCAGATTCTGTGTCACCCTCTCTCTCTGCCCCTCCCCCACTTGCACTCTCTTTCCCAAAAATAAACAAACATTAAAAAACAATTTTTAATAAAAAAATAAAAATAGGGAAAAGAGATCTACAGAGAGAACTGACTTGCCCAATGTCAAGTTCATGACTGATCTGTGGTACTCCTAGGTATCCATTCATTTAACATTTACTGAGCATCTACCATGTGCCAGGTACTCTTCCAGGCCCTTGCTATATAGCAGTGAACAAAGGAGACACACTGTTGGTAAATGATTCCTACCCACATCGCACTTATATTCTAGCAAGGAACAAACGTTATCAACTAAATACAGAGCATGTCAATTATAAATAAAAGATAAAAATAAAATATACAGTATACTAGTGATAAGGACAAAAAAGGAAAAAGCACAATAGCAAAGAAGAGAGAATAGAACATTTTAGACTAGCTAGGGAGGAGGATTTACTTTTGCCAGGTCATCTCTGTGTATAGACCTCTAGCCATGTAGACATATTTAAGAAAGAACATTCTAGACAGAGAAAGCCTGTGCAAAGACTCTAACAGGGAGCCTGACTGATATGTTTAAGGAAAGCAAAGAGACCAGTGTGGGTCAAGTAGAGAACATAAGAAAAATGAGGAGGAAGAGTACTAGAAACTAGTGGAGCGCCTCACTGTTTATAGAGACTTAACAGTTGGAGAGTTTTCAGCATATGAGTCAGAAGATTTGACCGCTGTGTTGAAAACACACTGCAAAGGGGCAAGGAAGGAAGCAAGGAGAAGCTAATGCAATAATCCAAAGAGGATAATGACTAAAACAAAGGAGGCACCATAAGAGGAAGATATGATTCAATTATGGATGTTTTTGAGGAATATGCAATGAAATTTCTGAATGAACGGAAGTAGTTGGTGGGGAAAGAAAGGCTTCAAAACTCCATTTCTGGCAACTGAAAGGCTGCTGTTGCTCAAACTGAGCAAGGAAAGACTACAGATAATGATGGTTTGGGATGTGGAAACATCAGGAGCTCGGTTTAAACTCATTAAGTTTGAGATGTTCATTAGCTCTCCAAGTGGAGATGCCAAATTGGATAGATTGCCCTGGGGTTGCAGACATTGGGGCAAGAGCAGGGGTATGGGCTAGATATAAATTGCAGTCATTAACATATGTATAATAATAAAGCTATAGGTAGAAAAGGTAACCATGACAGACCCCTGGGAAACTCCAATATTTAGAGGTAGGGGAGATGAAGTAAATAAAGTTAGCAAAGAAGGTGGAGAAGAAGTGAGTACCCAAAAATGTCACAGGAAAACAAGGCAAATATGGTATTACCCTGGAATTTGAGTAAAAGTGTTTCCAAAAGAAGGGATTGAGCAATTGTGCCAAATGCTGATGACAGATCAAATAAAATGTCTGAGAAAAAAAAATGGCAGTTAAATTTAGAACATGAACGTCACTGTTAATTTTTTTTTCTGATGTTTTTATTTATTTTTTAAGACAGACAAAGCATGAACTGGGAAGGGCAGAGAGAGATGGAGACAGGAACTGAAGCAGGCTCTGCATTGAGAGCAGAGAGCTTGATGCAGGGCTCAAACCTACAAGCTGTGAGATCATGACCTGAGCTGAAGTCAAGACGCTTAGCCGACTGAGCCACTCAGACGCCCCACGTCAATGTTAATTGAGTTTTTGTGCTATGGTAGAAGAAAAAAAAGGTAAGTAAAACATCAGATTAGAGAGAGTTTAACAGAGATTGAAAGGTGAGAAACTAAATAGAAAGTAACTGTTGCGGATGAGTCAAAAAAAAGATTTGAGGGGAGAAGGGAGGGCTTCTTTAAGAAAGGCAGTGCCTTTTCTATTGCCAAGAACATTCCATCTTGTATTGCAGTTAGTTGTGTACAAGTCTATCTCTACGTCAATAAACTGGTAACCCACTCGCAGCTTGTACAACCGTGACTGTGGACAAGCTACTTGACTCTAGTATGCAGATTTCAGTTTCCTTTTTTGTCATATATTGGGAGAGCCTAGAGATCTGATGTCTTGAAGATCCATTTCAGTTCTGATGTTTTATGATTTTATAGCCTCTCCAAGTCCTCTGAATAATGTTTGAAGTTTGGAGAACAAAAATCACAACCAGGCTACATTTAAGAAAGAAGCCTCAAAACAAAACAAAGAAAAGAAAAGAAAAGAAAAGAAAAGAAAAGAAAAGAAAAGAAAAGAAAAGAAAAGAAAAGAAAGAAGTCTCCTGGGGCACCTGGGTGGCTCAGTTGGTTGAGCATCTAGTTCTTGAGTTTGGCTCAAGTGAGGATCTCACGGTTCGTGAGATGGAGCCCAGCACCAAGCTCTGCGTTGGCACAAAGCCTGCTTGAGATTCTCTTTCAAAAATAAATAAATTTTAAAAAATAAATAAGTCTCCTCATCAAAATGTTAGTTTATTGAAGTAATACATAAAATTACCAATTATTCAGAATACCCAGAAATTTTATAATTACCCCCAAAATTCAATTATACTTATGTCAGTTCACTAATAAAATATTTTTAAAAACACAAGAAACCCTATACCAATATTCTGGAAACTTGTTCAAAAAACTTATCTCTAATACCCCAAACCTCCAGGCTCTTAAAAAGAAAAGAAAAAGACATTTTGCCATTAGTAAAATTTAAGATTATGATAGAAATCAAACCTCTTATTTTAAAATAGCCTGATTTATAATATTTAGACTATGTCTATTTTTATATAATACTTATTTATCTGTAACACAAATTAAAGACCCTATTTACAAGGAGATTAAGAAAAAGCTTAGTATTATGGCTTTAATTCTCATAAACAGATGAATTCAATGTTAATTCATAATTGCTTGTGGACTGATGATTTACTTGGCATGACTTTCTGCTTAGGACTAAATCACAGAATGCTTAGCCCTAAATATTATTATAAGCCGCCAACATGAAAAAAAGTACATTCTATTACTTTTGCTCTTTAATAAAAATAACTAAATATAAACGAAAAAGGGGAACTTCAGGAGATGTTTAAAAAACAAAAACTTCCATTTCTAATTATACTGCTGGTCAAAACCGAGAAATGAAAAAACTGACATTAGCAACTAGCCACGTAGTCCAAAGCATGAGCTTTAGAGTAGATGACCTGGGTTCGGGTCCCAGCTCCACTATTAACTAATTGTATGACCTAGGGTTACTTAAACTCTCTATGCCTATGTTTTCACTTATGTAAAAAGGACCATGCTAACCCCTATTTCACAAAAAAATTCACTTAATATTAAGTGCCAGGAGGACACATGATGTGTTCTCAATTATTTATCAAAAAAAAAAAAGGAGGGGAGGAGATAAACAGACATACTAGAAGTACATTTATAATCAGCAATAAAATGGAATGAACTACTGATAAACACAACTTGGATGACTCTCAAAAACATTATGAGTCAAAGAAACCATTGTCAAAAGGTTACATACTCTAGGATTCCAAATATATGACATTCTCTAAGACATCAAAGTATAATGTTGGAGAACTGATGAGTGGTCGCAAGGGAATTGATTAGAGATAGTATGTGACTATAATGCGAGAGCATGAGTGAGTTCTGAAGGGGGATGGAATTGTTCTCCATCCTGATTTTAGTTTTTTTTTTACATTTATTTATTTTTGAGAGACAGAGAGAGACAGAGCGTGAACAGGGGAGGAGCAGAAAAAGAGACACACAATCTGAAGCAGGCTCCAGGCTCTGAGCTAGCGGTCTGCACAGAGCCTGACGTGGGGCTCGAACCCACGAACCGTGAGATCATAACCTGAGCCGAAGTCAGACGCTCAACCTACTGAGCCACCCAGGTGCCCCTCTACATCCTGATTAAAAAAAAAAAAAAAAAAAAAAAAAGGCGGGGACATTTGGTGGCTTAGTAGGTTGTGTCTGAGCAGATTTCAGATCAGGTCATGAACTCATGGCTCACAAGTTTGAGCTCCATATCAGGGCACTATTGAGCGCAGAGCCTGCTTGGGATTCTCTCTCCCTGTCCCTCCTCCGTGCTCTCTTTCTCAAAACAAACAAAAAAGCAAGACCTAATATACGCTGCTTCCAAAAAATAATTTAAGGCCAATTTTACTTTATAAAATGTAAATGTTCATTTTAAAAATGAAACAATTGGGGCACCTGGGTGGTTCATTCAGTTAAGCATCTTGACTTTGGCTCAGGTCATGATCTCACAGGTTTGAGATCTGCATCAGGCTCTGCGCTGACAGCTAGGAGCCTGGAGCCTGCTTCAGATTCTGTGTCTCCTTCCCTCTCTCTCTCTCTCTCTGTCCTTCTTCCGCTTGTGCGCGCTCTCACTCTCTCTCTCAAAAATAAATAAAAGTAAATATTAAAAAAAAGAAACAATTTGTTTAAAATCCTGAAAGTCCAAAAAGTCATTACTCCAGTCCATGATCATGAGAGAATAGAAGACAAAATCAAATTGAGGGATATTCTAAAAAATACCTGCCTGGTACTCTGTAAATGTCAGAGTCAAAAAAAGACAAGAAACCATCAGAGATTTGAGAGGATTAAGGAGACATAACAACTAAATGCAGGGCACTTGGGTGGCTCAGTCATTAAGCATCTGACTTCAGCTCAGGTCATGATCTCACAGTTAGTTCAAGTCCCCCATAGGGTGAGCTTAAGCTTTGGGTGAGCCCCACTTCGGGTGAGTCTGGCTTCTCTCCTTCCCCCCTCGCCCTCGCTCATTTGTACCCTCTCTCTCAAAAAAACAAAAACTAAGTGCAACACATCCTGGAATAGAAAAAGGACATCAGTAGAAAAACTATGAAAAATCCCAATAAAGTTTCTAGTTTAGTTAATAGTATTCTACCAATCTTAATTTCTTAGGTTTTTGAGGGTTTTTTTGTTTGTTTGTTTGTTTTTTTGAGAGAGAGCACAAGATAGTGAAAGCTGGATGAAGAATATAGAGAAGCCCTCTGTACTATCTATGCAATTCTTTCGTAAGCCTAGAATCACTTCAAAACAGGTTTACAAAGATTAAATGCCAGAAAAAGTAAGGTTTGCAATAATTTCATAAAGCAAAAATAGGTTATTTCTTTATCTTCCAGAAACCAACCAATGCCATCCTGCATATTTTCATTCCCTCAGTGTAAGTTTAACTACCTAGTTTAGTTTGTACCTACACTAAGATCATATATGTTATCTGAAAGAAACAAAACAGACTATACCATATTAGCTATTAGCTATGCTCACTTCCAGTATGTATGCTTATACCTTTAAATTTTTATTAACATTTGATTTCCCAATTCAAGAATGATGCTTTTTAAAGGAATTTCTCATAAATCCGACCTCTTAATATTCCTATACCAAAAAAAAAAAAACTTTCAATAGCCTACTAGTGCCCACAGAATAAATTCTAATACAAGATATTTTTACATCTTGACTTTGTAGCCTCGCTTGTGGCCTTTCCACCTCCCAACATACACCCCACAATCCAGCTTTGCTGAACTTAATTCAGAGCATGTCATGCTTTCTACCTCCATATTTGCTGGCCTTCCCTACCAAATAAATCTCCTCCAAAGTCCCTCTCTCCATCACTACAAGGAGGAATTGGTCACTTTGAGCCTTACTCTGTATTTTAAAAATTGTCTGATAGAGGCATGAATCACATTGTTTATGCACTCGCATAAACATTTATGCACTGTTGTAATGTGCAAAGCACTCTGATAGGTTTTGGGGACTTAAAGATGAATTTATTTCCTTCATAATTCTTCCTGACTACTCTCCTGGAATATCTGGTGAAGAACATATTGTTGTGGTGTTTTTTTTTTTTAAATCACTTGTTTACATGTCTCACTGGTCATTTATTTTAGCCTGCTAGCATTCCTGGCCCACAACAGTTCTGTAATAAATATTTGCTGAATGAAAACATTCGGAAGTCAACTAAATATTGGGTCAATGATAAATCTGGGTTGTTTTTTTTTTCTCTTCCACACAAAACAAACCATTCTCAGGTCATTTCTATAAAAGTCTAAATTACACAAAAAGCAAGGCCCTTTCCTCACTTTCCTGAATGGTCTGATATCTATGAATAGGTTGTTTAAGGCTGGGTCGGGGGGCCCTATTTGGGGATCGAGGCTGGAACAGTAAGCTTTATATTTGTTAAGACATCACAGTTTCTGGGTTAGTCCTCATGCTCACACCTGAACATCTCATTATGTTAATAGACAATGAATACAATTAAATAGAGAGAGAGAGACAGACACCGAGAGAGAAGAAGAGAACAAAAAAGAAAAACTCCCAATAGAGTAGCACTGAATATCCAAATGTGGCCCTTTCCCTCAACTTTTGGTCTTCCGTCCCTCTCAGGCTTTTACTTACACAGCCTTCTGTCAATAAACTAATTCTGAATAATTAGAAACAAACTGGTATATGTTTCAGTAAAAAGGAATATTCTAATGAGATACTTAGCCTACAGGCTTTCATGTTTCATAATATTGTACACATGGAACAATTAATGACTTTTTAAAAAAATTTTTAATGTTTATTTTTGAGAGGGAGAGAGAGCGAGAGAGAGCGAGCAAGCTGGGGAGGGGCAGAGAGAGAGAGGGAGACACAGAATCTGAAGCAGGCTCCAGGCTCTGAGCTGTCAGCAGAGAGCCCAATGCGGGACTCTAAACAAACTGTAAGCTCATGACCTGAGCCCAAGTCCGATGCTTAACCAACTGAGCCACCCAGGTGCCCCTTAGTGACTTCTTTAAACTCCTATTTTACTACCATCACAAAAGATACACTTTTGCGATAGCTAAACTGCTCTGCAGCTCTTCTTCCTTACTTGAAACCATATCACTGGTACAAATGAAACTTCAAAACTTGAAAGTATTTTAGATTTACGACCATTTTAGAAAATATTTCTTGGACACACACAATGCTCTCAATATTTCAATGTTCTCAAATTTCTATCTCCAGGTCTTGCTCTTGAACTCCAGATTCCTCTATTCAACTTGATAACTCCATTCAAATGTCTAATAGTCTTTTCAAACTTAACTCCTCCAAATCTGAATTCCTGATCTTCTCTTCAAAACCTACTCTACCCAGTTTTCTCCAGTTGGTAAAGACTCAATACTTCTAGCTGCTCACACAAAAACCCTGGCCACTGACTGTTCTTTCTGTCCTCTAGTCATACCCAACCGGTCAAAAAATCCTGTTGGTTCAATCTTCAAAACATATGAAATCCGAGAATCATTCAGCTTCATTGCCACCACCATGCTGCAAGCCACCGTCAGCTGTCATCTGCATCACT
Organism: Cryptoprocta ferox; assembly: GCA_028646485.1. Classification (NCBI taxonomy): domain Eukaryota; kingdom Metazoa; phylum Chordata; class Mammalia; order Carnivora; family Eupleridae; genus Cryptoprocta; species Cryptoprocta ferox. The sequence continues at coordinate 83,498,039 of CM053574.1, read as the reverse complement.
GCAGTAGTCTTTGGAGCCTTCCTGCGTCTGTTCTTCTTTCCCTACAACCTAGTCTCAAAGGCAGCAGCCAGAAGTAATCTATTTAAAAAGACAGATGATATCACTCTCCTGCTTTAAAACCCTCCTATAGCTCTTCTTTTCACACAAAAAATAAAAGTCTTCATAACATCTTCAAGGACAAGATCCTACCCTGGCCCCAACCTCTATGACTGTATCTCTTACTACTTCCTGCTTGCTCTCTCTTTTCTTGTCATACTGACCTCTCCTTCCTATCCCAGGAACATATCAATCATTCTTCCCCTGCAGGTCTATGCAGTGCCTGTTCTCACAGCCAGGGAGGCTTTTCTGTTAGATATCCAGCTAGCTAACTCCTCTACCTCCTATAATAAACCACCAAAGTAATAGATACTAAACTGTTCAGACTTCTCAGTATGAAATAGGACTCTGCCTCTTCTCCATCCTTTAAATATGGGATTGGCCAAGTGATACTCTGGCCAATGACACAGTAACAAAACACACAAGCACAGTCCTAAAAACATAGGTACACAGGGACTTAACCTCTCTCTCTGCTGGGATCCCTCCTGCCACCAAGGTATGAGAGCCACACAGAGAGCCCTTCAGCCATGTGAGTGAAGCCACGTGTATAGCCCCAGCTGAGTCAGTTCTGGTCTGAAAAATCGCCCAATCATAAAAAATAGTAATATAGGGGATATATATAGTTGCTAAAAAATTATGGCATGCTCATTTAAAGCCAGGTTTAAAAACAATTCTCACTGCAGAATCCTATGCCATTTCTTAACATCCCAAACTTTTTAAAAACCTATTTTGAACTTTAGAATTTAGTGTGAACTACCTCAACAGACATTTCCCAAATTTAAGGATACTAAAATTAGCATGTATAGTGTGCTATACAGATTAAGAATTCAGACAATTACAAATTAGAGAAATAAGCCCCCATGATTTACCAACCTCTCTCTGCCTTTATTTTTGCTACTGTTTCCCACTCTCCTTTCTCCCCTTTGTTCAAGACTCTGACAAAGTTGAGCTGAAAGAAACATTTAAGAAAAGTGATGAAACCTTAAAAAAAATAGTGACAAAGGATGTGCCTTAAATTATCTCAAGTATCTAAATGTAAGTAAAGACAGGAGCACCTGCCTGGCTTAGTTGGTTGGGAGTCCGACTCTTGATTTTGGCCCAGGTCATGATTGCAGGGTCATGGAATCAAGCCCTGTGTCAGGAGCTTGCTTGGGATCCTCTCTCTCTGCCCCTCTCCCCTGCTCGTGCTCTCTCTCTCTCTCTCTCTCTCTCTCTCTAAACAAAATAAAACAAACAACAAAAAAAACCCAACTCCATTGATTTGACAACCTCAAACCTATCCTTCACAACTAAACTTGCTCAAAGATTTGTCTATATTCCATTTCCTCATTTCCCACTCATTCTTAGATTCATACTAATCTAATCTCATCCTACCCCTATTATGCCACTATATCTGTTCTAACAAAAGTCAATGACCACGCAGGTCTAAACCCAATTAACACTTTCAGAACTGGTTTTCTTGGGCCTGATAAATGTTCTCTCCTCCTTCTTCCCCAATTCTGGACTACTTTTCCTTAGTCGTCTCTGCCCCACCTCCACTGAACTCTTGAGGTTCTAAAGATTCCACTGAAAACCTTCTTCTCTCTCCACACTCCCCCTGGGCAAATCCATCCATTTCTAGGGTTTCAACTACCAAGTTAGAGTATAAAGGTGAAAATCACCTCTGTTCAATTATCCTTGACAATCTCCTTAAATTTGCTTTTTTACATTTTACCACATCAACAGGCCACTTTGACAATCAATATATCATCTGAATAAATACAAATGAACCATTTTTCCCTTTGAATTCAAGCACCATACTGAGTAGGTAATTCATATTTGAAAGGCGCATTGTAGGAAAAGCTATGAAATTTTTCTTCTTACTTCCACTCCATTCCGCCTACATACATCTAGGTTTAAAACTCATCAATGTCTGTCATCTTTGCATAAAATAATATTCAAAATCCTTAACATGGCCTACAATGCCTTATATAATTTGATACGTGCCATTGTCACTTCCCACCACTTTTCACACATCACAGCCCTCAGGGCCTTCTTTCATCTCCCAAAGGATAGACTCCCTTTTTTTCCCAGCTTTGGTGCATTTGCAAAATGCTACTCCCTCAAGCCTCACTTCCCTTTCTGTTTGTTCCCTGCTTTTTCCTAGCCATTGCTTACTCATCCTTCAGGTCTCTATTTAAATGTCATTTTCTTAGAGAAGCCTCTTCAGTATAACCTTTCCACCTACTCTGTCAGGAGTCTGTCTCCCTGGTATGTGTGTAATACTCAAGTACACTTTTTTACTTGTTTAGTGGATAACTGTCTCCTGCACTAAACCGTAAGCTTCTAGAGAATCTTGTCTGCTTTTGTCATGGTTCTATCCTCAGCACCTAATACCTGAATATCAATGAAATTTGTAACTCCAATCTCATTACAGAGGTTTTTATAATCTTACAATTTGCATGTCCAAATATAAATTCAAATTTGCCTTTATAAAAAATACAGTAAAATATACATAACCATTTTTAAGGTGCAACTGGTTTAGTGGCAGTAAGTACATTCACACTGTTGCACAACTAATCTCCATAACTCTTTTCATCTTGCAAAACTGAAACTCTACCCATTAAACAAATCCCAATTCCCCCTTCCCCCAGCCACTGGCAATCATCATTTACTTTCTGTATCTATGATTTTGACTACACTCTGATACCAGAAATAGGTGGAATCGTGGAGTATTTGTCTTTTTGTGACCAGCTTATTTCACTAAGCATGATGTCCTGCAGGTTCATCCATGTTGTAGCCAACTGCAGAATTTCCTTCCTTTTTAAGACTGAAAAATATTCTACTGTATGTACATATCACATTTTGTTTATCCATTTATCCACTGAACAACACTTAGGTTATTTCCACCTTTCAGCTATTGTGAATAATGTTGCTATGAACATGGATGTACAGAGTCTTTGAGACTCTGCTTTTAATTCTTTGGGCGTATAGCCAGAAATGGGATTGCTGGATCATATAGCAATTCTATTTCGAATTTTTTGAGGAACCACCATAAAACTTTCCATAGTGGTTGCGCCATTTTATATTCCCACGAACAGTACACTAGAGCTCCAATTTCTCCACATTCTCTCCAACACTTGTTATTTCCTATCTTTTTTTTTATAGCAGCCATTCTAATGAGTATGTGGTTTTCCTTTTGCAAACTTTATGTGCTTTCTTTTTCCTACAAACCTGTGGTAAAAAGCGCCCTTAAAATATGCACCATAAACTAACCTAAGACATTCTAGAAGGTACTGAAAACAGAGAAGAGACAGTTTTCGAAAGCAGGATTTTAAGGAACAATAAAATTGTGGTTTATATGCAATGGCAAAAAAAAAAACGGGAAAACAAAGAAATGGCATTCCTACTCATATCTGAAATTCCCTTATGTCAACTGCCTGCTTGGCATTTTGAATTCCTTAAGCCTATGTTCTGTCTTCTATCAGGATACTTCCGCTTCTGCGCACCTCTGTACCTTCCACCTTCCCACAGTGCTAGGACTCTGCCTGAGGGCAATCTCTTCCTGTCACACTCTTCCTTTCTACTTCAGCTCTTACAACTGGGGTGACTACCTGCCTTACTCAGGGGGTGATTGAATATCAAGGCTCCATCCTTCTCAGTAATAGGGTCATCTGTTTCTCTTGGCATAAGGGAGTATCTGTGATAGATGTAGATGTCAGTAAAGTCATAATAAAACAAATCCCATTACAATCTTGAAAAGTTTGAATTATATGTTTAATTAAACCTGGAAACAAATAAAAAGCTTCACACAAAGCAATATATCAAGACATCCTAAATCAGAAATGCATCCTGGTCTTGGGATTTTAGGTTCAGAAGAAACTTTAACTAAATTGAAAGATTAAACTACAAATAAAGATTTAAGACTATCTAGAAGGACTGTTTGAATGCAGAAGCCACTAAGCACCTTCCCAGAGATCTAAAATAAAACAAAAAAAACAAAAGTTTTAAATCAAAGTTATTTATTTAATAGTGAGTAGTCTGCATTCAAATATTAACTTTTAAATTTGTGTGTTTGTGTGCGTGCGAATAGTGGTTATTTAATAAAATTCAAGTAATCTATACTGGAATTAATTTTCAGAGAACAAAATGTTTTATACTTACATATAAATGTCTTATACAAAAGACATTATATATAAATGTCCTTATATATTAAATTTATATTTACATATATAAATCTTATATATTAAATTTATATTTACAGATGTAAAATGTAAAAGGAAATGCTAACTACTATTATTCCTAAAATAGTCACCATTCTAGCATAAAAAGGTAGATATTGTACAATAAAAAGCTTAAGTTCAGGCTAATCATCTAACTAAAAATTTCTTTATAGGAGTTCAATGTCATTTATAGTTTTAAGAACTATTTGATGATGAAACCACTAAAGACTAAAGAACATAAATACAGCTCTAACTTTACTGGCTCTTTGTCCCAATACTTAGGAAAGGAGCAAATGAACCATGAAATAATTTGAAAGTTACTTTCCTTAAACAATATCTAAATAACACTGTGTTTTATTCAGCAATGTACCTTGTGAACCTAGGTAAATATTTGAATTTAAGTCTTCACTTAATTTAAGTGTAATTCTTCACTTAAGCGAAAATTTAAATTACACAGTATACATTGACTACAGAATACAAGATATAAATGTTGCAGGGGTGTCTGGGTGGTTCAGTTCATTAAGCTTTTGACTCTTGATTTCAGCTCAGGTCATGATCTCACAGTTTGTGAGTTCAAGCCCCACCTCAGGCTCTCTACTGACAGCATGGAGCCTGTTTGGGATTCTCTCTTTCTCTCTCTCTCAAAATGAATAAAATAAACTTTTTAAAAAATGGTGAAAAAAATGTGCAAAGGTCACCCACAATCCCATACATTTACTTTGAAAAGGTTAAATAAAATAAAATAATTTAAAGTATATTATATGTGTCATGCTACACTTTTCAGAAAAACTCAGAGAAAAATTTAATTATTTAAAATCATTAACACTCAGGGCACCTGGGTAGCTCAGTCGGTTAAGGGTCCAACTTCGCCCAACTTCGGCTCAGGTCATGCTCTTAGGGCTCCTAAGTTCAAGCCCTGCATGGGGCTTTGTGCTTACAGCTCAGAGCCTGGAGCCTGCTTCGGATTCTGTCTCCCTCTCTGCCCTCCCCCTCCACTTGCGCTCTGTCTCTGTCTCTCAAAAAAATGAATAAACATTTAAAAAAATTTAAATCATTAACACTCAATTTGAAAATCTCTTCATTACCAAAATGAAGTATCGGGCAATTTAAGGGGCTAGGGGTCCAGTTGATACTTCATTCTCCTCCTCAGACTGGGTATCATATTCAGAAAGAATGCACAATTGCTGACCTCAGAATGCTGTTTCAGCCCAATTCTGCTTTACTGTTAACACAAATTTCAAGCACTAAATGGCCACTCCACCCCTCCTGACACCTCAGGGAATACAAGCCGTTTACAACATTAGGCTTATAAACAGCTCTTCTGCTGGGAAAGTTTTATTTTGTAGAGTTCTAGACAGAACCATTTCCTGAGTTGCAGAGAGCAAATAAGTCTTTCACAATCATGATTCCATTTTGATGCAAGCTAGCTCACCAGTTTAATTTGTGAGCAGACTGCCCTCCTAAATAAGTACCATAAAATAAAATCCAAGTTGTTTACATAAATACAATTAAGGCAATTCATCAAAGCATGGAGAACTTCTAACAATAAAATCCAACTCTACAAAAAATGAGAAGGGAAGGTCACTTTCACTTAACCAAAGAAAAGGGGGAGGGTGGGGAGTTTTCACATACTTCTCAAGAAACAGAACTCTCAAAAACTACCATATTTTATAACATCGGATGAAAAAAATCAGTACAATAGAAAAAAGACTATTTTACAACATGCTATGATGTTTTTAAAAACACACTCATTGATCGGAAAGTTCTGGAGCAAAGAATCTAAAAAGCATTCTTTAATTTCTTTGCAACTGTTTTAAACAATTGATTTTATTTTAAACTCCCTTACCTAAAAGCCTCTGAAATTTTCAGAAAACTAATTTTACCTTTCAATTTAATTACCATAACCCACAAATACAAATGTGGAAGAACCATATCAGTTCTAAAATAGTGAATTTAAAATGAATGAAGTTTTATTACAATTCTTGCCGATTCTAAGTCTAAGTTACTGTCCACAGGGTGGCAGTCTCACAGTCTTCAATTTGTCTCTGGATTTAATGTATAATTTTAGTTCTAAAAGACACACACACACACACATACAGGTGGGCATTAATTGTTTATGGTCTGACCAACCCTAGGAGAAAAAAAAAATCTATGCTTTGTAATTTCTCTATTTCTTTTAGGAATGCTTACTTCCTGGTAGCTTCAATTTTTTCTTCAATGTGCCTTTTTTTCTTCAATCTGATCCTTTGTATTCTGCTACCACTACCCTACTTAAGGAAAGACTAGAGGCAAGGAGAGCTATTAGATTATTACTGTACTGTAGGGGACCCCACCATAGTCAAGGCCTGACCCAAAGGGTGAGTGACAGCAAGAGGAATAGCAAGACACAATCATTCCATCCTCCAGTTCATCCTGCACACTACTACCAAATTAGTTTCATCAAAAACACTTAAAAGAAATCTCTTCTCCCAGTTAAGTAAATTCCTTATTCCAAATTCAAAGACCTGCACAGTCAGAACCTTCCCAAATCCATCTTAATGCTCTGCAAAAGTCAAGGGGCTCTGTAAAATAAACTTCACTTTGAACAGACCTTCCAACTTCCTGGTTTTTATTCATTCCTTCATTCATTCAAATACTTTTTGAATGTTCTTGGAGCACCAGGCACTATTCCAGGTGCTGATGATACATAAGAGAAAAAGTCAGAAGTCCCTGCTTCAAAGTTATTCTCTTTACTGGACAGTTTTGAGTTGAAGAGTTGTTAGGGGTAAGGGGATAAGCCCCCAAGCACTTTCAGTTCTCCACAAGTATGGGCCATTGGAAGCACACTAGTGGTGGGGGGGGGGGGGATGGTAAAGATACCAGAGATCTGCCAGCACTGACATTGTCTGCTACCAGCCCTCATCTATTTTTGCAGCCTTTTTTCCTATTCCTATCCTACATGTACCCTCAGTTCAGCCAAAATGTGCTAGCAACTGTTAATGTGCCTCTGCTCCCACTTGCTTCCTTCTTAAGGCTTTGCCTTCCACCGCATCATCTCCACATGCAAAAGCCTAACCAGACTTCAAAGCCCATCTCAAATGTTGCCTCCTAGAGGAAACCTTTCCCCATTCCCTTCACATGAATCCAGATGTGATATTTTAGAGACCTTCAAACCCAAGGCTTTTATGGGCATTTATCTGAGCATTTATCACACTATACACACTGCATCATAATTATCTGTATATTTCAACCTCCTTTATCAGTTATTTACTGAATAGTCGCTATATTCCTGGACTATCTAGGAGCTAGAATTGCAGTATTAAATTATTCCATTAATATTTTTAAAATACTAACCAAATGATAAATGTAAAATGTAATATTACATGTTTTTAATTGCTTCAATCTTTTAACAATTTTGTTGATATAAGCTACATACCATCACAAAGTTCAGCTGTTCAAAGAGTAGAACTGAATGATTTTTAGTTTAGTTACTGAGTTGTGCAACCATTATCATTATAGATTATTAGATGACTTTAGGACCTTTTAAACATTCTAAAAAGACACCCTATACCTACATTAGCAGTTCCTCCTCATGTCCTTTTAACCACTGCCTCTCCCCACCCCAATCCTAGGCAACCATAAACTATACAGTTTCTCTTCTAGATTTACCTATTCTGGACAGTTTGTATAAATGGAATCATAGAAAATGTGGTCTTTTGAGCCTAGCTTCCTTCACTTAGCATATTGGTCTTGAGATTGATCCATACTGTGTTTTATACCAGTTCATTCCCTTTTATTGCCAAATGATATTTGATTTTATGGATACATCTCATTTTATTTATTCAGTTGATAAACATTTGGGTTGTTTCTACTTTCTGCTTACGAATAATATTGCTATAAACGCGTGTACAAGTTTTTGTGGACATGTGTTAATATTTCCTGGGATATACCTAGGAATGGAATTGCTGGGTCATATTGTAACTCTACATTTAAAATTCTGAGAGAACTGCCATCCTGTTTTCCAGAGCAACTGTACCATTTTACATCTCTACCAGCACTATATGAGGGTTCCAACTTATTCACCTTCGCTTGAATCTTAAAAAATAATGACCTCACTAGAGGAAAAAGAAATAAATAGAAACAAACAGGTTAATTTCAGATAACTAGGGAAAAGAAAAGAACTAAAGACAGTAATGTAACCAAAAGAAATGGTGGTCAGAAAAACCTCACTGAGAAGGTAATGTTGACCTAAAATATGAATAGTTGGAGGAAAGATATTCCAGGCAGTGGAAACAGCTAGAAATAAAAGTGAGAGGGGCGCCTGGGTGGCTCAGTCAGTTGTGTCTTGCTTCGGCTACAGTCATGATCTCGCAGTTCGTGGGTTCGAGACCCGCGTCGGGCTCTGTACTGACAGCTAGCTCAGAGTCTGGAGCCTGTCTTCAGATTCTGTGTCTCCCTCTCTCTCTCTGACCCTCCCCTGCTCATGCTGTCTCTCTCTCTCAAAAATAAATAAAACATTAAAAAATTTTTTTAAAAAAAGAAATAAAAGTGAGAAAAGAAGAAGTTTGGCATGTTGAAGGAACAAAAAGGAAGCCAGTGTAACTGATTATAATGAAGAGACAGAGAAAGCAGGAGATAAAGCTGGGAAGGTAAGCTGAGGCCAGATGATATTGGGCCTCAAGAGACCACAGTGAAGTCTTTGGATTTTAAAATGCCATCACCATTTTTCAATCCCTTCTATTTCTTTAAAGACAAGTGTTCAACAGCGAAAACATTTATTAAACTGTCACATATCTTCTGATTGCATCTAACAGTACCAAAGATTAAAGAAACTATTTGGGTAAATAAATGCGATCCAATTAGTGTCAGTTTATTCTGTGGCTCAGGAGAGAACACCTAAAATATGACTACCAATGGCCTTTTATAGTAACAAGGCATAAGCATATGAATGAAGTCTTACAAATTTTAAGACTTAGTCTTAACCTAGTCTTAACCTATTTAAGGTATATGCCTTAGGGACAGTAACTAGTAGCTCAGTCTTAGAATATTAAGGTCATTTTCAATAAAGCAAGCTAGTAAGAATATAATTGCAGATAATTCTCACGATTTAAACTTAAATTTCATTTTTTCAAATTGAATTCTGACTGCTTTTCTCGTTCTATTAAAAATTAATATTCAACTGGTAAACATAAAACCTATGAGGTGTTTATATTGCTTGAATTTTTTAAAACAGTAAGTTTTCACAAGTTACTTCTATATTTGGTTTTTTCAAAGAAAAAGGGTTTTTAAAACTCTAGTCATATAAACATCACTCCTGTGATAAAAGAACCTGTTACCTCGTCAAAATTTATTAGGGTGCAATTCTCTTCCACATGCCTCTCCCTCCAAGTACTGTGACCAGACTATTTGCCAGCTTCATACTTGTTGATCCCAACCCCCCCCAAGTGACCCCCCCCAACTCCCCTCAGCGTATCTTCAAGTATACACAAAGCTATTTGCAATTCCTGGTTGCTCAATTGAAAATCACATCCATTTTAGCAAAGTTTAGTACAATATGATACCAAGTCATCACAAAATGCAAGGTCAAGAGTTAAGCCCTCACTGGACTCGTTGGGGGCTTCCTTGCACCCAAATTCAGACGGAATCCTTTAGTAGTTTCTTAATAATCACATGATCCCATTCTTCATTTTAAATGAAACTTTTCCTAAATAAATAAATGAACCTTTCCCACTCGTACTACCTATTCAGGAATGCTCAACAATCCTTGCAACTCTATCTAAAGTTTCAGAGTGATTTGCATTATCAAACATTTATGGCTGTAAACCCAGAATACAGAGAAGGTGAAAGATCTACGAAAGGTCAATCGCAAGCTGACGACAAGCCAAAACACAATTACATTCAGTACTGTATCCACAACTCATTAATACAAACGTCAACATCAGAAACTTTCAAAACCATGTGATGGTGCCTGGTCAGTATTGTGAATTAAGAAAGACATAAAATACTTTTTAGTTCTGGAAGTTTATTTACAATATAAAAGTGATCATCATGCGAATCGCGTTAACAGACTGTTTCAAAACTCACTGTGCAATTAAAATATAAAAGTTTGGGAATGCGCACACTCACCACCCAATCATCTGCTCTTAGTCATGGCACTGACCAGAAACCCATGCACAACAGCCACTTTCTCCTTCTCTATTTGTTCCCCGAAGCCCAAGGGACTAAACATTATATAGCTCACCCCATTTTCTAATTTCAGCTTGCATATAAGATAACGCTTTTGTTTCATTTACAGCTCACATGCTGCTGACACAGCTGCCCCTTCTTTGTAATAAACACAGGGCTTCTATATTTAAAAATACAGTGAAAACTTTGTTGTAACATCCCCTCCCCAGTCTTCAGCCAATTTTCTCTCTTCCAAGCCCCACCTCCACCCCAAGATTTTCTATCAGCGGCGCTCAAAACGTTAGACTCTTTGGAAAGTTAAATTTCTCCTTGAAAGACATCTCATCATAGTGGTATTTTTTCCTCTCCGCAGCGTGTATGCGCGCGCGCGTGCGTGCGCGCTTTAAAGCTGGGTTGGTTGGGGGTGGGGGGGAAGCGTTCCCTTCCCCAGAGGCCTTTCCAGGCTGAGACAGGCACTCGAGCCTGTGGCTCTGGAGTGCGCGGTACTTTTCTGAGCTGCGACCAGCACCCCCGAGGTCAAGCTGGGACGAAGTGGCCTCTGCGGGAGAGCCGGGTGGACACGCGGCCGGTCGGTGACGGGCAGCCGCGCGGACGGGAAAGCGCGCCCGCGGGCACCGAAGTTCGCCAGACCGCCACGGCGCCGCGTGCCCCGCGACAGGCGGCTTTGTGGCAGGGGACGGTGGGGGTTCCCGTGAACAACAGCAGGCGGAAGGAGAACGCGGACGCCGAATGGGGCGCGGGCGCCCGGCGCGGAGGGCAGGGGCCGAACACGCCCCCGCGTCGCTTGGGACGATCGGAAAACTGCGACCGCGGAGGGTGTGGGCCCCAGGGGGGCGCTGGGAGGAGATAAGGCGAGGCCAGAGTTAATCATCACCTCCCCAGCGTCTGGGAAAGGACGACTAGGGGCGGAGGAGCGGGCGGGCAGCCCCTGGAAAAGTGAAACTCCTTCCCGGCGGCTCAGCCCCGCCAGCCAGAGGACGGAGGCGAGGGACCCTGAGCGTACTCGCTCCTCCAGCCCGTCCGGCGCGGCACGGGTCACGAAGTCGCTAACAACTACACTAATGCTCGTTTTTCACAAGTCGTGAGGAGGAGACAAGAAGAGAGCCAGAACTATTGGAAATAAAATAAGTGAGTTCCCTCATTCGGTTTTTAAAAAAAAAAAAAAAAAAAAAAAGCTACGACGTTCCCATACCGGGAGTCGAACCCGGGCCGCCTGGGTGAAAACCAGGAATCCTAACCGCTAGACCATATGGGAAGTGCTGGTAGGGACGCTGCCGTGACTCACCTGACAAGCACAGGCACTACCGCTGCCTCAGCTCCACTTTCCCGGACCGCCGCTCCCCCCGCCGCCTCTGCGCCGCTGGAGCCGCCGCCGCTGCCCACGCGCCCTCCGAGCGAAAAAACTAGCACTGCCCGTGCGCGCGGGCGTCGCGGGGGCGGGGCGGAGCCACTCCGCCGCCTCCGGAAAGTTCTGAGGCAAAGCCCAGCAACTCGCAGCCCCGAAACCAGCTGTTTCACCTTTCTTTTTTTTAACTCCGCCAGCGGCCCCCAGCCTACAGGTCCGGGTTGCTCCGCTGGTCAAAGTGCGTGCGGACTAGTTGGCAAAGTTGAGGGCGGCGACGTCTCGGGGAACAGCTGTTTGCGTTCGGGAGGGAGGCGGCGCGCGAGCTCCTTGGCCACGAGCCAGCGAGCCTAGAAGAAGGGTGGAGGTTCTGGATCCCAGGGGAAGAAAGAGACTGAAGGCGGGATGATGCGGGGACTTGAGGCGTGAGGTTCCTGTCCGGCTCAGGTCCCGTCGCGCTTTCACCCCTTCTCGGTGACCTCAACCCCTTTATACCGACCCCACCTCTCAGGACCCTGGAGTACCGCCCCTGTAGGGGGAGGGGAAGAGGAGGAGATTTCGAACGCGGATTGAGTCGCCTGGGTACCCGTAGTTGGGAACCGTGGAACACTGGTCCTGGGGAAAGAGGGAGGTGCCCGGGCTTGGAGGCTCGGGTGGGCCTCGCGGCGGGCCGGGCCTCAAGTAGCCGCGCGTGGGGAGCACGAGCTCCAGCCGGACCCGGGGGCGACGTGCGAAGCGGCTGGTCGAGTCATGTGAGTCGGGTCTCAGGCTCTAAACAACGCAGTGTTGTTTCTCTGGACGGCCCTTTCTCCGCGGGTCTCGTCCTCCACCACCATCCCTCCTCAACTCCTCCTTTGGGCTGGAGGCGTGACGGAGGTGTTCTTAACTCGCTCGGGACCGGCCCCAGACCGGCAGGGCCGGTTCTCTGGGCGCGTAGAAATGCTACCCCGCGGAGCGCCCTGGGGGCCTGAAGCACGGGCTTCGGGAGGGAGGCTAGCAGCCGGTTCAGGTTGCACTGCCTCCCGCGAAGCAGCGGGGTGCTCACTTGCACAGTTGGGCATCGCAAGCACCCTCCGATTCCGTACCGCTTGAACCTGGGGTGTTGTGAAACTTTAGGGTTGGACTTCGGCCACGGCTGCCTCCTCCGCCTGGTAGAAACGGCGAGGTCTTTTTTTTTTTTTTTTTTTTTTTTTAAGTCTTGCCGACTGAGAGGTCTCTTGGCTTTTCCAACTCTTCGTAGCCCTGAGGCTCGAGAACAAATTGTATTAACTGATAGTCTCGGAGGAGCCACAGTCTCTCACCAGAGGACCCTTGTTCTTTGTTCTTTTAATGGAAATAACTTGATTTAAAGCAAATTTGAGTTTTTTCAGGCCTCCCATTACAGCAACTTCCCAAAATGCCAGAAAGACGTAAAGAAGATAAATCTTTTCCAAGATGTGTCTTATTTCTAAATACTGAGGACAGTGACAAATGAAAAAAAAACTTTTAAAAAATAATTTTACGTAAAGGAGTTTAAATCCGGTGCAGACTTTTTTTTTACTGCCAATAATTTCGGCTAACTGCTGCAGTGAGATAAATAATAAAACAAGGTGATGTGTGTAACAAGGCAGGATTCAGTGGCTGGGGCTTATATATCAAACTCTAAGTAAAGCATGCACAATTTTACCTTTTTATAAATAATCTTAGACTTGTTTTTCCCTTTTTCAGGGCAGACTACTGGAAGTCGCAACCAAAGAAATTCTGTGATTACTGCAAGTGTTGGATAGCAGACAATAGGCCTGTATGATAATTACACTATAAGAATCTAATGTTTTATTCATGTGTTCCTTTTTGTCTAAACTCAGTATTTACGAAGCACCTTCACATACATTGCTCTTAATTTTCAAAACATTGAAGGATTTCTGTTGTCTTTTCATTTCTTGTGGGAGAGCTGTGAGCCTCCTTTTTCATGAGCTTAAATTTGATTATATATTAAACCAAATTATTTCTCTTTGGTCCTTCAGTTTCATTCAGGAAATGGACATTGAATGGGTAATCTCATCCATGTTTATCCACCTTATGATGTTGTTTGTAATACTACCATGTACAAAGAAACATAAAAGGACAAAGCCCTTAATATGTAAAAAGGAATATTATTGTAGGTTATCTTGTATCTTTTCTATTCTAAGATAATTAAATATATTTATAAAACCTTATACCTATAAATGGTTAAAGAATATCCTTACCTCTTTCATGGAATATGAAAATAGCTCTGTTAAGCACTTTACTACGGTATCTCTTGATCTAGATTAAACTTTTAAGACATAAAGCATCACTGATTTTTTTCCCCCTTCAAATGCATGTCATAGCAATATGTACATAGGGTACGGGGTTTTGTTTTCTTCAGGGTTTTTAGTATTTGGTCTTTTGAGTAGTTGCTAAAGTTTTCAACTATCTTGTTTAACTTAGGCCTTCCTTACATATAAATGCCACAAATTTTGAAGTCTGTGCAAGTCACTGGTAGTTTCTCTTCTCTTCAGCTACCCAAGCAGTTCAGTGCATTTTAGGAGTCATAAAGGGTATATAATCCATTCTAGGATGTCTTTCTTATCCTGGATTGTTAATATACATTGATTTAACCTTTAATTAGAAACAAAATTAATTTGTTTTGAATGGGCCTTTAATATTCTGTGCGTGGTATAATTTAGGAAAACCAGTATATGAAAAATGGAAGATGAACATTTATTTTAGTGTTACTATTTTAAGAGGAATTCACTGTAGTGAATTGTAGAAGATTTACCCCAAATTTTTTATTGTATATAACCAGACATTTGTAATTTAGGGAGCATTCCTGGCTATTTTAAATAGGTAATAACATTCATTCATTCCACTGTCCCATTCAATTGTTTGTAGGTTACAACTTTTTTCGTTTTCTTGTCTAATTTTTCCATTGTTTATGTATACAGAGGCTTTTATTCCAACATACATAAAATGTAGGATACCATATACACTATCCTTCATAGTTTAGTGTGGTTTTTGTTTGTTTTGTTTTTTTAATTGAACAGTAGATTCTGGAGCTTTCTCCATACAGGGAGCTTTGTTCTTTATTCCAGTAGCCAAATTTGGAAGATAGTGCCAAATTGTCTTCCACAGAGTTTTACATTTTGTACCATTACCACATTCTATAAAAGTATTTACAATTTGGGAGGAATTTTTTACTGTCTATTTTTCTCCCAATTTGGAGGAATAAAGTTCTAAGGATTATTGTTTATTCTCTATGTCCCTTACCTAATGTTGCAAATAGAGCAGTACAAATTCTAGAGACTTACTGATTTTGACGTTTTATGTTGAGAGGTGTTTCTTGAAGTTAAGTTTTTTTTCCACTACTCTTTTGGCTTCCTGTTTTGTTTGAGCCCTCGTTACAATCATACTCACTAGATTAGTCATCCATGGTATTTTGTATTTTTCTTCATTGATATGGTCATCAGTTTATTTTAAGCACCAAAGAAAACCAGGTCAGAGGGTATAATAATAAATAACATGGTTCAGTTTCGTAGCATCATTTGATAAAAAGTTCTAATTTTTTTTTCTTAATTTTTTTTTAATGTTTAGTATTTTTGACAGAGAGACAGAGACAGAGAGCAAGTGGGGGAGGGGCAGAGAGAGAGGGAGACACAGAATCTGAAGCAGGCTCCAGGCTCTGAGCTGTCAGCACAGAGCCCTATGCGGGGTTCAAACCCACAGACCGCGAGATCATGACCTGACTGAAGTTGGCCGCCCAACCAACTGAGCCACCCAGGCGCCCCTCTAATTTGTTTTAAAATTATTTTTCTTTTTTCTGTTGATCATTTTTTATTTCAATTTTGTTATGTTCCATTCCCATATTTACTGTTACTTTAGTATGAACCTTGTGATGTTTATGTAGCTTTCCTTTGCATTTTCTCTTTTATTCATTTTCAAGAGTGTTGAATTTCACGAAAGAGGAAAGAATCATAAGGAAAATGTGGCAAAAAGGATCAGTGAGGTAATTTAGTTTCTTTCTTTGCTAATTTTTCTATGTAAATATCAGTCCTTCTGGCTTTCACTTTTCTGTGTGTCTTCCATAGATTAAACAGAAAAGCCTGGATAAGGCAAAGGAAGAAGAAAAGGCATCTAAGGAGTTTGCCGCAATGGAGGCAGCTGCCCTTAAAGCATACCAAGAGGATTTGAAAAGACTTGGCTTAGAGTCAGGTAAAAAAGCAGCCAGCATGTTTTAAAACTAACATCAGAGGTCATGCTAAGTGAGCTATTATTGTTTCCATAAAGAGGTGGTACACTCAGGGTATACTCTTAGTGCTTTTCCTGTGCACCATAGCTGTATTTAGACTGTGGGACTTTACTCCTGCACTTTGTTTTACTTTAAAGCTTCATCTTTTAACACCTCCATTCACAACCATACTACTTTGGTAGTTAGCTAGTTCCTAGTTCTGTTTTAGATCAGTGTTCATTTCAGAGACAGTTGAGTGTTTTCAGTATTTGACTAAAAGGAACTATTCACTAAAAAATGGGCCTTGCGTTATACCCCTATTCACTTTATCCATATAGTCAAAACTATAAATTATGTTTGTTTATATAGTTATAGTGAATTAACCTTTGGCGGACAAATTTACTGATTTTACCAGTAGAAGGTAGGTAATTTTTTTAATTGGATAAATTTGACATGTCACATGGTATACAGGTGTTGTTTTGATACATTTATATATAACGTGATTGACACTTTAGCGGTATTTATCACATTACCTAATGACAGTATTTGTTGTCTATATTCATTGTACCGTGCATTAAATCTCTATGGTTTATGTACGTATTACTCATTGCCAGTTTGTTCCCTTAAACAATATCAGCCTTAACCCTCCCAACCCCGTATCCCCTGGTAACAACAATTTTGCTTTCTGTTTTTTATGAGTTTGGCTTTTTTAGATTCTGCATACAGGTGATACCATACAGTATGTTTGTCTTTTCTTCGTCTGGCTTACCTCATTTATTAGCATATTATGCTCAGGGTCCATCCATGTTGTTGCAAATGACAGGATAGCTTCCTTTCTCATGCCTGCATAGTATTCCATTGTGTATATATACTACATCTTTTTTATCCATTCATCTGTTGATGGGCATTTAGGTTATTTCCATACTTTGGCTCTTGTGAGTAATGCTGTAGTAAGTGTGGGAATGCATATATCTTTTTGAAATCCTGTTTACATTTCCTTTGGATCTATACCCAGAAGTGGAACTGGTGGGTCAGATTGTAGATCAATTTTTATTTTTTTGAGGAACCTCCATATGTTCTCCATAGTGGTTTGAGCAGTTTACAAACAATCCTTATGTAAGGATACCCTTTTTACCATATGGTTACCAGCAAGAAGATAAATAATTGAAGGTTTGAGGATAACTCAGTTCCAGATGAAAGGTATTTATTTAAGTAGAGCGTATGTGTCTTGTCAATGAATTTAGGCTTTACTCGGAAACATTTGTCAGCATTTCTTCCATGACAAATCCACGGTCCTTAAACCAGGCAGAAAACCGTCCCAGTTGATCTTGCATAATGGTTGAGATAGTCAACATGGAATGGTATTGTTTACTCTTTGAAAACTTCTTCCCATTAAGTTTTTAAGCAGAATAACAAGTTAATTGTCATTGCTCTCATCAAATAAGGACAGTTGTAACCAGACTTAGAAAATATTATTCTAGGGGCGACTGGGTGGCTCTGGTTGAGCATCCAACTCTTGGTTTAGGCTCAGGTCATGATCTCACAGTTCGTGGGTTCAGGCCCCACATCGGGCTCCATGCTGGCCGAACGGAGCCTGCTTAGTATTCTCTCCTCTCCCTCTCTCTGCCCCTTCCCAACTCATGCTGTCTCTCTCAAAATAAATAAATAAAAAGAAAAAACTTAAAAAAAATTCACATGTTAAAAATATTACCCTAGACATTGTTAATTAAAAAGAAGGGGTCGAGGCTGTATTTCCATAAGGATAAAGCTGTATGTTTAAAGGAGAAAAAGGATGAAGGTGTTCCTGCAGAATTCAAGAGGAGTAGTTGAAAATTCATCTCACCAATTACATGGATTGGCAAGTTTTGTTATGCTGCCTTTTGAGCAAATAAATCTTAGCATTTTGTATTTAAATGTATTTAAATAGGATTTTTTCTATTAAATATTTTTCATAGGCTTGTTTTCCTACATAGGGTATACATGCCTCCAAAAGTACAATAATGCAGTGCAAAGAAAAAAGAGTTTCAAAAACTAACTGCTTTTAAGATTTTCCCAGACATTTTTAGAATTTTCTTATCTTAAGTTATACTCCACATTTTATGTTATAGTCTTTTTGGAGGTTGTCTCATTTTTTCCTTCAATGATGTGTCAACTACTTTTCTTTTAAATAATTAAGAATATACATCATTTTTAGTGGCTACAGAGTGGTTGGGAGCACAGGCTTTAGAATCCACCAGAATTGCCATTTACTAACTATATGACCTTTGATTTTCATAAAAACTAAATAATGTAATGGTGTAAACTGCTTATTATAGACCACTTGTAACAAGTGTTTAATAAAGGGTATAAAATGCCATAAAAGTGGCACTTTTCTTCCTAACATTTAGGTTGTTTAGAGTATTCAGTGTTAGAAAGAATGCTTCGGTGACCACCCCTATGCAGGCATGTTTTCACATTTATTTTTATAGGTTTAATTTTTAGAGGTGAGACTGCAGAATCAAAGTGTGAATATATTTTATATATTGATAGCTGATACCAAGCTGTCTCCAGAAACTTTGGGCTAATTTACAGTTTTGTAGAAAGAAAATTAATTTATTAAGTTGTTTGGTAATAACTGGCTAATGTTTTACCAAAGAGTAAAACTACTCTTATCCCACTTCTGTAAATACCTAATGGATTAGATTGGGAACTATATTTGGTTATTCTTTTCAGTTCTTACTGATCTAATGCAAAAGAAAATTATATTTATTTATACTTCTTTGAATATTGGTGAACATATATATTGTCTGGATTATTTTTGTACTTATTGCCCATCTTCTGTTAGAATTTGGATTTGTTTATAAGGGATCTTTGTTACGAACATTACCCTGTGTCATATTTGTTGTAAATATTATTTGTCATTCTTTTTTTTGAATCTTAACTCCATTATAAGTAACATAGTATATTCTTTGTCTTGTTTATTTTATTTTTGCTATACAGAATATTTGGATTTGTATCTAATTAAGTTTAATATTATTTACTTCATTTTTTTTATATGTATCTTTGATGTGAAAGATTAATGTCAAGACATGTGAGGGACCATGGAGTGAGGAATAGCTTTACTTTTTTCCAAGTAATTAACCAGAATAAGTTTTAATATCTGGTAGAAGAGATTCCCCTTATCTTTTCTCTTCTATAATTCTGGGTATTTGTACATACTCAGTTTTCCAGATGAGCTTTATAATAATCTATGAAGTTCCCAAAGAAATCTTATCAAGCTTTTGATTGAAATAACAGTATTAATGTTTTATACCAGAAAAAAAAAAAGTTGCATTGGTACTTCATCTTTCTTGTGTCTTTTTCTTTAGAAACTTCAGAGCCAAGCATATCACCAGTAACAAGCACTGTCCCGCCCACCTCTACATCAAAGCAGCAGAAGGAAAAGAAGAAGAGGAAAAAAGACCCTTCAAAGGGCAGATGGGTAGAAGGCATAACCTCTGAGGGTTACCATTACTATTATGATCTCATCACAGGAGGTAGGTCATTTAGGCCTAGAAATAATAAAGAATAATAACTGATAGTTTATTTTATATTAGTTAATGTTAGAACATTTAAGCAGTGGAAGACGGTAGCTTTACATCTTTGCCATAATAGTAAAAAAGTTTTATGTGCCCTTTAAAAAAGTACCATTCTTGAGCCACATCGGTGGTTCTGTTGGTTAACCACCTGACTCTTGATTTCGGTTTAGGACATGATCTCATGGTTCCTGAGATCGAGCCTGGGGAGCTTCTTGGAATTCTCTCTCTCCCTCTCTCTTTGCCCCTTTCCTGCGCATTCACACGCACTCTCTCTCTTTCTCTTTCTCGCTCTGTCTCATAAATAAATAAGCATACAAATAAACATATATAATGATTCTTATAATGACTTATACTTCATTAAAATCATAATAATGGATTCCTTACCAAATAAGTTAAAGCTTTATATTTTCTCAATAAAACTATCTAAAAGTATGAACTAAGTGGAAATAAAGCATTTTACATGGAAATAAGGCATTTCAGATCCACTTTGCAAATTGCAGGGGTTCTTAAAATACTCTTTTGGAGAGATTTTTCTATCCAAAAGTGGACTGAAAACAGAAGCCATTTTCTTTTTTATGTAACTCTCTTGATTGACCTAGTAAAGAACCACCCCCTCTGCCCCAGGTTAATGTTTTGTATAACACTTTCTAATAAAATACACAATGGCGTTTTCCAGTAAGAATATGAAAAACATCTTTTCACTTTCCTTTAAAACTAAATGTACTGGAGATTATTGTTCCATATAAATTCTGAGATAAATAAATACATTTTTTATACATTTATGTAGCATCTTACTCTCCAGAAACATAAAATTTAAGATTAGAAATAAGTAAGCATGATAAAAGTGCTATAATACAGAGATGTAAGTAAGATTGTACAAGAACTCGGAATAGCGAGGTATTATGTGGTTCTGACAGATTATCACACAAATTGCTTTTGAGCTGATCTATAAGATGAGAACATCAGGGCGGTGCCTGGGTGGCTCAGTCAGTTAAGTGTCTGACTTGGGCTCGGGTCATATCATGGTTCATGAGTTCAAGCCTCACATTAGGCTCTCTGCTGTCAGCAGCAGAGCTGGCTTTCAGTCCTCTGTCTCCCTCTCTCTGTCTCTTATCCGCATGTGCACATGTATTCTCTCTCTCTCAAAAGTAAATAAATATTTCCAAAACAAAAAGATGAGAGCATCAGGAATGTTGTCGTCTTATTCACTATTTGTATCCCTAGCACCAAACACACTGCCAGGCATGTTTATAGATCTCTTGACTATATATCTGATATTTGACTATATATATATTTATAGATATATAGACAGTTAATAGATATTTTGATTGAAAAAAGTTTATATAGTAGGTTGTTATAAGGGTAAAGCAAGCTTTCTAAACAGGTGGAATGATATGAAGCTTTAAAAAGTTTGAAAGTTTAGGAAATAGTCATCTGGTGGAGGTAAAACATACAGTTCTTTGAAGATGTTCTAGCAGAAGAAAGAAGCTGGAAAAATAGATTGGAGCTGTATCATGGAGGGTTAGGAGGAGGATGCTGCCATTCACGGAGGTATGAAATACAGGAATAGAGTAAGTTAAAGTGGGACATAATGAATTCAGTTTTTGGTATGTTGAGGTTCAAGGTACCTCTAGAACGTTCACGTGGTAATATTCAGTAGCTGATTAGAGTCTGGAATTAGGGAGCTAAATTGAGTCTACAAATAGAGATAATGTATTAACTTTCGGGAGTATATGAGAGCACAAGGAGAAAGGAGAGAACGAGAAATACAAAGAATGGGTAGTACATATACTAAAAGAATGGAAAGAAGAAAAGCCAGAAAAAAAGTTAAGAGTGAGCAGAAAGGAAATGAGATCAGAGTTAACCATGAAGAAAACCTTGGGCTACAAGTATTATTATAATTGTTATGATTTTTAGAATCACGGTCAGTATTGGACTACATAGGAATAGTATTAATCACTCACCGTTTGCACTAAGCCATAAGAGAAGGACATGTTATATGGATAGTTCAGCACTGAAGCATGATTGTATGCTAGAGAGCATAAGTCTTGCTCAAATTTACATTGAAACTTTATTAATTATGTGTTCCTCCCTTCTAATTCCTATTGTCTGTTTTCCTTTGTCTGCCATCCTACTGTATATACTCTTGTTCTCAGCAAGACTCTTGAACAACACAGGTATTAGGGGCACTGAAAATCTGCTTGTAACTTTTTTTTAAAGTACAATTGACGTGCAGTGTTATATTAGTTTCAGATGTACAAAACAGTGATTTGACAATTCTGTACATTAACCAATGCTCTCCACAAGTGTAGTCACCATACAACATTATTGCAGTATTATTGACTGTATTCTCTCTGCTGCTATACTTTTTTTCATCTCTATGGCTTATTTATTTTATAACTAGAACTTTGAACCTGTTAATCCCCTTCACTTGTTTTATCTGCCCCCCCTCCCCCACCTCCCTTCTGGCAACCACCAGTTCTCAATATTTAAGAGTCTGATTTGTTTTGTTGTTTTTTAGACTACACATGTAAATGAAATTATATGGTTATTTGTCTTTCTCTGTCTGACCTACTTCATTTAGCATAATATTCTCTAGGTTCATCCATGCTGTCACAAATGGCAAAATTTTATTTTCTTTTTTATGGCGGAGAAATATTTCATTCCGTGTGTGTGTGTGTGTGTGTGTGTGAGAGAGAGAGAGAGAGAGAGAGAGAGAGAGAGAGAGAGAGAGAGATGTATCTCACATTTTATCCATTCATCTATCAGTGAACATTTAGGTTGCTTCTGTATCCTGGCTGTTATAAATAATGCTGCAGTAAACGTAGGGATACATGTATCTTTTCAAGTTAGAGTTTCATTTTCTTTGGGTATATGTCTGTAGTGGAATTACTGGATCTTAGGGTATTTTATAACTTTTGACTCTCCAAAAACTTTTAATAGCCTATTGTTGACTGGAAACCTTACGGATAACATAAACAGTGAATTGACACATATTTTGTGTATGTATTGTATTATATACTGTAATCTTACAGTAATATCTTTAATTTTTTCATTATTTCTAGACTACATGATTCATCTGAGTTTTTTCAAACTGTCACAAATCTCTAAAAATATTCCCATTTATTGAAAAAAATCTGCTTATAAGTGGAACCATACAGTTCACACTCCTGTTGTTCAAGGGTCACCTGTACTTATTTTTGTCCTGCATCCTTTTCTTGTTCCTCTTCTGAGTCATTCTTTCTATCCCTCGCTTTCCCCTCCCCAGGATGTTAAACTGCCATCTCATTTCTTCAAAACTTACCAAGCCTGGGGCACCTGCCTGGCTCAGTCTGAAGACCATGTGACTCTTGATCTCTGGGTTGTGAATTCAAGCCCCAAACTGGGTGTAGAGATTACTAAAAAAAAAAAAAAAAGTAAGAAACGTAAAAACTTTTCAAGCCTGAATTCCGTGAAGTCTTTAAGAGAAGCCCTATCTGGCTCTAATAATTCCTTTGGAAATACCAGTAATTTCTAATCCTTCATTCAGTTCTTCCTTCTTGATTAAATATCATTCACATGTGTTCTGTACAGTATTAC
Organism: Cryptoprocta ferox; assembly: GCA_028646485.1. NCBI lineage: Eukaryota > Metazoa > Chordata > Mammalia > Carnivora > Eupleridae > Cryptoprocta > Cryptoprocta ferox. The sequence continues at coordinate 83,474,873 of CM053574.1, read as the reverse complement.
TGGGATATATATGTGTGTTCTTTTTATTTTTCAATTGTATTTTAAATTATAGATCTGTAGTGTTTTTTACACCTTGAATCTTGTAAATTTTTGCCAAGTTTTTTGAAATTTTTCTTCTTTTTAAGCAAAAAAATTTTGTAAATGCAATATATTTTACTTTAAGCATCCCAGTGGGAGAGACCTGAAGGATTTCAAGGAAACTTAAAAAAGGTAACTGAAGTATATTGGTAGTGTTTTTGCTTTATTCTTTAAAGTGATTGGTTCCTGAGGTTTTTATAGAGTTATCTTAAGCTAATTTCCTTCCAGATAAGCCCCTCCTACACACTTTGTTCCTTTATTCCTTTCATTCTTTTGTGAGAAGGCTGGGTGGAAGAGGAAAAGTGGTATCTACCTAAAAACTCCTTGTAGGGCAAATATCAGTTGATTGACAGTCAGTTGCCATTCAGATGTCCCTATCCATCTGCAAAGAATCGTTCCTGGCTTTCAGAGGTGAGATATTCTCTCCCTGAGAGTTGGTTCAGTATTAACACAAACCAAGCTTCCTGACCATAGTCAGTACTGTCACCCCTAACTCCTGGTGTCTAGAGGAAAGGAAGGGTAGTTGACTCTGCCTTAGTTATTTAATATAGTAAAACTACACTATTATCTTCAGTTTATGCTTTTTCCCCCCCCATTAGACAGCAGGGAAGACTGTTTGGGTAGAAGGTTTAAGCGAAGATGGTTATACCTACTATTATAATATAGAAACAGGAGGTAAGTATTACCTTTGATTATTCTAACTATATAAAATTGTACTTGGAACTGCTTAGTAGCCTGCTGATGAAGGGAACTTGGGAATTTTAGTAAGGTGATAAATATGTTTCTATAGCAAGTATGTAATACTTTTTGTTATTTAAAAACAATACAGTAGAGAAGCAGAAAAATTCTCATTTGTAATATACTGTGCTGCTTATTATTCTCAATTAATACTCCACAAATTTTAAAAATCATTTTTACTTTCACTACCATTACAGATTTTTATCATGATTGTTATAGAGATGTAATCATTACCTTGGAAATTACCTTAGAAATCATCTAATTGAACTTGCTTTTCCTTTTCTAAAAAATAAAACAAGCTGTTTTTAGCAGTGGCTGAGATTGTCAAATTTTCACTTTTACTAATTTGATAACATTTTGGTTATGTATAAATATTTATGAAATATTACTATTGTTACCTAATTATTATGTAGGGTTTTCAAATTAAGATTTTATCTAATTTAATTTTATAAAATGGGTCATCAAGTAATTGTATTTAGTTTCTACTACAATTAAATTTGCCAAGATATATATAGTATCAGTATAACTTTGGGAGGTTTTATTAATTAAATTTCTACTATCAAAAGCCCTCTACGTAGCATTAAATCTTTTAGGGAGAAGATGCCTTCTTAGCCTCTAAGTAGATATATAGCCTGCCCAGTGATAATAATCATTCTATCCCAGTAAAATTGCAGTACTGAGTCTTTCTAAAGACAAAATAATATAGGTGATATAAGATATCTAGAGGGTTGGATCTGAGTTTAATGCACAGCTTCTTCCTTTAGCAACTGTATGATTGTGGGAAAGTCACTAAACCTGTAGTTGCTCTTATGTAAAATAGAGGTGATCATATGTATTGTCTTGGGTCATGAGGGTCAAGTATCTGGTTCTCAGAACAGTACCTGTTACATAGTAGGTGCTTAAGAAGTTATTTACTTCCTGGAAGTTTTTTTGTTATACATGTGAATTATAGATAAGGAAATAATGTTTTTATTAATGTTGGAAAGCATCCTCTTTTTTTTTTTAAGATTTTATTTTTAAGTAATCTCTACACCCAACATGGGACTTACAACGCCCAGAATCAAGAGTTGCATGCTCCACCAACTGAGCCAGCCAGGTGCCCCGGAAAGCATCCTCTTTTAAGCTGTGCATTAAACTCAGCTCCAACTCTCTAACTATATTATATCACTATATTATTTTATCTTTAGAAAGACTCAGTACTGCAATTTGCCCTCAAACATGTCCAGATGAGTGTAATTATTAATAGAGCCCCTTTGACTCTTAAAACTGTCTCAGCTGGGCAGTAAATCTTAGAGTCCCTTTTCCTTTTATTAAATGAAAAATAGAGAATAACTGCAAGATATATAAAATGCTATCATGTCTAGACCACTGGATGGCAGTAGAATTGAGTGATTATTTTTTTTCATAGTATAAAAATGACAAATTATATTCATTCAGATCTTCACTGTATGATTTCACTTTGTGAGAATCCCAGAAAATATTTGTGATAAATAAATTCTAGGAAATCTGATATGTGCTCAATATCACATATTGGTATAAGTTATGAGAGTCCTTAAAAGATATTGCCCAATTCTTAGGTCTCTTTCCTTTGGGGCTGTAGTTATACCTCTAGGAAATCCAGATTGAAATCAGTTTCTAAAAGGTAAAAGAGCAAGAGCTTTGGAAACTCTTAAATTCTATTCTTAAATGAGTGACAGTGGGACATAAATGTAATGTTGTCATTTAATAATATATTGTAAAAAAAAAAAAAAGTTAAAAAAAAGTAATATATTGTAAGTGATAGGGAATGTTATGTTGGTAGTTATTTCTGAGTAGAGTTGGTAATAAGTAAATAATCTGACTATTAAAATGTGTCGAACAGAATCCAGATGGGAAAAACCTGATGATTTCATTCCTCACTCTGGCGATCTGCTTTCTAGTAAAGTCAGTGAAAAGTCACTTGATACCCTAGAAGAGTCTAAATCATCAGATTCTCATAGTGATTCTGATGGGGAACAGGAAGCAGAAAAAGGAGAGGCCTCTACAGAAACACAAAAGCCAAAAATAAAGTTTAAGGTATGTTCTTGTTTTATTCTTTATAAATCTGTAACAAGTTAAAGCTTGACAGACTTACCCAGTTTTCTGGTGGAAGATAGAAATAAAGCCAAGACATGTATTTTTAGCAAATGGATAGACGGTTTTACCATTTATTAGTATCCATTTGGTAGCAAGACAATGAGTTAATTTTTAGATCTCCTAAGTTTGAAATATCTCTAACATCCAGAGAGCTGTCTGAACATTCAAGTCTGAGTATCTAGGCTAGAGTTAGTAATTTGAGTATCATCAATTTACTAGTAGTAATTTAAATCTACTACTACTAGATTGGGTGAGATAACCTAGGAAAATGACTTTGGGTAACATTAAACATTTCAGTGACAAGGAAAGAGGAGCCCACAATGAAAAGAGTGGCTAGAAAGTTATACAGAGAAGCAGAATTTAATATCCAAGAAGCCAAAGGAATAGAGAGCATCAAGGATTAATTAGGTCTAGGAAAAGAAAAATGTCCATTGAATTTTACAATAAAGAAGTACTTGAAGCCCTTCTAGCAGTTTTACAAGGGTTTGGGGTGGCAGAACTCAGATTATATTGTACAGCTGAAACTAGTATTATACTGTATATTAACTGGAATTTGAATAAAAAATTTTTTTAAAAATCTCAAATTTTAGAGGAAGGACAAGTGGTTCACGGTGTATATGTGGTTTGAATATGAAATGAAAAGTAGAAATTAGTTGGCAAGATGATGGCTGCACATTGACTCTTAATCATGAGAGGTTTATGGTGGTGATGTGTTAATTAAGAAGGACTCCAAAGGAGATAGGGAATACCAACAAGGTTAGGCAGATAGGCTGGTCTTGAACAGGAATAAACTCATTTTCAGTAAGAAGGTAAGGTTTTCCTTTTCTGTAAGAAGGTAGGATTATGGATGAGTTGGTATCACGGAGGAAATTGAAAGAATAATACCCTTTTAGCCTCATTCGTAAAGAAATTAAGATTGCTTGCTGAGAGTGAGGAGCTTTGAGGAGCTTGACAACATTAATGGATTGAAACAGTCACTGAGCCGGGGTGTGAGACGAATTGAACCAAGTAATAGGACTGATAGGTGGTATTGAGTCCCCAGCCGTGGTGGGAAAGTAAAATCAGACATTTCTATAGTATTGCTAGTCCTGCTTTTGTGATCTTTCCAGCAGGAGCCCAGGTGGCAAGGCAAAAATGACACATAGCATTGATTCATGGTTGACATTACTGGCCTGAGAAGTGAAGAAAATTCAGGGATACTGGAGAGAGGGTATTTCCAGGCCACATATAGAATCTCATCATAGTTTTGATTTGTATTTCCAATATCATGAGTGATGCTGAGCATCTTTTCATGTGTCTGTTGGCCATCTGGATATCTTCTTTGGAAAAATACTGTTCATGTCTTCTGCCCATTTTTTAATTATTTATTTGTTTTGGGGGCATTTATATAAGTTCTTTATGTATTTTAGATATTAACCATTTACAGGATATGTCATCTTCAAATATCTTCTCCTGTTCAGTAGGTTGCCTTTTAGTTTTGTTGATTGTTTGCTGTGCAGAAACTATTTTGATATAGTCCCAGTAGTTTATTTTTGCTATTTTTTCCCTTACCTCAGGAGACATACCTAGAAAATGTTGCTATAGCCCATACCAGAAACATTACCACCTATGTTCTCTTCTAGGATTTTTATGGTTTCAGGTTTCACCTTTAGGCTCTTAATCCATTTTGAATTTATTTTTGTGTATGGTGTAAGAAAGTGGTCCAGTTTCATTTTTTTGCATGTAGCTGACCAGCTTTCCCACCACCATTTATTGTTAAGTCTTTTTCCCATTGTGTATTCTTTCTTGTTTTGTCAAAGATTAATTGACCATATAATTGTGGGTTCATTTCTGGCTTTTTTGTTCTGTTTCATGGATCTATGTGTCTATTTTTGTGCCAGTACCATACTGTTTTGATTACTACAGCTTTGTAATATAACTTGAAGTCTGTGCGATTTTTTTCTTTTTTCCTCTTATAATGCTTGACAGACCAATGATTGGATAAGTCTGTGTCGAAGTTTTTTAGGTCCTATACAATAGTCATAGGGACAAAGATATTTAAGGGTGCCAACAAAAAAGTATTTATAAAATGATTCCCTGTGGACATGGAGCTCTGTAATGAAGGATGTAAAATTTGTCAGCATCCCTGATCATCAGGGAAATGCGAATAAAAAGTACAAGGAGGTATCACCTGACACCTCTCAGAATAGCTAAAATCAAAAACAATAAACAACTGTTGGCAAGGATGTGGAGAAAAAGGAACCCTCATGCACTGTTGTTAGGAATGCAAACTGGTGGAGCCATTGAGGAAAACAGTATGGAGGTTCCTCAAAAAAATTAAAAATAGAACTACCCTAGGATCCAGTAATCACTCTACTGGGTATTTACCCAGAATACAGAAACACTAACTCAGAGAGTTACATGCACTCATATGTTTATTACAACATTATTTACAATAGCCAAACTATGGAAGCACCCAAAGTGCTCATGGATAGATGCATGGATGAAGAAGATGTGTATATATGCACAGTGGAATATTATTCAGCCATAAAAAGGGAATGAAACCTTGCTATTTGCAAAGACATGGATGGAGCTAGAGAGTATAATGGTAAGCGAAATAAGTCAGTCACAGAAAGACAAATACCATATTATTTCATTCATATGTAGAATTTAAGAAATAACACAAATGGGCAAAGGAAAAAAAAAGACAAATCAAGAAACTGAATCTTAACTATAGAGAATAAACTGATAGTTACCAGAGGGAAGGAGGGAGATGGGTAAAATAGTTTATGGGGATTAAAGAATACACTTCCGATGTTTTAAAAAATGGTAAGAAATAAATAAAATGATTCACTGTGGACATGGATCTCTGTAATGATGAAGTCAGCAAATTCAGAACACAAAGGGAAGTTAAGCCATTAGAGATGGTAATGAAGTTATAGGCAAGGAGGTATATTGAAAGTAAGGGAGGAAGCCAGAATAACTTACTGTGGTTAGAAGGGGGGACTTTTAGAGTTTAAAACTTCACAAGTGGGGCGTTTTTAAGTGATGACATGGTTCAGATTAAAAAGGAACATAGATGTGAGGTTTAATATTTGAATACTACCTATGTACTAGGTGCTATGTATGATGGAAAATATATAATTTTAGGTGACTGAAAATATAGTCAAAACCAAAGTCCTTGATTTTGAGGCATACAAAACAGGCTAGAGAATTTTTAAGGTCCAAAATGATGAGTTGAATAGAAAGAATATGGTTTAAAAAAAAAAAAACATGATGAAGACATCACTGTATATGGGATAGTGGCCAAAGGTCATTAGCTCATGTAAGGAAGCATGGAAGAGAACTATATAGAAGGTGGTATAAGCCCCAGAGGAGGAGGCATTTATTACATTGCATTAGAATCAAAGCACAAATTATGATCTCTAAATATCTTTTATTAAAAAGATATCACAGCTTGGAAACAGTGAAGAGAATACTAAAAACGGATGCTGCTTCCTAGTTTTATGATGGAACAGCATGAGGGAATGAGTTAATATCCACTCAAAGATTTACAAAGAGAACAGTGTCCTAGGACCACCACACATGGTTGTGCGTCTTGCAAAGAGGCTGAAATCTAGTGCATGGTCCCTTTGCTAAACTGGATCATAGGACTTTGTTATTCCAGATGAAGGGGTGCCATAAAAATATGAGCCCTAGCCAGGGACTCCCATGGGACCTGCTTCTCCCTCAAGGTTGTGTCTTATTCTCATTTCACAGTTAGCAGTTATAGATTCCGCTGAGGCTTTGTGACTGTCCTCAATGTAAAGACAGATTTTAGTTAAGACTAATAATAGATTGAGGGAGTTCTTTACATAGGTAATGAGTATAGAAAGGTTTAATGGCATGGCATTAAATTCAGAAAAGGCAGTGTAAGGGGAGATGACTGTTGGATATGTAAGTCAGGAGAGAAGGCTAAAAAGAGAGTATAAAAAAGGCCAGTGTATATCTTTAATTGTGGAATGTTAATACAATCATATTATATAGTTTTAAAAGCCATCCTTGGGGGCACCTGGGTGGCTCAGTCCGTTAAGTATCCAACTCTTCATTTCAGCTTAGGTCATGATCTCATGGTTAGTGAGTTTGAGCCCCAAGTCAATCCTTGGGATTCTCTGTCTCCTCATTCTGCCTCTTCCCGACTCGCTCTGCCTCTCTCAAAATAAATAAATAAACTTTAAATAAATAGTTGTATACGTACATATGTACCAGGCTTGACCATGATACCTTATCATTTTAGACATAGTAAAAAAACCTAATCAAGCATTAAAATTTTTTTATGTTATTTGTTATGTGCAAATTTAAAATACTGGGTTAATGTATATTATTTAAATCAGTAATACGACTATGTTAAAGAAATTGTGTCCCTGTAATTTTGCTTTAAATACGTATTTTGTGACTTTGACATTTTAGGAAAAAAATAAAACTAGTGACAAAGGAAGTGAACCAGAAACACAGAAAGAAAAAAATACGCAAGAGCAAAATTCATCAGGTCCAAATGAAGAAAAATCCAAAGCTCATAAAAAATCAAACCCATATGGAGAATGGCAAGAAATTAAACAAGAAATTGAGTCTCAGTAAGTACCTGAAACTTAACCCCACTGTTCGTACAAATTGTATTGTGTATCTCAGTACTTCCTTCCATACATTTCAGTAACTCATTTCAAAGATAAGATGCTCTTGGAAAGTGTGGCTCATTTCTTTGTTTCTAGAGTGGTTTTATTTCCTCTAATTATTTTTAAGTATTTTAAAATGTAAAGTGTGGTTATTTTAAAAAAAATTTTTATATGATTTATTGTCAAATTGGTTTCCATACAGCACCCAGTGCTTATTCCAACAAGTACCCTCCTCAATACCCATCAACCACTTTCCCTTCTCCCCCAGCTCCCATCAATCCTCAGTTCTCAGTATTTAAGAGTCTCTTATGGTTTGCCTCTCTCTTTCTCTAACTATTTTTTCCCCTTCTCCTCCCCCTCCCCCTCCCCCATGGTCTTCTTTTACGTTTCTCAGCATTCATATAGTAGTGAAAACCTATCATATCTTTCTCGCTGAACTTACTTCACTTAGCATGGTACCCTCCATTTCCATCCACATTGCTAAAAATGGCCAGATTTCATTCTTTCTCATTGCCAAGTAGTATTCCATTGTATATATAACCCACTTCTTCTTTATCCATTTGTCAGTTGATGGACATTTAGTCTCTTTCCATGATTTGGCTGTTGTAGAAAGTGCTGCTGTAAACAATGGGGTACATGTGTCCTATGTATCAGCACACCTGTGTCCCTTGGGTAAATTCCTAGCAGTGCTGTTGCTGGGTCATAGGGTAGTTCTGTTTTTAATTTTTTGAGGAACCTTCACACTGTTTTCGAGAGCAGCCACACCAGTTTGCATTCTATCGACAGTGTAAGAGGGTGCCCATTTCACCACATCCTTGCCAGCATCTATAGTCTCCTGATTTGTTCATTATCACCACTCTGACCAGTGTGAGGTGGTATCTCAGTGTGGTTTTAATTTGTATTTCCCTGATGATGAGTGACACTGAGCATCATTTCATGTGTCTGTTGGCCATCTGGATGTCTTCTTTGGAAGAGTTTATTCGTGTCTTCTGCCCATTTCTTCACTAGATTATTTGTTTCTCGGGTGTGGAGTTTGGGGAGTTCCTTATAGATTTTGGATACTAGCCCTTTATCTGATATGTCATTTCCAAATATCTTTTCCCATTTCGTCGGTTGCTTATTAGTTTTGTTGATTGTTTCCTTTGCAGTGCAGAAGCTTTTTATCTTGATGAGGTCCCAATAGTTCAGTTTTGCTTTTGGTGCCCTTGCCTTTGGAGATGTGTTGAGTAAGAAATTAGTGTGGCTGATGTCAGAGAAGTTGTTGCCTGCTTTCTCCTCTAGGGTTTTGATGGTTTCCTGCCTCACATTCAGGACCTTCATCCATTTTGAGTTTATGTTTGTGTATGGGATAAGAAAGTGGTCTAGTTTCATTCTTCTGCATGTTGCTGTCCAGTTCTCCCAGCACCATTTGTTAAAGAGGCTGTCTTTTTTCCATTGGATACTCTTTCCTGCTTTATCAAAGATTAATTGGCCATACATTTGTGGGTCCAATTCTGGGTTCTGTATTGTATTCCATTGGTCTATGTATCTGTTTTTGTGCCAACACTGTCTTGATGATTACGTCTTTGTAGTAGAGGCTGAAGTCTGGGATTGTGATGCCTCCCATTTTGGTTTTCTTCTTCAGTATTACTTTGGCTATTTGGGGTCTTTTGAGGTTCCATACAAATTTTAGGATTGTTTGTTCTAGCTTTGAGAAGAATGCTGGTGCAATTTTGATTGGGATTGCATTGCATGTGTAGATTGTTTTGGGTAGTGTTGACATTTTAACAATATTTATTCTTCCAATCCATGAGCATGGAATGTTTTTCCATTTCTTTGTGTCTTCTTCAATTTCCTTCATAAGCTTTCTATAGTTTTCAGCATAGATATCTTTCATATCTTTGGTTAGGTTTATTTCTAGGTATCTGATGGTTTTTTGTGCAATTGTGAATGGGATCAGTTTCTTTATTTCTCTTTCTGTTGTTTCACTATTGGTGTGTAAAAATGTAGCCGATTTCAGTACATTGATTTTGTACCCTGCGACGTTGCTGAATTCATGGATCAGTTCTAGCAGACTTTGGTGGAGTCTGTCAGGTTTTCCATGTAGAATATCATGTCTGCGAAAAGTGAAAGTTGGACTTCATCTTTGCCAAATCAGTTGCCTTTTATTTCCTTTTATTGTCTGATTGCTGATGCTAAGACTTCCAACACTATGTTAAACAGCAGTGGTGAGAGTGGACATCCCTGTCATGTTCCTGATCTCAGGGGGAAAGCTCTCAGTTTTTCCCCATTGGGGATGATATTAGCTGTGGGCTTTTCATAAATGAGTTTTACAATGTTTAAGTATGTTCCTTCTATCCTGACTTTCTTGAGGGTTTTTATTAAAAAAGGATGCTGTATTTTATCAGATGCTTTTTCTACATCTATTGACAGGATCATATGGTTCTCATCTTTTCTTAATGTGATGTATCACATTGATTGATCTGCAAATAAAAAAACTACAGCCCAGGAATGAATCCCACTTGATCATGGTGAATAATTCTTTTTATACGCTGTTGAATTCAATTTGTTAGTATATTGTTGAGGATTTTTGCATCATATTCATCAGGGATATTGGCCTGTAATTCTCTTTTTTTGCTGGGTCTCTATCTGGTTTGGGAATCAAAGTGATGCTGGCTTCCTACAATGAGTCTGGGAGTTTTCGTTCCATTTCTATTTTTTGGAACAGCTTGAGAAGGATAGGTATTAACTCTGTTTTAAATGTCTGGTAGAATTCCTCAGGAAAGCCATCTGGTCCAGGACTCTTGTTGGGAAATTTTTTGTAACTGATTCAATTTATTCCCTAGTTATGGATCTGTTCAAATTTTCTATTTCTTCCCGTTTGAGTTTTGATAGTGTTTGGGTGTTTAGGAATTTGTCCATTTCTCCCAGGTTGTCCAGTTTATTAGCATTTAATTTTTCATAGTACTCCCTGATAATTAATTGCTTATATTTCTGAGGTATTGGTTGTGATAAATCCATTTTCATTGTGATTTTATCTATTTAGGTCCTCTCTTCTTTTCTTTTTGAGAAGCCTGGCTAGAGGTTTATCAATTTTATTATTATTATTTTTTTTGTCAAAAAACCAACTCTTGGTTTCATTGATCTGTTCATCTGTTTTTTTGGATTCCATATTGTTTATTTCTGCCCCGATCTTTATCATTTCTCTTCTTCTGATGGGTTTTGAGGTGTCTTTGCTGGTCCGCTTCTAGTTCCTTTAGGTGTGCTGTTAGATTTTGTATATCGGATTTTTCTTATTTCTTTCGATAGGCCTGCTTTGCAATGTACTTTCCTCTTAGGACTGCTTTTGCTGCATCCCAAAGAGTTTGGATTATTGCATTTGCATTTTCATTTGTTTCCATATTTTTTTTAATTTCTTCTCTAATTGTCTGATTGGTCCATTCATTCTTTAGTAGGGTGTTCATTAACCTCCATGCTTTTGGAGGTTTTCTAGACTTTATCTTGTGGTTGATTTCAAGTTTCATAGCATTGTGATCTGAACGTGTGCATGGTATGATCTCAATTCTTTGATATTTATTGAGGGCTGCTTTATGACCAGTATGTAGTCTATCTTGGAGAGTGTACCATGCGCACTCGAGAAGAAAGTGAATTCCACAGCTTTGGGATGTAGAGTTCTAAATAGGTCTGTCAAGTCCATCTGGTCCAACGTTTTGTTCAGGGCCATTGTTTCTTTAGTGATATCTGTCTAGTTCATCTATCCATTGCTCTAAGTGGAGTATTAAAGTCCCTCTCAATTAGCACATTCTTATCAATAAGATTGTTTGTGTTTGTGATTGTTTTATATATTTGGGTACTCCCAAATTCAGTGTGTAGATGTTTATAATTGTTAGCTCTTCCTGATGGATAGACCCTGTAGTTATTATATAATGCCCTTCTTCATCTCTTGTTACAGCCTTTACTTTAAAGTCTGCTTTGTCTGTAATAAGTATGGCTACTCCAGCTTTCTTTTGACTTCCAGTAGCATGATAAATAGTTCTGCATCCCCTCACTTTCGATTTGAAGGTGTCCTCAGGTCTAAAATGAGCCTCTTGTAGACAGCAAATAGATGGATCTTGTTGTTTTTTCCATTCTCCTACCCTATATCTTTTGATTGGAGCATTTAGTCCATTTACATTCAGTGTTATTATTGAAAAATATGGATTTAGAGTCATTGTGTTCTGTATCGGTACGATTCATGCATGTAGTGGTGTCTCTGGTCCTTTGTGTTCCTTGCAACATTTCCCTCAGAGAGTCCCCCTTAGGATCTCTTGTAGGGCTGGTTTAATGGTGATGAATTCTTCAGTTTTTGTTTGTTTGGGAAACCTTTATCTCTCCTATTCTGAATGACAGGCTTGCTGGATAAAGGGTTCTTGGCTGCATATTTTTCCTGTTCATCACATTGAAGATTTCCTGCCATTCCTTTCTGGCCTGCCAAGTTTCAGTAGATAGGTCTGCTACTATCCTTATGTGCCTACCTTTGTATGTTAAGGCCCATTTATCCCTAGCTGCTTTCAGAATTCTCTTTTTATCCTTGTATTTTGCCGGTTTCACTATGATGTCATGCAGAAGATCAATTCAAGTTACGTCTGAGGGGAGTTTTCTGTGCCTCCTGAGTTTCAGTGTCTGTTTCCTTCCCCAGGTTGGGGAAGTTCTCAGCTATAATTTGTTCAAGTACCCCTTTATCCTCTTTCTTTCTCTCTTCTTTTTCTGGATATTTATGGTACAGATATTGTTCCATTTGATTGCATCACTCAGTTCTGTAATTCTCCTTTTGTGCTCCTGGATCAACTTATCTCTCTTTTTCTCGGCTTCCTCTTTTTCTATAATTGTGTCTTCTAATTCACTATTCCCCTCTCTGCCTCTTCAATCCGTGCAGTGACCCCTCCGTTTTATTACACACCTCATTTATAGCATTTTTTAATTTGTCACAACTATTTTTAAGGTCTATAGTCTTTGTGGCAGTAGTTTCTCTGATGTCTTCCATGCCTTTTTCAGGCCCAGCGATTAATTTTATGACTATTTATCTAAATTCTTGTTCAGTTATGTTGCTTATATCTGTTTTGACTAACTCTTTAGCTGTCACTTCTTCCTGGAATTTCTTTAGAGGAGAGTTCCGTTTAGTCATTTTGCCCAGCTTTCTGTCTCTCGTAAGTTTTAAAATCTTGTTATGTGCTCTGCATCTGTGAGTACTGCTATATTAATGGAGGCTCCTTGACTGTCCAGGTCCTGTCCATTCAGGAAGTGTTCTTTTAATGTTGTCCCTTGGTCTCTCTTGTTATGACTTTGGTTATTTTATTTCTCTTCTCGTTAGTGATATTTGGGACTCTGCACCATGTGTACTTTGGCTTGTTTCTTGAGGTAGCCCTGGAAAGGAAAACAGACAAACAAACGGAACAAAAGCACACAAACGCACAAACAAAGCAAACAAACAAGCAAACCGAAAGGAAAAAAAAAAACCCAAAACAACAAAAGACAAAGGGCAGTCTAAAAGCATAAAACCAGAAATCCCAGCTGGGTGGAGGCAGTGCTGATGGAAGAGCCTATACAAAGAGAGAAATGACAGAGATGGGGAGAAAGAGAAATTGAACATTGACCTGGCAAAGAGACTAAAAGGCTTAATTCAGATAAAGAAAAAGGAGAATATGCCAGGAGGTGAGGAGGAAAAAACAAAAAACAAACAACAAAATGAGGACAATGTTGCCCAGAGAAACTATATAGTCTATTTCAGAGAGAGAGAAAGGAAGGTAACGAAGGAGGTGTAGAGCATGCATCAAGAGAATAGATTAAATATGATTGTTTAAGCAAACCTATAACCAGAATACCCAGTCCAGTGGAGGGGAGAGATAAGAATGAAATAAGGGATAATATATCTGAAGAGCAAGAATTGATCTAGCGTTAATCATGGCAGTGCAGCAGTGCTGGTCTTGGGGGAGGGGCCATCTGTTTCTGATGCACCTATCCAGGTCCAGTAAAAAAAGCAGCTACCCAGGGCAGATGAGCGTGGTTTGGTGTAGGCAGGTCTCGCCTCCACTGTGGGTCCCCTTGGCAGCTACCTGAGACCCTGCCTTGGTGGTTGTGGGGAGAAAAATGGTGGCCCCCCCAGTCCCTTCTCCAACCAAGCGTTGCAAATCACTCTTTTGGGTCCGATCTAACTGTGCTGCGGGCACAGCCAAGGTGAATAGTGTTCTATATCCTGTCCCCAGCTTGGTTTCCAGCTCTTACTCTGTGTGTGGTAATGATACCACCCGAAATGTAATCCCGCAAGCCCAAGCCAGGGCTCTTCCTAGCCAGGGATCGAGTTGGGGAACGTTTCCTCCTGATGCCGACTGAGTCCCTTGCGTACAGTCTGTCCCAGAGGGAATTTCTGGGGCCAGGGCACCCAGACCAAAGAAAGCTCCACAGTTAGAGGTAGGATCTCTCTCCGAACGCCCTGTGGTTAGAGATGGGATGATAGGATCCCTCTCTGTCCCGGGCCAGGTGTTTCTCTTCTCCAGGGACAGTTCTACGAGCAGTTTCAGCCGCTCTTTCTTTTCCCTTTGTCTCTCCGCAGAGGGGCTCCCTCCCCTCCGTGCCTCTGTGACCGGTTTTTATCTTCCCCAGGTCGCAGTCATGCACCTGTGAGGCTGTCTTCTTAGTGGACTCTGTCTCTTTTCCTCCCAGACTCTTGAGGTTCAATGTCCTTTGGCTTCAGCCCTTCTCTGAGAGATGCAGGTGGGAATTATGGAACTCCCTATTTCTCCACCATCTTGCCTCGATCCTCTTTCATTTCTTCTGATTTATTTGGATCTTTTTTTTTCCTTAGTCTATCTAAAGGTTTGTTAATTCTGTTTTTCTTTTCAATGAACTGTCTCATAGGTTTCTTAATCTTTTCTATTCTGGCTTCTATTTCTACTGTGATGCCTCTTATTTCCTTCTTTTTGCTAACTTTGGGCTTAGTTTGTACTTTTTTCTAGTTTTAAGTAGCTTGAGATATTTCATTTTTCTTAACATAGGCATTTATTGCATAAATCTCCCTCTTAGAACGATTTTTGCAGCATCCTATAGTTTTGGATATATTGTATTTCTTTTTTTGTTCCAACATTTTTTTTTTAAATCTCTTTTTCCTTCTTGGACTTGTTAGCTGTTAAGGGGTTTATTGTGAACTTTCTAGATGTTTTCCTGTTGATTTCTAGTTTCTTACCATTTGGTCAGAAAAGATACTTGGTATGATTTCAGTCTTCTTAAACTTGCTAAGATTTGTTTTCTGACCTATCATATGATCTGTTCTAGGGAATGTTCCATGTGTGCTTGAGAAGAATGTGTGTTCTGCTGCTGTTGTATAGAATGTTCTGTAGATGATGTTAGATCCATTTGGTCCAAAAAATAATGATTCAAGTCCAATGTTTCCGTGCTGATTTTCTGTCTGTGTGATCTGTCCATTGCTGGAAGTATCATTTCGTACTCCCCTGCTATTTATTATATTGAAGTCCATTTTTCCCTTCCAATCTATTAGTATTTGCTTAATTTATTTAGGTTCTCCCTTGTGGGGTGCATGCATATGCATCTTGATGACAGTGATATAATTATTATGTCTTCTTGATGGAATTACCCCCTTTTCATTATATAATGACTTTTTTAATTTGTCTCGTTACCATTCTTTTGGTTTCCACTCTCAAGAAATATTTTTTTCTATCCCTTTACTTTGAACCTGTGTATGGCCTTAAATCAGAAGCAAATCTCTTACAGGCAGCATATGGTTAGTTTTGGTTTTTTGTTGTTTTTCTTTGTTTTTAATCCACCCAAGCATTCTGTATTTTTTAAAACATTTTGTAACGTTTATTTATTTTTGAGAGAGAGCATATGAGCAGGGAAGGGGCAGAGAGAGAGGGAGTAATCTCTCTGCCCAGTATGGGGCTTAAACTTACACCTCCAAGATCAGAGTCACATGTTCCACTGCCTGAGCCAGCCAGGTGCCCCTAGCATTCTATATTTTTGATTGGAGAATTTAATATATAATTGTTTTTTGGCTATTTTGTTGTTCCCTTTCCCACCCTCACTCTTGCTGCTTTCCTTTCTGAATTGATTATTTCCATAGTAATATGCCTTGATTCTCTTCTCTTTATGTTTTGTGAATCTCTTTAGGTTTTTGCTTCCTAATTACTATGGTGCTTATATAAAAAATTTTATACATACTATAGTATAGTTTATACTGATAAAAACTTAGATCACATATAAAAAGTATCTTTTTATTCACATCCCCCTTTTATGGTTTTTGATGTCCCAGTTTACATCTTTACGTATTATGTATCCATTAAAAATTGTTTATACTATAACTGGGGTTTTTTTTTTGTTTTTGTTTTGTTTTAGTTTTGTTTTGTTTTTTATTTGAGAGAAAGAGACAGAATTCCAAACAGACTCCATGCTTAGTGCAGAGCCCAGATGGGGCTCAATCCCACAACCCTGGGATCATGACCTGAGCTGAAATCAAGAGTCAGTCAGCTTAACCAACTGAGCCACCCAGAAACTCCTTGCTATAACTATTTTTAATTGTATTTGTCCTTTAACCCTTATACTAGAGCTAAATTTAACACACCATCATACTATGGTATTAGAGTATACTGAATCTGACTATATGCTTACCTTTACCATTGTTTTGTGTGTTTTCAGATATTTTCAAGTTAGTAATTAGTAACTTAAGCTTAAGCTTTTATTTCAGCTTAAAGAACTGCTTATAGTACCACTTTAGTGGCAATAAATATCCTGAGTTTCGGTTGTGTTTTTTGGGTTTTTTGTTTTGTTTTGTTTCTTAATTAAAGAAAGTATTTATCTCACCTTCATTTCTGAAGGAGAGTTTAGCTGGGTAAAGTATTCTTGTTTTCCAGTTTTTTTCTTTCAGCAGTTTGAATATATCATCTCTTTCTTTCCTGGCTTACAAGGTTTCTGCTGAGATCTACTGATAGCCTTACAGAATTCCCTTATATGAGAGAAAGTTTTTTTCTTGCTATTTTTAAAATTCTCTCTGCATTTTTGATTTTACAGTTTTATTAAAATGTGTTCTAGAGAAGATCTTTTTGGATTGAAAATTTTAGGTGACCTGTTAGCTTCAACTTGGATGTACACATCTTTCCCCACATTTGGGAAGTTTTCAACCATTATTTTTTTGTTTATTCATTTCTGGTAATAGCCCTTCATTTATTTTTCCTTAACTCCAGAACAGTTAATATACAGTGTTATATTAGTTACAGGTTTACAATATCGTGATTTATAATTATTCTATACATTACTTAGTGTTCACATGATAAATGTACTCTTAATCCCCTTCACCTGGTTCACCCATCCCTCCCTCCCCTTTGTAGCCATCAGTTCTCTAGTTAAGAGTCTGTTTTTTCCTTTGTGTCTTTTGTTCCTTGTTCATTTGTTTTGATTAATTCCACGTGTGAGTGAAATCATGTGATATTTGTGTTTCTCTGCCTGACTTAATTTATTCTTCTCCCCACACTCCCTCACATTCAAGATATATGGTGTCATACTTTATATGCTTTTATTTTGTGAATCCCTTGACTGGTTTATATAGCTATACTTAATCTTACTGCTTTTGTGCTTCCTGCTTTTCTTAGTCCTACATATGGTCTTTTCTTTCCACCCAGAGAGTCCCCTTTAACACTTTTTTTTAAATAGGCTACACCCATTGTGGGGCTCAGGCTCACAATCTCAAGATCACATGCTCTGTCAACTGAGCCATCCAGGCACCTCCCCACCTTAACATTTCTTGTAGAGATAGTGATGAATTCCTTTAACTTGTTTGGGAAACTTTTTCTTTCTCCTATTCTGAATGATAGCCTTTCTGAATAGAGTATTGGTTACAGGGTTTTTTTCTTTCAGCACTTTGAATATATTGTGCCACTCCATCCTGGCCTGCAAAGTTTCTACTGAAAAATTTGCTGAAAGCCTTACGGAGTTTCCTTTGTGTGTAACTGTTCTCTCTTGCTACCTTTAAAATTCTGTATCACACACACAGAATTAAAATTCTGTTATTCTAATTACTGTGTCTTGGTGTGGACCTCCTTGGGTTGATTTTGTTGGGGGCTCTCTGTGCCTCTTGGATCTGGATTTCTCTTTCCTTCCCCCAAAATCAGGGAAGTTTTCAGCTATTATTTCTTCAAATAAATTTTCTGCCCCCCCCCCTCTCTCTCCTCTTCTTCGGGGATCCCTATAATGTGAATGTTATTATACTTGATAGTGTCACGAAGTTTCCTAAGTCTATTTACATTTTTTATTTATTTTTTTCCTCTATCTCCTGTTCAGCTTGGTTGCTTTCTATTATATGTCCTCCAGGTCACTGATCTATTCTTCTGCTCCCTCTACTCTATTTATTCCCTTTATTGTATTTTTAATTTTATTTATTGAGTTCTTCATTTCCAATTGGTTCTTTTTTATGTTTTCAGTCTCTTTTTCGAGGGTCTCGCTGAGGTCCTCCACTCTTTCCTCAAGTCCAGTGAGTATCTTTATGACGATTACTTTTAAGGTCTCTGTCAGTCATATTACCCATTTTATTTAGCTTTCTTATTTTTTTGTCCTGTTCTTTCATTTGGGACATATTTGTCTGTCTGCTCATTTTCCCTCTCTGTGTCTGTTTCTGTGTATTAGGAAAGTCAGCTACATCTGCTGATGAAAGTAGTGGCTGTAAGAAGAGGTTCTGTAGTGCCTTGCAGTGAGTGCAGTGTACTCCTGTTCACCAGAAACTGACACTTCAAGGGTATTTCTTATGTGTGTTGTGTGTACCCTACTACTGTGGCTGAGCAGTTTGCCTTTAGACCAGTCACCTGCAATGGGTCTGTTTCCCTCTTGGGGGCAGGGTTTCATTCATGTGTTATAAGTGAGCCAGTCTGAGGCCGCCTTGGGCCTGAGTTGAGTCAAACCAGCCATTTGCCAGAGATTGGGTAGCAGCAAAATGCAGGATACTTTCCCTGTGTTGTCTGTCACCTGAGAGGCTTTCGTTAATGGGCGGGGCCTGCAGTCAGATCCAGTGTCTGCCCCCAGCCCACTGCTAGGGCTGCGGTAGGGCTGGTGTGTCTGGTTATCCTATCATCACCCCAGGGCAGGTGAGGAGTGATGCTGGTCCCTGTCAAGAGTTGCTTGCATACTGTCAGACTTGAGGCACCACTTTGGATGGGCTTAGGCCAAGGGCATATGGGAGGGGGCTCAGTCTTCAGGAGACTACAGGGACAGGGGAGCAGTGTTAACAAGGTTTGTGTAGGTCTGTTGTGGGAGGAGACCTTTAGCCATTTTAGGAAACTACACCACAGGACTGGAGAGGACCAGCCCTTAAGAGAGAGCAGTGGTGAGGCATGGTACCAGCAAAGTCTATACTGATCTGCTACAGGAGGGGTCCTGCTGGGTCAGAGGGGTGGGGGCAGATCCATAGAAGGAGGAAAGTATTAGCACCACACTGATCCCACAATATCCATGTGACTAGACTGGGAGTCTGAGGGAGGGAAATGGTACCTGCCACCTTCCTTGTTCCTAGAAGAGTTCCTAAAGATCCCTGCCCCACCAAAAGATCCCTAGTAATCTAGCACATGCTCTGAAACTAGTAAGCAAATCTTTTCCTCTATACTCCAGGCATTTTTCCAACTGCTGCTTCTGTGCTTTTTCTCTGTGCAGGGCTGTTTGTTGTGCTGTCTCTTTAAGGGCGGGGGCTCAGTTTTTCTGTTGACCTCCAGCTCTCCTACAGCCAAGCCCACTGATTTTTAAAGTTACAGATCTTAAGCCCACTTATTGTAAGAACTTGTGAAATTAGGTCCCCCTGGTTTTCGAAAGCCAAATGTTACAGGTTCCCTGTGCCTGGAATGTCTCTCTCCCTTCTTCATGCCTGTGGCATCCCTCCCTTCCACAGACAGCCTTGCCAGTCTGTGTCCCTCTGCCCTTCCTACTCTCTTTGATATGGCCTCTTCTCTACATTTAACTGTAGAGAGTCTGTTCTGCCAGGCTTTGGGTCATTTTCTGGGTTGTTTACATTGATGTGGGTATTGTCAGTTCTATGGGACAAGGTGAGCTAAGAATAGTCCTACTCCACCATCTTCTCCTAAGTTCTCCAGCCATTATTCCTTTAAATAAGCTTTGTACTCCTTTCTCCCTCTCTTTTCCTTCTGAGATTCTAGTGATACATACATTTTTTTATTGATGGCATCCCAGAAGTTCCATAGGCTTTCCTCAATTCTTTTCATTTTTTTCTCATCTGATCAGCTAATTTCCAATGATCTGTCCTCAAGCTCTCTTATTCTTTCTTCTGTCTAGTCTACTGTTGAAGCTCCTTCTCTGTTGAATTCTTCAGTCATTGTATTCTTCAGTACCAAAACTTTTTTGTTTCCTTTTTTGTTTTTTGTCTCTTTGTTGAACTGCTCATTTTGTTCTTCTTTTGTTTTCCTAATACATTAAATTGTTTATGTGTCTTCTCTTGTGGCTGTCAGAGCATCTGTAGAACAATTATTTTGAATTCTGTATTGGGCAGTTCTTAGTTCTCAATAACTTTTGGCCAGTTACTGAAGGTTTGCTATATTCCTTTGGAGGAGACATTTTTCTTGATTCTTGGTGATCTTTGTAGATCTTCAGTAGGTGTCTATACACCTAAAAAATGAGTCACCTCTTGTAGACTTTATGGACTGACTTGAGTAAGGGAAGACTTTTCTGTGGATAGGGGAACAATGGAGCATGCTGTGATTCCATGTCTAGTGGTATAGGGCACCAAATGCAGAGGCATGTGGCAGCACTGGGTCCAGGGACCATATTATCTCTTTGGCTCCAGGCAGTAGGGTCCAACAACTGTGCACTCCCTTGGAACACTGGGTATTTCACAGTGACCACAAGGGCTCTTGGGGTCTTCAACAGTGCTTCCAAAGTCTAGCAGATAGGGACTAGGTTAGACAGGGGTGGTGGCCAGATCTTGTGATGTGCACACAGTTGCCAGGGCCAGCCGAAGCTGCCTGTGTAGTGGCAGGCACACATCGTGATGTTGGCCAGGTAGGCAGCAAACGACAGCCTCGTTGGTAGGCTTTAAGGACCTTGGGCTGTTAGCATACTCTTCCTGTGGCTACACAATCTCCCCCTGTGAGGTTACACTGCAGTGGAGGCTGGTGTCGGGTTGGGCAGCTAGGGTTATACAGGTGTGCAGCTAGAGGAGCTAGCTACAGATGAGCATGATC
The DNA here is from genome assembly GCA_028646485.1 of Cryptoprocta ferox. Lineage (NCBI taxonomy): Eukaryota > Metazoa > Chordata > Mammalia > Carnivora > Eupleridae > Cryptoprocta > Cryptoprocta ferox. Next base: position 83,454,112 of record CM053574.1, on the reverse strand, counting down.
AAGCAGGCCAGCGACAGAAGATACAGCTTGATTCAGATCCAGAAGCAGCTGCAGGGGTCCTAGCTATTAGCATGATCTCCTGTGCTGCACTGCCTTCACCCATCCCTGGTGTGCACACTGCAGTAGAGACTGGTAATGGGTGTCAAGGTGGTAGCTGTTTTTTGAAATCATTTTTGAGAGAGAGAGAGAGAGCATGCGGGGAGGGTCAGAGAGAGGAGACACAGAATCCTAAGCAGGCTTCGTGCTGTCAGTGCAGAGCCCAATGTGGGCTCAAACTCACAAACTGTGAGATCATGACCTGAGCCAAAATCAAGAGTTAGATGCTTAACTGAGATACCCAGGCACCCCAGGCAACATTTAAATGCACAGCTAGCCCTTAGTGTACAAATAGCAGTGGGGGGTCAGCGACAGATGTCTACACTGGCATCTTGCACTTGTACAGAGGCCTGAGCTGGCTGGTAGTGTGGTTCCAGGCTCTGGCAGAGGCAGGGGTGGAGGGACTCAGGCGGCTGGCATCAGGGAAAGCTAATACCTCTTGGGTGAAATACCTGGTGAAATCTGCAGGAAGTCTGGAGTAGTTGTGCTACTTGGTTCCTTCTTCAGTGGCAAAAGCTGCTGAGTTTGTAGAGCAGGTCACCGTGAACCACAGTCCTGCTGCATGGCTACTCTTAGTAGACCCTGCCTTTCTTCCTTATTCTTAGCCATCTCAGTATGTCTCCGCTTTGCCAGTCTGAAGTGAAACAGAAGTACTTCCTGCAGTACCCCAAAAGGCTAGATAAAGATAAGATGGTCACTCACCCCACTCTTGATATCCTGGTGAAAGGAACTTTCTAGCTGGGAAGTTTCTTCTTCACTCTGAGCAGTGTCACCTTGGCAGATGAAATGATACAGGCAACGTGAAGTTGTCTTCCTTCTTTTTTGCAGCTCTAAGTTTTTTTTGTGTTGCTAAAATATTTTAAGAGGATTCCAGAGTTCTCCCAGAGCAGTTTTTGTTCAGATATAGCTCTCTAATTGTTGATCATTTTTGGGGGGAATAGAAGCTTAGGTCTCCACTAAAGGATTTTTTTAAATATGTTTTATAATTAATGAATCAGCTCTTGTTTTTAATTGTCTATTTTATTATGCTATTAATAGATTTTCTGTTTATCCATTTTTACTTTTATTTTTATAATTTTGTTACCCTGACTTTTATTAAGTTTCTTTATTTTTGTTCTTTATTCAGATAAACAGACCATTGACAGAGCATGAGAAAGGGATGTTTCTGTTTCGTAACCAAAACAGTTAAAGTTGTTCAATCCTGAGTATAGTTATGCCCATATATTGCATAAACTTTGAATGAAGGTTCCTTGATTTCATGGTTTATGGAATAGTTTAATATTGTATCTTTGCTCAGTTTTTGATTTGGTGGTTTTCCAGAAGAATATTTGTTTTTGTAAACTTTAAAAATAAAACTGCCAGTTATTTTAGCAGCAAAAATGGGTTTATTCGGGAATAGCAGAGATTGCAATCCAGGACTAGCAAACTATGGCAAAACCGTAGGCAAGTCCACAGAATGAAAGAGAGAAATGCCCCTTCGTAGAAGAAAGGGAGATATCGGGAAGGCTGTTATAAACAAAACAAAACAAAAAATCCATTAGAATAAACTGGGAATTTGGAAGTATAGTGGCTTTTCATTGACTGGGTTGTGATGGTCTCTCTTTGGCTGGGCTGTTATTGCAGGGATAGGAATAGAGAAGGAAAACCTTCCTCCTGCTGGGATACTAAAGTGGTATCCTTGTTGTCTTCTTGTCGGGTACCCCACCCTTGGGATTGGAAGGGTGTGAAAGCTCCCCCTGCTGGCCTCCTGACTCCATCCTAAATGAAGTCCTTTTATTAATTTTCACATCCTTCCCCCCACTTTTTTTTTTTTTTAACTCAAGACAGAAGTGTATTTTCCTTTGTAATATGCAGAGATCAAAGGTGATTCAGAGCAGGTAAGTATCTGTATTCCATAGAATCATTCAGTGATGTAGGTTCTTTCTATCTTGTTGCTCTGCCATTCTCCAGGATGTCATCTGTTGGATTGTCAAAGCTGGGCCACCGCCATACCCTTGTTTCTCCCCTGAGAAAGGAAAAAGAGGGGTGGAAAACACATCCAATGTTTTAAGGCCAAGACTCCGAAGACCTATGACCTGAACTTAGTTTATATGGCTGGCCATACCTAACTGCAGGGGAGGTTCCAAACTGTAGTCTTGAGAAGCCACGTGTCCAGCTAATGCCCTAATACTAGGGAATAAAGGGAGAATGGATTTAAGGGATAAGCAGCAGTTGGCCACAAGATAACTAATGACAGGATCAGGCCAGGTAGACTTGGTAAACAGATGATTAATTCAGCCCAACAAATCCTTGTTGACACCTTTCATGTGGCTGGCACTTGGCTCTGAAGGGATTCAGAGGTGAGTTAGATGAAGTCTTTGCACTCCAAATACAGTCTAAACTGATGTTTAGACTGGTGTTCATTAGAAAGTTCAGGGATGAGTAGAGCTTCTGAATATGGAAGGGATAGTGAAGGAACCTGCAAAGGACAAGGGCTGGCATTGAGGCAGTAAGATAGGGACTTCCATTGTGAGGACAAGGAGAGTTTTAAGGCTCCTTGATTCACATGGCTACTGCAACAGTTGTTTAATAAGCGCTTCCTAAAAGTAAAGGAGCAGTTGTACTCAGTGTGGGTTATCCAGTGTGTAGATGAGCCAGGCTTCTGAATCCTTACTTCCTTAATGTTTATCACATGGTTTTGAATGGAGACACATATCTCTGGGGCTTGACCTTTGTTTTTGCATTTTGTGTTTTTGTGTGTGTGCTTCTTTTTCTTTCTTTTTTTTTCTTTTCACTTTTTTCATCATGATAAATATACTCTTTATTCCACAAATTCTATTTCACCCATCCCTCCACCCACCTCCCCTCTGGTAACTGTCAGTGTGTTCTCTACATTTAAGAATGTGTATCTTGGTTTGTTTCTCTTTTTTTCCTTTGCTCATTTGTATTGTTTCTTAAATTCCACGTGAGTGAAATCATATGGTATTTGTCTCTCTGTAACTTATTTTGCTTAGTGTTATACTCTCTAACTCCATCCAGGTCATTTCAAATGGCAAGATTTTATTTTTTATGGCTGAATAACAGTCTATATATCACATGATATATATGTGTGTGTGTGTGTATATATATATAAAATCACATCTTTATCCGTTCATCTATCATTGAGCACTTGAACTGCTTCTATAATTGGCTATTGTAAATAATGCTGTAATAAACATAGGGGTGTGTGTATGTATCCTTTTGAGTTAATGTTTTTGTATATTTTGGGTAAATACCCAGTAGTACAATTACTGGATCCTAGGGTAGTTCTATTTTTAAGTTTTTGAGGAATCTCCATACTCTTTTCCCACAGTGGCTGCGCCAGTTTGCATTCCCACAAACAGTGCACAAGGGTTCCTTTTTCTCCACATCCTTTCCAACACTTATTGTTTCTTGTGTTTCTAATTTTAGGCATTCTGACAAATGTGAGGTGATATCTCCTTATAGTTTTAATTTGAATTTCCCTGATGATCAGTAATGTTGAGCATCCTTTCATATGTCCACTGGCCATCTGGACGTCTTTGGAGAAATATCTTCTACCCATTTTTTAATTGGATTATTTGTATTTTGGGGTGTTGAGTTGTATCAGTTCTTTATATATTTTGGCTACTGACCATTTACTGGGTCTGTCATTTGCAAATATCTTCTCCCAGTCAGTAGGTTGTCTTCTAGTTTTGTTGATCGTTTCCTTCACTGTGCAGAAACATTTTATTTTGATGTAGTCCCAGTAGTTTATTTTTGCTTTTGTTTCCCTTCCTTCTTTTAGGAGATATATCTAGAAAAATGTTCCTATGGCTGATGTCAGAGACCATACTGCCGGTGCCCCCCTTCAAGGATTTTTATGGTTTCACATCTCACATTTAGGTCTTTAATCCATTTTCAATTTATTTCTTTGTATGGTGTAAGAAAGTGGTCCAGTTTCATTCTTTTGCATGTAGTTGTCCAGTTCTTCAAACACCATTATTGAAGAGGCTTTTTTCTGTTGTACATTCATTCCTCCTTTGTCGAAGATTAATTGACCATATAATTGTGGGTTCATTTCTGGGTTTTCTATTCTATTATTTTGATCTGATTGTCTAGGTTTTTTTTGTACCAGTACCATACTGTTTTAATTATTACCACTTCACAGTGTGACTTGAAATCTGGAATTATGATACCTCCAGTTTTGTTTTTCTTTTTCAAGATTGCTTTGGCTATATGAAGTCTTTTGTGGTTCCATACAAATTTTAAGATTGTTCTAGTTCTATGAAAAATGCTATTGGTATTTTGATAGGGATTGTATTAAATTTGTTGACTGCTTTAAGTGATAAAGACATTTTCTCACTAAAGACAACAGTATTTGTTCCTTCAACCCAGAAGCATAGAATGTCTTTCCATTTCTTTGCATAATTACGAATTTCTTGTATCAGTGTTTTATAGTTTTCAGAGTATAGGTATTTCATCTCTTCAATTAAGCTTATTTGTAGATATTTTATTGTTTTGGTACAATTATTATTGGGATTGTTTTCTTAATTTCACTTTCTGCTGCTTCATTATTAGTGTATTGGAATGCAGCAGATTCTGTACAGTGATTTGTATCCTGCAACTTTACTGAGTTAATTTATCAGTCTTCAAGCTAGTTTTGCATATATAGCATATTATCTCCAAATAGTGACAGTTTTACTTCTTCCTTCCCAATTTGGATGCCTTTTATTTCTTTGTGTTGTCTAATTGCTTTCGCTAGAACTTTCAGTACTGTGCATATCCTTGTCATGTTGTTGACCTTAGGGGAAAAGCTATCAGTCTTTTATTGTTGAGTATGGTGTTGGCTATGACTTTTTCATATAAGGCCTTTATTACATTGAGTTATATTCCCTCTACACCTGTATTGCAGAGGGCTTTTATACGTATATGGATGTTGTACTTAGTCATATGCTTTTTATCCTTTCTGTTTTGAAGTGATAATATCATGTTGATTGTTTCACAAATATTAAACCATTTTTTTATTCTGGGAATAAATCCCTCTTGATTGTGGTGTATGATTATTTTAATATGTTTTAGATTCAGTTTGCTAATACTTTTCTGAAAATTTTTGCATTTATATTCATGAGAGATACTGGTCTGTAGGTCTCTTTTTTTGTGGTGTCTTTATTGGCTCTGGTATTACAGTGACACTGGCCTCATAGAATGAATTTGAAAGTTTTTCTTCTTCTTTCTTGTATTTTTGAAATAATTTGACAAGAATAGGTATTAACTCTTTTTTATACATTAGGTAGAATTCACCTGTGAAGCGGTCTGGTCCTGTACTTTTAGTTTTTTGGATGTTTTTTGATTACTGATTCAATTTCATTCCTTCTAATTGGTCGGTTCAGATTTTTTATCTTCCTCATGTAGTTTTAATACCTTATACACTCCTATGAATTATCCATTTCTTCTAAGTTGATTTGTTGGCATGTAGGTTTTCATATTATTGTTATAATTGTATATATTTCTGTGGTGTTGGTTATTTCTCCTCTTTTATCATTGATTTTGTTTATTTAGGGCCTCTCTTTTCTGATGAATCTGGCTAGAGATTTATCAATTTTCTTGATCTGTTTCAAAGAACCAGTTCCTGGTTTCATTCATATGTTATCTTATTTTTTTAGTTTCTATATCATTTATTTCTGTTCTAATCTTTGTTATATACTTTCTTTGCTGTTTGGGGGTTTTGTTTGTTCTTTTTCTAGTTCTTTAGGTATAGGCATAAGATTAAGTTGTTTGAGACTCTTCTTCAGATAGACCTGTTTTGCTGTATTCTTAACTCATAGGACAGCTTTTGCTGCTTCCCAAAGATTTTGGATGATTATGTTCTCATTTTCACTTATTTCCATATATTTATTATTTCCTCTTTGATTTCTTGCTTGACCCATTCACTGTTTTAGTAGCATGATATTTAACTTTCATAGATTTGCCCTATTTCCAGATTTTTTCTGGTGATTGATTTCTAGTTTCATACCATTGTGTTCAGACAAGATAACATGGTATGACTTTGATCTATTAATGTATTACCTTCAGTTATTTCCTTTTTGTTTCTTATTAGATGTTTTATGTATCTGGGTGCTCCTATTTTCAGTGCATAAATAGTTACAGCTGTTATATCTTCTTGGATTTTCCCCTTTATTATTATATAGTGTTCTCCTTTGTCTCTTATTAGAGTCTTTTTTATTTATTTATTTATATATATATATATATATTTTTTTTTTTTTTTTGAGAGACAGAGACAGCGTGAGCAGGGGAGGGTCAGGGAGAGAGGGAGATACAGAATCTGAAGCAGGCTCCAGGCTCTGAGCTAGCTGTCAGCACAGAGCCTGACGCGGGGCTCGAACCCACGAACCGTGAGATCATGACCTGAGCCGAAGCCGGATGCTTAACCGGCTGAGCCACCCAGGTGCCCCTAGAGTCTTTGTTTTAAAGTCTGTTTTGCCTGATACAGGTATTGCTACCTCAGCTTTCTTTTGACATCCTTTTGCATGATGTTTCTCCATCCCCTCACTTTCATTCTTGAGGTGTCTTTAGATCTCTGAAGTGAGTCTCTCATAGTCAGCAGATAGATGGGTCTTGATTTTTTATCCACTCTCTCATCCTGTGTCTTTTGATTGAAGCATTTAATCCATTACATTCAAATACATTAATATGTATTTATTGCCATTTTGTTACTTGTTTTGTGGTTGTTTCTGTAGCTATACTCTGATCCTTTCTTGCTCTGTCATGGTTTGTTGGCCTTCTTTAGGTATATTTGGATTCCTTTCTCTTTATTCTTTGCATATCTATTACTGGTTTTTGAGTTGTGGTTACCATTAGGTTTATATCTTCTGCTTATATTCTGTATTAACTTGATGATCACTTAATTTTGAACCCCTTCTTTACTACTCTGCCATTTTAGTATATGATGTTATATTTTACATCTTTTTATTTTATGATTCCTTTCATTTTTTACAGAAATATTTTACTGCTTTTGTGTTTTTTACTTTTCATACTGTGATTTATGGTCTTTCATTCCCAGAGAGACTCCTTTAATACTTCTTAAAGGGTTGGTTTAGTGGCCATGAACTTTTTTCATTTTTGTTTGTCTGAAAAATTCTGGGGGCACCTGGGTGGCTCAGTCAAGTGTCTGACTCTTGGTTTTGGCTCAGGTCATATCTCACGGTTTGTGAGTTCAAATCCCACTCTGGACTCTGCACTGCTGGTATGGAGCCTGCTTAGGATTCTCTTCCACTCTTCCTCTTTCTCGGTCCTTCCCCTGCTCACTCGTACTCTCTCTCTCAAAATAAATAAACTTAAAAAAAGAAGAGAAAAGCACTGTCTTTGCTTCTATTCCAAATGATAGCCTTACTGATTAGAATATTCTTGGCTGCAGATTTTTCCCTTTCAGCACTTTGAATACTTCATATCACTCGCTTCTGACCTGGAAAGTTTCTGCTAAAAATCCACTGATAGTCTTATGGGTTTTCCCTTTTATGTAACTGTTTTCTTTTCTCTTGCTGCTTTTAATATTTTTTTCTTAATTGCTACTTTCTGCCATTTTAATTATTATGTGTCTTGCTGTGGACCTCCTTGGATTCAGTTTTTGGGGAGATCTCTGTGCCTCTTGGATCTGGATATCTGTTTCCTTCCCCAGATTAGGCAACTTTTTAGCCATTATTCCTTCAAATAAATTTTCTACCCCCTATTCTCCCTTTTCTTCTTCTGAGATCCCTATAATATAAATATTACATTTGATGGAGTCACTGAGTTCCCTAAGACTTCTTAATTTGCATAATTCTCTTTCCTCTCCTTTGCTCAGTTTAATTTCTTTCCATTATTCTGTCTTCCAGGTCATTACTTTATTACTCTGCTTCATCTGCAAGGTAAATAAATAGCCTGCTATTTATTCCTTCAGGTGTATTTTTAATTACATTTGTATACTTGAGCTCTTGTTCTTTATCTCTATGTTGAGGGTCTCATTGATGTTCTCCACTCTTTTCTCAAGTCCATTGAGTATCTTTATGATTATTAATTTTTTTACCATTTATTCATTTTTGAAAGAGAGAGCATAAGCAGGGGAGGAGCAGAGAGAGAGGGAGACACAGAATCTGAAGCAGGCTCCAGGCTCTGAGCTGTCAGCACAGAGCCCGACATGGGGCTCAAACCCACAAACCATGACATCATGACCTGAGCCAAAGTTGGACGCTTAACTGACTGAGCCACCCAGGCGGCCCATCTGATTTTTTTTTTTAAGTTTATTTTGAGAGAGACAGATACAGTGTGAGTGGCAGAGGGGTAGAGAGAGAGAATCCCAAGCAGGCTCTGCACTGTCAGTGCAGAGATCAACGTGGGGCTCGAACTCCTAAAACCACGAGATCATGACCTGAGCTGAATCCAAGAGTCAGACGCTTAACTGACTGAACCACCCAGGCCACCCAGTCATTTTTGTTAATGTTTGTTTATTTATTTTGAAAGAAAGAGTGCTCACACATGAGCTCAGGAGGGGCAGAGAGAGAATCCAAAGCAGGCTCCATGCTGTTAGTCCAGAGCCCTATGTGGAGCTCAAATTCACGAACTATGAGATCATGACCTGAGCCGAAATCAGGAGTCAGACCCTTAGCCTACTGAGCCATCCAGGTGTCCCATGAGATCACTACTTTAAATTCTCCATCAGGCATATTACTTTTGTCCATTTGGCTTAGCTCTCTTACTGTGGTTTGATTTTTTTTTTTTAAAGATTTATTTTAGAGAGAGCGCACGTGCACATGATTAGGGGAGAGGCAGAGAGAGAGAGAAGGAGACACAGAATCTAAAGCGGGCTCCAGGCCCCGAGCTGTCAGCACAGAGCCTGATGTGGGGCTCGAACTCATGTACTGTGAGATCATGGCCCGAGCCGAAGTCGGACGCTCAACCAACTGAGCCACCCAGGCGCCCCTGATTTATTTTTTCATGTGAGAGAGGTTTCTCTTCTTCCTCATTCTGTTTTTCTGTGTTGTTTCTGTGTGTTGGGAAGGTCAGCTACTTCTCTTGTTCTTAACAGTAATAGTCTTATGAAGAAGAGGTTCTGTGGTGCCCTGTAGTGCAGTGTCTTCTGTTCCCCAGGGCCTTGCAATTCAGAGAGTGTTTCCTTTGTGTGTGTTCTCTGCTGTTGAATCTTGACCTCTTTTGCCTTCAGTCCAGTTGTTTGCAGAGGCTGTCTTTGCCTATTGTGGACAGCATTTGGTTCCCAACATTTTAACAAAGCATATAGTGGTCTGCTTGCAAAATGAGACCTGGCCCCCACAGGAACTGAGGTTTCACAAAACGTGTGGATCCGGTGATGTGTTGGCAGAATTTGCACCAGACTTCTCAGGGAGAGGGATGGCAGCTCTGGGACTGAAGCAGATGTGACTGCGAAGGGCAGATCTACTAAAGTGCAGGGGGTGAATGAAGCGGGGCTTGGTATAATCAAATTAGGTAATGACTGCCAGCTTCACTAGTTCCCACAGGTGGCCGTTGTTTATGCTGGGGGGCAGGGGGAGGGAAATGGTGCCTGCCGGCTCCTTTGCTCCTGGAGGAGTTTCCCTGTGAGCCCTGTGTCTCAGGACCATGCTCTGAAGTGAACAAATCACTTTCTCTCATGTCTGTTCCTGGTGTTTTTCAAACTGCTGGTTCTACACTATTGTCTGCCTGTGCTGTTTGTTGTGCTGTCTCTTTAAGGGCACAGACTCGGCTTCCTAATGCCCTCCGGGCTCTCCCAGAACTGAGCCTTCTTATCTTTAAAATTCTAGGCTTTAATCCTCACTGGTTGTTAGAACTCACAAAATTCAATCCCTCTCACTTTTAAAGGCAAGTATTATGACGATTTGTCCTCTACATTTATGGCCTCCTTTCATGCGAGTCTAGTTTTTGCCCTTCTCTACACCACTGGCTCTCTCCCCACCACAGATGGCCACAGTCCGTTTTACTTTCACACCACATCTTTGCCTTTCCTACTTTCTTCATTGTGGCCTCCTCTCTACGTTTAGTTGCGGAATTTGTTCTGCCAGTCTTTGAATCATTGTCTGGATTATTTACACTGACGTGAGTTTTAATCTAGTTGTATCCATGGGACAAGGCGAGCTTAAGGTCCTCCTACCCTGTCCTCTTCCCAGCCAACCCTCCACATTTCTCCCTTTTGATCAAGTTTCTTTGAAAATATCACTGATAAGGGCTCTTGGGTGGCTCATTCACTTAAGCATCCAGATTCTTGATCTCAGGGTTATGAGTTCAAGCCCCACATTGAGCTCCGCACTGTGCATGAAGCCTACTTAAAAAAAAAAAAAAGTATCACGGATCAAGTCAGGTTTTCCATATTCAGTGTGTTTATCCCTCAGAATCTGGAAGGACCTTTCCAGATTGTCATGGGTAATATCAGAAAGAATGTGCATGGCAGTTGGAAACTACTTAAAGCCACATTTGATTAGCTAGGAAAGTTAAGAGGAAGAAACTCTGAGGTACTCCCACTTAAAGTCCCAATCTTCTTTAGGTTCTAAGTGTTACAGATCATCTCAAAGTGTTGGGCCAACATCACTTTATTGGGTACACTTTTTTTTTTTTTAAGTTCAATAGGGAAAAAATACATGAAATTTAAAATAATTTACACAAAACAGAAGTAACAACTCCAAATCGTATAATGGTTCCAAACCAGATTCCAAACCAGGACTCTTGGTCTGAAAGTAGCCATGTGAAATATTTATTGGCACTTATGCCAACTTAGGGGAGAAGGGTTCTCTCTGTGAAGGCAAATCTAGACTCGTGTATGCCTCCTTTCCAGAAGTCGCCACTTAAAGCAACCATGAAAATGCAATAGTAGATATTGCCCACTGAAAGAATTAACCAAGTACATTTTGGAAGGTACAGTGCAGGTATAATCATGAAGCAAAAGCCGGTGAACTTTTTGCAAAATAGCAAAACTTGACAGTTTTAAAATAGTATTATCTCAGAAGTGTTTAGAACCAAATGTGCTATTAATAATACAGTCAGTAAGTTTGCAAAATCAGAGACCATTAACCTGGATAAGAATCTAAAGTCAGTTAATAGTTTAGATGAACTAAAACTTCTGAACCTTCTGACCCTTCGAAAAAGCAAGTAAAAAATTAATTTGTCCTGGGATTGTGATAAGGCTTTTTCCTAAAGGCCATAATCAAAAGAAGAAGAAAATGCAGATAAGCCCCTTGTCTTTCCATGAGAGAGAAGAAGAAAGAGTGAGAAAAAGGTATTCAGCCTAGTCCAGACACCTTGGGAAAACTGTGTCATCAGATGTCATCTGCTTCAGTTTCATGAAATCTGTACTTTCAGGTCACCAGATGATGTACAGGCCCAGTCAGGGTTTGGTGCTTTGTTTGTTTGTTTTTTAATGTTTGTTTATGTTTGAGAGAGAGACAAAACAAGTGGGGGAGGGGCAAAGAGAAAAGGAGACACAGAATCCGAACCAGGCTCCAGGCTCCAAGGTGTCAGCACAGAGCCCGATGCAGGACTCAAACTCACAACTATGAAATCATGACCTGACCCAAAGTCAGATGCTTAACTGACTGAGCCACCCAGGCGCCCCTAGTGCTTTCTTTACATATGTTACATGAACCAAAAGTCTATTCCCTGGAGTTTGGAGGCATAAGGATTGGTTTATAGTTCCTGATAAGAGCCTTTCTGGCAAGATAGAAGAGTATGTGGAGGTCCCTTTTCCAACAGACAAAATCCTCAGTTTGCAAGGTGTGATGCTTAAGGTCTTTGTCTCCCCCAAAGTGCACTCTGAAAAACATGGTACCAAAACATGGTTATTTTTGATAGAAACAATTAGGTCTTTAAAGTGTTGAAGTATATTTTCTCTCTTTTTTTAATGTTTATTTATTTATTTTGAGAGAGAGAGAGAGCACATGTGAGCAGGGGAAGGGCAGAGAGAGAGAGAGGAAGATAGGGATCCAAGCAGGCTCCATGCTCAGCACAGAGCTCAAAACTGAGATCATGATCTGAGCCAAAATGAAGAGTTGGATGCTTAACGGATTGAGCCACCCAGGCACCCCTATTTTCTTTTATTAACAGTGGGTCAGAGAAGGCAAGAGCCAAGTGTATTGGACATCCTGTAACTATCTCAGAGAGTGAGAGGTTTTGCTCAAGGTTTTTGGAGGGTCTCTGCAAATTGTTGAGTCTTACCAGTGCCCTGACTTGTGAGTAACTCTGAGGATTAAGGATGATATGCACAATGAAAGTATTCTAAAACTGGCCAAACAGCATAGATTTGTCCACCTAGCCAGTAAAAAGGATTCCCCAGTCACTGTGAAATTTGAGAGGGGTTCCCAGGTAGGGATAATCTCAGAATTTTAGCCACAGAAACATTATTGCCTTGTCTACAAAGGAAAGCTTTGATCCAGTGAGAAAACATGTAAACCAGGACTAAACCATTTACCCATGAGAAGGACAAGTTGTATGAAACCCATTTTCACAAACAGGCTTCCCTGGAATATACTTTGGAAAAGTGGGACAAGTGAGTTAGGCACTCTTTTTGCAGCCTTATTAACTTTTCCTCACCAATATTGGTTGATGAATGCTATTATTTTATCAGTAGACCACAGGTTTAAAGCATATACAGAGCTAAGTATTAGGAAACTTAGAACTACTGGTAAGAACAGATTGTTATTTACTCCAAACCAAAGTTGTCTTTTTATCAAGCCAATAATTATTACATTTCAAATACTGTTCCTGCTTGCCTGGGGCCAATTGTTAGATATCACTTGTTTGTTTTTACAAATTATCATTTGGGATAATATCCCTGTGGACCTTGACAGAGGTTTGGCTATTGGTCTCTTTGAGTGCAGCATTTTTGGTACAGGTATCGAGTTGGTTTCCTTTGACCTCTAAGGGGGTTAAGTCTAGAATGTGTAGGAACCTTTATAATAGCTAGAGCTATTGACAAAAGTATGATATCTGATAAAATTTGGACATAAGTCATTTTTATTTTCATTTTTATTTTCATTGGAGGTAAGGACACCTTGTTGTTTCTATAATATTCCAAAGTCATGAGCTCTCCCAAAAGTATACCAGCTGTCTGTATAAACGTTTATAGCTTTGCCCTTGATTAAGGTACAAGCTCAAGTAAGGATGTGTACCTCAGCTTCTTGGGTTAAAGTAGTCAAAGGTTAAAGGTGCCACATCAGTGACTTCAAAAGGAGTATGCAGTAATATACCAAGCACAGTATTTACCATTTTTATCCTTTAAATAAGAACCATCAGTAAGCCATGAAAAATCTTCGTTGATTAAAGGAGTTTCCTGTAAATGGTCACAGGGAATCAAAAGTTGAGCTGAGAGCATTGAGTAGTCTTGAAGGATTTCATCCATGAAGGAGGGGAGAAGAACACGGTTAAGGCTGCTGCAATGAGAAAGAGTTACATGAGGAGCGGTTAGCAGGAGGATTTCATATGAGGTGAGCAAGAGTGTGAAGAATTCAAGAGGGCTTTTGGTGCACAGGGCACAAGGATGCATGAAGGGAAACCCCTATTTCATCAGTGACCTTAACTAAAACAGTGGCAGAAATGGCTCTGAGGCAAGGGGGGGATATCTCTGTGCCACAGTGTCTAGTTGGCTTTAATAATGTGTGGATCCATGATGGTCCTCGTGTTTTGGGATGAGTACTCCAAGGGCCTCCCCTTCCCTCTCACATATAAAGGTAAAAGGAGAAGTTGATAATTAGGATGTCCAAGAGAAAGGGGCTTTATTAGGCTTTAAGTTCTCAAAGGCCATGTCATCTTTCCAAATAACAGGCTTATGTTTGTCACTTTTTAATAAGGCGTGTAAAAGTTTGGAATTCAGTTTTGACAGTAGCCAGCCAATCCAAGAAAGCCTTATAATTACTGCTTAGTTTTAGATTGGGGGAAATTCAGGATGCCTTGAAGTCTACCTAGATCCAAATGTAGTCCTTATTTTGAGATCAGTTGCCTAAATGTCTAACCTGAGTTTGAGCAAACTGCAGTTTTTCCTTGGAGATTTTATGTCCCTTTAAGGCCAGAGAAGCATATCATCTACATTTTATAAAATAGAACCTGCAGAAAACTTGATATCCAAATCAGCTTTTAGGATTGTGAAAAAGAAGTACTGTCTGTGAAACCCTGGAGAATTACTGTCCCATGTATTTCCATTCTTTCCAAATGAAAGCAAAAAGATACAGGCTATCCCCATCAACTCTAATACTAAAAATGTACTTTTTAAGTTGATTACAATGAAAAATTTTCTTTCATTAGTAATGGATTCCAGTAGCATATGGGGGTTAGGAACAACAGAGTACCAAGGGATAGCAGTGTTATTTATTGTTCAGAGATCCTAGAAAAACCTCCCATCTTTAGGTGTTGGTAAAGTACCTTCCAGGTAAAGTACTTACTACAGGGAATAGGGAGGGGGGATAGTGAGGCCTGGGTCTTGTAATCTTGTATTACACATTTGAATCCTGAAAGGGCTTCTTTACTTATCATGTATTGATTAATTATAGGATGAGGTTTGGAGAACTCTATTTGAATCTTGATGGAAAGTTCATTGTAGAGTCTGCCAATATCACTTAGGATTTTGCCCATAAAGAGGCTGGTAGCTGATTCAATAGGAACAAATAAGAGATGTCAAAGGTCATTTAGTTCCTCTGCTTGGCTATTTTGATTATTAATGTCAAATTCTAAAATTATTTCCGTCTCTTGGGATAAAGAAGTTCTAACATGAGATATTTATCTAAGAAATCTAGGCCCAGTAAATGAATAGGGGTGTAATAACTAAGGAAAAAAAACCTAGACAAAAGGGAATAGGTTCAGAGATAGGAACCTGATGAGGTTTATTAGAGACCCCCACTATTTGAACTATTTTACTACTCTGAGGTAGGAGCTGCTTTGTAGCAGTGGGTGGATGACAGAGAGTATAGCGCTGCTGTCTATATGAAGAGAGAGATTTATTCCCAATCTGGAGGGAGATTTTCCAAAGCTGATTAAGAGGGAAGAATCCCTGCAGTTCCTCAGAGCCCAATCATTGGGAAGTAGGAGGTCATTAGAAAGAGTGACTCGAGGGCTGAAGGTGCCCAGAGAGCTTAAGTTTATAATAACTTTTGTTGTTGTTGTTAACTGCCCTGGCTCTTTGCAATAATAGCAGAAACTAGATTTATTTTGGGGGGAGGGGTGTTCAGGGCCTTCATTTGCCAGAGTTGAAAACTGATCATTTTAGCAGTCTGTCTTATAGGTGACTCACCTAGAATGCAGGTGAGCAGGTTTGCCACGTTATCTAAATCTGGGGTGGGCGATTTACCATTTCATCCTGGTCCTTTTTTTTTTTTTAATATAATTTATTGTCCAATTGGCTTACATACAACACCCAGTGCTCATCCCAACAAGTGCTCTCCTTAATGCCCATCACACAATTTTCCTTCTCCCCCACCCCTCATCCACCCTCAGTTCTCTGTATTTAAGAGTCTCTTGTGGTTTACTTCCCTCCCTCTCTGTTTGTAACTATTTTCCCCACTCCCTTCCCCCATGGACTTCTGTTAAGTTTCTCAAGATCCACATATGAGTGGAAAACATAATGGTATCTGTCCTTCTCTGACTGACTTATTTCACTCAGCAAAATATCTTCCGGTTCCATCCATGTTGCTGCAAAAGGCAGAATTTCATTCTTTTCATTGTCAAATAGTATTCCATTGTGTATATAAACCACATTCTCTTTTACCATTCATCAGTTGATTGACATTTAGGCTCTTTCCATAATTGGGCTGTTGTTGAAGGTGCTGCTGTAAATATTGGGGTACATGTGTCTCTATGCTCAGCACTCCTGTATCCCTTGGGTATATTCCTAGTAGTGCTGTTGCTGGGTCATAGGGTAGTTCTATTTTTAATTTTCACAGGAACCTCCATACTGTTTTTCAGAGTGGCTGCACCAGTTTGCATTCTCACCAGTAGTACAAGAGAGTTCCCGTTTCTCCACATCCTCACCAGCATCTAGTTTCCTGATTTGTTCATTTTAGCCATTCTGACCAGCGTGAGGTGGTATCTCAATGTGGCTTTGATTTGTATTTCCCTGATGATGAATGACATTGAGCATCTTTTCATGTGTCTGTTGGCCACCTGGATGTCTTCTTTGGAGAAGTGTCTGTTCATGTCTTCTGCCCATTTCTTTCCTGGATTATTTGTTTCTCAGGTGTGGAGTTTGGTGAGTTCCTTATAGATTTTGGATACTACCCCTTTATCCGATATGTCATTTGCAACCATTCCATCGGTTGCCTTTTAGTTTTGTTGATTATTTCCTTTGCAGTGCAGAAGCTTTTTATCTTGATGAGGTCCCAGTAGTTCATTTTTGCTTTTGAATCCCTTGCGTTTGGAGATGTGTCAAGTAAGAAATTGCTGAGGCTGAGATCAAAGAGGTTGTTTCCTGCTTTCTCCTCTAGGGTTTTGATGGTTTCCTGTCTCACATTCAGGTCCTTCATCCATTTTGAGTTTATTTTTGTGTACAGTGTAAGAAAGTGGTCTAGTTTCATTTTTCTGCATGTTGCTGTCCAGTTCTCCCAGCACCATTTGCTAAATAGACTGTCTTTTTTCCATTGGATACTCTCTCCTGCTTTGTCGAAGATTAATTGGCCATACATTTGTGGGTCCAATTCTGGGTTCTCTATTGTATTCCATAGGTCTAAGTGTCTGTTTTTTTCCCCAATACCATACTGTCTTGATGACTACGGCTTTGTAGTAGAGGCTAAAGTCTGGGATTGTGATGCTTCCCGTTTTGGATTTCTTCTTCAATATTACTTTGGTTATTCGGGGTCTTTTGTGTTCCGTACAAATGTTAGGAATGTTTGTTCAAGCTTTGAGAGGAATGCTGGTGCAATTTTGATTGGGATTGCATTGAATGTGTAGATTGCTTTGGGTAGTGTTGACATTTTAACAATATTTATTCTTCCAATCCATGAGCATGGAATGTTTTTCCATTTTTTTTTTTTTGTCTTCTTCAATTTCCTTCATTAGCTTTCTATAGTTTACAATGTACAGATCTTTTACCTTTGGTTATGTTTATTCCTAGGTATTTTATGGTTCTTGGCACAATTGTAAATGGGATCAGTTTCTTTCTCTTTCTATGGCTTCATTATTGGTGTATAAAAATGCAACCGATTTCAGTACATTGATTTTGTACCCTGCGACTTTGCTGAATTCATGAATCAGTTCTAGTAGGCTTCTGGTGGAGTCTGTCGGGTTTTCCATGTAGAGTATCATGTTATCTGCGAAAAGTGAAAGTTTGACTTCATCTTTAGTGGAGTACTAAAGTTTCCTGATGCCTTTTATTTCATTTCGTTGTCTGATTGCTGATGCTAGGACTTCAACACTATGTTAAACAACAGTGATGAGAGTGGACATCCCTGTCGTGTTCCTGATCTCAGGGGGAAAGCTCTCAGTTTTCCCCATTGAGGTGATATTAGCTGTGGGCTTTTCATAAATGGCTTTTATGATATTTATATATGTTCCTTCTATCCCGAATTTCTTGAGGGTGTTAAGAAAGGATGCTGTATTTTATCAAATGCTTTTTCTGCATCTATTGACAGGACTGTATGGTTCTTACCCTTTCTTTTCTTAACATGATGTATCACATTGATTGATTTGCGAATATTGAACTACACCTTCAGCCCAAGAATGACTTCCACTTGATCATGGTGAATAATTCTTTTTATATGCTGTTGAATTCGACCTGCTAGTTAGTATCTTGTTGAGAATTTTTGTATCCGTGTTCATCGGGGATATTGGCCTGTAGTTTTTCCTTTTTTGTGGGGTGTCTCTCTGGTTTGGGAATTAAGGTAATGCTGGCTTCATAGAATGAGTCCGGACGTTTACCTTCCATTTCTATTTTTTTAACAGCTTGAGAAGGATAGGTATTAACTGTGATTTAAATGTCTGGTAGAATTTCCCAGGGAAGCCATCTGGTCCAGGACTCTTATTTGTTGGGAGATTTTTGATAACTGATTCAATTTCTTCACTAGTTATGGGTCTGTTCCAATTTTCTATTTCTTCATGTTTGAGTTTTGATAGTTTGTGGGTGTTCAGGTGTTTGTTCATTTCTTCAGCATATAATTTTTCATAGTATTTGCTGATAATTGCTTGTATTGCTGAGGTATTGGTTGTGATAAAATCACGAGTAAAAATGGATTTATCTATTTGGGTCCTCTTTCTTTGAGATGTCTGGCTAGAGGTTTATCAGTTTTGGGGGTTTTTTGGATATTATATTTTATTTCTGCTCTGATCTTTATTATTTCTCTTCTGCTGCTGGGTTTGTGGTTTCTTTCTTGTTCTGTTTCTAGTTCCTTTAGGTGTACCATTAGATTTTGTATTTGGGATTTTTCTTGTTTCTTTAGATAGGCCTGCATTGCAATGTATTTTCCTCTTTAGGACTACCTTTGCTGCATCACAAAGGGTTTGGATTGTTGTGTTTTCATTTTCATTTGTTTCCCTATGTTTTTTAATTTCTTCTTTAATTGCGTGGTTGGTCCATTCGTTCTTTAGTAGGATGTTCTTGAACCTCTGTGCATTTCAAGGTTTTCCAGACTTTTTCCTGTGGTTGATTTCAAGTTTCATAGCATTATGATCTGAAAGTGTGCATGGTATGAGCTCAATTCTTTGATATTTATTGAGGACTGCTTTGTGACCCAGTATGTGATCTATCTTGGAGAATGTACCATGCACACTAGAGAAGAAAGTGAATTCCACAGCTTTGGGATGTAGAGTTCTAAATAGGTCTGTCAAGTCCATCTGGTCCAATGTGTCGTTCAGGGCCATTGTGTCTTTAGTGATTCTCTGTCTAGGTGATCTATCCATTGCTCTAAGTGGAGTACTAAAGTTTCCTGCAGTTAGCACATTCTTATCAATAAGATTGCCTATGTTTGTGATAAGTTGTATTATATATTTGGGTGCTCCCGAATTCGGTGCATAGACATTTATAATTGTTACCTCCTCTTGATGGATAGACCATGTAATTATTATATAATGCCCTTCTTCATCTCTTTTACAGCCTTTAGTTAATATCTAGTTTGTCTGATACAAGTATGGCTATTCCAACTTTCTTTGGACTTCCAATAGCATGAGAGATGGCTCTTTATCCCCACACTTTCAATCTGAAGGTGTCCTCAGGTCTAAAATGAGTCTTTCATGTAGACAGCAAATAGATGGGTCTTGGTTTTTTATCCATTCTGCTACCCTGTGTCTTTTGATTGGAGCATTTAGTCCTTTTAAATTCAGTGTTATTGAAAGATACAGGTTTAGAGTCATTGTGTTCTCTGTAGGATTCATGATTGTAGTGATGTCTCTGGTCCTTTGTGTTCCTTGTAACATTTCCCTCAGAGAGTCCCCCTTAGGATCTCTTGTAGGGCTGGTTTAGTGGTGATGAATTCCTTCAGTTTTTGTTTATTTGGGAAAACCTTTATCTCTGCTTCTATTCTGAATGACAGGCTTGCTGGATAAAGGGTTCTTGGCTGCATATTTTTCCTGTTCATCACATTGAAGATTTCCTGCCATTCCTTTCTGGCCTGCTAAGTTTCAGTAGATAGGTCTGTTACTACCCTTATGTGCCTACCTTTGTATGTTAAGGTCCATTTATCCCTAGCTGCTTTCAGAATTCTCTTATCATCTTTGTATTTTGCCAGTTTCACTATGATATGTCGTGCTGAAGATTGATTCAAGTTACGTCTGAAGGGAGTTCTCTGTGCCTCCTGGATTTCAATGTCTGTTTCCTTCCCTGGGTTGGAGAAGTTCTCAGCTATGATTTCTTCAAGTATCCCTTTAGCCCATTTCTCTTCTGGAATTTCTGTGATACATATGTTGTTCTGTTTGATTGCGTCACTCAGTTCTCAAATTCTCCTTTTGTGCTCCTGGATCAATTTATCTCTCTTTTTCCATAATTTTATCTTCTAATTCACTTATTCTCCCCTCTGCCTCTTCAGTCTGCACTGTGGCCACCTCCATTTTATTTTGCACCTCATTTATAGCATTTTTTAATTCATTGTGCCTATTTTTAAGATCCATGATCTTTGTAGCAATGGAGTCTCTGTTGTCTTTGATGCCTTTTTCAGGCCCAGCGATTAATTTTATGACTATTTATCTAAGTTCTTGTTTAGTTATGTTGCTTATATCTGTCTTGATCAATTCTTTAGTGTCACTTTTTTCTAGAATTTCTTTTGAGGAGAATTCTTTCAGAATTCTCTTTTTATCCTTGGAAGGATAAAAAGGATCATTTTGGCTAGCTTTCTGTCTCTTGTAAAGTTTTAAAAGCTTGTTATGTGCTCTGCACCTGCGAGTTCTGCTATATTACAGGAGGCTCATACACTTTCCAGGGCCTGGCTGTTCAGCAGGTTATTTTGAAGAGTGTCACTTGCTCTCTTTTGTTGTGACTTTGGTTTGTACCTTCAAGTAGCCCTAGAGTTAATCCAGGCAATGCAGCAGTGCTGGTCTGGTGGAGGGGGCCATCTGTTCCCGCAGCATCTATCCAGCTCCAGTAGATAAGCAGCTACCCAGCGCAGATTGGCGTGGTTTGGTGTAGGTGGATCCCGCCTCCTCTGTGGGCCCTGCAGACCAATCCCTGAGGCCCTGCCTTGGCGGTTGTGGGGAGAAAAATGGTGACTGCCCAGTCCCTTTTTCAGGACCAGGTTTTCCAAATCATTCCTTTGGATCCGTCCTCACTCTGCCATGGGCGCAGACGAGGTGGGCCGTCTCCCATACCCCATACTTAGGTGCGTTTTAAGTTCCCCTTCTGTGTGTGTTAATGATGCCACCTGAAATGTAATCCCACGAGCCACAGCACTTCAGGGCAGGGGTCCGGTTCCTCCTGATATCACCTGCGCCCCCGAAGTACCACCGAACCCGGAGGGGACTCCCCTCATCCCCAGGCATGGGAACAGGGCAACCAGCCCCAGTCCAAAGAAAGCCCTGCAGTTAGAGATGGTTTTATAGTATTCCTCTCCATCCCGGTCCGAGGTTTTTCTCTTGTCCAGATGCAGTCCTGTGCTTCCCCAGCCTCTCTTTCTCTTCCCTTTGTCTCTCCACAGAAGGGGATCCCTCCCCTCTGTTTGTTTTCTCTCTCCCAGTCGCAGTCATGCACCTGTGTGGCCCGTCAGGTTGTCCCGGTGGGTCCCTGGAAGCGACTCTGTCTCTTTGCCTCCCAGACTCTTGGGGTTCAAAATCCTTTGGCTTCAACACTACTTTGAGAGAGGAGGGAACTTCGGATCCCTCTACTTCACCATGTTGGCCCCTCTCCTGGTCCTTTTAATTAAAGGAGAAATTCCCAGTTTAGACCATTAAGAATCATAGAGTTAAATGCTACCTGAGTGGACTTAACATCTAAAGAAAGATCATATTTTCTTTAAAGACACTTTGGAGTCAATTGTAATAGTCATGAACAAGTTCATCAAGCTTTTGTGTGCCAGCCTGAGTTTTGTTTCAGTCAACAGGCTTAGGAAGAGCTATTGTAATTGTTTGGTGGAAATGTCCAACAAGTGTTCTAGCATCTTAAAAAGTTAGATGTTTGTTTTTCAAAATACCCTTCAGGATACAGTGTTTGGCCTGGTTCTCACCAACAAGCACATGGAATAATTGGTATAAATCTGAGAAACCAAGGTGATAAGTTTGAGTAACTCTGTTGAATTCTTCAGCAAACTTGTTGGGGTGTTCAGTCACTTTAGGGAACTTTTTAACTATGGCTCACAATTCAGCCTTAGTCCAGGGGACATCAAGGAACTTGAGGTTTATTTAGTTCCTCAGAAAACTTAACTTCAAAGAAGCAGATTTTAATAGGTTCGGGAGAGGAGGGAAGCAGAGCGATGAAAAGGAAAGGGCAAGTTCAGCAGAAAGAACAGAAAAAATGTTGCCAGAGGTGGGTCCTGAGCACAAGATGGGTGCAAATGGAGGGAGGGAGAAAAAGGCCTCAGAAGCCATTTTGATGGCTTTTGTTTTGATGGTTTCAATTGTTTGTCTGCCTCAGTTGATTTGTAAATAGCTTTGCAAAAAGGCAAACTTAGTATCCAGAAAACATCTGGAACCCTTGAGGTACAATTTAAAATAGGCATCCCAGAGAAGCAGAGTTTGACGGACCAACAAAAGTTAAAGGAATTCATGACCACTAAACTAGTCCTACAAGAAATGTTAAAGGTGACTCTGCACAGATAGACCATAAGGAGGAGGAGTAAGAAAACTAGGAAACACAAAAGCAGTATAAATAAGTATATCTATAAAATCAGTCAAGGGATTCACAAAATAAGAGGGTGTAAATTATGAAACCAAATTCCTAAAATGTGGGCAGGAGGGAGAGAAGGGTAAAGAATAGATTCAAATTTAAGTGACCATCAACCTAATATAGATTGTTACATGCAGAAGATATAAAAATATATATACATATAATGGTAACCATGACTCAAAAACCAATAATAGATATGCAAAGACAAAAGAGAAAGGAATCCAAGTATATCACTTAGACCAACTAATCATGAGAAAAAGGAACAGAAAAGTACAAAAACAACCATAAAACAAGTAACAAAATGGTAATAAACACATACCTATCAGTAATTACTTTGAATGCAAACGAAGCAACTCCAATCAAAAGACATAGAGTGATAGAATGGATAAAAATATGCTGCCTACAAGAGATTCATTTCAAACCTAAAGACACCTGCAGAATGAAAGTGAAGGAATAGGGAAATTTTTATCATGCAAATGGATGTCAAAAGAAAGCCCAGGTGGCAATACATGCATCTGACAAAATATGCTTTAAAATAAAGACTATAACAAGAGACAAAGAAAGAAACTATATAATAATAAAAGGAACAATCCAACAAGAAGATATAACAGCTGTAAATATTTATGCACCCAAAATAGGAGCACCCAAAAAGATAAAACTGTTAATAACAAAAAGGAAATAATTGAAGGTAATTAATACATTAATAGCAGTGTACTTAAATTTTTTTTTTAATGTTCATTTATTTTTGAGAGACAGAGTGTGAACCAGGGGAGTCGGAGAGAGAGAGGGAGACACAGAATCCAAAGCAGGCTCCAGGCTCTGAGCTGTCAGCACAGAGCCTGATGTGGGGTTCAAATCCACGAATTGTGAGATCATGACCTGAGCCCAAGTCAGACGCTTAACTGACTGAGCCCCCAGGTGCCCCTAAAGTAGGGCATTTTAACACCCCACTTATATCAACGGACAGATTATCCCAACAGAAAATCAATAAGGAAACACTGGCTCTAAATAACACATTGGGCCAGATAGATTTAACATACATATATTCAGAACATTCCATCCTAGAACAGCAGAATACACATTTTTTAAGTGCACATAGAACATTCCCCAGAATAAATATTAGGCCACAAAACAAGTCTCACATGAAAAAAATTGAAGTCATACCATGCATCTGTTCTGAACACAGTGCTTTGAAACTAAAAATCAACCACAAGAAAAAAATCTGGAAAGAGCACAAATACATGGAGGTTTAATAACATGCTACTAAACAAGAAATTAAAGAGGAAATAAAAAATAACATGGAAACAAATGAAAATACAATCATCCAAAATCTTTGAGATGCAGCAAAAGCTATTCTAAGAGGAAGGTTTATAGCAATACAGACCTATCTCAAGAAGCAAGAAATATCTCAAACAACCTCATCATACCTAAAGGAGCTAGAAAAAGAAGAACAAACAAATCCCAAACCAGTAGAAGGAAGAAGTTTTAAGTATTAGAGCAGAAATAAATGAAATAGTAACTAAAAATACAGTAGGACAGGTCAATGACACCAGGAGCTTGTTCTTTGAAAAGATCAACAAAATAAACCTTTCACCATACTCATCAAAAAGGAAAAAAAAAAAAAAAAGAGGAACTCAAAATCAGCAATGAAAGAGGAGAAATAATAACCAACATCACAGAAATACAAAGGATTATAAGAAAATATTATGAAAAATTATATGCCAACAAATTGGACAACCTAGAAGAAACACACAGATTTCTAGAAACATATATATAACCTCCCAAACTGTCAGGAAGAAATAGAAAATTGGGAGAGACCAAGTACCAGGAATGAAGTTGAATCAGTAATCAGAATCCCTCCCATAAAAAAACGTCCAAGACCAGATGGCTTCACATGCGAATTCTACCAAACATTTAAAGAATTAATACCTAGTCTTCTTAAACTATTCCAAAAATCAAAGATGAAGGAAAGGTTGCATATTCATACTATGAGGCCAGGATTACCCTGATACCAAAACCAGATTAAAATACTACCAAAAAAAAGAACTACCATCCAATGTCTCTGATGAATATAAGTGCAGAAATCCTCAATAAAATATTAGAATCCAACGATACATTTTAAAAATCATTCACAGTCTAGTAGGATTTATTCTGGGGATGCAAGGGTAGTTCAGTATTCCCAAATTAACGTGAGACATCACATCAATAAGGGAAATGATAAAAAGCATATTATCATTTCCACAGATGCAGAGAAAGCATTTGAAAAAGTACATTTATTCATGATAACCCTCAACAAAGTAGGTTTAGAGGGAACATAGTTCAACATAATAAAGGCCATATATGGAAAACCCACAGTGAACATCATACTCAGTGGTGAAAACCTGAGCTTTTCCTTTAAGATCAGGAAAATGACAAAGAGGTCCACTCTCACCACTTACATTCAGCATACTGTTGGAAGTCCTAGCCACAACAGTTAGACAAAAACAAAAAATATCCAAATTGAAAAGGAAGAAGTAAAATGTTCACCGTTTGAAGATAACATGATACTATTATATAGAAAATGCTAAAGTTCCACCAAAAAACTACTACATCTGGTAAGTGAATTCATTAAGGTAACGGGATACCAAATCAATATATAGAAATCCAGGGCACCTAGCCGGCTCAGTCGGTGGAGCATGCAACTCTTGATCTCAGGGTCGTGACTTCAAGCCCCATGTTGGGTGTGGAGCCTACTTAAAATTTTTTTTTCAGAAATCTGTTACATTTCTATAAACATAATGAGGTAGCAGAAGGAATTTAAGGGGAGAAAGACCTTTTAGAGTTGCACTAAAAAATAGTAAAAACCTAGCAGTAAACTTAACCAAGGAAGTGAAAGAACTAAACTCCAAAAACTATGAAACACTGAAAACAAAAAAAACTGTGAGACACTGATGAAAGAAATTGAAGACGACACACACAAATAGACATTCCATTCTCATGGATTGAAAGAACAAATATTGTTAAAGTGTCCATACAACAAAAAGAAATCTACAGATACAATGCAGCCCCTATCAAAATACCTACAGAATTTTTCACAGAACCAAAACAAATTCTAAACTTTGTATGGAACTACAAAAGACCCCAATAGCCAAAGCAGTCTTGAAAAAGAACAAAACTGGAGGTATCACAACCACAGATTTCAAGATATACTACAAAGCTGTAGTAATCAAAGCAGTATGGAACTAGCACAAATATAAACACATATATCAATAGAACATAATAGAAAACCCAAAAATAAACCCATGATTCTATGGTTAATTAATCTTCAACAAAGGAGGCAAGAATGCACAATGGGAAAAAGAGTCTCTTCAACAAATGGTGTCAGGAAGATGGGACAGTTTACATGCAAAAGAATAATACTGGGCTACTTTTTTACACCATACACAAGAAGTAAACTCAAAATGTATTAAAGACTAAATGTGAGACCTGAAACCATAAAAGTCCTAGAAGAGAGCACAGGCAGTAATTTCCCTGACATTAGCTGTAACAGTTTCTAGATAGGTCTACTGAGGCAAGTGAAACAAAAAAATAAACTACACCAAAATAAAAAGCTTCTGCACTGCAAAGGAAACAACCAAGAAGACTAAAAGTCAGCCTGCTGAATGGGAGAAGATATTTGTAAATGACATATATGATAAAGGGTTAGTATCCAAATATAAAGAATTCATACAACTCAACAAATATTCCAATTAAAAAATGGGCAGAAGACATGAACTGACATTTCTCCAGAAAAGACCAACAAGTGGCTAACAGACACATGAAAAGATGCTCAGTATCGCTTATGATCAGGGAATTGCAAATCAAAACCACAATGAGATATCATCTCACATCTGTCAGAATGGCTAAAAACTAAAATACGAACAATAACTTTTGGTGAGTATGTGGAGAAAAAGAAACTTTGGGAATGCAAACTGGTACAGCCATCGTGAAATACCGTATGGAGATTCCACAAAAAATTAAAAATAGAACTACCATATGATCCACTGATTTCACTACTGGATATTTAGCCAAAGAATACAAAAACACGAATTCAAAAAGATACATGACCTCTATGTTTACTGCAACATTATTTACAATAACCGAACTATGAAAGCAATGCAAGTGTCCATCAATAGATGAATGGATAAAGAGGAGGTTGTGTTATATACAATGGAATGTTATTCAGCCATTAAAAAAAAAAATGAAATCTTGCCATTTGCAGCATCATGGGTAGATCTCCAGGGCATAATGCTAAGTGAAATAAGTCAGAGAAAGACACCTACCATATGATTTCACTCATATGTGGAATTTAAGAAACAAAACAAATGAACAAGGAACAAAAGACAGTCCAAACAAAACAGACTGAACTAGAGAGCAAACTGATGGTTACCCGGTGAGGGGGGGGGGGTGCATGAAACAGGTAAAGGGGATTAAGAGTACACTTATCACAGTGAGCACTAATATACAGAATTCATGAATCACTGTATTGTACACCTGAAATTAATATAACACTATGTTAACTATACCAGAATTTTTTAAAATTTTAATAAAAAATAGCCACCCCAGTCCATTATTTGTGTTTTTTTCTGCAAGTCACAGCTTTCTAATTTAATTTTGAGTAAAACAATTTGTGAAGATTAAAAGTTTCCCATGATAGCCATTGAAGTTCAAAATTACTTTTGGCTAACTTTATCCATTTATGGATGCGTAACGACCATAGTTTGTTTTTGTTTTTGTTTGAGAGAGAGAGGAAAACAGCATTCCAAGCAGGCTTCACACTGCGAGCACAGAGTCCTCTATCTAACCCACAAACTGTGAGATCATAACCTGAGCTGAAGACAAGAGTCAGACGCTTAACTGACTGAGCCACCCAAGCACCCCAATAAGAGACCCTATTTTTTTTTTTTTTGAGAGAGAGAGGGAGAGAGAGAGAGCATGACTAGGGGAGGGACAGAGAGAGACAGAGATACAGAACTTGAAGTGGGTCCCAGGCTCTGCGCTATCAGCACAGAGCCCGACATGGGAATTTTTTATTATTGTTTTAGTGAGTGAGTTGGGGAGAGGGGCAGAAGGAGAGAGAGAATCTTAAGCAGGCTCCATGTTCAGTGCGGAGCCTGATGCAGAACTTGATCCTACCACCCTTCAAACCTGAGGTGAAATCAAGAGTTGGATGCTCAACTGACTGAGCCACAGGCACCCCAGAACCATAGATTTTAAACATAAAACCAGCCAGAGTCCCAGAAACAGGAGAAGTAGGGGACCCTCGAGCATTTTGATGACTGTTCTCCCATTTCTTAGAGGCTTTTCTCTAGAGCAGAAAGAAATTTCTAAACAGCACAGTTTCAGGGCGCCTGGGTGGCTCAGTCCGTTAAGCATCCAACTTCGACTCAGGTCATGATCTCACAGCTTGTGAGCTCGAGCCCCGCATCTGGCTCTGTGCTGACAACTCAGAGCCTGGAGCCTGCTTTGGATTCTGTGTCTCCCTCTCTCTGCCCCTCCCCCGCTTGCTCTCTCTCTCTCTCTCTCCCCCAAAAATAAATAATAAGACTTTAAAAATAAAATTAAAAAAAACAAAAAACAGCACAATTTCAACAGGAACAGTCTGATTCCAAAAAGGAGTCAGACCAAAGGCTAGAACAGTTTCAGGAGACACAGTCCAGTTCCAGACAGGAGTCAAGCCAGGGACCAGCAGGGTTTCGTCATGAACAGTCCCAAGTCCTAAAAGGAGTCAGACCAAAGGCCACACAAGTACTCTCAGAGATGGGGGGTGAGGGGGGACAAGGCCTGAAAACAGATTCCAAATGAAGCCTGGAGGCTTAAGCACAAAGCAGGGCACTCAAAATCCAGGAGAAAATTTACCTTCAAACTCTGTTGTTGGCAAGAAGACACCATATCCCAATTGGCTCTGCAGGTGCCATCATTTTTTCTCTCACTAACCTCAGAGTTGTTGAGGGTTTTCACTGGATCTCATTTTTGATCATCAAGTAATGGTAACCTTAAAAATAAAGCTGCCAGGGGCACCTGGGTGGCTCAGTTGGTTAAGCCTCTGTCCCTTGATTTTTGGCTCAGATCATGATCTCACAGTTCATTAGTTTGAGCCCCATGTGGGGCTCCATGCTGACAGCCTGCTTGGGAATCTCTTTTTCCTGCTCTCTCTACCCCTCCCATGTACTCACTCTCTCAAAGTAAACTTTTAAAAATAAGATTGCCAGTTTTTTTACCAGCAAAAACAGGTTAATTTGGTAATACTAGAGAATTGCAGTCCAGGGCAAACAAGATAGGTCAAAACCATAGGCAAGTCTTCAGAAGGAAGGAGAGGGATGCTCTTTAATAAAGAGGAAAGCAGGATGTTGGGAAGGCTGTTAGAAACAAAAAAGTCCATTAGAGTAAACTGGAAACTGGAAGTATAATGGCTTTTCATTGGCTGAGTTGTGCTCATTGGCTAGATTGTTGCTTGGGGAAGGAGGAAAGCCTTTCTTCCTCCTGTTGGTTTAGCAAAATAGTATCCATGTGCAAGGTCCCTCTTTTCCCATTGGGTCTGGAATTGAGAGGTGGAAGGGTATGAGAGCTTGCCCTGCTGGCCTCCTGACTCCATTCTAAATGAGATTTCCTTTTTAAAAAATTTAAAAAGGTTTCCTTTTATTAATTTTCATATTTTAAAATATGCATGTGGGTGGGAGGGTTATTTTTTTCACCTTTGTTGTGTTCAGACACTATAACCTTTTGCAGTTCTTGCATTTTGAATTTGGAAATGAGTATGGTTTTGTGGAAGTGCTTGTATAATTATTTTTTGTAACTGTTCCAAAGTTATGTGAATGGACATTTCTCTGTCATAGACTTACTTGCAGTCTTTTGCCTTTTCTTTCAAATACAAACTTCTTTTAAGTCTGTCATAAGGATATATATCCTACTTCACTGCCACTTCCGTTAACCTCCACTTAGGAGCTTCCTAGAACTGTCATTTCAAAGATGGAACCCTTCTCTAGTTTGTCTTTCCCATAATCCCACTTAAGAAATGCTAGGGGCACCTGGATGGTTCAGTAGGTTAAGTGCTAGACTTGATTTCGGCTCAGGTCATGATCTGCAGCTCTTGGGTTTGAACCCGCATCAGGCTCTGCACTGGCAGTGTGGAGCCTGCTTGAGATAGATTCATTCATTCATTCATTCATTCTCTCTCTCTCTCTCCCTCTCTCCCCCCCTTTCCCCCTCTCCCCCTCTCTCTGCCTCTACCCAGCTCACACTTTCACTTTCTCAAAATAAATAAACTTAAAAAAAAAAAAGAATGTTATAGCTTGATCACTCTATCAAAACAGAATACGAAGCACCAAGCTTCAAATGAAGTAAGTGAATCTTACATCAAATTTTCTTGGATACAGATTCATTTTACCACTGACCAAACCCTGCTACAGTTCATTCCTCAAATGTTTCTCTCCTTGGCTAATAGAATTTCTTAGTTTCACCTGGAAGCAGAGTGGTCTAGGGGATAAAATACAGGTTTTAGGTCAGACAAGCCTGAGTTTTAATCCAAGCTCTACTACTTACATAACTGTTTGGTTGATCAAGTTTTTTAACCTCATTAAACCTTAGTTTTCTCCTGTATTAAAGGAATAAAAAGCCAAGAATTCATACTCTATCAATTGCGGGGGCTACTAACCTTCTTAGAAAAAGCACCATTGTTGGTAGTGTAAGAGAAAGTAGGAAAAGCAAACAAAAATGGCATTTAATATATGTATAATAATATTTTTATAATTTATGGAGTACATATATAATTTATAGAGATTACATATATATGTACTCCATAAATTATAGATAATCTATAAATTAAATATATATAAATATTTTTTTAAGTTTATTTGTTATTTTGAGAGAGGCAGAGAGAGAGAATCCCAGGCAGGCTACACTGTCACTGCAGAGCCCAATGCAGGCCTCAAACTCATGAATCATGAGATCATGACCTGAGCTGAAATCAAGAGCCAGCCACTTAACCAGTTGAGCCACCCAGGCGCCCCTAACATATATTTTTTAATACAGTAAAAAAAAAAGTTTTAGAAGGCATCTGTTTTCAAAACAAATCAGATTTAAGACCAGTCCCAGTGAGAATCCCTATTTGCTGCATCCCCTCATCAGATTTTGAGGAAATGTTTATCACATGATCTAAGATACATTCTTCCTCAAGTGTTTGTTATATTATGTGGGAAAGTTTTGTTTTAGTTTTGAACTAGACATTACTAGTTTGAGATTTTATTTTTGTACTTATATTCTCTGTTTTTGTTTTGCTATAAGCCTAGCAAATTTCCAAACTATTTTTACATTTAAAAAAAATTAGTGGTGCCTGGCTGGCTCATTTGGTAGAGCATGTGACTTGATCTCAGGATTGTGAGTTTGATCCCCACATTAGGTATAGAGATTACTTAAAATCTTAAAAAATATTTATTACAATGTCTAGAAACCTTTTTTAAACCTGTTTTTATTCATGTATATATAGGATGGGACATGAAAAGATTTTGTAAAACTATTTCTATAGGCCTTTCTACATAGTCTTCCTGAGAGGGAAGCAAATTTGTTATCATGTACCTTTAAGATAATTGACCTGATAGCATATATTAAGTTTTAGCCAACACAAACAAATGGAAAGGTATTTCATGCTGCGTGCTTATGGGTTAGGAGAATTAATATTGTTAAAAAGTCCATACTATCTAAAGCAATCTACAGATACAGTATAATCCCTATTAAA
The DNA here is from genome assembly GCA_028646485.1 of Cryptoprocta ferox. Taxonomy (NCBI): domain Eukaryota; kingdom Metazoa; phylum Chordata; class Mammalia; order Carnivora; family Eupleridae; genus Cryptoprocta; species Cryptoprocta ferox. The sequence continues at coordinate 83,423,027 of CM053574.1, read as the reverse complement.
ATACCAACAGCATTTTACACAGAACTAGAACAAATAATACTAAAATTTGTATGGAACCCCAAAAGACCCCGAACAGCCAAAGCAGTCTTAAAAAAGAAGAACACAGCTGGAGATATCACAACCCCAGATTTCAAGATATACTGCAAAGCTGTAGTAATCAAAACAGTATGGTACTGGCACAAAAATAGACACATAGATCAATGGAACAAAATAGAGAACTCAGACATAACCACATGTTTATATGGTCAATCTTTAACAAATACTAACCAGTTAATCTTTTGGTTTCAAGTGATAGAAACTAAAGTTACCTTAAATAAGAAATAGGTTGTTAGTTCAAAGATTCCCAGGAAGGTTCTACCTACCAAGCTGCAGGAAGGGGAGGAATTGGGCTGAGCTTGAGGGATTAACCAGAGCAAGGCTTAAAACATTGGCAGGATTCTCTCTCTTTCCCCCTGCCTCCCTGTAAGCCAGCTTTATTCTCAGTCATTGCAGAATTCCTTTAAATAGGTTATATCGTTCCCCACAGGTTTTACACTCAACCACTAGACAGTTAAACATAATGGTCTTTCTGGGCCATGTTCAGAAAGTTCACTGGTGGGACTGATGGCTGTGGCATGACAGTTGCTCTTTCAGGGACCAGTTGACTGGGTAGAGGGTGGAATACTGTGATAGGTTCATGTCAGTCAGGTACCAATCTCTAGACTAGTCTAAACTGATCACTAACCATGTGGGTGGCTGGGTCTTAGAAAAGGAGTGCTAGGCAAACAGCCACGTAGAGTCTCCTACCCTAGGACAGTGGGATTCCATGGTTTTCATCATGTGCTGTGTAAGCCCCCAGAGCCCTTGTCAGTTCATGGCAAAACCAGTTTTCCATAACTGTCACATACCCACCTTTGCAACTTGTACTGCTAGTCCTGTATAAGCACAACCATTTCCTTAGATGATACATGCTTTGTGCAGAAGCAATAAAAGAAATTAAAAGAATAGGATAAAAAGAATTTTCCGGACATGTATCCCCCTAAATAAGTACTCTGTATCGTAAATAATATTATAAAATCAGTATTTTTAAAGTCCCTACTTTGAAATGACTTTTTGATTTCTATCAATCATTAGAACAATGATCTTGAGCCTTTGATGGACTCAGAGGTTATGTAAAAGTTTGTCTGAGTCTAGTAAATAATGGTTTTATTCTTTGTTTCAGTGAGGAGGTAGATTTTGAACTTCCATGCACTGAAAATGAGTATGTATCAACTTCAGAACCTGATATTGGTGGACAACCTAAAGTGGTATTTAAAGAAAAAACAGTTACTTCTCTTGGAATCGTGGCAGATGGAGTGGCCCCAGTCTTTAAAAAGAGAAGAATTGAAAATGGAAAATCTAGAAATTTAAGGCAACGAGGTGATGATCAGTAATTGTAAAAGAGCTTTTTGTACCTGCTTTTCAGACTGCATGGAGACTGTACATCTTGAAGCTCCTCTGTGTTTGTTTAAATGCTAAAAATTTAGATTTATTCTAAATGTATTTTATGTGAATCTAAAATAAATCGTTTTTCATGTGAAACTTATTTTTGCTCCTAAAATGGAAGCCTCCCACCACATTTCATTGTAATACAGTGTATTATGTTGAGTGTCTAAAAATGCTAATTATGTCATAAGATGCTATGTATCTGTTATTTAAAACGTGGAAAAACAAGGCCTTTATTCGATTCTTACTCATAAGCACATTCTTATCCTGCACTGAAAATGCATTACTTTTGCACACTGGTACTAGCTTATCCAAGAAATAAGAATCAGACCACATAAAAGAAGATTCACAGGCCCATGATGGTTCAGTTCTGAGGATCCTGTCAAAGGCTTACCATACTCAGTTTAAGGTTAAGGGCCAAGAATCAGGACTGCAACTCAGGTACTTTAAATGTAGTGCTTAATACGGAATGAAATTTGGACCAGAGGTAGAACTGTGTATTTTGCCAGTTTGGTTCAAAGCAACAAGCACTGCTTAAACACTATTACTTACTTTGAGCTAGGCATTATGCTAGAAGCTGAGGGTACAAAGATGAATAAGACATATCCCTGTTCTTCATGATTTCACATGCTAGCATAATCCTTCTCTCAGCCATGCACTCTGTTTAACAGCCTTATATGTACTGGAAAGTAATTTTTTCAGAATTATTTAAAGCTATGTAGATAAAGGCTTGAAAAAAAATATGATCTCTGGCTTCAGTAAAGTTTTTAGTATTCCCTTAGACAAATTGGAAGTATCTTTTCTGATTAAATTTCTTAAAAAGTAGAGTTTTCTTATTTTATCCATCTGAAGTTGGTTTATTACTCCAAATTTTTAAAATTATATTTTTTATAAATTGTACAGTATTTAATGTTTGGTAGTAAATATTTGTCTTTTTAAGTTTACTAGTGTACATGTAAGAAAATGATAGCTTATTAAAAACTTTATTAACAAGTAAATTAATATTGGATTGGATTTTTTTTCCTTCTAATACTGATCAGAGTTAATGCAGCATTGGCGAAACAGTATTTGGAGATTTGTCTATATTTGCTCAGTCTACTTATTTAGGTATTTCATGAATATATAGCAGCATGAAGAAATGTTTTAGATTCTCAATAGTGCATTTGTCATCTACCTAAGCAGTGCATTTTGGTGCTCGACTAGAGAAACTAGTAAGGCCATAAATGGTATGCTGCTTTATTTTACCCCCACTTAGCTCATACAAAATATGTAAAACATACCTTATCATCAGGAGCTTGGGAGGATGGTGGAGTAAGAGGACCCCAAGCTCACCCTGTCCCACATTTTCAACTAGATCTCGTCCAATCCAAGTCAGTAAACCAGAGAATGATCCAAAGACTAGCAGAATAAGCTCCACAACTATATATATAGGTGGAGCTGCATCTGAAAGGTTAGCAAGGTCAGATAGGCAGGGAGAGGCTGCCTGCAGGAGGGAGGGAGCTGTGCATGCAGAGAGCAGAGAGACAAGCAGGGGGGCTGAATTCTGTGTTTGTAAAACCAATGGGACTTGGATCCTGGAGCTTTAAGAGTCAGCCGACTCTGCACTGGGCAAATGATAGCTGTGTCTCTGCTCTTGGGTGGCTCAGTCGGTTAAGCGTCCGACTTCAGCTCAGGTCATGATCTTGTGGTTTGTGAGTTCGAGCCCCACGTTGGGCTCTGTGCTGACAGCTCAGAGCCTAGAGCCTGCTTTGGACTCTCTCTCTCTCTGCTCCTCCCCTGTTCATGCTCTGTATGTCTCTCTCTCTCAAAAATAAATAAACATTAAAAATTTTTTTTTAAAGAGCAGCCAAGGGCTTGGAGAGGCAACATGAAAACAGCAGCTTACACAACACCAGGGACAAATAGACTTGTTCCTACTGAGTATGGGGCATATTAAGGGACTTAGAAAAAGAGGGAGCTGGCAGGTGCCATTTTCCTCTTTGACCCCCAACATAAACACAGAGCCACCTGCAGGAGTTGGTGCCGCACAGACACTTGCTACCCAATGTACTACCAATATACTATGGCACAAGTTCTCCAGAGCATTTAACCTTCCAAGCCTGGTGGCCTCGTCCCTGCGCTCAGTGCAAACTTTGCTAAAGCCATGCTTACACCCTGCCTAGCCACCAGGTATACAGCTGCCACTGTGCAAGTCACCCAGCGCTGCCCCCATGCCAAACCTTGAACCCCTTACCCCTTGGCCCCAGTGCACAAGACCCCAGCTGCCACAGCGTTTTGGGAAATCCAGTATAGGACTAGGGTCCCAATACAAATTTTGCTAACACCACTTCCCTACTCCCAAGTTTTCCGGCAGGCACAGCCCCTCAGAGCTGGCCTGCCAGAGTCCCACTAACACTACAGAGAACAATCACAGCCCACAACATGCAGAGAGTCTGCAGACACTGCACTGAAAGGAAAAGTGACAACAGCAGGATGTCAACGCATATAGGATACTCCCCTGCAATGCCAGGTTCTGATGAACAGGGGATACTGAACTGCAGGGTGCTCCAGGACCTCCTCTTCATAAAATCACTACTATTAAGAGCAGAAGACCTACCTGACAACACACAGAGAAGCAGACAAAATGAGACAAATTTTTTCCAACTCAAAGAACAAGTCCATGGCTAGAGATCTAAGCAAAACAGATCTAACATGTCAGAGAGTTGAAAGCAATGACCACAGGATACTCACTGGACTTGAGAAAACTGGACATGAGACAACACAGAGATAAGGAATAACATAGCAGAGATAAAGGGCTTAATAAATGAAATGAGAAACACGCATGACAGAATGAATAATGGGATGAAAGAAGCAGAGGAACAAATTAGTGACCTAGAAGAGTAATGGATCATAATCAAGTTGAACAAAAGAGAGTAAAAACAATTACATAAAACAAGAACTGACAGGGCATTCACTCCATTAAATGTAATAACATTCATATTATACGACTCCCAGAAGAAGAGAGAAAAAGGGAGCAGAAAATTTATTTGAAGAATAATCTAGGGAAGGAAACAGATAACCAGGAACAGGAGACACAGCAGTTTCCCATCAAAATCTACAAAAGCAGACCCACCCCAAGATACATTATAACTAAATTGAAAAACTATAGTAATAAAGAAATCTTAAAAGCAAGACGGGGCGCCTGGGCGGCTCAGGTAGTTGAGCATCCAATTCTTGGTTTTGGCTCAGGTCATGAGCTAATGGTACGTGAGAGGAAGGAAGGGAGGGAGGGAGGGAGGAAGGAAGGAAGGAGGGAAGGGGGAGGAAGGAAGGAAGGAGGGAAGGGAGGGAGGGAGAGAGGGGGAGAGAGAGAGCATGCAGCAAGATAAAAAGCGGCATGACATATTCAAGGTGCTGAATAGGAAAGATCTGCAGTCAAGAACACTTTTCCAGCAAGGTTATCATTCAGAATAGAAGGAGAGATGAAGAGCTTCCCAGACAAAAACTAAAGGAGTTCATGACCACTAAATCAACCCTGCAAGAAATATTAAATGGGACTCTGAGTAGAAAGGGGGACCTGGCTGGCTCAATCAGTAGAGCATGTGACTTTGATCTCGGGGTCATGAGTTTAAGCCCCACAGTGGGTGCAGGGATTACATAAATAACTTTTAAAAAACAAAAAATACAAATATAAATTGGTATATAAAAATAAAAAACAAAAAAAGGAGAGACCAAAAGTGACAGTAAAAAGATAGGAAACACAAAAGCAGTAAAAATGAATATTTCTCTATACAATCAGTCAAGGAACTCCCCCCAAAAAGGATACAATAATATATACCTAAAACATGCAGAGGAGAGAAGAATGAGTTCAAACTTAAATGATCATCAACTTAATATAGACTGCTAATGCAGAAGAGTTTATATACAAACCTAATGGTAACCATATATCAAAAACTACCAGTAAACATGTAAAGAATAAAGAAATCCAAATAAATCTCAAGAAAATCAGCAAAACATGAAAGAGAATGACAAGAAAGGATCAGAGAAAATCTTCAGAAACAACCACAAAACAAGTAAGAAAATGGCAATTAATACATATCTGTCAATGATTAATTTTCAAAATTTTTTCTTTAGGAGGGGGAGGGACAGAGAGAGGATACCAAGCAGGTTCCACATTTAGCATGGAGCCCAATGGAGGGCTTCATCTCACAACCATGACATCATGACCTGAGCCAAGCCACCCAGCCACCACAATAATTACTTTTAATGTAAATGGACTAAATGGTCGGTCCAATCAACAGACATAAGGTGACAGAATGGAAAAGGAAAGTGAGACCCATCTATATGCTGGGTTTTAGACCTAAAGTCACCTAAAGATGAAAAGTGAGGGATGGAAAAATATCTATCATGCAAATGGATGTCAAAAGGAAGCTGGAGTAGCAATACTTCTATCAGATAAAAGAGACTTTAAAACAGACTGTAACAAGAGAAAAAGAAGGACACTAAATAATAATAAAGGGGATGATCCAACAAGAAATAACAATTATAAATATTTAGGCACCTGTCATAGGAACACCCCAAAATGTACAACAGTTAATAACAAACATAAAGAAACTAATCGATAGTAATACAATAATTATAAAGGACGTTAGTTCCCCACCTACATCAATGGACAGATCATCTAAACAGAAAATCAACAAGGAAACAATACCTTTGAATGATACACTGGAACAGATGGATTTAACAGATATATTCAGAACATTCCATCCTAAAACAGCAGAATACACATTCTTTCCAAGTGCACATAGAACATTCTCCAGAATAAATATCACATTAGGCCACAAAACAAGTCTCACACATTGAAAGAGATGGCAGTCATGCCATGCGTCTTTTCTGAACACATGGCTATGAAACTAAAAATCAACCACAAGAAAAAATCTGGAAAGAATACAAATACATGGAGTTTAAAATAACGTGCTGCTAAACAATGAGTGGATCAACCAGGATACAAAAGAAGAAATTAAAAATACATGGAAACAGATAAAAATGAAAATACAATGATCCAAAACCTCTGGGAAGCAATAAAAGGGGTTCTTACAGGGAAGTTTATAGCAATTTAGGTCTAATTCAAGCAGCAAGAAAAATCTCATATAAACAACCTATCCTTACACTTAAAAGAGCTAAAAAAAAAAAAAGAATAAAACCTAAAACAAGCAGAAGGAAGGAAATAATAAAGATTAGAGCAGAAATAAATGATATAGAAACTAAAAAACAAAACAAAACAAAACAAAAACGTAGAACAGGGGCACCTGGGTGGCTCAGTTGGTTAAGCATCCACTTCCACTCAGGCCATGATCTCATGGTTCATGGGTTTGAGTCTGCATCGGACTCTGTGTGCTGACAGCTCAGAGCCTGGAGGCTGCTTCAGATTTCATGTCTCCCTGTCTCTCTGGCCCTCCCCCATTCATGTTCTGTCTCTCTCTCTCAAAAATAAAAAATAATGATAATAAAAACATTAAAAAAAAAAACAATGGAACAGGTCAATGAAACCAGGAACTGGTTATTTGAAAAAAAATTAACAAAATCGATAAACCTCTAGCCAGACTTATCAAGAAAAAAAGAAAAAGGACTCAAATAAAATCACAAATGAGGGGCACCTAGGTGGCTCAATCAGTTTAGCGTTCAACTTCGGCTCAGGTCATGATCTCGTGGTTCGTGAATGCAAGCCCTACATTGGGCTCTGTGCTGACAGCTGGAGCCTGGAGCCTGCTTCTGATTCTGTGTCTCCCTCTCTGCCCCTCCCCACCTCATGCTCTGCCTCTGTCTCTGAAAAATGAATAAACCTTAAAAAAAATTCTTTTTAATCACAAATAGGAGAGGACAAATAACCAACACCAAAAGAAGTACAAACAATCATATTATGAAAAACTATATGCCAACAAATTGGGCAACTTAGAAGAAATGAATATATTCCTAGAAACATATAAACTACCAAAACTGGAACAGGAAGAAATAGAAAATATGAACAGACAGATAAGTAACAAAGATATTCAATCAGTAATCAAAAAACTCTTAACAAAAATCTAGGACCAGATGGCTTCACAGGCAAATTCTGTCAAATATTTAAAAAAGTTAATACTTATTCTTTTCAAACTGTTCCAAAAACTAGAAAAGGAAGGAAAGCTTCCAAATTCATTCTATGATGCCATTATCCTTATAACAAAAACTGGGTAAAGATACCACTAAAAAAGAGAACTACAGGCCAATATCCCTGATGAATATAGATGGAAAAATTCTCAATAAAACACTACTAATAATACATTTAAAAACCATCCACCATCAAGTGGGATTTATTCTGGGGTTCTGAGGGTGGTTCAGTATTAACAAATCAATCAACATGATACATCACATCAATAAAAGAAAGAATGAAAACCATATGATCATTTCAATAAGTGAAGAAAAAGTATTTGACAAAGTACAACATTCATTCATGATAAAAATCCTCAACAAAGAAGGTTTACAGGGAACATACTTCAACATAATAAAGTCCACATATTAAAAACCCAGAGCAAAACCAAACTCAATAGGGAAAACCTGAGAGCTTTTCCCTTAAGGTCAGGGACAAGACAAGGATGTCCACTCTCACCACTTTTATTCAAAATAGTACTGGAAGTCCTAGCCACAGCAATCAGAGAAGAAATAAAAGGCATTCACCTGGGTAAGGAAGAAGTAAAACTTTTATTATTTGCAGATCACATGGTACTATATGCAGGAAACCCAAAAGACTCCACCAAAAAAATCCTATACTGATAAATGAATTCAGTAAAGTCCTGGATTAAAAAAAAAAAAAACCAAGGTACAGAAAGCTTTTGTATTTCTGTATACCAAAAATGAAGCAGCAGAAAGTAAAATTAAGAAAACAATCTCATTTACAATTGCACCGAAAATAAGAAACATAAGAATAAGTCTAACCTAACCAGAGATGAAGAACCTGTACTCAGAAAATTATAAAACACTGATGAAAGAAGTTGAAGATGACACAAAAAAATGTACATACATTCCATGCTCATGGATTGGAAGAACTAATATTGTTAAAATGTTTATACTACCCAACGTAATCTACACATTTATTGCAATCCTTATCAAAATACGAACAGTATTTTTCACAAAACTAGAACAAACAATCCTAAAATTTGTGTGGAACCACAAAAGACCCTGAATAGCCAAAGCAATCTTGAAAAAGAAAAGCAAAGCAAAACTGGAGGTATCACAATATTGGACTTCAAGTTATATTACAAAGCTGTAGCAATCCAAACATTGGCAAAATAGACACATAGATAGAACAGAATAGAAATAGAACGGAATAGAAAACCCCAAAATAAACCCACAATTATATGGTCAATCTTCAGCAAAGCAGGAAAGAATATACAATGGGAAGAAGTCTCTTCAGCAAATGGTGTTGGGAAAACTGGTCAGCTGCATGCAAAAGAAAGAAACTTGGCCACTTTTTTTTTTTTTTTTACAAAAAATAAATTCAAATGGACTAAAGACCTAAATGTGAGACCTGAAATCATAAAAATCCTAGAAGAGAACACAGCCAGTAACTTCTTTGACATGGACCGTAGCAACTTCTTTCGAGATATGTCTCTGAGGCAAAGGAAACAAAAGCAAAAATAAACTATTGGGATTACATCAAAATAAAAAGTTTCTTCACAGCACAGGAAACAATTGACAAAACTAAAAGGCAACCTATGGAATGGGAGAAGATATTTGCAAATGACATATCCAACAAAGGCCTAGTATCCAAAATATATAAAGAACTTATAAAACTCAACACTCGAAAAACAACTAATCCAATCCCATTTAAAAATGGGCAGAAGATACGAACACTTTTCCAAAAAAGACATACAGATGGCCAACAGACACATGAAAAGATGCTCATTATCCCTGATCATGAGGGAAATGCAAACCAAAATGAGAGTATCATTTTCCACGTGTGGGAATGGCTAAAATCAAAAACACAAGAAACAGGTCGTTGACGAGGATGTGAAGAAAGAGGAACTTTGTGCACTGTTGGTAGGAATGCAAACTGGCACAGTTGCTGTGGAAAACAGTATGGAGATTCCTCAAAAAGTTAAAAATAGTGGAGTGCTTGGCTGGCCCAGGTAGAGCACGCACCTCTTGATCTCAAGGTCTTGTATTCAAGTGCCACATTAGGCATAGAGCTTACTTAAAAAAAAAATTAAAAATAGAACAATCTTATGATCCAGCAATGGCGCCACTGGATATTTACCTCCAAAATACAAGAACATTAATTCAAATAGGTACATCCACTCCTATGTTTACTGCAGCATTATTTACAACAGCCAAGTTGTGGAGGCAACCCAAGTGTCCATCAATTGATGAATGGATAAAGATGTGATGTGTGTGTGTATTATTATTCATTCATAATATTATTCAGTTTTATTATTATGCAATTGTTATGGAATATTATTCAGTCATAAAAAAGAATGAAATCTTGCCATTTGCAGTGACATTGATGAAGCTAGAGAGTACTATGCTAAGTGAAATAAGTCAGAGAAAGACAAATACTATATGATTTCATTCATATGTGGAATTTAAGAAACAAAAGGGAAGGGAAGCAAAGGGGGGGAAATGGGAGAAACAAAGGGAATCTTTTTTTAAGTAAGTTTATTCATTTATTTTGAGAGAGAGAGCACAAGTGGAAGAAGGGCAGAGAGAGAGAATCCCGCCCCACCAGTGCAGAGCCAGATGCAGGACTTGAACCCATGAACTGCAAGATCATGAACTGAGCCGATCAAGAGTCAAACACTCAACTGATTGAGCCACCCAGGCATCCCAAGAAAGGGACTCAATTATAGAGAACTGATGGTTACCAGAGGGGAGGGGTGTGTGAGGGGGTGTTAAATAAGTGATGAGGATTAGGAAGTAACTTGTCCAGATGAACACAGGGTGATATATGGAAGGGTTGAATCACTATATTGTACATCTGAAACTAATATAACACTGTATGTAAACAGTACTGGAATTAAAATAAAAACTTAAAATAAAAAAATAAATATAAAACCACACTTCATCTTATAGTGTTTCTCTCTGATGCATTCTATTTTTTTAATTTTTTAAAACATTTATTCATTTTTGAGAGAGAGATAGAATATGAGGGGGAGGGGCAGAGAGAGAGGGAGACATAGAATCCGAAGCAGCTCCAGGCTCTGAGCTGTCAGCACAGTAAATCTCCTTAAACTGAACTAGTTTTAAGAATTGCTCAAGGAGGGGGTATGGGCTAAATGGGTAAGGAACATTAAAGAATCTACTCCTGAAATCATTGTTACACCATATGCTAACTAATTTGGATGTAAATTAAAAAAGAAATAAATTATTAATAAAAAAATAAGTAATATAAAATAAAAATAAAATTTCAGAGAAAGGCATAAGGTATGTTCTAGTTCAGCTAATTTGTTAACAAAAACATTCAGCTAAATTAAAAAAATAAAATTCAAATAAAACAATATAAAAAAACAAAAAAAATTGCTCAGAAAACACTCATCAAAAATTTTAATAAATAAAATCAGTAAAAACAGTACTTTTCTATTTGCTTTGAGAGATTAGAGGGGTGCCTAGGTGGCTCAGTTGGTTAAATGTCTGACTCTTGACCTCGGCTCAGGTCAGTTTGTGAGTTTGAGCCCCATGAAGGGCTCTGTGCTGATAGTGTGGAGCCTGCTTGGGATTCTCACTCTCCCTCTCCCTCTGCCCCTCTTCTGCTTGTGTGTGCATGTACTCTCCCTCAAAATAAATAAACATAAAAATTTTTTTTAAAAAAAAGATTAGAGAACATACCAGCTTTAAATTACCTGGATTTTTTAAGAAGTTAAATATTTAATATCAGCATTTCTACCATTACCGATTATTTCATATTTTCAATATATATGTACATAGATCATAAATAATATATTTCACTATGAATATAAAACTCCAAATAATAAAGAAGTAAAAAAAAAAAAAAAGTCCCAATAATCTCTTGCCCCTCCCTGATGATCACTGTGGGCTTTTTTTCCTAAGCATGTTAATACCGTGGGTGCAGTGGGGTGATAACCTTTATGACATTTGATTCCATGAAGTCCATTCTGGATGAATCTTATACACTGCTAATTATATATATGCATTAATTTTTTTATGTATTTTATGGATGTTTTGAGGTCTTAAAAGCTTGCTGGTCCCTCCTTTCTTGGAGCTAGCAAAGGGCTTGCCCTGGAGCGCATCTTTCACATACAAAATAACGAATCCCAAATCCACCCTCCAGCCACCTCCTTGTCTAATTCTGACAGCCAAACCAATATTCTCTCTTCCCTGAATCATCTGAGGGCCAGACAGCCCAGCAACTAGAGACCACTCCAATAGCCACCACCCCCTGGCATTATTCAAACCTGCCAATCCTATTTACTTTGCCCTACTTTGCCTTGCTTTTCCAAAAACACCTCAATAAAGACTTTGGCCTAGACTTTTCCCTTCCTCTTGTCTTCTGCCAAAACCTAATAGTGGCCCTGTGGCCCGGTGTGACATGTGATGACCTTCTCTGAGACCTGTAAATATAATAAACTTTGTACTTCCGAGCCCCAGTCTTGTCTCTTCTTGTGGCCACATCTACTTCACTATGCCATATCCAACTGGTGCATTTGTACAGCACACTATCAATACAACATTTATAGAGAAAAATATATAAAAATGTACAAGTATGTATCTGTTAAGCTGGCGATTCCGTGTTCAGGAATGTATCCTATGGGTGTCCTATAGGTACTCTCACACATATGGGAAATGATGCCTCTCTAAAGGCCTGATAGATGAGGGGAGCCATTTTAGATTTCTTTCTTAGTCAACATGGCTGTATATTAACTTTGTTCTGATCAAAAGCCTGATTTATGGCCTGCCATACATGCATTGTACATCTGCTTTGTGAATGAGTAGCCAAAGGAAAACCATTTTGCCCTTGAGATATTGATCAAGGCTCCTACTCTCATTCCTTAATAAAACTCGTGATTCCTGCCAATCTGCTAATATCATCTTTTGAGTTTTCACAATATGTAAAAAAAAAAAAAAAAAAGCACATAACTATGTAAAAACTGTTCATTCTCTGGAGCACTTTCTTACCTGTGAAGAGTGTGTTTCCCGGGCAGCTGTCCTAACTTGGGCTCGAATAAAACTCTCTTACTTTTAGAGATTCTAAAAGGTCTATCCATTTTGCATTGACATTTCTTGGCATCGTTGGCAAGATATCAGAGTGCCTCACCTGACACCACCTGGGAATTATCTCCAACTCTGTGCCTGGTCCCAACACGGGCCCTTTTGTGCCCCCTCCAACTTCTCAGCACCTCACAGGTATGTCAGTAAGTTCTCCTGATATCTGGTCCTCCTCAGTTTGAGTTGATGGTCTTGACCTTTATTTGAGCTGTTCAGGGTTATCAGTCATATTCTCTAGGTGGGAATAACCTAGAGGGGGTGGAGGTGATGTGTTGGTTGTTTTACTTTGACATTATACTAATTGATGTTATTTATATAAGGCCTGAGTAAATTTTCTGGCTAGAAATATGAGGGACTGAATGATTCAGCTCTGAAGAGGAGTGACACTTGCTCCTTCAAGCTGAACAGTACTTTCGGGTGACTGAAAGCGTAGCAGAAGTGTCTGAGGATATACACAAGACCCGTAGTGGTCCCATAAGAATTTCCCATCTCACAAGGTAATTAGTGATTGGCTCGTCCAAGGACACACACATGAGAACTGATCATCTAGTGCTCCGAGGCCCCTTGATAGTCTTAGATCCTACTGAGAGAACCCAAGACACATCAGAGAATGTATCACGGCTGTTTGGAAGTGACACTCACAAACAGCACCCTCTCAATCCACCATACTTACCATCCTTAGATTTTGCTCAAACCTTATTCCAAAACTGAAACTAAAATGAATAGGGGAGCAATTGAGCTTTAAAAGCCGAACAGCTCCCAGGACACCAACAACCACTCACAGGAGCTCTGGCAGGTATATACACAACACACCTGGAGTCTCTATGTGGAAGGGCTTACTTAAGGGGGAAAATTTAACTGACAGCCTGAGTCTCAGATGGCCCAAAGAGGGTTCTTTTGACATGTCTGCATTAGTTTTCTTGCATGCACAATTAGAGAAAACTTGCTCTAAGCCCAAGCAACCAGAAACTAGGAAGCCACTCAGTTCAGTCAGTGAAGTCCCTGGCTTCTGGGAGGAAACAACGCTCACAGAGGCACCCTGGGCTTCGTTTGGTTTATTTGTTGCTGCAACTTCTGGCATCTTTGGACAAAAACAGCCATGTTAGATTAGAAAATGGGAAAAAACTAATTAATGGATCCATCAATTATAATGCTATCTTAGGATTAGATTTGTTTTAATAAAAGACAGATATACAGTAGAATGTTATTCAGCCATTAAAATGAATGAAATCTTGTCATTTACAATAACATGAATGGAGCTAGAGAGTATAATTAACACTAAGAGATTTAAGTCAGCCAGAGAAAGACAGCATATGGTTTCACTCACATGTGGAATTTAAGAAACAAAGGAACAAAGGGGGAAAAAAGAGAGAGAGAGAGAGACAAATCAAGAAACAGACATAGAGAACAAACTGATGGTCACCAGAATGGGTGGTAGATGGGGGGGATGGATGAAATAGGTGATAGGGATTAAAGAGTGTACTTATGGTGAGCACTGACTAATGTACACCATTGTTAAATCACTATGTTGTACAAGTGAAACTAATACACCAAAGCTGGCGACATCACAATGCTGGACTTCAAACTGTATTACAAAGCTGTAATCATCAAGACAGTATGGTACTGCCACAAAAACAGACACATACATCAATGGAACAGAATAGAAAACCCAGAAATGGACCCACAAATCTATGGCCAACTAATATTTGACAAAGCAGTAAAGCATATCCAATGGAAAAAAAGACAGTTTCTTCAGCAAATGGTGCTGGGAAAACTGGACAGCGACATGCAGAAGAATGAACCTGGACCACTTTCTTACCCCACACAGAGAAATAAACTCAAAGTGGATGAAAGACCTAAATGTAAGAGAGGAAATCATCAAAATCCTAGAGGAGAAAACAGGCAGCAACCTCTTTGACCTCGGCCACAGCAACTTCTTAAGAAGATAAAAACCTTCTGCCCAGTGAAGGAAACAAGCAACAAAACTAAAAGGCAACCAATGGAATGGGAAAAGATATTTGCAAGTGACATATCGGATAAAAGGTTAGTATCCAAAATCTATAAAGAACTTATCAAACTCAACAACCCCAAAAAACAAATAATATAGTGAAGAAATGGGCCAAAAAATGTGAACACTTTTCCAAAGAAGACATCCAGATGCCTAACAGACACATGAAAGATGCTCAACATCACTCATCATCAGGGAATTACAAATTAAAACCACAATGAGATACCACCTCGGAATGGCGAAAATTAACAACTCGGAAAACAAGAGATGTTGGCAAGGATGAAAAAAAACGAGAACCCTTTTGCACTGCTGGTGGGAATGCAAATTGGGGAAGCCACTCTGGAAAACAGTATGGAGGCTCCTCAAAAAATTAAAAATAGTACCCTACAACCTAGCAATTGCTCTAATAGGTATTTATCCAAAGGATAAAATGCTGATTCAAAGGGACATGTACACCCTAATGTTTATAGCAGCATTATTGACAAAAGCCAAATTTTGGAAAGGGCCCAAATGTCCACTGACTGATGAATGGATAAAGAAGATGTAGTATATATACACAATGGAATATTACTCAGCGACCAAAAAGAATGAAATTTTGCCATCTGCAACAATGGAACTAGAGTGTATGCTAAGTGAAATAAGTCAGAGAAATATAAATATCATATGATTACACTCATAAGTGGAATATAAGAAGCAAAACAGATGAACATAGGGGACGGGAAGGAAAAGTAAGATAAAAACAGAGAGGGAGGAAAATCGTAAGAACTCTTAACTACAGAGAACAAACTGAGGGTTGCTAGAAGGGTGTTGAGTGGGGGATGGGCTAAATGGGTAATGGGTATTCATGAGGGCACTTGTTGGGATGAGCACTGGCTGTTAAATGTGAGTAATGAATCACTATATTCTCCTGAAACCATTAATATGCTGTTTGTTAACTAGCTTGGATTTAAATTTAAAAAAACCCTAATATAACACTGTATGTTAACAATACTGGAATTAAAAAATATATATTGGAATTAAAAATAAAAACAAAAAAATTTCTGGGGCTGCCTGGCTGACTCAGTGTGTTAGGCATGTGACTCTTGATCTCAGGGTCGTGAGTTTAAGCCCCACATTGGGCAGAGAGCTACTTAACATTTTTTTTTCTGAAAAAAAAAATGTAGAAACTATGTTTTACTTGCAAGAACAGAAATTACTGGTGATATACTTACTGGTGTGGGAAAAATGGTATTCTCACCAAAAATAGTGGAGAATTGGAGAAAAGAATAGTCTTTCTATTTTATTTTGAATTTTGTTATTTTTCCTAACAAAACAAAGAGAGAGATTTGGAAATTGTGCTTTTAATGTCCTTTCCATAAATATTAATGAAACAAAGACTAGGTTTTGTTTGCACCTTGTTTGTGTATCTGTGTGTTATAAGTGTGAGATTTTTTTTCTATGTCCAGATGGTATTGCTAAAATTAATTTATAAAAGAGCTCTATTTAATTGTTTTAAAGTCAAATGTTTATAGAAATTGTGCATTCTAAAACTCAGAAAGAGATTAACCAAAATGTTTTTCAAGTTCATATGAGCTAGAAAAAAATTCAATAATTAAAACTAGTTCATGTTTGGGGGCACCTAGGGGGCTCAGTTGATTAATTATCTGACTCTTGATTTTGGCTAGGGTCATGATCTCATGGTTTGTGAGATGGAGTCCCACTTTGGGCTCTGCGCTGACAGCGAGGAGCCTGCTTCGGATTCTCTCTTTTCCTTTCTCTTTCTGCCCCTCCCCCATGGGTGTGTGCGCGCGCACGCGCTCTCTCTTTCTCAAAATAAATAAACTTAAAAAGAAAAAAACTAGTTTAAATTTGTTTAATTAAAACAAACATACCTTTATATTTATCAGCACTAAATATAAAACTATTATTCTACCAAAATATACTAAAAGTCAAATAAGCTTGTGTTATCTGTTCCAAATTGTCAGCAAAAAATGACTTAAAAACGATTGGTGATTTTGTCTGTCTCATGAAGTTTTCATGCATAGCTGTCATGATCAAATAGGTCAAATAAATAAAAAGTTCTATAGCTTTCAAAATCTTTGGTAGCCTGAAACTTTGAAGTTCTGCTAAATTAAATGATACATTGGGCTGAATTCATTGGGTATTCTAAGTCTTTTCCAACTAAGAATACTTAGGTACTTGATTACTGACCATAGGTTTGTCTGCTTTGGCCTCTTATTGCAGAAAAACTGAGGATACTTGGGTCTGTTGATAAACATACTTTGTACTTAATTGAAAGATTGTATTATGAAAAAAAAACATGTTTCTAGAAATTAAAAAATGTATTCATTAATTTCCAATCTAAGGAATTCTGGTGTAACAGGTCACTATTGGTTACTACTTAGTTTTCTTTGGAGTCAAAGGTTTCTCAAAGTTAAAATTCTGATAAATGTCATGGAAACTGCTAGAAATGATAAGGGAAGCAACTCTGTCTGCAGGAAAAATAAGACGTGTTTTTGATAAGAAAGAAGGTATAAGGAATAGGAATACATACATTTTTGTTGAGGGAAAAGAAAGCAAGTTTGTCCTAAATAAGGTTGGTTGTTTAGAGAAAAAAGACTTAGGACAAAATCTAAATGAAAAAGAAAGTTGTTGTAGGTTTATAAAGGGAAATCTTTGGAGAAGAATTTTATGCGTGGTCAGGACTAAATAAAATTGGAATGAATGAGTTTTAAAGGTACATTGGTAGAAGATTGAGACTTAGGCTTTCTCTCTGTTTTCTTGGATTGTTGGGCTGCTCTTGATAAGAAATTATAAGCAAAGTTTTTCTTTATCTGCCCCCACTCCTCTCCAAAAAACTCCCAGGAACTTTCTATGCTTTGTCTTTATCAGATCTTTGATTATGTAAGGAAGTTAAAACTGAATATTAAAAAGATCTAAGACTCGATAACCTTCTGTATTTGCCTTTGGAAACTCTTATTGCCACCTTGGTTAAATAGATCATTAAAAATTAAGGTTTTTAATGATCTATAATCCCACTTAGGTATGTGTTTTAAAACCTTCGAGGTTTTTAACAAGACCTCCCAAGATTCGAATTCTAAATGAAGTCATTTTGACTAATCAGGCTTGTTTATTTGGTATGGTAAGTTACATGGGAAACACTGTCAAACAACTGATGATAAACCTTCTTAAGTTACATTGTGTGGGTAAATGCTGTAACTGTTTTAGAAATTATATGAAATTCTTGGTTTTAATATGTTCTGGTATAAGGTCCTCTAATTATTAAAAGGTGTGTCACAGAAATAATTAGATTTCCTTGCCAAACGCATTATAATGAACTCTCATCAGATCTTTAACCATGGCCTTTTTTTAGTCTTTTGTCACTTAGTGTTATTGTTCTGATGCTCTTGCAAAATGTGTTCTGTCTTCAAGCGGATTCATGAAAGACTTTCTGACAAACTCCGGTTTCTAATATATTTAAAGTAATAAAACTAAGCTAAGTAAGAATTTGCAAAACTAAAGGAAAAGCTGCATTCACACAGAACAAGTATTAGTAACACGAGACTGAATAAATTAAGGAAGATGATTACAGTTTTGACCACTTTTGTTTGAAACATTGCTGGTCCGGGGCACCTGGGTATCTCAGTTAAGTGTCTGACTCTTGATTTCAACTCAGGTCATGATCTCACAGTTCGTGAGACTGAGCCCCACATCTGGCTCTGTGCTGACAGTGTGGAGACTGCATGGGATTCTCTCTCTCCCTCTCACTTTCTCTTCCTTCTTCCCCCTCTCAAAATAAATAAATAAACATTAGAAAAAATAAAATAAAAAAATGAAACATTGCTGGTCCTCTAATGCCTGCTCTTCCAGATTTAAGGAAAGTTTTTTTCTTAAGCTTTTTATGACTTACAGAGATATGATAAAATAATCCTTTGTGAACAAACTGAATTTGAACAAACAAATTTATCTTTTCTCCCTACCTGAACCTTCCAGAATTCAGAAATTCCCAGTGAGTATTCTTTCATGGCAATTACAATTATTTGCTTATGTTCAGTAAGAATCTGTTCTCCTTGTAACAAGACACCATTGGAAATACTGGTTATGTTACCAAGGCTTTGACTGGAATGTCATATCTGAGAAAGATATGCATAGAGTCAAAATGACCAGACAGCTTTAAGGAATTAACACTGACTTTATAGAGCCAATAAAGACCCTTGGAAATATCAGCCTGATATCTTGCTTACAGAGTTCCCAGCAGCCTTACCAAGGTGAGTAAAGAATGTCACTTCCTGGCAGGTGCAGAAACCTCAGGATAGTTGGGAGACCTCAAGCAGAGGAAGTCCCCCATATCTACAGATATTGCAGACAAACCTGACAGCAAGGATTCAGTTTGGCTTCCGGTCTTAAGAGGCTATTAAAAGTTCAATCTGGGGCACCTGGGTGGCTCAGTCAGTTAAGCATCCGACTTCAGCTCAGGTCATGATCTCACGGTTCGTGGGTTTGAGCCCCGTGTCAGGTTCTGTGCTGACAGCTAGCTCAGAGCTGGGAGCCTGTCTTCAGATTCTGCGTCTCCCTCTCTCTCTCTGACCCTCCCCTGCTCACACTGTCTCTCTCTCTCTCTCTCTCAAAAATAAAAACATTTTTAAAAAATTTTTTAAAAGTTCAATCTAAAATTCCTTATAAATAAAAAGTTCCAGCAAAGCAGATTTAAAAGAACTTATATGGTCAATCACTATTCTTTCTGCACTTATGTAAATAATGAGGCCAAGTTGGTTAGAACTGAATTTGTTTTACAAACATATCAATCTTAATTTGGCTATTTTGGGTAAAAATGAAGGTGATTATTGAAACAAAATGTTTCCAAAACACATCTTTGTAGATATTAGATTTTAATACTCCACTGTGCACTGGACTAGATCTTGATTTCTTCTAGTAGTGTTCTCCAATGCCTGGCTACAGCCATCCAAACCAACATGTCAATTTTTCTCCCACCTTTCTAACTTGGAATCACTTGAGAACTAAAACTGCCCTTTTCCCCTCGAAGCAAATTGTAAATATAAACAACTTGATGCAAAGAAATCACTGCAGTAGTTCACACATCATCAGTCTGTGTGTCTGTTGCTCAGTGGGCCACTCAAAGATCGTCAGAGACATTCAAGCTACAAACTACTATGAGAAGTAGATGACATCAGGGTAGACTACTTTTCCCAAGATTCAGAACCAGGCCTGTATTTCTATTCTTCTTTTAAAATGGTAATAGTAGGGGTGCTTGGGTGGCTCAGTCAGCTAAGTGTCAGATGTCAGCTCAGGTCATGACCTTGCAGTTTGTGAGTTGCAGCCCCACTTCGGGCTCCCTGCTGTCAGCCAGAGCCTGCTTTGGATCCTCTGTCTCCCTCTCTCTCTGCCCCTCCCCTGCTCGTCCTCTCTCTCTCTCTCTCTCTCAAAACAAATAAAGTTAAAATAAAATAGTAATATTAGAAGACAGTAAGCCTACTTGTCTGCTTTCACCTCTCTTTTAATTACATTCTGATAAAATATTGTGGTTACCCACTGATTTAACTAATATAACTTTAATACTCCCTAATACCTTACTATGATAACTTAGGTAAAATGTTTATGACCCCTTGGACACACTCTAATGTTTCTTTAGTTTCTAGTGCTTATATATTACAAAGGACCTGCATTAGGGAAGACCTTTCAAGAAGTATTACTGGGGTGCCTGGGTTGCTTAGTGGGTTAAGCATTGGACTTCAGCTCAGATCATGATCTCACAGTTAGTGAGTTCAAGCCCCACATCAGGTGAGCCCCGCTTCTCTCTCTCTCCCTCTCTGCCTCTTGTAGGATTCCCTCTCCCTTTCTCTTCACCCCTCACTCACTTGGGCCCTCAAAGAAAAAAAAAAGGTGGGGGGCACCTGGGTGGCTCATTTAGGTGTCTGACTTCAGCTCAGGTCATGATCTTATGGTTAGTGAGTTCAAGCCCCACATTGGGCTCTGTGCTGACAGCTCAGAGCCTGGAGGCTGCTTTGGATCCTATGTCTCCCTCTTTCTCTCTCTCTCTGCACCTCTCCTGCTTGTGCTCTTTCTCTCTCTCTCAAAAATAAACAAACATTTTTTTAAAAAAGATCATGGGGCGCCTGGGTAGCTCCGTTGGTTAACCGTCTGACTGTTGGTTTCGGTTCAGGTCATGATCTCATGGTTTGAAAGTTTGAGCCCCACATGGGGCTCCGTGCTGACAGTGCAGAGCCTACTTGGGATGCTCTCTTTCTGTCTCTGCCTCTTTCCCACTCACTCTGTCTCTTTCTCAAAAATAAATAAATAAACTTAAAATTTTAAAAATATCATTTCTGCTCTATGGATCTTAAAAAAAAAAAAGAAATATTACCTAACTCACATTTAGTTTATTTTATATATAACACATTTAACAGATTGACAATTGTGTCTCTATAAACTTAGGTAATAATTGAAGTAAGCCTCCAGCAACAATGATGGGAGAAACTTAGCAACAGTTTGTCCAACATGCCAAAATATCCAATGTACTCACAAACCATATTTTGTGGATGTAATGGCCTAAAAAAAATAAGAAAAAAAAATGGCTGTCTATCAGAGATGCTACTTAAGGAATGACTTGGTGGATTCAGCCACCTCTGAAATCTAACTCTACCATACAACCCATAAAGTTCTGAGGTAAATATGGGTCAGTGACCTTCTTTATTAACTGCAGAAACCCAAAAGGTACAGGTTTCTTAATGTGTGGAAAATCATTAAACACTTCTGTAACTTATATCAATGTTTAATTACTTCCATAATACCCAAACTTATGGCCAGCCAGACCTATGTCAACATCATAATAGGAAAAGAAACAATTGTAAATACCATCAGAGTTCTTCCGATTGGAGGAAGACAGGCCTTATTAGCCAATGATTCTTATTGGATTCCAATATGTACAGACATCTGTGAATTCAGGCAAAATATATGGTTATTGCCTGAACAACAATGGAACCCTGAATTCACTCCAACTTGGTCTGTAATAGCTATGCCTACAAACTGACATACAGTATATGGGAAAAAGGAAGATTTTGTTGGGAAGGTTTACAAAACACCTCTGTGTTACTCCTTGACTTATTTTGTAACCTGAGTATTTTTCATTATAATGCTACTGCGATATAGTATAATATTGGCTTTATACCTCAAATAGAATTGCCTGACTCTAACAAAAACTATACTAATATTGATAGACTAATACCAAATGCTTTGGGAGATAGAATTACAACCACCATAAGATGTAATATCTATGGAAACTAATTGACCAGAGAAATGGTTACTTATTTATAATAACATAAAATTTAATGACCATTTTTTAATTTTTATTTATTTATTTTTTAAGTTCATTTATTTATTTTGAGAAAGAGAGAGAGAGAGAGAGAGAGAGAGAGAATCCCAAGCAGACTCGGGGCTCAACCCCAGAAACTATGAGACAGTGACCTGAGCCAAAATCAAGAGTCGGACACTTAACCAACTGAGCCACCCAGGTGCCCCTTAATGACTATTTTATACCAATCAGATAAAACATGACAAAGTACAAATAATTATAGATGAAAAAGGTAAACAGATACTCAAATTAATTTAAGATTATCAAAATAATTGTAATGAATTTTTTTGTCTTCTCCTCTTGTCAGGTATGTCTGTACTACTCGCTATTAGTTACTTTGAATGTTATTAACTGGGTTTTTATTCTTATTTTTGTATTTATGCTGTAAGTGTTACCAAAAAACATAAAGGCAAAACTCACCACAAAGCACACATACAGTGTTTGCACACAGTTCCATTTTCTTGATGGCACACCTGGGTAGCTCAGTAGGTTGAGTGTCCAACTCTTAGTTTCGGCTCAGGTCACAATCTCACAGTTGGTGAGTTTGCGCCCCATGTTGGGCTCTGTACTGACAGCAAGCTCAGAACCCACTTGGGACTCTCTCCTCTGTCTCTGCCCCTTCCCCACTCATGTTCTCATTCTCTCAAAATAAACAAACATAAATATATATACATGTATATATATTTATCAGGGCACCTGGATGGTTCAGCCAGTTGAGCACCCAGCTCTTGATTTTGGCTCAGGTCATGAACTCACGGTTCATGAGATCAAGCCCTGCTGATGGGGCTCAGCTCTGACAGCTCTCAGCCTGCTTAGGATTCTCTTTCTATCTCTCTGCTCCTCCCCCACTTGCACTCTATCAAAATAAACATTAAAAATAAATACATTAATTATAATATTCCCTATTAAAGGTCATACTGTTGACACCGCTCCCCCCATTTAGACTCCTAGGTAACCCAAATCAGTCCTAGCATCAAGAGACATGTTGGACCCAAGGCAGATAAGTAATCTCCCTAGTATCAAGGGACAAAATAATGATCAATGCTTTCTGTCAAAAGATTATTGATCAAAAGGAGAAAACAATGAAAGAAAAACTCTAAGGCCTGATATAAAGGGAAACCATTTTAGATTTCTTTCTTAGTCAACATGATTATATTTTAATTTGTTCAAATCAAAAGCAAGCCTGATTTATGGCCCACCACACATGCATTGTACATCTGCTTTGTGAATGAATAGCCTAAAGGAAAACCATCTTGTCCTTGAGATATTGATCACGTCTCCTACTCCCTGCATTCCTTTATGATAAAACTTGTGATTCCTGCCTATCTGCTAATCTATAATCTTATGAGCTGTTACAATATGTAAAAAAGGATATAACTGTGTAAAAACTGTTCATTCTCCGAAGCACTCTCTTCCCTGTGAAGAGTGTGTTTCCCGGGCAACTGTCCTAATTTGGGCTCAGATAATACTCTTTCTTACTTTTAGAAATTCTGAAAGGTTTGCTGTTCATTTCGCAGGGACAGCAGTGACACGTATAAGATTAAGGTAGCATCATTTCTAAATCAGATTAGAAACAACTTGAAGGTCTATCAACACAAAGCTGATTAAATTAAAAGGAGCTCTAATATGTACTTTTATGAATTGATCTGCAACATATATTTTTAGGTAAAAGAAGCAAGATTCAGAAAAAAAAGAAAAGTGCATTGGTTAAAGACAAAGTTCTAGTGGCCGATGAACTCTGCCAATCCCTCCTTTGTATGGGGTAGACCTTGGTAAATTTTAGGCAAGCTATTTAAACTCTCTACCTTCATCTTCCTATCTGTAAAATGGGGATATTTTTTAGACAGGTTTTAGATTCACAACAAAATTGAAAAGAAGGTACAGGGGTGACTAGCTGGCTCAGTCGGTTGAGTATGTGACTCTTGATCTCTCTGGTGTGAGTTTGAGCCTTACATTGGGTGTAGAGATTACTTAAAAAATAAAATCTTTAAAAAAAGAAAAGAAGGCACGGAGACTTCCTATGTACCCCCTGCCCCCACATATGTATACCTTCCATTTTCAATATCCCTCAACAGAATGGTACATTGCTTACAACTGGTGAAACTGCATTGACACATAAATCACCCAAAGCCCAGAGCTTACGTTAGAATTTACTCTTGGTGTTGTACACTCCTTGGATATTCTGTTCCAGTGTTGTTGTTTTTCGTTCTTTTATTTCTTTGCATTTTGCATTGGGAGATTTCAATGGACATACCTTCAAGCTGATGGATGGCTAATTTGACCAAGTCCATTCTACTAATGAGCCCATTAAAGGCATTCTTCACTTGTACAATAGTTCTTATTTCTAGAATTTCCTTTTGATTTTTAAAAATGATTATTTTGAGAGAGAGAGAGAGAGAAAGAGAGAGAGGAGAAAAGGTGCAGACAGAGAGGGAGAGAGAGAGAGAGAGAGAATCCCAAGCAGGCTCTGCACAGTCAGCATGGAGCCCAATGCGGGACTCGAACCCACGAACTGAACTATGAGATCATGACCTGAGCCAAAATCAAGAGTCGGACGCTTAACTGAGCCACTCAGATGCCCCTCCTTTTGATTTTTTGAGGTTCTCCCTCTCGGATTCTGTTTCCATCTCTCTGAACATTCCTCTTCTGTTCTTGCATGTTGACCACTTTTTCCATTAGAGCCATTAGCATTTTCATCAGTTATCTTAAACTTCTCATAATTCTAAGATCTCTGCCATATTTATATGTATTTCTGATACTTGCTTTGTCTCTTCAGGCTGTGGTTTTTATCTCTTAGCATGCATACCCTGTACTTTTTTTTTTGTTGAAAGCCATTCATGATGTATTGAATAAAAGGAACTGAGGTGAATAGGCCTTTACTGTGAGATTTTATATTTGTTTTCCTTGGAGTTAGGCTGTGTTCAATGTTTCCTATAGCTGTAGGTGTCAGAGGTTTCAATTTGATCTAATGTCCTTGTTTTTCTCTCCTCTGTTGTCTTGGCCTAGAAATTCCTTCTTAAATAGAGTCTGAGCCTTGTGTTCATTCTTTCAGCTGTTTGCATTGTCACCATACTGGGACCCTGTTGATACGATGGTAAAGTGCCGTGGAAGGGAAGCATCCTGTTATCTGATGATTAAGTCTCAGTGTTTTAGTGTGTTGGTGTCTCTGGGTTGTGACCTTCATCAGTGGTCAGTGCTTGTCCGCATCCTCTCTCCCCCGCTTAGGTGATACTGGAAGACTGGAAGGTACTGAGTTGGAATTTCCCTTCTTCCACCCTTGTTAAGCCTCTGATAAAGCAGTTTCCCTTGATGGTGGGCCTTTGTTATGAAAAACAGAATGCACTTGGAGGTATTTCAAAATTCTTTTCCCCCCCAGGCATATTTCAAAATGGTTAATTTTCCCCTCCCCCTGGGCCACACAGAGGGAACTTTTCTCAGGTCTTCACTATGAGAATTGGTGGTGCTTCAGGAGGTAAACAGGTTCCCCCCCCCCTCCTCCCCTGGTCAGACTGGGCTTTCAGGAGTTTGTAACTTAGCCTCCAGCCATTTGTCAACTACCTTTGTTCCTACAGTACTGGCTGCAGGGCTTCTACTGCAGGTAAGCCCATACATTCTCTGTATTTGCTAGTCTTTCTAGTTTGGGGATGGTGATTTGTCCTGTGACCCCATGGCTCTAAGAAAATTTATTGATTTTAATTTTCTTCAACTTTCTTCTTCTTGAGAGGGCTAGAATGATGACTTTCAAGCTCTCTACATGTTACAGCTGTGACTATCAATTTTTTTAATGTTTTATTTTTGAAAGAGAGAGAGAGAGAGAGAGAAAGTGAACAAGGGAGGGGCAGAGAGAGAGGGAGACATAGAATCCAAAGCAGGCTCCAGGCTCTAAGCTGATAGCACAACCTCGAACTCATGAACCACAAGATCATGACCTGAGCCCAAGTCAGACGCTTAACCGACTGAGCCACCCAGGCACCTCTACCAATTTTAAAAATCTATTTCAAATACATATTTTAAAAATTTATTTCCTTTGGACAAGACTCATACATTCACATAACAGAAAAAACTGGTTAAGATCTACATTCAGAAAGGCAAATTTGCCTGCATTGACCTATAGATATTCTACAAAAGTGAGTGAGTCTTGAACTATTACTAAACTTTTCCTTTTGACTTTACTTTGCAAAAGTCAACTTAACACTTAATGTCTCAGTTTCTACACCTGTGAAACAGGTATGCTATTTTGTATAATTCTTGCAGATGCATGTTGTAGAATTGCTTCCAAGCGGTAGAGGGAAGTATTGGCCTGGGTATTTCTAGAAAAGGTAATGCAGAGACCTGAAGTAACTTCTGGCACTGGGGCAAATGGGGAATCCCAAGATTTTTCACCTCCTCAATTCAGACAAGTTCCTTAATTCTTTAATTTGCACTGGGAATCTAGCTTTCAGGGTCCCAGGCTTGAGATTAAACAGAGACCACTCTAAGTACTTAGAGACCTATCACTGGCTAGAGTTCTTTTCAGAGGTGGAATTTTCCCCTCCTATTAAGTCTTTGCTAGTGCTTCATTTCCCATCCTTGTCTCATGTGTTATTTAGTTTTCCACTTTGACAAAGAAAATGAAAGCTATTATATAAAGGACCACCCAGGGCTTTGTCATACAACAAACACTTGCAATGGACTCAGGAGAAAAGACCTTACTCTGGACCAAAGATAGATTTTCTCCAATATCTTGAGACTAGAACATCATCATCATTCTGTCTCCTTATTTTACAAGTTCAGATGTAAGTTTGAGGAACAGGACCTAGCTCATAACGTAAGTCTTTATAAGCACTTGATTGATACCTGGGATCAAGCTTCTCCCTTCCTCTTGGGAGTTAGGATGATGGAGAAGTCTGCAGAGAGAGCTTGGAAATTGTTAGCACCAGTAACACAGGAGCTGGTCCTCCAGGGCCAAGGAGCTAAATACGAGTTCTTTAATAAACCACTAAGTGATGCCGAAGAAATTAAATTACATCACTTAAATAATTGGCAAGGCTATTAGCAAGCTGTTCCTAAGGCCTAAAGTAGTCCAAACATTATAAATTGTGGCACCACACACTGGCTTGAGAAGTTTTTTTGTTTTTGTTTTTCTTACTATTAGCTTCATTATATCATTATTTCTGCAACAGCAGTCAGACATCTGGCCTGTAGACTTTCCTGGGGTTGCACTGCCTTCTTGGACATTAATTATTTTGGTTCAGAGATCAGAGATAATTTTGGCTTTAGCTGGCTGAACTCAGACTGGAATGAAGAAAACATGTCCTCGTGTTCCCTCAGTCTTTATTATCCATACTAACAACAATTTCAATATTTACCCAGACACAGATGAAATAATGAGCCTTGCAAATCTGTGCCATACACATATTTTCAGCAGTGACTGTAAAAAGAGCTCCCACATTATACTCAGCTCTGTTCCCAAAATACATTTTTTGACAGAAGAAAAAATTTGATCATCGCACTGCATGGCAACAGGACTCATCTCTCTATAAAGGTTTGATTAAATGCCTTTGACCCATGTCACTGACCACAGAAAGGAGAAAAAATAAATTCTGTCATTACAGAAAATGGGCTTCTGGGAATCTGGCACACTCAGCCACAGGACCTGTGCTCCTTTGCTTTGCTCTATCCCCAGAGGAGAGGGCTTCCTGGAACAAGGTCAGATGGAAAGGAAAAGAGGTGCTACCCTCCCAATGCTGGCCTGAGGTACAAATGGAAGAAAATTAATAAGGGATGATAACACTAAAAGCTCTGCAGTAATTGGTAAAATCTGTGACCCAAACCATGTAAACAGGACAAGGGCATGTCACATCATCTTTGAAAGATGGTTCCCTTCCACCCACATGAATTGAATATCTGTTGTAGCCAATTTTCAAATTCATGCAGACCATAAACATGTTCACTGATTCTCAAAATTTCTGTTGACTACACCTCCATGTAAGAATGCCATTTCCTTCCTTCTGCTATTTCCTGAGTCCTCTGACCCAAACTGTTACGTTTGACACACTACATGTGTCCACTGATTTTGAGGAATATTTTCATAAAACTAATATCACTGTGATTTCCCCATAAAAATAGAACCAAGTAGGAATGAAAAAGATGCATAGATTGTGATCTCCTCCTAGTCCTCACTCAATCTCAGATCTCAGAGAGAACAGATTGGTAACTGCATCTGCTGGCACCTTGATCTTGGAGTTCTAGCCTCCAGAAATGTGAGAAAATATATTCTGTTGTCGAAGCCACCCAGTCTGTGGTGTTTGGTTAGAGCAGCCCTGGCAAACTAATACAACACTGTGGATTTGAAAATTTGAGAAGAGTTTTTAAGGTCCTAATTTTTTTTTAATTTAAAACTTTAAAAAGTGTACTATGCTCATTGTAAAAAATTCCAGTGATAGTCAAATATATGAGGGGGAAGGTTAAAATGTTCCTCTAACCTTGTCTGCCAGCCCCTCTACCCAGAGGTAATCAGCCACTGTCTAGTATGTGTCCTTCCAGATAGTTCTCTAAACACTCACATGCATGTGTATGTTGATTTTTCTTTGATTTGTTTTGGTTCTATAAAAATAAGAATCACTGTATGCATATTATTTCTCAACTTGATTTTACTCTCTCTCTTTTTTTACGTTTCTCACCCAACCTGGGGCTTGAGCTCACACCCTGAGATCAAGAGTCCTATGCTCTTACCGACAGAGCCGGTCAGGCACTCCATGATTCTTTTCTTAAAAATTGATCGTATCGCCATTCAGAGTTTGAGCCCCACATCAGGCTTTGTGCTGACAGTTCAGAGCCTGGAGCCTGCTTCAGACTCTGTGTCTCCTTCTCTCTCTACCCTCCCCTACTTGCACCCTGTCTCTGTCTCAAAAATAAACTTGAAAAAACTTTTTTAAAAAATTGATCATGGGTCACAGACATTTAGGCCTAGGTTCTTGGTTGCAAACAACAGGAACCTCCTCTGGTTAATTTCAGCAGAAAAAGGAAAGGCAGACCCCTAGCTCCGAAAACAGACAGAAACACACATTTCTTAAACAACCACAATTAAAGTCAAAATCAAGTCAGAGCAAAGATCGATAATCTAGTAACACATTTTGAGGGAGGATGTAGGGAAATGGCACCATTGCTGGTGGCAGCAGAAATTGGCATAACCTTTCCAGAGGGCAATTTTCTAATACCTCATCAGAATTCCAAATGTATATACCCTTTTG
>CM053574.1:83321711-83393640 GCA_028646485.1 Cryptoprocta ferox | reverse complement strand
CAATGTGAGATCATGACCTCAGCTGAAATGAAGAGTCCGATACCTAACTGATTGAACTGCCCAGGTGTGCCATTCCAGTTATTAGATGAGGGTCAGGAAAGATCTTAGTTAGGCAATGACACATAGCTATGAGTCCAAAAGAAAATGATCTTCAAATCTAGAAAGTGAGCAAGAGAGAGATCAAGAATAGATGAAAATGCATGAATAACTTGTTTTGAGAGGTTAAGTTTTACTATCTTTGAATATCTCCTAAATATTCATAAAGATGATCAGAATCATACCTAAAATTTCAAGGTATAACTTGTTATTCCAAATAGAATCTGTGTAATCTATTTCTAAACCTAGAAAACTCACAAGACCTCTTCATTCTCCTGAATTAAACCCAACTTTCCTTAAGTACAACATTAAAAAATAAACTCAGAATTATTATATCATACTTTAAAATTTTTTTTAAATGTTTATTTAGTTTTAAGAGAGTGGGAGCACAAGCAGGGGAGGGGCAGAGAGCGAGACACAGGATCCGAAGCAGGCTCCAGGCTTCATGTCAGCACAGAGCCCAACCGGGGGCTTGAACCCACGAAGTGGGAGATCATGACCTGAGCTGAAGGTAGACACTTAACCGACTAAGCCACCCAGGCACCCCATATTATATAATACTCTTAATTTTTCTAATTCATTTTGATATACCAGTATTTGTTTCATTGCAAAATACAGTATTTTTACCTCATTTTGGGCTTCTGTGCTTCACATGGGCCCTAACCTCAATTCTGAATTGTCACATATAGCCTACCAGTATTATCATGTACTTATTTCCATTATGGCTCATAATTGTTCTGTTTATTATTAAAAAAAAAAAAACCCTTTTTTTATGTTTATTTATTTCTTTTGAGAGAGAGTTTGAGCACGGGAGGGGCAGAGAGAGGGGGAGAATCTCAAGAAGGCTCTGTGCTGTGAGCGCAGAGCTGGACGTAGGGCTCAAACTCCCGAAACCATGAGATCATGACCTGAGCCAAAACCAAGAGTCGAATGCTCAACCGACTGAGCCACCTAGGTGTCCCTGTTATGTTGTTTAAAATAGAGATAGAGGAAGTCTTCAGATTGAAAAGCAGTATCAGATGCAATGGTTTCATGACCTCTTTGCTCAACTTATTTTTCCAGTAGATAGAATCGCTAATATCTGTACCATTGTTAGTACATGACATTGACAGTATCCCTCATGTAAAACAAATAATAAAAAGGTAACTGGGTTAGTGCATGGTTTGAAATCCCACAAGTAACAAAACTTTGCTGATCCTATCTTCCTTCTCATCTAGCCTGCTGTTGAACCCCTCTGTTTAAAAGTGAAGCCACGGAACACCTGGGTGGCTCAGTCGTTTAAGCATCAGACTTCAGCTCAGGTCATGATCTCGTGGTTCTCGGGTCACAGATTTGAGTTCTGCATTGGGCTCCATGCCAATGGTGCAGAGCCTGCTTGGGATTCTCTCTCTCCCCATCTCTTTACTCCTCCCCCACTTGCATGTGCTCTCTCTCTCTCTCTCTCTCAAAATAAATCAATAAACTTAAAAAAAAAGTGAAGACAATCGAGATAATCCATTTAGCATGAACCCATTTACAAGGCGTGCCAACTGGCCGTTGTAGGTGGTTACTGCTTTTATGTCCAAACCCAGAAGGTAAGTTAACTGCAAGATAATCTTCATTTAGATAAGGTTATGGGACTGCTCACTGGTGGTATTACAACCTTATTTATGAGGAAAGCATTCAGAACTGCACAGAGGAAGGGTGTAGTAATGATTATAGGGTATACATTGGAACTAGGCAGTACCTGACTCTCCCCAGTACATGATGAAAACCTACCAAAGAGAAAACACATCATAACATACAGGTAAAACGGTGCCCTCAGTGTATCCAACATTAGAGAACAGACTCTGCCTTTGAAAACCTACATTGACAGCTGGCTGAATGGCCCAGATGAACCCTATTGTATTGAACTGATAATGAGCTTTCTATGATTACTACCTCAGTTTAATAAAACCGTCCCAGCTCCTGCCACTAAAATATGAGCAGAAGGAACAAGGGCGTCTGATTTTGGAACTTTTCAGCGCAAATCTCAATTTTTGTAAGACTATTATCAATTGCTAATTTTATGTGAAATTTAAGAAACAAGCAAGGAGGTAAGGTACCTGAGTGGCTTAGTTAGTTAAGCGTCTGACTTTGGCTCAGGTCATGATTTCATAGTCTATGGGTTCGAGCCCCGCATGGGGCTGGCTGCTGTCAGTGCAGAGCCTGCTTTGGATACTCTGCCCCCTTCACTCTCTACCCCTCCCCTGTTCATGCTCTGTCAAAAATAAACAAACTTGAAAAAAAAGAAACAAGTAAGGAGGAGAAAAAGAAAAATTAAGCCACTACAGAGATCTTTAGCTTGTTTTGAAGCAATTAATTTTTAAACTTCCTTAACAACTCGGTCAGAAAGCCCAACCGAATTCACAGGTGCTTGTGGAAAGGTGGAGAACTTGGAGGGGATAGGAAAGGCTTGGGGGTTTAGAGACGTAGTAATTATACTGCTTTATTTCCTATAGCTTTTACAGTCTGAACAGACTGGTTTGCTTTCTAATTCCCTGTATTCTTTATAAAAGATAAGAGAAATATACAGTGTAAGGAATGTGATTTATAATAGCATCATTATTCTATAATTGAAAAAACCCTGCATTTGGTTGTCTGGTAGAACATGCCCATCAGAAATAACCTGTAGCTCTGGAGGCCAGTGGGTTGCTATGACAACCAGACAAAAGCATTTAATAATAGCTCTCCCTCAAAGCTGGAAAATTGACAAAAAGATGAGATTTCTAAATGCAAGTGTTTCTCATATAAATGCAAACAAGCACCAGATATGTTTATTTCTTTGTTCAACAAATATTCCTTGAATGCTGATGCCATGCCTGGCTACGTTAGGAGCTGAGGCAAAGACAGACGTGGTCCCTCCATGATGGAGTTTATATTCTAGTGCAGGAGACAGATAATAAAGAGTAAACAAATCAATAAACTGAATAATTCCCGCATGTGAGAAGACCTTACAGGAAAGAAAAGTAATGGGACTGTGATACTAAACCAGAGGTATCTAGTGCAGAAAATGCAGAAGGATCCAGTCACGGCATATATTAAAAATCATGTCTTTGGGCTTATAGGAGATCTAGAAGTGAAATAGAAAATGGAGTCTTACAATCTTTATTAACGTAGGGATAGAAACAAAACTACTAACTGAAGTATTACCCTTTACTTGCTGATAGTTTTGGGTTCTATATAAAAATAAGGGTTGTTTATGTTTTAAAAATAAATACGGGTATTTGTAACGAAAATTATAATGCTAAAAACTATATCACAAACTTGACAGAAGCAATTACTCAAAATGTTCTCTGCAGCTGTTTTGAAGTTTTCACAAACACAGAAAGTGACAATGTGTATACGGAATAAACTGATTAACCGCAAGTCAGTACAAGAATTCGGCAAGTACAAGAATTCAGCAAGAAACTAAGTTTTGAAGAGACTATTGTGGCAGACTGTCTGGGCTTCAACAGAGGGGCAGACGAATAGATTTACATTCACACAGCACTGCAAAGATGACTGAGGCACAGAAAATGCTAGAATGTTGCTAAATAGCTGAGCTTGCTCTCAGAAACTTCCAGTTTTCATCATTACTCTGTGATTCTGATATTTTTTTTTTTTTAACAGAAGCAACATTTCCTGTTTAAGATAATTAATACTGCCATTGATTATACAGAGCCATTTGTCAGTACTCTTTTCTCTCCTTTCAGGAAGTGGAAACATTCCAGGATATAATGCCAACACTAGACTTTGGCTAATGAGCTAGAATTTCAGTGTACACAAATCTATGAAGCTTTATTTAATCAAAACAAGATGAAGTGCCTTTCCTTGTCTTTTCTGTTCAGGGCATCAGCAGAAGCCCAGGGGGCTCCGCAAGGCTTTCTGGAGTGGAAGGCCCAGCCCATGTTATGTGAGTTGCAATAACCCCTGGGGATGGTGTTATCCCTTTGGCTGCTGTGTAGTAACGTCTGGCCTGACAGATGGTGTGGTAGAGATTGCTATTTAACCTAATAGCCTTTCTCCTCCATTCTATAAGAAGGAACCCCTGAATTTTAACTCAATACATGTTGTTCTAGAATAAAGATGACCTCTTCCAGGCAGTCTCGAAGTTGGGTGTGGCTACATGGTTAAAAGCGGGCCTAGGTCATGTGACCGAAAGTGATATGTACAACTTCCCTTATAGGGAAGGCTCATGCCTTTCCCTCCCCTTCCTCTCTTCTTGATGGCCATAATATGGACACGAGTATGACCAGTTTAAACCATGTGGACCAGGACAACAACCTAAGGATGGCACAATGGGTAACCACAAAAGCCTGGGTCTCAGGGGACTTTTTAGATGAGGGGCAACATAACAGATTGGACTTTTATATGAGATAACATAGAGATTTCCTACTCTATGACATACAACAAGACCTATATTCCAGCCAGTATACAAAGTGAGAGAAAACATTAGGTCATGCTATCTTCTCTATACAAAGAAAGCCCTGAAGACACTGAGACTATCTAGATTAGGCTGTGCCTGAAGTAACTTCCCTTGCTGGATTTTTCTGTTAAAATAGGCAAAAAAGAAAAATTAGTATAATTTTCTTAAGATAATCTAAGTTAAGGGGGGGTGGGGAAAAAAAAAAAAAAAGATAATCTAAGTTAAGGTAATGTTGCTTACAATTTAGAGTCCCGGCTCTTTTTCCCTAAGGCACAAACATTTGTTTGAAAGAAATGATTTTGCCTGACACATAAAGTCCCTTCTAGTTTCCCCAGAATTAACAAATAGTTTGCCCCCAAATAATCTTTAAGATATGGTGTTTCTAAGCAGCAATTTTAACTTGGGAGGGGAGAGTGTAAAAGGTTGACTCCATTAGGTGACAACACACTAGGTTGTTTTAAGAGAAAATGGGTCTCACAGATGGGATGTTACATAACAACATCTGTTTCCTACTCTGTGCCTTGGACCATGCGGAGTCCTCAAGGTTACACATGTATGGGAATGGAAGTTTGACAAAACAGATTTGGTTGACAAATGATTCAGGCAAAAAGGGGGATCCTTTTTCCTGTTCTGCGCAAAACCTGTTGCCTCCATGGTGCTGAACCATGGCAGCTTCTGTGAACATTATCTCTTGTTTATTATTTAAAAATTCAATTGGTTTGTATATATTCTATGCTCTTGTTGGTTTTATTTATTTTTAAAAATTTTTTTACATTTATTTATTTTCGAAAGACAGAGAGAGACAGAGCACAAGTGGGGGATGGGCAGAGAGAGAATGAGACACAGAATCTGAAGCAGGTTCCAGGCTCTGAGCTATCAGCACAGAGCCCGACGTGGGGCTTAGAACCCACCAACCATCAAGATCATGACCTGAGCCGAAGTTGGACACTCAACTGACTGAGCCACCCAGGCACCCCTCTTGTTGGGTTTTAAAAGAAACATTAATTCTTACATTTCTACTGTGAGTAACATTTTCTGTAAATAATTTTACTTCTTAACACTTCCCTGCTTTATCATATTTGCTATAATGAATGTT
Source organism: Cryptoprocta ferox (assembly GCA_028646485.1). Taxonomy (NCBI): domain Eukaryota; kingdom Metazoa; phylum Chordata; class Mammalia; order Carnivora; family Eupleridae; genus Cryptoprocta; species Cryptoprocta ferox. Next base: position 83,388,022 of record CM053574.1, on the reverse strand, counting down.
CCTTTAATGTTAGATGAAAGGGTCTTGACCTTTTTAACTAGATAAGGGAAGGAGAGATTGTCACATATACTCTTACCTCGGTATGATGAGAAGCATCCTATCATCCTTGACTTTATAAAATTATAACAAATTTGCCTTTTTCTTAAGAATAGATCAAGGGGTGCTTGGGTGGCTCAGTTGGCAGAACATCTGACTCTTGATTTTGGCCGAAGTCATGATCCCATGGTTGTAGGATCAAGCCCCACATTGGGTTCCTCGCTGGGCATGGAGCCTGCATAAGATTCTCCCCTCCCTCTCTTCCCCTCTCCCTGCTCATGCTTTCTCTGAAATTAAAAGAAAAAAAAAGTTAAAAAAAAAATAGATCCAAAGCTTTCCCCAGATTCTCAAAAAGATCAGGTACAAAAACTTTAACAATCTCTGCTTAATTAAAAGCAATGAAAAGAGCTATTATAATTTAATTTTTCTTTAATCCATATATAAACAAGCCAATTGTTAAATTAGCTTCTAGTTTATCCGTTTGGAAACCCTAATGACACTCATCATTTGAACTTGGAAGAACTTGCAAAAATCTGGGTTACACTTTTCAGACTACAGGAACAGATACAAAGATAATTAAAGTCATTCTAAATCTTAAAAGTAGTCTTGCAAACAATGTTCTATTGAACATTTGCTAAAAGATGTGCCAATTAATTGGAAAACTGAGACAAAGGTGCTCTCCTGTCAAAAAGGGATTTCAACACTGTTAGTTGCATCATTCAATGCACAAGCAAGAGCATTATACATTTAGCACAAACACTGAAATAAAAAGTCAGGAAGTTTAGGTTCTAATACCAGTTTTATTTGCAACTAATCACATACAAATCACTTACCTATAAAATAATGATTAACATCGATTCTCTAATTCACAAATATATCACGAAACCAAAATTCTTCCCAAGAAAACTTCTTTGTAAACCAAGATATCAATGCTGCTTAGCTTTTACCTAACTCAAAGGTTGAGAATGACAAATCAGAGAATTTGTCACTCCTCAATCGTTTGCATACCTTATTTCTGCAGATGGACAATCTGGGTAAGATCAGCACTGTCCTATTTCAACCTTAAAAAACAAAAACCTACCCACAAGAAGTTATTGGTGAAGAAAAAATTGGCCAAATACACTACTGAGACACAGCTTTGTGTTAAGTACAGTGCTTATAACAACCCTGCTGTTAAATAGAACAAAATGTAGCTCCACACAACTGAAAGCATGTTTGCCCTTTTGAAGAAACACGTACTGTTAGGACAAGCATCTTATTTAACTAAAAACGTTACGCAGGAATGTTTTGTAGTATCTTCAAATGGCCAATCAAAATGGCTGACAACCTTTAAAAAAAAAAAAAAACTTTTGTGTTTCCCTCTCTCCATTTTCATCCTATGCTATTTCATTAAAAAATTCAGGTCCCCACCTGAGAGCACAATCCTCTGTACTCAGCCAGGGTGTAAGAAATGTTAGCATTCTGTCACTAGAGCATAAATGTCAAAGAGGAATTAGCCTGTTACTGAATGAAGATTCAAGAAGAAAATTCTAACTGGGTACAGAAAAAACATATACACCATAAGCAACTGGTCATTTATCGTGTGTATGTAGCGTGACAACCATATCTAGTAAACCCTCAAGAGGTAAGCACTTGTATTTAGCAATGTCAGTTTTGAACCATTTAGTCTCTGTTTCTGAACATTCCCTTACGTAGTGTGACAGAAACAAAGACTGGAGCATGGTTCACAGAGAAACACAAAACAAATACAAATACCCTAATAAAATAACCATGTATGCCACTGCTTAGGGAAATATTTTAGACGAAATATACTTTCACTACTGGCCCCAAATGCCATCATTCACTTATGTTATTTAACTGTAAACTTTTAATACAAAAATACCTTTAAGCTGATAATAACATTTAGTGACTTTACAAAAACTGACAATATTTCAATGCTACACAAAACAGTTCTATACACAACTTAAAGTTTTAAAGTCCTTTGCTGGCACTTGATTTTATAGTTGATAGACACAATATCTACTGATCTCAATAAAATACTGTTCTTAGCTTACACATATTTTCAAAATGAATATTATCTCATTAAACAGCAAAGAATAATCACATTTTGCTGACAAATCTCAGATGAACACTAAAATTGTACAGCCCAAGTATTTTAAGAATCACATAAACTTTTTAAGACAATGGATACAAATTTACACAATCGTCTCCAGTGAAAAAGAGGATTATTCCTCTGATTCTGTGAAGCATGTATCAAGTATAGATCAAAAATGTGAACCGACAAAGCAAGTTAGTTTAGTTTAGTTTTTTTTTTTTTTTTAAGGTTTTCCAATGACTGGTGACACTACTTGGAACAGATGGAAAACTGGTCACTGTTTGCAAATACACATTTTATATTACAAATTTAAAACAAATTTCTTTTCAAACAGTAGAATCCTGTTTTTGTTTGCTTCGTTTTTACTATTAGGGAGCCTATGGCCATTCCCCACCTCATTACAAATGAAATCACCAGTCACATTAAACACAGAAGCTCTTTTTTTTTCTTCTTCACACAAGGGGAGGTAACTAAACTAAAACCTGGCAAACTATATTTAAATTAGAACACATTTTGTAATAATCCACTAATTTAAAGTTTTGGAAACTTACTACCCTGTTCTGAAGGAAAATATATACTTTCAAAACCCTACCTGGCAATTCCTAGCCAGTAAGTTTTCTATTTTAAAAATCAAAATTCAAGTCACAGTACTTGTGGCACAAAACAGAATATAAGATTTAATAACAGAAGACTAAATTAGTATAATCAAACATAAACATACCAAACAATCAAATCAATATAGGACTTTTAGAACAGTAAATTATTAAATAGGTTGATTTCTTTGAGTGTATAAATTCCCTAACATTAAATGTTAGTATTTCAAACAATACCCTTTCTAAACCAAACCTGAAATTAATCAACCTGTTTTTTTTTCCCAGCAAAGAGAAAGGGTATCTCTTTAAGACACTTTCCAAAGCAGTAAAAACACCTTAGTGTTTCAACCTATCTACAACAAATTCTGCTGATCCTGTGCATTTCACTGAGGCGCTACCTGAACCCACAAATCATCATCAGATAAAGAACTTGAACTTCCTGACTCAGAGTCCAGCTCACTGAATCCACCTAAATCCCATTCAGTACTGGATTCACTCGGCACATCTTCTTCCTCCGTGAGGAAACTGTGACCAGGCTCGAGGCAGGAAGGATAAACACGAGCCGAGAGGCAAAAGAAGTTGGAATCAAACTGGAAGAGGCCTAACGTGGTACCTATGTTAATCCACTGGTCTCCCCTGGTATCATATTCATACACGGTGACCCGGTTCTTCTTCCACTGTGGGGTGCGCGAGGTGATCAGCAACAGTTTTTGGCCGTGATTGATAATCCGGTAGTTGTTGGTCTCGGACACCAAGGGAATATTATTGATCTGCCTCCACTCTCCTCTGACTGGATTGTAGACCTTCATGACTGGGATGTCACAGATACAGTAGATCTCATCATTGAAGACACAGGCTTCCTGAAAGTCATTGCGCTTAAGAGAAACACACTTCAGCCACATATTGTGGCTAGGATCATAGCAGAACATGCGCTTACTGTTGAGAGCATAAAGATAGTTCTGAATTACCATTAGATCAAAGGATATAAAAGAATGGGGTAGTGGAGCCACCAGTGCCCACTGGTTTCTCTGAACACTGTAGCATTCCACTTCCTTCAATTTGACGCCAGTAATGGGGTCTCGCCCACCCAAAATGTAGATGTAGCCATTGAGGTAGGCCACATCCATGCCCTCGCGACACAGCAGGCGGTCGGCAAGCTGCTGCCAACTATTCTGGGCTGGTTTATACACCCACAGGTCTTTCCTGGGCTGGGCGGCCAAGTAGATGTCATGGTCTGGAGAGACACAGACAGCTAAGGTAGTTACAGTCCTGGTGTGAGCAAGGCAGGTCAGAGGTGACGGCACTTTGTACATATCTCCGGTGTATGGGTCACAGCACAGAAAGGGATCTCTAGGATGTCCAAAGAAGATCACCATCTTCTTGGCGCACACACCCAGCCTCTGGGGTGGATTTTCTGATGTAGGTACAAGTGAGCTGCTACTGCTGCTGCCGCAGCTGCTTCCGCAGCTGCTACCGCCGCCGCCGCTGCCGCTAACGCTGCCGCCACCGCCGCTGCTGCTGCCGCTGCCACCACTGCCACTAGTGCCGCTGCCGCTGCCGCCGCTGCCGCCACTGCTCTCTGGCTTTGGCACCAGGGATTTGCACAACTTGTCACCGTATCGCATCTGCAAGGCCCCTTCAATAAGGTCCAGACAGTACTTTTTCACGATGGTGTTGGTCAGCAGCCCTTCCAGGTAATCCTTATTTTCATCTGTGAAGTGTGTCCAGCGAACACACTTGAAGACTTCCGCGGCATTGGGACCCCGCTCCTTGGGAGACGCCTCCAACCACTGCACTGCCACATGACACACAGTCTGCTCAAGCTCTATGTTTAGACTATCAAGGCGCAGGATAGACAGCAACTGGGCGAGGGTCAGATCTGCAAGAGTCTCTTCCCGAATCGAACCCATCTGGCTGAGCTGCTTGAAGTTGTGGGCTATGAAGGACTGGGCCTGTGATCGCAGCTTGCGATGGCCAAAGGCGTCGGCAAACTTAAAGATGGCGGTGCAGTTGGCCAGGTCAAGGCGGCGGGCTAGGAAGGAGGCACAAGCTTCCCGCACATACTCGAGCTGCAACATGTCAGAGGCCGCGTAAAGGCGTTCCACGTTGGCTTCACTCAAAGACACGCGACCTGTGTAGCAGTAGTCGACCAGCACCTCGAAGGACTCGGCATCCACATCATGCATGGTCACATTCGCCTGGTGGCTCTCGTACATGCCACCTGTGAACATGCTCTTGAAGTAAGGACACGCGGCAGCCAGCACGTTACGGTTGCAGGGGAAGAGGCGGCCGGTGCCAGGCCCGCTGCCAGGCGTCACCACCTCGATGGTCACATCACATAACAGCCGTGCGTCGTAGAAAGACTTTAGCTGCGCCAGCAGGGCTGCAGAATGAGCCGTGTCCTTCAGCTCCTCCGGGCCCGTGAAAAAAGCCGAAACTGTGGGCTTGTGAACCCTCTTGGGCCGCTTCCCGCCGCGGGGACTGGCCAGGCGGCGAGAGCGCGGAGCTTCTTCCCGGGACTGCATGGTGGAGATGGCGGCGGGGTACGAGGGCGAGAATGGGTGCAAGGACCGGGCTCTGGCTCTTCCTCGCCCTCTTCTCGCTGGCGCTAGATCGCGGTGTCTCCGGAGAGACTGCAGCACGGGTCCATTTACCTAATTCAGTCCTATGCCGCAGTGCCGCCTCCCTTTATCACGTAGCCAGTGTCTGACTCACCCCTTTCCAGTTCCGCGCCCTTTCTCCACCTCAGCTCGCCTTACAGAACCCGCTGGACGGAACCGAGAGCCGCCACTGCCGCGCTGGCAATACCGGTAGGCGTCCAAGAGGACTACGGCTCCCAGGCTGCCTTTCGCGCCTTGAGGCATGCCGGGACCCTCCGGACTCAAGGGGATAGGCAGATGGACAGAAGCCGCTGTGCATGTTGGGAGTAGTAGTTTCAATAACATCGCGAGATTTGTCTGCCGTTCATTGTTTCAGGTGACGAAATTAGAAATCGCTAATTTTCTTTCGTTCTGTTTTATGGTTTAGAACTTTGGATTTGGAATCCAGATTAGACGCCCGTTCTGTATTTATCAACTGTGTGGCTTTGCTCTCAGAACCGTTTTTAAATATGTGAATAACAACAATATATCATAGCCCGATGTGACGACGACGTGAATTGCGTAGGTTAAATAGGATGCTCTGAATAAATATTTGAGGATTAGATTAATAAAGTACTTACGCAGTACCTATAATGTAAGGGTTAGATAAGTTTTAGCTTTTCTTCTACCATTTATGAAAAATCGAGCACCTACGCATTTGAAATCACGAACCTGTAGGAAAAAATTCAAAATGCTGCAGGTTTCTGCGGAGATTCCACCCCCTGACTCTGCCACCCACACCTTTTAATATTTTTTTTCTTCTTTCAAATGTTGTTTCAGGCGTACAGCATAATGATTCAATACTTCTACACATTGCTCAGTGCACATTAAGATAAGTGTACTTTTAATCCCCTTTCTTTCACCCATACCCCCACCCCCACCCCTTTCCTGGCAACCACCAGTTTGTTCTCTATATTTGTCTTTTTTTTTTTTTTTTTGCTGCTGTTTGTCTTTTTTTTTTTTTCTGTTAATAACGATTTTATTTTTAAGATCAGTTTTAGATACTCCGAAACTGAGAATTTATAGGGAGCCTCCATAAACCACCTCCTTACAGTTTTCTGTTATTTACACCTTCCGTAAGTATGTGTTTGATACAGGTGATGAATTCACACTGGTACATATTAATTAAAGCGTATAGTTTCTATTAGGTTTCAGTCTTTGTGTTGTATAGTTCTACTGGTATTGAAAAAGGTGTAATGTCATGTATCTACCATTACAGGTACAGAATAATTTCACTGCCTTAAAAAGCCTCTGTGTTCAATCTATTTATGCCTCCTTCCTGCCCTCCAACCACGATTTTCATAGAAACCATTGATTTTCTTGTTGTCTAGGTAGTTTTAACTTTTCTAGAATGTCATACAGTTGGATTCTTATTGTGTGTAGCCTTTTAATGTATCTACTTTTGCTTAGCAATATTCATTTCAGGTTCCTCCATGTCTGTTTTACGGCTTAAAAACCCATTTCTTTTATCATTGAATAATATTCCATTGTATGGGTTTACCATAATTTATTTATCCATAACCCATTGAATGACATTTTGTTTGCTTTGAAGTTTTACAATTATGAATGAAGCAGCTATAAACACTCACATGCTGGTTTCTGTGTGGACCTTAGTTTTTAGCTTATTTTGGTAAATATAAAGGAGACTGACTGCTGGGTCCTAGGGTAAGACCATGTTGAGATTTGTAAGGAACTGCCAAAATATTTTCCAAACTGGTGGCTATCCTGTTTTTGCATTCCCACCAGCAATTAATGAGCATTCCTGTTGTTCATTCCACATCCCTCCTAGCATTTGCTGTTGTCAGGGTTTTGAATTTTTGACCTTACTGACTTTAAACTTGCCTCTGGAAGATTTCTGAAGGATAGGATAGTATTTTAAACATTCAGCAGTATCTGCAGGGCCATTACATTTCAGTCTTGGGGAGCAGTATACATGGATTATGTCAAATTATGTAAATCAGGAATATAAATAGATGCTTTGGCGGTCTCAGTATTTCATGTTTGGGAAGTGGTGCTGAAGTATTTCCATTAACCTCTTAATGCAAATGTTTATAACTAGTCTAGTACACCTCCTTGCACTACCATCCCCAAATCAATGGAAGATTCTGGAATTCTAGTTATTGAGGATAATTTTAAATAAAAATATTTCAACAGAGAGACCCAGTTCTGTTCAGGATCCTTAGAACTCAGTATCATGCTTACTGAAACATCCCTTGAATTAGTATAATCTATGCTTTATGAAAGTGTTGAATGTTTGTATTTATCAACTTCATCTCAAGATATAATCCTCAAAATAAATTATGCTCAGTCACTGGGGTTTAAGTTCTTCATAGATGCCCTTAACAGCATTATTTGCTTTAGATTGCTTTTCACAAAATGTAAAATGGTTATTAGACACTGTGTTCTCGGGCCTACAGCAGTATTGTTCAATAGACTTTTCTGTGATGATGAAAATGTTCCATATGTACAAGTCAAAGAGAGAAGTCTAGAACAGATCCTTCCCTCTCAGCCTTCAAAAGGAACTAACCTGTGGACATCTTGCTCTTGGACTTAAAAGTATGAGATTATGAATTTCTTTGGTTTAAGCCACCCAGTCTGTGCTACGTAATAATTAAGTACCATGTCAGCCCTAGAAAACTAATACAAACATCTGTAAATTTCCCACTAACCTCCCTTGGACTGTATAAACCATACCTGCAGGGGGATTGATATCTACCCAATACTTGCCTTTGTCTACATCGTTTTCTGCCCTATTAATACCTCTCACTAATTCCACTTACCCGGTTATGTTTTGGGGAAGAGATTTATTTCCCAAGAGGAATATCAGGATTTTTTGCTCCCCCAAATGCTTCACCATTGAAGTACCTGGCTCTGTACCTATGTTCCTTTGCCCTTTTAGGACTCCTTGACTCTCAGACTTTTTTTGCTCCTGTAAAAAATCCCCAAATATTTAAGTACAAACTATGTTAACTATAATACCTGACTCCCTTTGGGCGGCTCACTCCTCTGACATAGGCCAAGTCTGGGAGGCCAAACCTCTGGAAGTAGAAATATACCTTTCTATGCTACTTCTAAGATTATCATGACATATTTAAAACTATAAGATCTCCAGTATTTTTCCCCTGATTCAAGGCTTTATTGACACAGCTTGTAATAATCCAATCACCTCAGTAAAGAATCTTAATGGCCAGGGAGGCTGGCTAGTTTAACACTTGTGAGCAATGAACTCGTTACAGCCAGGTTTCCTTTAGTTCTTAACCCCAATACCATCTGGTCTATATGTGATCCAGCACCACTCACTTCATAGTCATTAACTTCTGTTCTGCATTTTTTTGTTGTTTTTCCACTACACCCCTTCACCCTGACACAAATATCTTTTTGTGTCACATGGAAAAGAATCAACAATACACATGGACCACCATGCCTGAGGGGTTTCTCGAGGCCAGTAATTATTTCTCTAGGACTCTAAATGCAAACCTGAGAAATTTAATCTTTCCCTGTAATTCTCCTTATCCACCATGCAGATGACTGTCTTCTCTGCTCACCTGATTTTAACAACTTGTTTGTTACAAGCTCTTGCCCACAACAGACATATGGTTTCTAAAAACACAATGCAATTATTCAGCCCCCTCAAGACCATTAGCTAGAACATGCTGTCTTCTCATGTGAAGGGACAACTTTGTCCCCTAAATGTATTAGCACCATCATTAATTCCCCTTTCCCTGAGACCAAAAGGCAACCTCAAGGATTTCTAGGACTGGTTGGCTAATTGCTAGAGCCAGACCCCTAGCGTTTTCTCTATTGCCTCTCCCTTATGTGCCATGACTAAGAAAACTGCCATTCTCCTTAACTGGGACTCTTTTTCCATGTCTGCATTTTAAAACCTGAAAACCTCTCTGTTTCTCCCACTTTTAGACTCTCCAGTTACTCATTACCCTCCTACACCCCCCCATTTTTTTTTTTTTTTTTTTTTTTTTTTTTTTTTACAAAAAAGGAAGGACATTCATACCCTTGTTTTCAGGGTGGCTAGAAGCTTTTCTCTACAAACAGTCTACTGCCAAAACTATAGTTAAGCTGCTACCAGAGAGAATTTTCTCCGCTGTGGAATCCCTTTGTTTTTCTCTAGTGATAGAGAAATTCACTTCAATGGTAAGGTTATTCAGGATATTCAACAAGTACCTACATTGCTGCAAAAACTTCGCTATTCTTTATCTTCCTCAGTCCTCTGAGGAAAAACTAAACGAAACCAAACCAAACACTGTGATCCTCTTAAATTCAAAATAGCCAAACTCTGAGGAACTAAACTTGCAACAGGTTTTGTACTTAGCTGTGATGATCCTTGATGCCTCCTCCTCCAGGCAACATTGATTATTCCCTTATGAAATAATGAAGATTATTATTAATCCTCATTAATAAACCAGTGAGGATTCCTTACTTCTTCTGGTCTTAGGTGCCCTTAATTTGATTACTCCAATATCTATCTGTAAATCCTGCTAAAGTTTTATTAAATGCATGTATTAAATACACTCATTTATCATCAACAGGTCAGGTTTACTTTCCCACCACAGTCCTTACATGATCTTCAAATTAGACATTTAATTTTCAGGAAAAGACGTCACTAAAAGACCAATATTGAATCCAAGTGGAAGGGATCTTACATTCTGTCCTGCCCACCAATACTGCTACAAAAACTATAAGGTGGTATAACATATACTTTATATTTCACCAAAAAAATGTAAGACAAGTCAGGTTTCATATATATGGTGCTTGGAATTCACCACTCTGCCTAACAACAAGTAAAAATCTGAACAGACTGAAAAATTCAACAACTCTTCTTAGATTCATGACAGGAAAAACACAGGGCAAACAGCTGCTCCCAAGACTTAAGAGACAGACCCGTGACTACAGGGAGTCATGGCTTACCGGAGCAGACACCCACGAGCTGAAACTGCTGCAGGAACGAACCAGTGCCAAGGCGGAAAAACCTGAAATATGATTGATGAATTGCTGAGGGCTCAGTGTGGACAACTTGAGAGTTAATAACTCCAGGGAACCTAGTCATGGGTCGGGCAGTGGGCAGTGGGCACCAAATTGTGAGCTTTACCTACAGGACATTGACCAGGCTTCACAGCAAATATAGAGAAAAATCCCCTCATACTTCCAAAGGGAGAGAGGGAAAAGCAACCATTTTTAAATACATCAGGGCCTCCTTTCTTAACAAGGATGGTTCTCAGAAGAAAATAGTTAATCAGAGCCTCACCTGCTGGCATCTTTCAGAGCCTAACTAACCTAAAGGAAGAGAAATATCCAACTCCTGCTCACTCAATCCAAATTATATCTGACCTAAGGGGAAGGAAAACAATTTAAAAGCAAAAAACCTTGAAAACTCACAGTTGAGAGGTATAAGCTCTGAAACCTAATCATAGAATGATAGAACTATAGAACGCGTCCCCTCCACCCACACCTCACCCCACATCACTATGGGCCTACTTCAGCAGTTCCTTTTACCCAGTACATCACGTTTGGCTATGAAGAAATAAAGGCAAAAATTTGAAGAGACAGAGCAGGTGTAGTTTTTATTTTATTTTTTGTTTAATGCCCTCCCCCTTTTGCATTTGAGTATAGTTTACACGCAAGGTTACATTACTGTTTTTTTTAAATTGAAGTACAGTGAAACTAATGTTAGTTTCAAGTATATAGTGCAAATGCATTTAATAAGACAATTTTTAAGTATTTTTTTATGTTTATTTTTGAGAGAGACAGAGCATGAGCAGGGAGGGGCAGAGAGAGAGAGGGAGACACAGAATGTGAAGCAGGCTCCAGGCTCTGAGCTGTCAGCACAGAGCCCTATGTGGGGCTCAAACTCACAAACCACAAGATCATGACCTGAGCTGAAGTCAGACACTTAACTGGTGGAGCCACCCAGGTGCCCCTAATAAGACAATTTGAAGAGACAGAGCAAGCACCAGAACCAGACATGGCAGGGATGTTGGAATTATCAGACTAGGGACTGAAACAACTATGAATAATATGCTAAGTACTGTAGGCTAAAGTAGACAGCATGCAAAAATTGGGTAATGTAAGCAGAGAAATGGAAATCTTAAGGAAAAAAAAAAAACAAAAAGAAACAATGTAGGTTCAGTTCAAGATGGTGATATAGGGGCCCCTTGGTGGTTCAGTCAGTTAAGCATCTGACTCTTGATTTTGGCTCAGGTCATGATCTCACAATCATGAGATCAAGCCCTGCACTGGGCTCTGGTTTGAGTATGGAGCCTGCTTAAGATTCTTTCTCTCTTCTTTGGCCCCTTCTCCACTTGCACTCTCTCTTTCTCTCCCTAAAAGAAAAATAAAAGATGGTGATATAGGAAGATTCTGAACTCACCTCCTTCCATGGACAGACTGAATTTAGAGCTATTTACAGAAAAATTTCCTCTGGGGAAAAAAAAATCTTAAAACTGATAGACTGATCCCTTTGCATTAGGCAAATGAGGGGGAATCCAAATGGAACCAGGTAAGAAAGGTTGAGAACAATCTTGCCATATACTCCACTCCCAGTGAAAGAACACACAATTGGGAGGGAACTCACCACCCAGAGCTACTTTATAATGGGTGAAGTGTTCATACCCCACAGCGGGCATGCCACCTTTTAAGACCATCAATTAAGAGACAAGGCCCCAAAACACCTGGCTTTGAAGACCATCAGGAGTCTCATCCACAAGACCCCAAAGGGCTGCAGGAACTGAGGAATGGCTCTTAAAAGGTCTCACATGCAGACTCCCCCTTTCCAGGGCCCAGTGCAGAAGCAGCCCTTTGGAAAGCACCTGGACTTTACACAAAAAAGTCTTATTTGAATATAAAAAGCATTGGTCAAAGGGGCATGGGCCTGATGGAATATTCTCCAGGGACGGAGGCTAGTAGGTGCCATCCTGCTCTCCCTCTACCTTTTTAGAGCCAGCAGGTTCCATCTTTATGCTTCACTAGGTGGACACTGTGAAAATTAATAAAAGGAAAACTCATTTAGAATGGAGTCAGGAGGTGGGGAATGGTGGGGGGGGGGGGCGGTAGGCATGTGCTTAGCCCTACCACTCCTAGTCAATCCCAGTGGATACTACTTTACTCTCCCAGCAAGAGGAAGGAAAGTTTCTTCTTGGCCCCGCTCAACAGTCCAACCAATGAGAGATAGTTATAACTCAGCCAATGAAAAGCCATTATACTTCCAGCTCTCAGTTTAAGCCAATGCAGTTTTTGTTTATAACAACCCCCCCCAACTCCTCTCTTTCCTCTATAAAGAGCTTCCTGTCCTTTGCCTATGGTTTTTCTAGCTTGCTTGTCTTAGATTGTAGTTCTCTTCCATTCCTGGAAAAAGACCAACTATTTTTTGCTGGTAATAAAACTGACAGTTTTATTTGTAAGGTTAATAGCATCCTTTTCCTGCAACAGTTGGATGGAACTAGAATGTATTATGCTAAGTGAAATAAGTCAGAGAAAGATAAATATCATGATTTCACTCATATGTGGAATTTAAGAAACAAAACAGATGAACGTAGGGGAAGGGAAGGAAAAATAAAAACAGAGAGGGAGGCAAACCATAAGGACTCTTAAATACAGAGAACAAACTGAGGGTTTCTGGAGGGGAGGTGGGAGGGATGGGCTACATGGGTGATGGGCATTAAGGAGGACACTTGTTGGGATGAGCACTGGGTGTTATATGTAAGTGATGAATCACTAAATTCTACTGGAACCATTATTACACTATATATTAACTAACTTGGATATAAATTTTTTAAAAAAGCATCATCTTCCATGTTCTCACTCTGCCTTGCTAAAACCAGTGGACACCATCTTTTTTTTTTTTTTTTTTTCATTTTCTCCTTCTTCCTCCTCCACTTCCTCCTGTTCTCCTCCTCCTCTCTTCCTCTTTCCCCTTCCCCTTGATCACCTGGCTATGGAGGCCTGGGTCCCAAAGGACTATAACAATCAGAGAGATGGTTATTGGCAGACTATCTCTCCCAGGGCACTACACAGCCAATTGAAACACACACCCAGGCTTTCTGAGAAAAAGGCCTATTTACTTTGTCCAGGAGCTTTGGTCTTGGGGAGCAGGCTTCTGGTTTGGCACACTTAGAGGGCTCTATGGAGCTAGTCCCAGGGAACAGAGACCAGTGGATGCAATCTTTGTTCTCTCCTGCTGTTTCACTCCAGCTCAATGGGATTTTCCAGAAAGGAGCTTATACATTTGTCTGGTGACCTGCTTTTTGCAGCTGTAGCCAGAGAACACCCCTACATTGCCTGGCTCTAGGGGCCAACAGGGCTTAAGCTTGTGGGTCCCACGGTGCTGTAACCAACTGAGAAAGAGTTCTTAAACAGATACCACCCGCAGGCATAGCAAGAGGCCACAGACTCAGGAGCTCATTCCTGTGAAAGAGGCCTTATCATTAGGGCTCAGCCTGAGGGCCAGGCTTCTAATTAAATGTACCTGTAAGAGCTGACTGTAAACCTTTCCTGAGACCACAGAATGAAGGCACTCTCTTGTGCTATCCCTCTGTCACTACTCCAGAGTGCTAGCATCTCAGAGAGTAGTTCTTCATACGTTTCTGTTGCCCAGCTTTTACTTCTGGGGCCTGGCTTTGGAAGCCAGGAGGGCTTGCAGTCCTGGGTTCCATGGGATTGTAAAAATTAGAGATGGTTTTTAGCGGTCTACTACGCCTAAGGCACTGCACAGACAACAGTCTGAAACACTGAAGGAAAAATTTAAATAGAAGTAAAATTGAAATGCCAAGAGAGAAGAGAAAATATAGTTATATAAATGCATTTCAACACCTATTAGAAATTTATCTGTCCAGCAGGCAGAAAATTCAGTAAGAATATATATATTAGTACTCTCTTAGCCATGGTTTTGTTGTCCATGGTTTCATTTTCCTGTGGTTAACTGTGGTCTGGAAGCAGATGATCCTCCTTCTGACTAATTTTCAGAAGGTCAATAGTAGCCTAATGCGATGTCACAATGCTTGTGTTATCCATCTCACTTCATTTCATCACATATCCATTTTATCATCTCAAATCACAAGAGGAGAGATGAGTACAGTTCAGTAAGATATTTTGAGAGAAAGATCACATTCATATAACTATCATTACAGTATATTGTTATAATTGTTCTAGTTTATTATTAGTTATTGCTGTTAATCTCTTACTGTGCCTAATTTATAAGTTAAACTTTATCATAGGTGTGTATGTATAGGAAAAAACCATAGTATTTAGAGGGTTCGGTAGTATCTGCTTGTTCAGGCATCCACGAGGGATCTTGGAGTTTATCCACCATGGATAAGGAAGGACTACTTTAGTTGAACAGAAAGGCACCATCAATGGTCTGAATCTAAACTGACATTTGAAGAATGCTTTGTTTGCCACAGCAGAATATACATTCCTCTCAAATTCACATGGAACATTCACCAAGATAGACCACATTCCGGGCCATAAAACACACCTTAACACATTTCAAAGAATAGAAATCATGTAAAGTATACTCTCAGAACACTGTGGAATTTAACTAGAAATCATTAACAGAAAAATACATGGAGAACCCCAACATGTGTAAGGGCTAAACAACACACTTTTCTCCCACCTCTCAGCTTTACTGGAGTATGACCGACAAATAAAAATTATATATATTAAGGTCGTACAACATGATATTTTTTAAGGTGTATTAACTTGATGATTTAAGATATTTTGTGTAAGGATTGGCACAACTAAGTTCAAACATCCGTCCCTTCACATAGTTACTTTTTAAAAAAATTTTTGTGGTGAGGACACTTAAGATCTACTCTTAACAGATTTCAAGTATACAATACAGTATTACTGACTATAGTCACTGTGCTGTACATTAGACACTTGGAACTTATTCATCTTACAACTGAAATTTCATACCCTTTGACCAACCTGTCCCTATTTCTTCCCCCCAGTCACTGGCAACCACCATATATTCTCTGGATTTATGAGTTTGAGATTTTTACATTCCACATATAAGTGATCATACAGTATTTGACTTTATGTGCCAGGCTTATTTCATTCATTCAGCATAATATCCTCCAGGCTCATCCATGTTGTTGCAAATGGTAGAATTTCCTTCTTTTAATGGCTGAAAAATATTCCATTATATATGTATGCTACCTTTTCTTTATTCATCCATCAATGGATACTCAGGCTATAGCCATATCTTGGCTTTTGTGAATAATGCTGTAATGAACATGGGAGTGTGGATATATTTTCAAGATATATATTTCATTTTCTGTGGATATACACCCAGAAGTGGGATTGCTGGATAATACAGTTCTATTTTTAAATTTTTTTGGAATCTCCATA
Source organism: Cryptoprocta ferox (assembly GCA_028646485.1). Taxonomy (NCBI): domain Eukaryota; kingdom Metazoa; phylum Chordata; class Mammalia; order Carnivora; family Eupleridae; genus Cryptoprocta; species Cryptoprocta ferox. The sequence continues at coordinate 83,372,300 of CM053574.1, read as the reverse complement.
TAGTGTTACATATGGTTACACCAATTTAAATTCCTACCAACAGTGCTGAATAAAGTTACTCTTTTCTCCACATTCTTGTTATCACCAACACTTTATCTCTTGTCTTTTTGATACTATCATCTTAACAGAAGTGAGGTGATATCTCATTGTGGTTTTGATTTCTTTTTTCCTGATGATTACGTTGATAATGTGTTGATGAGAAGTGGTAAGTGTGGACACTCTTGTCTTCGTCCTAATCTTAGAAAAACAAAATCATCCAACTTTGCACCATTAAATATGATGTTAGCTGTGGACTTGTCATATATGGCTTTTACTGTGTTGAGGAGCATTTCTTCTTTACTAAATTTGTTGAAACCTTTTATCATGAAAGGATCTTGAATTTTGTCAAATATTTTTTTTTAGCATTGATTGAGATGATCATGTGATTTTAATCTTTCATTTTGTTAATGTGATTGATGTATTACATTTATTGATTTGCTTATGTTAAGCCAAACTTGCATCACAGGGATAAATCTCACCTGATTATGGTGTGTTTTTCTAGTCTCTTTTATTTCTGCTATAATCTTTCTTACTTCTTTTCTTCTCCTGTCTTTGGATTTAGTTTGCTCTTTTTTTTTTTTTAATTCTTGAGATGTAAAGTTAAGTTGTTTATTTGAGACTTTCTTTTTTACTAATTTAAACATTTATTGTTCTAAACTTCCCTGTTAGAATGGCTTTTGCTGCATCTCATAAGTTTTGGTATGTTGTTTCTATTAATTTGTCTCAAAATATTTTGGGTTTTCCTTTGATTTCTTCTTTGACTCATTAGTAGTTCAGAAGTGTGTGGTTTAATTTCCACATATGTGTAAATTTTCCAAGTAACCTCCTGTTACTGATTTCTAGTTTCATACTATTGTGGTAAGAATAGATACTTGGTGGTATTTCAATTTTTTGATTTTTTAAGAGTTGCTTTGTGGCCTCACATATGATCTATCCTGGAGAATGTTCTTTGTGCACTTGAGAATAATGTATACTTTGCTGGTATTGGATGGAATGTCTGCTTGCCTTTTAGGTCCATTTGGTATAGTATTGTTTACACTGCTATTTTCTTTTTTTAATTTTTTAAATGTTTAAAATTTTTAATGTTTATTTACTTTTGAGATAGAGAAAGGAGAGACAGAGTGTGAGTGGGGGAGGGGCAGAGAGAGAAGGAGACACAGAATCTGAAGCAAGGTCCAGGTTATGAGCTGTCAGCACAGGGCCCTACGTGGGGCTCGAACTCACAGATGGTGAGATCATGACCTGAGCCGAAGTCAGACACTTAACTGACTGAGACACCCAGGTGCCCCTACACTTGCTATTTTCTTATTTATTTTCTGTCTAGGTGATCCATTCATTGGTTATAGTAGAGTATTAAAATCCTGTATAATTATTTTATTTTGTTCATTTCTACTTTCAGTTCTGTTAGTATTTGTTTTATATAATTAGGTGCTCCAATGTTGGGTGTATAAATATTTACAATTTATATTCTCTTGATGAATGACCCTTTTATCATCATATACTGACCTTGTCTCTTGTTACTCTCTTTTACATTAAGTCTATTTTGTCTGATATAAATGTAGCTACTCTTGCTCACTTTTGGCTGCCATTTTCTTGGAATATCTTTTTCCATACCTTCAGTTTTCACCTATCTGTGTCCTTAAAGCTAAAGTGAGTTTCTTGTAGGTAGCATATTATTGGAATTTGTTATTTACCCATTTAGTCTTTCTATATTATTTGCTTGGAGAATTTATGTTTAAGTACTTTTTGATATGTAAGGACTTACTATTGCTGTCTTATTGTTTTCTGATTTTTGTAGTTCCTTTATTCTTTTTTTTAATATTTATTTTTGAAAGAGAGAGAGAGAGAGAGCAGGAGAGGGGCAGAGAGAGGGGGACAGAGGATCCCAAGTGGGCTCTGCGTTGACAGCAGCAAGCCCAATGTGGGCTTCAAGCTCACAAACCGAACCATGAGGTCAGGACCCTAGCAGAAGTCGGGGCCCAACCAACTGAGCCGTGTAGGTGCCCCTGAAGTTCCTTTATTCCTTACTTCCTTTGTTGCTGTTTTTCTTTGTGATGTGAACTTTTTTGTAGTGGTATGCTTCCTTTCTTCTTTTTTTTTTTTAATCTTTTGTGTTTCTTTTTTTAAAGTGTATTTATTTTGAGAGAGAGAGAGGGAGAGTGCAGGAGGAGGAGAGGGACAAAGAGAGAGGGAAAGAGAGACTCTGAAGCAGGCTCCATGCTCAGTGCAGAGCCCTGCACGGGGCTTGATCCCATGAACCATGAGATCATGACTTGAGCCATCAAGAATCCAGTGCTCACTGCTAGGAATTTACCCAAGGGATACAGGAGTGCTGATACATAGGAGCACATGTTCCCCAATGTTTATAATAGCACTTTCAACAATAGCCAAATTATGGAAAGAGCCTAAATGTCTATCAACTGACAAATGGATAAACAAGATGTGGTTTATATATACAATGGAATAATACTATTTGGCAATGAGAAAGAATGAAAACTGGCCATTTGTAGCAACATGGATGGAACTCGAGGGTGTTATGCTAAGTGAAATAAGTCAGTCAGAGAAAGACTGATACCATGTTTTCACTCATATGTGAATCTTGAGAAACTTAACAGAAGACCATGGGGAAGGGAAAGGGGTAAAAACAAAAAAGTTACAGAGAGGGAGGGAGGCAAACTATAAGAGACTCTTAAATACTGAGAACAAACTGAGGGCTGATGGGGGGTGGGGGAGAGGGGAAAGTGGGTGATGGGCATTGAGGAGGGCACTTGTTGGGATAAGCACTGGGTGTTGTATGTAAGTCAATTGGACAATAAATTATACTTAAAAAAAAGAATAGGGTGCTTAACTGAGCCACCAAGGCACCCCAATATTTGTGTTTCTACTACAGGTTTGTCCCCTGTGGTTACCTATCATCATACGTAAAGTATTTTATAATTATCCTATTTTAAGCTGATAAAAACTTCAACTGCGTACAAAACTCTACTTTTACTCATATCCACCCCTTTTTTGTTATTGATGTTACAATATACATTTTTTATAACAACACTTTTTGTTTTTAAGTTTCTTTGTTTGTTTGTTTATTTATTTATTTAGAGCACATGAACAGGACAGGGACAGAGAGAGGGAGAGAGATAATCCCAAGCAGGCAGAACCTCTGCACTGCCAGCACAGAGCCTGGTGGGGGGCTTGAACCCACAGACTGTGAGACCATGACCTGAGCCAAAGTTGGATGCTTAACCAACTGAGTCACCCAGGTGCTCCTACAATATATATTTTTAAAATATTGTGTATCCACTATCAAATTTTTGTTGCTATAGTTATTTTTAATACACTATTTTTTTTTTAAAGTAGGTTTTATGCCCAACATGGAGCCCAACACAGGGCTTGGATTCATGACCTTGAGATCAAGACCTGAGCTGAGATCAGGAGTCAGTTGCTTGACCAACTGAGCCAACCAGATGCCCATTAATATATTAATTTTTGAAACTTTTAAACTAGAGTTGAAAGTAATATATGTACCACTATTACAACATTAGAAAATTCTGACTTTGACTATATCTTTACCATTGAGTTTTTATTTATTTATATGTTTTTCATTGTTAATTAGAGTCCTTTCATTTCACTGTGAAGAACTCCCTTTACCATTTCTTGTAAGGCAGGTCAGATTGTGATAAAGTTCTTCAGCTTTTGCTTGTTTGGGAGTTCTCTGTCTCTCAGGACAGTTTTTTCCAGGTATAGTATTCTTGTTTAGCAGGTTTTTCCCTTTAATGTTTTGAATATAACATCAGACACCCTCAATGGCCTTCAAGGTTTCTACTGAGAAATCTGCTAATATTTATTGGGCTTCTTGTATGTGATGAATCAGCTGCTGCTTTCAAAATTCTCTTTATCTTTGACTTTTTCTTTTTGATTCTCTGATTGGAAAATTTCAAAGTATGTATCTGCAAGTTCACAACTTCTTTCATCTGACTGTTGGCATCCTATTGAAGCTCTTTATTGAATATTTCAGTTCAATCATTGTATTCTTGAGATCTATGATTTGTTTTCTTTTTAATGGTTTTTATTTCTTTGCTGAAATTCTCATTTTGTTTATGTATTGTTTTCCTAACTTCATTTAGTTGTCTATATGTGCTTTCATCTAGTTCACTGAACTTCTTTAAGATGATTATTCTGGATTCTTTGTCACTCAGTTCATAGATCTCATTTTTTTAAAAGGGTTATTGGAGCTTTATTAGTTTCTTTTGATGGTGTCATGTTTATCAGATTACTTATGATTCTTGGATCTTTGCACTGGTATTTGCATATTTGAGGAAGAGGTCTCCTCCTCCATTGTTTACTGGTTTACTTTAACAGGGGAAGATCTTTCCCAGTCAGCCCAGCCTGGGGTTCTGGGTGTCTCAGCTGGAAGCAGGGAGTGCTCTGGGTTTTTAGTTGTGCAGGGCCATTGCTTGTGCTCTGGTGTTGAGACAGGCTATGCTCTGCAGTCAGGCAAAGTAACTGTCTAGAGCCCCTGGTGAGATGAGTTTGTAGGCTATGCTTCTCAATTGGTTAAAGTCACTGTTTGATCTCTCTGTTCAGGTGGGTTTGCAAGCTGTGCTCAGGAAACAGGAAACAGGCAGGGACATAGGCTGAGCTCTGCATGCAGGTGGGGCTAAAGGTCGAGCTCTACAGATGGACATGGTTGCTGTCCAGGCTCCTTGCACAGTCAGGGTCTCTGGGTTGGGTGGGGCCAGAGGTCATGCTCTGCAATTGGGTGAGGCTGCTGGCTTGGCTTTCTGTTCAGTTGGGGCGTCAGAATGGTCTCCATAGCTGGGCTGAACTGTTAACTGGGGATCAATACTAGACAGAATTGCCAACTGTGTTTCATGGCCAGATGGAACAACTGGCTCAGATCCATGGGTGAATGAAGCCACTAGCTGGGCTCTCTGACTGGGTGCCACCACCAGTAGGAACGCATTGCCACAGCATGATCATTGCACTGATTGCTGTGAGTTCTTCCCTTCTTCTTTGTTTCTAGCTGACTCCATTTTGTATAGCCCTGCTTATTCTCCCAGTGTTCCATGTGAGGTGAGACAGAGCCAAGCCTCTGGGAAGCATGCTGGAAGGCTGCATAAACTGGATGTCAACTTTGGGCTCCCTTTTCTCCACTGGAGAAACCATGGGCCCAGGGGAACTCTGTCTGTGTGGCACTGTGCCAGTCTGTGGGAGAGGCAAGTTGGTCAAAGTGAAACCACTCCTTTTAGACTTCTAAAGAGGCTTTTCTCAGTTTTTGTTGTTCAAGGGTGCTTCATCCTCACCCCTAGGTTTTAGGATTTTCACATTGATGTTCTTTTCTGGGAATAATTTTCTGTTGGTCTTTTTGTAAGGGGGACTAAATCCCAGGACTTCCTGTCCTGCCATCTTGTTTTCAAAGTAGAAGTACTGGCATTGATTCAACTAAGATTTAATTATCATTCAACTGAGAAAAAAAAAAATGAATGAATGCTCTCTTTACAGAACAATAGAAAGAAAGATGAAATTAGAAAGCCACCATTTGCAATGTCAATATAAGAGTTGAGTCAGGCAATGATTGTTAGCAGATGCTAAAATCATGAGAAAAAGTTTTGGGGCAATTATTTATTGTTGGAAAACAAGCTACACTTAAATTCAGCATCTTTAAAATAAGTAACATTTATTGTCCTGCAGTTTCTGCAGACCTGAAATTCATTAATTTAGCTGGGATTTAGCTTGGTTTTTCTGGCTCAACTTTTCTCATGAGGTTGGGGGGAACTATTGGCCAGGACGGCAGTCATCTCAGGCCTCTACTTGTGCTGTAGGATCTGCTTCCAAATCGGTCTCTATTTACTCAAGAATTGTTGGAATGAAAAAAAAAGAAAAGAAAAAAAAAGAATTATTGGAATGAGGGCCTCAGGTTTTCCCCATGCCAGACTACCCCAGCATGAGTGATGAGGCAGAGAGATAAGGAGAGGGGTGGAAGCTACTTGAGTTTTGCTTTTTTTTTTTTTCCCATAACCTAATCTTGGAGGAGACATCCCACCACTACTTTTGTGTCTTATTGTTAGCAGAGAGGCTATAAATTCAGTCTACATTCAAAGGGAAGAGTTTACATAAGTACATTGCATAAGCAGAGATCATTGGGGATAATCTCAGAAGCTGCCTATCATATCAAGGAACCAAATGTTTATATGATGCCACAGATTGCATACTAATTAGTAATTGGAAAATGATCCATTACAATAAAGAGACATGACAGTTATTTAAGTGAGCCTTCCTGGATTAAATTCTTACAGATGTGATATAATATGAACTTTACAATATTATCTATGAAAATATTGTCAAATGAATTTAACCTGAATTTAACTAATCATTAGGCTTAACTTAATTTATAATATATCAAGGGGAAGGATGAAAGTTACTGGATTATTCAGGGTATGCCAGAGAAATAAAACCAATAGGACATATATATATATGAATTGATTTATTAATAAGGAATTGGTTCATGCAAATATAGTCTCAGAAGCCACTCTCTACAAGCTAGAAACCCAGGAAAGCTGGTGGTGTAGTTCCTGTCAGAGTTGGAAGGTATGAGATCAACCAGGAGCACCACTGGTGCAAGTCCCAGTAAGAGGACAAAGACTAATGCCCCGTTCAGTCAGGACAGAGTGAATTCTACCTTCCTCTGCCTTTTTATTCTATTCAGGCCCTCAGTGGATTGGATAATTCCCATCCACATTGGAAAGGCAATCTGCTTTACTCAGTCTACCAATTCAAATGCTAATCTCCTCTGGAAACACCCTTATACACACACCTGGAAATAATGTTTGCCAAATCCAGGTGCCTTGTGATCCACTCAAGTTGACATATGAAATTAAACATCACAATTACTAACACCTAAGGAAGCAGCCAGACAAATCCATTTTGCTGGACTGTTGAAAAAAGTCAATGTTATATAAAAAAAAAGTTAGAGGAAATAATCTAGAAAATAAAAGTATGCAACCAAATGCAATGCATGAATCCTAATTAGATTCTGGATTGGAAAACACAAACATATAACCCTTGAACAATCCAGGCGTTAGGGGTGCTGACTGTCCACACAGTTGAAAATCCACATAGGGGCACCTGGGTGGCTCAGTTGGTTAGGCGTCCTACTTCTCCTCAGGTCATGATCTCATGGTTCGTGAGTTCGAGCCCCTCATCAAGGCTCTGTGCTGACAGCTTGGAGCCTGGAGCCTGCTTTGGATTCTGTGTCTCTCTCTTTCTGTCCCGGCCCTGCTCACACACACTCTCTCTCTCAAAAATAGATGAATAAACAATAAAAAAAAAAAGAAAATCCACATACAACTTTTGACTCCCCCAAAATATAAATACTAATAGCCTACATTGACCAGAAGCCTTATCAATAAAATGGACAGTCGACTAACAAATATTTTGTATACGTATTATATACTGTATTATTACAATAAAGTAAGCTAGAGAAAAGAAAATGTTATTAAAAAAACCATAAGGAAAATACATTTATAGTACTGTACTGTAAAAAATCCAGGCATGGGGCACCTGGGTGGCTCAGTCGGTTGAACTTCCAACTTTGGCTCAAGTCATGATCTCATGGTTCATGAGTTCGAGCCCCACATTGGGCTCACTGCTGTCAGCCTGTCAGCACAGAGCCCTCTTCAGATCATCTGTCTTTGTCTGTCTCTGTCTCTGTCTCTTTGACCCTCCCCTGCTTATGCTTTCCCCAAAATAAATAAATATTTTTAAAAAATCCAGGCATAAGTGGATCCGTACCATTCAAACCCATGTTATTCAAAGGTCAATTGTGTATGTGTGTATATGTATATGTACATACATATATATGTATATGTATGTACATATATATGTATATATATACACATATATATGTGTATATATATGAAGATGGAGGGAGGGAGAGGGAGGAAGTACAGGGAAAAGAAGAAAAGCAAATGTAAAAAAATTAAGACTCATTAAAATACATGTGGCATATATGATGTTCATTGAAGTATTTAAATTTATTTGTATGCTTGGGGGCATCTGGGTGCTTCAGTTGATTAAGCCTCCGACTCTTGATCTCAGCTCGGGTCATAATCTCATGGTCTGTGAGATTGAGCCCTGTGTCGGCTCTGTGCTGAAGCAGGGAGCCTGTTTGGGATTCCCTCTCTCCCTCCCTCTCTGCCCCTCCCCTGTTCAAGTGTTCTCTCTCTCTCTCTCTCTCTCTCTCTCTCTCTCTCTCTCTCAAAATAAAATAAACTTAAAATTTTTTCCCTGTATGCTTGAAATTTTTCAAAATAAAAATTTGGTGAAAATCTGGGTTTAAAATTGTTTCAGCTAGTCTTTACTGGCATATATTTCCTCTCTGGGAAATGCCTAAAATAATAGTTTCTCTTACTCAAAATCATTCCTCAGAACAATTACTACATATATCATGCCACATTTTTGTGCAGTTATTTTTCTAAGAACTGAATTGGCAGCTCCTGAAAAAAGGACTGTGTTTTATTTATCACTGCCATTTCTATAAACCTACACAGTAGACTACTCTTATTAGACCATCTGTTGATGCTCATTTTAGTTAAGCCAAGGAAAAACAAGAATTAGAAGCTAAGCACAGAAGTAGTGGTAAGCCAACACTCTAAATATGGTTTATACATTATAAAACTCATTAAACTCTCAAAGAACTTTATAATCTGTATCCTAGAACTGCTCATTATTATTGAGTGACTCAGATTTTTCATAATTTGTAAATACTCTTTTGAAATAAAAGTAGCACTCTTCTTCCCAACTTGATCCATAGATTCAAGCAATTCCATCCAATATACCAGCAAGTTATTTTGTGAATAAAGGAAAATTGATGGGGAGTGACATCAGGATCATGCCAGTGTAAGACATCCATCTTCTTGTCCTCCTTTTAAACAACCAAAGAGACATCCATCCATAAATAAAAATGCCTCTGTGGGAGACACTGTGGGATCCAGCACCATATGTCAAGGAATCTTGGAGTAGTCTTGCCCACCTGTGCATGCAGTAATATCCAGACAGCCCTCAGGATGGGTGGCAGAAACAGTAAAACTCCAGCAAACCTGCCTCAGTGCCTCCAGGCTGCACTTGGGGAAAACCTGGAAGAGTGCTGTAGTTGGGCAGAAACCCAAAGATAATAGGGACTTTGTAGAAGTCCAACCTACCCAAGGGAAGATGAGAATACACTGTTGGGGAAGAAAGGCAGAAAGGCAGGAAGGCAGGAAGGCAGGAAGAAAGAGAGAAAGAAAGAGAGTTTGGATATATTGGAAAGAGTAAGAAGAACTTTTCCAGTGCCACCACACCCCCAACATAACACTGCATGGGATGGGATCAGCTGGCAGTGACCTCCCCCATGGGGATCAGAGAGGCAGTGACCTCACCCCCTGGTGAGTGAATGCTAGACTACCCCTGCTGTGAGGTATGCTGCTGGAGAAGCCTGTTTCTCTCTAGCAGCACCCAGAGTGCTGAGGTATGACTTCCATGATTCAGAAGAGGGAGATTGGGAAAGATGCAGATAAGAATATCTAAGGGCATTAAAGGAACACATTCTTGCTGACTGCACTCAGGATTTCAGGAGGAATTCTACCCTCAAGCCTCTGGAAGAACCTTACCCTAGGATCCCCCACTGGGCCCACAGGCCACCAGTGCCCTGTGTGCTAACCTACACTTGCCCCATATCTGCAGCTGGCTCCTTGTGTATGCTCCTGAGTGTGATGATGAGAGTAAGCTCTCTCCAGTAAACAGAGTGCTCTCAGAAAAATAGACCAGGGTCTGTGGGCAAGGGAAAAGGCACAATCTTGAACTGTATCTCCAACCTCTGGAAAGTAAAAGAAAGATTTCTAGAAACCAGCCTGGTGTGTTTTAAGAACCAGAGAAGACATGAAAGCTTAAGAAATATACCATGAGAGGGAGCAAGAAGTGTGGGGCAATTGTATCCATAGAAGGTCTGAGTAAAACCCAGATATAACAGGACCAACAAACAGCATATACCACTTGAAGGCAAGACGTAAAGATTTGAGAATTTTCTGCTGCTTCAAATGTGAAAGCAGCAATACAAAGCTACAAGGAACAGAAAGAATCCAGGAAACATATAATCAAAACAACCAAACAAAAAACAGTCGTCCAATAACCAAAATCAAAGGCACAGAACTTAGTGATCTAACTGATAAAGAATTCAAAATAGCTGTTTTGAGGAAACTTCAATGAGCTAAAAGAAAACACACAAATACAATTTAATATATTGAGTAAATTAATACATGAATAAAATGAGATACATTTTTTTCTTTTTTAAAATATTTATTTATTTAGAGAGAGAGAGAGAGAGAGAGAGAGGGCACAGGAGTGGGAGAGGGGCAGAGAGAGGGGGAGAGAGAGAATCCTAAGCAGACTCTGCACCGTAAGCACACAGCCTGATGCAGGGCTCCATCTCATGAACTGTGAGATCATGACCTGAGCCAAAATCAAGAGTCAGATGCTTAACCGACTGAGCCACCCAGGCTCCCCTCAACAAAATAAGATATTAACAGAGATAAAATGAGATATTTAATGAGATATTTTACAGAGATACTTTAAAAAAGAACCAAACAAATTTTTGGAGCTGAAAAAGAATCAATAAAATGAAAAATGCAATAGAGAGTATCTACAGCACAATAGACCAGATGGAAGAGGGAATAAATTAAGTAGAGGATAGGAACTTTGAAATAAACTCATCAATGGAAAACAAAGAATAAACAAAAAGAAGTGAAGAAAGCCTATATGGTAAATAGGACTCTGTCAAACATAGAACTATTAGAAAAATTAAGATTTCCAGATGGAGAATAGTGGGAGAAGGGGTTGGGAGGAAGAGGATCTCAACTATCTCCATTTGACCTCAGTCTATACTTTCTAATTGATTAAGTACTTTTCAGCTTATCTTTTAACTCAGGCAAAAGACCTAGCAGCCAAAAGCATACGTGATGAGAACTGAAACTAACCTCTCAAGGAATACAGATCCCATGTGATTGACCCCAAGACAGTGATCTACCTTTATTGCCCAGATGTATGTACACACCAAACTTGATCCCACATTTCCCTTATATAAACCTGAAAGGAATTTCAGCACTTTGGAGACTGTCTTTGAGAAGCTAGTCTGCTGTTTCCCCAGTGTTGGCCTCACTGAAATAAATTCTTTTCTGGTTTCACCACCACTCATCTCTCTGCCTTTGGATTTGTCAGTGATAAGTCGCTGAACCTGGTCTGTTGGGGCCCTGGAGCCAGGTGCTCTTGTACCCTTGGGTCCTGGTTATAGGGACAGAAAGTTTATTTAAAGAAATAATAGTTGAGAACTTTCCAATCCTGGGAAGAGAATTAGATATCCAAGTACATGATGATAATATATCACCCTATTATCTCAATGCAAAACAACTTTGTCTAAGACAGACTATAGTAAAACTGTCAAAAATCAAAGGTAGGAGGAGCCTGGGAAGATGGAGTAGGAGGATCCTAAGCTCATCTTGTCCCACAGATACACCTAGATAACAGTCACATCAGTGCAACTAACCCAGAAAACAACCCAAAGACTGGCAGAACAGAGTCTCTACAGTTAATTAAGAGAGCAGGCCACATCAGAAAGAGTAGAAGGGGTGGAAGTAGAGATGAACCAAACTCTCCTGTGAGACTAACCACAAAAGGGAGGGACACCACAAGCATGGAGAAGGGAGAGGAACAGAACCCCCATCAGGCACCCCAGTATCAGGGGACCTACACTGGGAAGACAAGTCCATATAACATTTGGCTTTGAAAACCAGTAGGGCTTAACTTCAAGAGTTTGTAAAACCAGTGGAGGTTAACTCTAGGTACTGTAAAAAAGAACAGGCTCAGCTCTGGGAGAGCCAGATGGTGATAAGAATCTGAGTTCCTGTCCTTAAAGAGATGACATAACAAACAATCCTGCCAAGATACAGCATATAAGCAGCAGTTTGAAAAGAGCCTGGGGGATAGGGGAAGGAGATTTATTTACTAATCTCAGAACATGTGCAAGACAGTAAGGGATCTTGAGGAGGTTTCTCCAAGAACAAAAAAGATGATGGGTGCCATTTCTTCCCCACTTCCACCACTCAGCCTAGATAGCTGGCCACCTACAGGAACCAGCTTAAACACTCTCCATTTAGCTTGCTAACACCCCGTGCCCCAATCCCATGTTCTCCTGCAGGTCTTCCTACTCCAACCTGCCATTCAGCAGGAATCCCTCCACAGTGCTCCTGATGTGTCTCATTCTGCAAGCAGCCCTGACAGGGAATAGCACCACTCCAAAATGACTCCTGCACTGGGAAGAGGGAAAGGTAACCACACATACACCAGTTCAGCTGCAGCTCCAGGAGTAGGCTGGAGAAATTTTCTGCTATTACAGATCAGATATTTGATCTTATTGCCAGCACTGCCCACCCAAAAAAAACCTCACAGGAGGCAGCACAAGGAAAGAGCCCTATAGTTCTGAGTCATTGCAATCCCAACAGATAGGACTGGGGGCAAACATCGGGTCTGACTGCAGGCTCCACCCACCAATGAATTCCTTTCGGGAGACAACACAGGGACAGTGTCTTGCAGCTTAGTGCAACTGCAGTCCTGTCACATGGATTGAGGGCAGGTATCTGGTTTGACCCAACTACAAACACAAGGTAGCCCCAAACTGGTCTCTTCACAGCACAGGGAACAAACCTTGCTCACAACAGGCAAAGTGGGTCACTGCAGCCAATTATACTGAAGGCAAATCTGGCTCAGCCACAATAGTAGGGCACACAAAACACACAGAAAGTACCCCTACTGAGCAGGGGACATTGTATTGTAGGACACTACGGGACCTGTTCTTCCTAAGTCCACTACTTTCAAGAGCAGGAGATGTAGCTGACTTTCTGAATACATAGAAATAAACACAGAGATTTAGACAAAATGAGACATTGGAATATGCCCAAAATGAAAGAACAGGATAAAAGCTGTAAAGTCAATTATATCTATAAAAATCTGTCAAAGTATTCACAAAATAAAACGATGTAAAGTATGACATCACACATGTAAAATATGAAAGAGTAGCAATTTACTGCTTTTAGAATGAGTTCAAACTTAAGCAACAATTAACTAACTATAGACCGCTGTATGTGTAAGATGTTGTATATAAACCTAATGGTAACAACAAGCCAAAAACCTGTAACATATATGCAAAAAATAAAGAAAAAGGAATATAAGCATATCACTAAAGAAAGCTATTAAACAACAAGGGAAGAGAGCAAGAGTAGAGAGGAATGGAGAACAACCCCCCCTCATAAAACAAGTAACAAAATGCCAGTAAGTACATACTTATCAATACTTACTTTGAATGCAAATGGACTAAATGCTCCAATCAAAAGACATACGGTGAGTAAATGGACAAAAAAGCAATCCATCCATATGCTGCCTATAAGAGACTCACTTCAGAGGGAAAGAGACATCCAGTTGGAAAGTAAAAGGATGGAAAAATGTTTATCATGCAAATGGAAGTGAAACAAAAGCTGGGGTAGCAGTCCTAACATCGGAAAAACAGACTTTCAAAGACTGTAACATGGGACAAAGAAGGACACTAACTAATGATAAAAGGAACAATCCAATTAGAAGATGTAACAACTGTAAATATTTATCACCCAAAATGGGAGCACCCAAATAAATAAAGCAGCTAATACTAATTATTAAGGGAGTAATTGATAGCAATACAATAATAGTAGGGGACTTTAACAGCTTACTTTACATCAATGCATAGATCATCCAACCAGAAAATCAACAAGGAAACAGTGGCTTTGAATGATGCATTGGACCACATAGTTCTAACAGATATATTCAGAATACTCCATCCTAAAATAGCAGAATATATAGTCTTTTCAAAAGCACATGAACATTCTCCAGAACAGGTCACATGTTAGGCCACGAAACATGTCTCAACAAATTCAAAAAGATTGAAATCGTATCATGCATTTTTCCCAACCACAATGGTATGAAACTAGAAATCAATCACAAGGAAAAATCTGGAAAGAACACAAATACATGGAGGCTAAATGACATGATACTAAACAATGAATAGGTCAACCATGAAATCAAATGGAAATTTAAAAAAAAATACATGGAGACAAATGGAAATGAAAACACAATGGTCCCAAATCTTTGGAATACAGCAAAAACTGTTCTAAAAGGGAAGATTATAGTGATACAAGCTGACCATAAGATGCAAGAAAAATCTCAAACAACGTAATCTTACACCTAAAGGAACTGGAAAAGAAGAAGAAACAAAGCCCAAAGAAAGTAGAGGAAAGAAAGAATAAAATTAGAGCAGAAAGAAATGAAATAGAGACTTAAAAGGACAATAGAACAAAACCAGGAACTGGTTCTTTGAAAAGATCAACAAAATTGATAAATCTTTAGCTAGGCTCATCAAAAGAGATGGGGGTGTGGGTAGAGAGGGAGAGAGAGGGAGGGGGGAAAGAGACAGAGAGAGAGAGAGAGAGAGAGAGAAACCCAAATAAATAATCAGAAATGGAGGAGAAATAACCAATACCACAGAAATAGAAAGAATTACAAGAGAATATTATGAAAAATTATATGCCAACAAATTACACAACCTAGAAGAAATGGTTAAATTCCTGGCAATATATAACCTTCCAAAACTGAATCAGGAAGAAATAGAAAATTTGAACAGACTGATTACTAGCAATGAAATTGAATCAGTAGTAATAATAATAAACCCTCAACAAACAAAAGTCCAGGACCAGATGGCTTCACTGTGAATTCTACCAAACATTTAAAGAAGAGTTAGTACCTATTCTTCTCAGACTATTCCCAAAAATAGAAGGGAAGGAACAGATTCCAAATTCATTCTATGAGGCAAGCGTTACCCTGATACCTAAAGCAGATAAAGACACTACAAAAAAAGAAAGCTACAGGCCAATATCTCTGATAAACATATATGCAAAAATCTTCATCAAAATATTAGCAGACCGAACCCAAACATACATTAATAAATCATTCACCATGATCAAGTGGGGCTTATTCCAGTGATGCAAAGTAGTTCAATATTCACAAATTAATCAGTGTGATACCTCACATTAAGAAGAGAAAGGATAAAAACCATACGATCATTTCAATAGTTGCAGAAACAGCATTTGACAAAGTCCAATATCTATTCATGATGAAAACTCAACAAAGTACATTTAGAAGGAACACACCTCACTCAACACAATAAAGGACATATATGAAAAATCCACAGCTAACATCATACTCAATGGTAAAAAACTGAGAGCTTCTCCTCTAAGGTCAGGAATAAGACAAAGATGTCCATTCTCACTACTTTTATTCAATATAGTACAGCAATCAGAAAACAAAAAGAAATAAAAGGCATCCAACTTGGTAAGGAAGAAGTCAAACAGTCACTATGTGCAGATGACATGATACTATATAGAGAAATCCCTAAAGACTCTACCAAAACACTACTAGAACTGGTAAATAAATTCAGTAAAGTCTCAGGATATGAAATTAATATGCAGAAATGTGTTTTTATACACTAAAAATAAAGTGGTAGAAACAGAAATTAAGAGAAAAATCCCATTTACAATTGCACCAAAAATAATAAAATATATAGGAATAAACTTAACCAAGGAAGAGAAATCTATATCGTATACCAAAAACTATGAAACACTGATGAAAGAAACTGAAGATGATGCAAACAAATATGAAGATATTCCATGCTCATGGATTTGGAGAACGAATATTGTTAAAATTTCCATTCTTCCCAAGGCAATCTACAGATTTAATTCAATCCTTATCAAAATACCAACAGCATTTTTTTTTTTTACAGAACTAGAACAAATAATCTTAAAATTTATATGGAACCACAAAAGACCCTGAATAGCCAAAACAATTTGAAAAAAACAAAAACCAAAAAAACCTGAAGTTATCACAATCTCAGATTTCAAGATATACTACAAAGCTGTAGTAATCAAAACAGTATGGTACTGGCACAAAAATAGACACATAGATCAATGGAAAACCAAGTAGAGAGTGTAGAAATAAATCCAATACTTTTCTGGTCAATTAATCTATAAAAAAGGAAGGAAGAATATACAATGGGAAAAATGTAGTCTTTTCAACAAATATTGTTGGGAAAGCTGAACAGCTACATGCCATAAAAATGAAACTGGACACCATACACCATATATCATTCTTACACCATACAAAAATATAAACTCAAAATAGATTAAAAACCTAAATGTGAGGCCTGAAACCATAGAATTCTTAGAAGAATACATAGGTAGTAATTTCTTTGATAGCAGCTTTAAAACATTTTTCTAGATGTGTCTCCACTGCCAAGGGAAACAAAAGGAAAATTAAACTACTGGGACTACATCAAAAAGAAAAAAAAAAGCTTTTGAACAGTAAAGGAAACTATCACTAAAACAAAAAGGCAAACTTTTTGGGAAAAAGATAATTGCAAATGATATATCTGTTAAGAGATTAATATCCAAAATACATAAAGAACATATCAAACTCAACACCAAAAAACCCAAAAAATCCAATTTAAAAATGGGCAGAGGACCTAAAAAGCTATTTTCCCAAAGAAGACAAACAGATAACCAACAGACACATGAAAAGAAGCTCAAATTAACATCACTAATTGTCTGGAATATACAAATCAAAGCAACAATGAGATATTACCTTACACCCATCAGAATGGCTAAAATAAACACAAGAAACAAGAAGTGTTGGTGAAGATATGGAGAAAAATGATCCATCATGCATTGTTGGTGGGAATGCAAACTGATTCAGCCACTGTGGAATACATTGTAGAGGTTCCTTGAAAGTTAAAAATAGAAATACCATATGATCCAGTAATACCACTACTGGGTATTTACCCAAAGAAAACAAAAACATGAATTTAACCCCTATGTTACTGCAGCATTATTTACAGTAGCCAAGATATGTGAGCAATTCAAGTATCCATCAATAGATAAATGGATAAAGAAGAGGTAATGTGTATATACATATATGTATAATGGAAGTTTATTCAGCCATAAAAAGAATGAAATCTTGCCATGTGCAACAACATGAATGGATCTACACAATATAATGCTAAGTGAAATGAAAATATGCTAATTATTGACAATAAAACATATGAAAGTATCCAACACAGTGGTAAAGGTAAATATACAGTCAGATTTAGAAAACTCTAATTTGGGGGGCACCTGGGTGCTCAGTCAATTAAGAGTTTGACTCTTGATTTCAGCTCAGGTCATGATCTTATGGTTAATGGGATCAAGCCCCATGTTGGGCTCAGTGCTGATGATACAGAACCTGCTTCGGATTCTCTTTTTCCTCTGCCCCTCCTACTTATGTTCTCTCAAAATAAAGAAATAAACATTAAAAAAGGAGAAAACTCTGATTTTGTAATAGGATGGTGTATTAACTACTTAGCTAAAGTATAAAGGTTGAAGCAATAGAGTAAAATAAAATAACTGTAGCTACTATAAGTAATAAGTACACATTTTAATGAGAAGTAAATTATAACACCAAAAATATAAAGGGGGGACATAAGGGTAGAGCTTTTTTATGTGATCAAAGTTAAGTTGCAACCAGCTTAAAATGAACTCTATTGTCTATATGACGTTTTATGTAAGCCTTATGGTAACCTCAAAGCAAAACCTTAGAGTAGATGCACAGAAGATAAAGAAGAAACAGAGCATCCAACTATGGAAAACTACCAATTTACAAAGACAGACAAAACAGGGAGAGAAGGAAACAATGGAACTATAAAACCACCAGAAAGCAATTAATAAGATGGTATTAGTAAGCCCTTACATACCAATAATTAAGTATAAATAGATTGTTCACCAATCCAAAGGCACAGAATGACTGGATGGATTAAAAAAACCCAAGAACCATCTATCTGCTGCCTATAAAAGATTCACTTCAGATTTAAGAACAACATAAGCTCAAAGTGAAGAGATGGAAAAAGATATTTCATGTAAGCAGAATCCAAAAGATTCAGACAAAATAGACTTTAAGCCAAAAACAGTAACAAGAGACAAAGAAGATACTTATATAATGATATAGGAGTTAATTCATCAAGAACATATAATAATTATAAATATGCACACCCAGCATTGGGACAGGTTAATATATTAAGCAAATACTAAAAGATCCTAAGGGAAAAACAGACTAAAATACAGTAATAGTAGGGGACTTCAATACTATACTTTAAGCAATCAACAGATCATCCAGGGAATGATCAACAAGGGAACACTGGACTTGAACCACTTACAATTTTTTAAAAATGTTTATTTTTGAGAGAGAGGGAGAAAGAGAGACAGAGCATGAGTGGGGGAGGGGCAGAGAAGGAGGGAGACGCAGAATCTGAAGCAGGCTCCAGGCTCTGACCTGTCGGGACCCAGCCCGACTTGGAGCTAGAACCACAAGCAGTGAGATCATGACCTGAGCCAAAGTCGGACACTCAACCGACTGAGCCACCCAGGTGCTCCAGACTGGAACCACTTTAGACAAATGCATCTAACACATATTTATAGAATATTCCATCCAGGTAGCAGACTACACATTCTTCTCAAGCACACATGGAATATTCTCCAGGACAGATCACATGATAGGCCATGAAACAATATTAGCAAACTTAATAAGATTGAAATCATACCAAATGTCTTCTTTGATAACAATTGTATGAAACTAGAAAACAGCAACAAAAGGAAAGCTGGATATTTTCAAGCAAGTGGAAACTAAATAACACACTCCAGAACAACAAATAGGTCAAATAAAAAATGAAAAAAAGAAATAAAATACATATCTCAAAACAAATGAACATGGAAACACAACACACCAAAACATATGGGATCCTGCAAAAATAGTTCTAACAAGGATATTTACAGCATTAAACGCATATTTTCTTAAAATCAAGATATCAAATACTACCTAACTTCAAAACTCTAGGAACTAGAAAAAGAGGAACAAACTAAGCCTGAAGTTAGCAGAAGGAAGGGAAATAACACTGATCTTATTGGAAATAAATGAAATAGAGACTAGAAAAACAATACAAAAGACCAATGAAAGTAGAGCTGCTTTTTCAAAATGATAAACAAAATTCAAAATGATAAATAGATGATAAACATAACAAAATTTTAGCTAGCTTAATCAACAAAAAACCACAGAAGACTCAAATAAATAAAGTTAGAAATCAAAGAGGGGGCATGATAACTGATACCAAGAAATTCATAGGATCGGTAAGAGACCAGTATGAACAATTAAATGCCAATAAATTGGATCATCTAGAAGAACTGGGTAAATTCCTAAAAGCATATAATCCAACTGAATCAGGAAGAAATACAAAATCTGAACAGACCAATATTGAGGAATGAGATCAAATCAGTAATCAAAACCATTCCAATATAGAAAAGCCCAGGACCAAATGGCTTCACTGGTGAATTCTATCAAACATTTAAAGAAGAATTAATGCTAATCCTTTTTAAGTTTCACAAAATTGAAAAGAAAGGAACACTTCCAAATTCATTTTTGAGACCAGCATTACCCTGATACCAAAGCCAGATAAGTACACTACAAAAAAAGGGAACTACAGATCAATATTTCCAATGAATAAAGATACAAAAACGCTCAACAAAATATTAGCAAACTTTAATACAGCACATTAAAAGAATCATACACCATGATCAAGTAGGATTCATCCCCAAATACAAGGGATGGTTCAACAAATACAAATCAGTAAATGTGATACACCACATTAACAGAATGAAGGATACAAATTATATCATCATCTTAATAGATACAGAAAATGCTTTGACAAAATACAACATCCTTTCATGATAAAAAAAAATGCTTAAAAAATAAGGTACAGAAGGAACATACCTCAACATAATAAATGTTATATATGACAAACCCACAGCTAACATCAGATTTAACAGTCAAAGATTGAAAGCTTTACCTTAAAGATCAGGAACAAGAGAGGAATGCCCACTCTGATAGCTCTTATTCAACACAATACTGGGAGTCTTAGAGCAATTAAGGAAGACAAAGAAATAAAAGCATTCAATAATAAAAGGCAAAAAAGTAACTGAACAGGTCTTTAATACCCTCCTGTCAACAACAGATAGATCATCCAGACAGGAAATAAATAAGGAAACAGCAAATTTGAACAATACCATAAACCAAATAGATGTAATAGACATGTACAAACATTCTATCCAACAGCAGCAGAATATAAATTCTTCTCAAGCACACAGGAAATATTCTCCAGGATAGGCAATATGTTAGTGACCACAATAATATAAAACTTGAAATCAGTAACAGAAGGATAATTTGAAAATTCACAAATACATTAAATAACACACTTCTGAACAACTAATACATCAAAGAATAAATCACATGGGGAATCCAAAAATATTTTGAGACCAATGAAAATTAAAACACAATACTAAAATTTATGGGATGCAGGACAAGAGGTTTGAACAGTAAAATTTATAGCAATAAATGCCTACATTAAGAAAAAAAAATCTCAAATAAACAACCTAATTTTACATCTCAAGGGAACTAGAAAAACAAAAACTAAAACTAAACATAGCAAAGTAAGGAAACAATAATCAGAGCAGAAATAAATGAAATAGAGACTAGAAAAACAATAGAGAGCTGGGAAGGGCCAGAGAGAGAGGTAGGAAGAGAATCCCAAAGAGGATCTCCACTGTCGTGCATGTTGGGGCTTGGACTGACGAACTGTGAGATCATGACCTGAGCCAAAATCAAGAGTTGGATACTTAACCGACTGAGCCACCCATTGCCCCTGTTCTTTCTGTTGTTATAGTCATGAATTGCATCTTTACATATACTGCATGCCTATTAGCATAGATTTATAATTATTGTTTTTTTGCATGTGCTTTAAATAATATAGGAGGAAAGATGGTGTTATAACATTAACAGAATGCAATAATACAGGGTTTATATTTACCCATGTAACCATCTTTACCAGGGTTCTTTATTTTTTTGTATGACTTCAAGTTACTATTTAGTGTCCTTTCAGTCCAGTCAGTATTCCCTTCAGCATTTCTTGTAGGGTGGGTGTACTAGCAACTAACTCCTTCAGTTTTTACCTGTGAATGTCTTAATTTCTCTTTTGTTTTTGAAAGAAAGTTTTGCCCAAATTCTCAGGTGACAATTATTTCCCCCTTTCAGTACTTAAAATATGTTATTCTACTGCTTTCTGGCCTCCATGGTTTCTGATAAATTGGATATTAATTGTATTGTGGATCCCTTGTGTCAAGTTGCTTGTCTGTTGCTACTTTCAAAATTCTTTTTGTTTTTGTTTTTCAAATTTTTGACTGTGTGTCTCAATGTCAGTCTCTTTGAGCTTATCATATGTGGAGTTCATTAAACTAATTGGATGTGTAGATTCAGTCCTTAATCAAAGTTGGAAAGTTTTTGGGCAGTATTTCCTCCAGCATTCTTTGTCCCCTTTTTTCTCTCTCTCATCTCTGTCCAGGACTCCCAGAGAATGTTGGTATTCTTCACGGTGTCCCTGAGATCATTTAGGTTATGTTAATTTTTCTTTTCTTCACAATGTCATTTCAATAGTCCTATAGTTTGCTAATTTTTTTCCCTTCTGCTTCTCAAATCTGCTGTTAAAGCCCTCTAGTAACTTTTTCATTTCAATTATTTTACTTGTCAGCTCCAGAGTTTCTCTTTGGTTTCATTTTGTAATTTCTACATCTTTATTGATATTTTTATTTTATTCATATATTGTTTTCCAGGTTTCACTTATTTTTTTATTTTTAATTTTTTTGGTTTTTATTTATTTTTGAAAGAGAAAGAGAGTGAGTGGAAGAGGGGTGGAGAGAGAGGGGGACAGAAGATCTGAAGCAGGCTCAACACTGACATAAGAGAGCGTGACATGGGGCTCGAACCCACGAACCACAAGATCATGACCTGAGTTGAAAATGGGAGCTTAACTGACTGAGCCACGCAGCTCCCTCTCCAGGTTTCCTTTATATCTTTGTCTATGGTTTCCTTTAACTCTTTGAACATATTTAAGACAACTGTCTTTTTTGTTAATGTTTTATTTATTTTTTAGAGAGAGAGAGAGAGAGCGAGAGAGAGAGAGAGAGAGAGAGAGAGACAGTGTCAGCAGAGGAGGGTCAGAGAGAGAGGGAGACATAGAAGACAGGCTCCAGGCTCTGAGCTAGCTGTCAGCACAGAGCCCAACGCAGGGCTTGAACCCACCAACCATGAGATCATGACCTGAGCTGAAGTTGGATGCTTAACTGACTGAGCCACCCAGGTGCCCCTTAAGACAGCTGTCTTAAAGTCTTTGTCTACTATATCCAGTGTCTGGGTTTCCTCAGGGATAGTTTATGTCAATTTTTTTTTTCGTGCAAGTCGACTATGCTTTCCTGTTTCTTTTCATGCCTTGTAATTTTTTTTTGTTGAAAATCAAACATTTTGAATATTATAATTAGGTAACTCTGGAAATCAGAATCTCCTCTTCTCCATGATTTTCTGTTCTTGATTGTTGAGGTGAGTAGTTGTCCTTCTTGTTTAGTGGCTTTTCCAAACTATCTTTGCAAACACTGTCTTTGGTGTCATGTGTGGTCACTGAAGTCTCTTTTCTGTTATTTCAGGAGTTATTCAAGAAGGCTGACAGGTTACCTTAAACACCTGAGGCCAAAGGAAAAAGAAAAACAATGCTCACCTGATATTTGTAGATTGAAACTGAGCTAGGGCACTCCTTCAACACCACACCAACTTGCCTCCAACTCTGCCTTAGCCTTTACCTCCAACTCTGCCTTCCTGTTTGGATGGAGCTCAAAAATTAGACAGAGGTGCAAGCCAATGGTCATATCAAATCTTTTCTGACCAAGCTGATGGCCCTAGGCATGTGTTGAACTTTGTATTCCATGGTATATGCAGTTGCCCTTCAAAGCCCTTATTCCCCCAAGAATCTTCCTCCCCAGCCTCTTACTTTCCAAGCGCTGGATCTTCCCAGGCTTTGCTACCTCTGCAGTCTCTTGGCTCAGGTGGCTATGGGGGTATATACCTTTAAATGTTTTTGTCATCTGTCTCCTTGATAGTTGCTCCAGCCCAATGGGAGTAAAACAAAAGTCAGCCTCTATGCTGATCACCAGGCAGACCAAAATGCATTACTAAAATTTTTTGAGAACAAAATTCATATTGTCCCCATAGCACCAGCAAGGTGCACCTCGATTTCAAGCTGCCATTTCCATAGTCATCACTTAGCTGGGGAATGCAGATGACAGATGGGTAAATAAGAACATAAGGTTTTCTTGTTGAAGTTTAACAGTCTCTTTCTTCACTAAGCACTTTCCTGGTTGCTGTAAGATTACACTTAGATTTCAGAGTTCCAAAGAAGTGGATTCTGTCAGTTTTTGTCAGCTTACTGGCTGCTTCAGTGGAAGGATGGATTCTTAGATCTCTCCACTCTACCATTTCCATGATATCACTCCTTATAACTTGTTTTAAAATCATGAATTGATGTTGGAATTCATCAAATACATTTTCTGCATCAATTGATATAATCATATAATTTTTCTTTTTTAGCTTATTGATCTGATGAATTACATTGATTTTTCAAGTTTTGAACCAGGCTTACAATCTGGAATAAATCCCACTTGGTCATAGTGCATAATTCTTTTTATACATTATTGTTCTCACTTTGCTAATATTTTGCTGAGAATTTTTGCATCTATGTTCATGAGCGATATTTTGCCTGTAGTTTTCTTTTTTGTACTTGTTTGGTCTGGTTTTGATATCAGGGTGTAACTGCCTTCCCAAAATGAATTGGGAAGTGTTCTTGCCTCTTCTGGAAGAGATCATGTGAAATTGGTGTTAATTCTTTAAATTATTGGTAGAATTCTCCAATGAAATCATCTGGGACTGCAAATTTCTTTTTTGAGGTGTTATTTAAATAAATTCAATATTAAAAATTGACATAAGGCTATATACATTGATACAATCTATTCATCCTGGTTGAGTTTGGTAGTCTGGTGTTTGAAAAGGAGTCCATTATTTCTAAGTTGTCATATTTATGAATGTAATGTTTTCTGTAGTGTTCCCTTATTATCTAAGTGGCTGCTGCACATGCAGTGACATCCATGTTTCATTCCTTATATTGGTAATATGTTTTATTTTTTGTTAGTCTTACTAAATTTTATCAATTCTATTGATTTTAAAACAAACCAGTCTCTTATTTCATTGATTTTCTCTATTTCTCTCTTATTTTCAATATAATTAATTACTGCTCTAATCTATATGAATTCCTTCCTTTTACTTATTTGGATTTAATTTCCTCTTCTTTTGCCGGTGTCATAAGCAAAAAATTATTTTATTTATTTTCTTAAGTTTATTTAAGTAATGTTTACACCCAACGTGGGGCTTGAATTTATGACCCCAAGATCAAGAGATACAACCTCCACTGACTGAGCCAGCCAGAAACTCCACCTTAAGTAAACATTTAGATTAGTGATTTGAGTCCTTTGTCATGTCTAATGTAAGCATTTAATGCTACAAATCTCATTCTCATCATTCTCAACAATGTTTTAGCTGTATCCAACAAATCTTGGTATGCTGTATTTTTATTTTCAGGAAATTCTATTTTAAAATATTCTTTGAGATGGGGCCGGTGGCTCAGTGGTTAAGGGTCCAACTTCTGCTCAGGTCATGATCTCCTGGTTTGTAAGTTGAGCCCTACGATGGGCTCTGTGCTGACAGCTCAGAACCTGAAGCCTGCTTCGGATTCTGTGTGTGTGTGTGTGTGTGTGTGTGTGTGTGTCTGCCCCTCCCCTGCTCGCGTGTGTGTGTGTCTGCCCCTCCCCTGCTCGCGCTCTCTCTCTCTCTCAAAAAATAAACGTAAAAAAAAGTTTTTAATATTCTTTGAGATTTCCTCTTATGCGTGGTTATTTTAAATTGTGTTGTTTAATTTGTGTGGTTAGAGATCACGTTATTGTCATTGTAATGATTTTTAGTTTGATTCCAATATGGCCAGAAAATATACACTGTGTGATTTCAATTATTATACATTTGTGAAGGTTTCTTTTCTTTTTCTTTTTTTTTTTTTTGAGAGAGAGAGCACGTGCGCACGTGAGTTCAGGAGAAAGAGCAAGTGCGCCCGTGAGTGCATCAGCATGGGGGAGGGGCAAAGTAAGAGACAATCTTAAGCGGCCTCCTCGCTCTGCCCAGAGCCCGAGTGGGGGTTTGATCTGATCTAATGACTCTGAGATTATACCTGAGCTGAAATCTGGAGTTGGATGCTTAACTGAGCCACCCACGTGCACCAAGGTTTGTTTTATGTAATAAATGTGATAGATCTTGGTAAATGTTCCATGGGCAAACAAAAAGAAATGCGTATTGTTATTATTGGGTGGAGGGATAGGTCACTCTGACTAGTTGTGTTGTTCAAATCTTCTCTATCCTTGTTTGTTTTCTATCTAGTAACTGCTGTTGAGAGATCATCTTGAATTGCCTGATGATAACTGAAGTGTTGCCAATTTTTCCATTCAGTTTTATCAGTTTTTGCTTCAGGTATTTTAAAGCTCTGTTGTTTGGTGCAAACACATTAAAGATTATGTTTTCCTAGTCTGTTGATCTTCTTATTATGTATTATTTCCTTTTATCATCTCCATTCTACTTTAGTAATTTTCTTCATACTACCACCTACTATTTCGGATGTTAATATAGCCACTTATGTTTTTTTAAAAATTGGTATTGTGTAGTATATGTCTTTACAACCTTTTATTTTAATCTAGCTGTGTCCTTGAATTTGAAATGAGTTTCTTATAAACAGTATATGATTAGGTCATGTTTTTTTTATCCATTCTGCTTATCTTTCTCTTTTGATTGGTATATTTAGACCACTTGCATTTAAGGTGATTATTGATATGCTAGCATTTAAGCCTCCCATTTTATTATTTATTTTCTCTTTGTTTTCTCTGGTTCTTGTTCCTCTTTTTCTCTTTTCTTGCCTTCCTGTGAGTTACCTGAGCATTTCTGGGGATTCATCTGTATTTATTTGTGGTATTTTTGAGTGCATAGATGTGTATGTTTTTATAATGTTTCTTTTTTTCCTTCCTTCCTTTTTCTTTCCTTCTTTCTTTCCTTTTTCTTTCTTTCTTCCTTCCTTCCTTCCTTCCTCCTTCCTTCCTTCTTTCTTTCTTTCTTTCTTTCTTTCTTTTTCTGCTTTCTTTCTTTTTCTTTCTCTCTCTTCCTTCTTTCCTTCCTTCCTTCCTTCCTTTTCTTTCTTTTTCTTTCCTTCTTTCTAGATTCTGAGCAGAGGAGGGGCAGAGAGAGAGAGAGAGAGAGGGAGAAAGAGAATTCTAAGTGCCAGCACAGAGCCTGCTTGACGCAAGGTTGGATCTCACAAATTGTGAGTTCATGACCTGAGCTGAAATCAAGAGTCAGATGCTTAACTGACTGAGCCACCCAGGCGCCCCTGTATGTTTTTTAGTGGTTGCTTTGGTATTAAAATATACATATGTGACTTATCATAGTCTATTATAATCAATGTTTTACCATTTTTGAGTGAAGTGTGGAAATCTACTTTTAATCATTATCTTGAATATCAGATGGTGTTATAATTTTTTTCAGTCATCAAATATGACTTATAAATGTTATGATTTATAAAATATGCCATTGCATGATTAATATACTTTTGTATGTATTCATATTTCTGGTTTTTCTGTTCCTTCTTCCTCCCTAATACAAGATACTTTCTTTTATGATTTCTTTTCTAGTCTTTAAGAATAGATCTGCTAGCAACACATTCTTTTAATTCTCTTTCATCTGAAAATGTCTTTATTTCCCCTTTATTCCTAGAGGATGATTTTTCTGGATGGAGGCTCTGCAGTTGATAGTTCTTTTCTTTTAATATTTAAAAAGTACTGTGCCACTTCCTCCCATTCTCCATGGTTTCAGATGAGAAATCCACTGATGGATTGATATTGTCTTAAAGGCAATGAGTCATTTCTTTCTGGCTTCTTTCAAGAGTTTTTCTTTGTCAGGGCACCTGGGTGGCTCAGTCGGTTGAGCATCTGACTTTGGCTCAGGTCATGACCTCACGGTTTGTGGGTTCGAGCCCCGTGTTGGGCTCTGTGCTGACAGCTGGGAGCCTGGAGCCTGCTTCAGATTCTGTGTCTCACTCTCTCTCTGCCCCTCCCCCACTCATGCTCTGTTTCTGTCTCAATAATAAATAGACATAAATTTTAAAAAAATTAAAAATTTCTCTTTGTCATTAGTTTCAAGAATTTTAATTATGATGTGTCATGGAATGGGTTTCTTTAGGTTTATCCCATTTGGGGTTTGCTCAGCTTTTTGAATATGTAAATTTGTGTACAAATATGGGAAATTTTCAGCAATTATTTCCTCAAATATATATAAATATATATACATATATATGTATATATGTGTGTATATATATTGTTGGCATCCTTCAGGGAACCCTGGACCTGCTGGAGCTGGACTCCGGCAATATATGTATGTATATTTGGTTCAAGACTCTTCCTCTCCCAACCCCCTGCATGGGACTTTAATAATACAAATGTTGGTTATTTTGTTATTGTCTCACAGGTCCCTGAGGCTCTGTTCATTTTTTCCTCTAGTTTACTTTTCTGTTTTTCAGATTGAATGAATTGTACTGATCTTTCCTGAACACTGATTCTGTCTTCTGTTATCTCCACTACACTTTTGGGTCCATCCAGTAGAATAGTTGTTTTATTTCTGTTATTGTATCTTTCAATTTTATAATTTCTACTTGGTACTTTTTTATAACTTCAGTCTCTTTGCTGAGATATTCTATTTTTTTCCAGTCACTTCAAGAGACTTTTTTTTTTGTTTATTGTCAAGTTGGTTTCCATATAACACCCAGTGCTCATCCCAACAGGTGCCCTCCTTCATGCCTATCACCTCTTTTCCCCTCTTCCCCACCCCCATCAACCCTCAGTTTGTTCTCAGTATTTTCAAGAGACTTTATAGTAAGTTACTAAAGCAATTTAATTTCAACTTATGATTCATGTATGTTGACTTTAGTTGATTGTCTTATTCAAGTTGTGATGTTCTTGGTTCTTGGTGTGACTGATACCTCTTATGGTATGCTGAACATTTTGTCTATAATATTAAGCACTTTTATTTATAATATACTTCATGCTTAACGTATTATATATTACATACATTATTTCATTTAATGAGACTAGGATAATGAAGATAAATTTTGCTGAAACTTTAACAGTTTGGATAAAAAACACAACCAAATACACAGATGCTTGTGGAAACATGAAGAACTTGGAGGAAATATAAAAAAAAAGTTAGGGGTAGAGATGAGGGTCATAGTGTTTTGTTTGGGTAGTTTTTTTCCTAGCATATATTGGATTGAACAGATTTTTCTTCTTTCTAGTCTTCTTCCATCTTTATAAAAGATAAGAGAAAACCTTTCAGTGCCCTTTATAGTCTGACAAATGTGATTTATAACAGGATCATTATTTCGTAACTGAAAATGCCGTTTGTTCTTCTGGGAAGATAAATACATCAGAATTAACTTGTAGCTCTGGAGGACAGTGGGTTGCTATAACAACCAGAAAAAAATGGTGCAATAATAAATAGATTTCTCTCAAAGACAGATAATTCACTAAAGGATGAGATCTATAAATGCAGGTGTTTGTCATATAAATGCAAACAACCACCAAACACATTCATTTTTTTCTTCAATAGTGAGCACCAACTCCATGTATGATGCAATGCTAGGAACAGGTGAAAAAAATAAACATGGCCTCTCTTATGATGGAGTGCACATTCTAGTGGAGGAGATAGAAAATAAAGAGTTTATATACATCAATACAGTAATATTTCCAACATGTGAGAAAAGCCCTATAGGAAATAAAACAATGGACCCTATACATGATAAAGCAGAGAACTCCTGTTCTTTCTATATCGCAGTATAGAATATAGATATATTATAAATAGTTACTTTAAGTATATTATAAGCTTTAGTAAAGTGAAGAAATGAAGAATGGAGTCTTACAGTTTATTAATAAAAAATATTTAAGAAACAAACTGCTGGGGCACCTGGGTGGCTCAGTTGTTTACATGTCCAATTTTAGCTCAGGTCATGATCTCACGGTTTGTGGGTTCGAGTCCTGCATCGGGCTTTGTACTGACAGCATGAAGCCTGCTTCAGATTCTCTGTCTCCCTCTCTCTCTGCCCCTTCCTTGCTCTCTTTCTCTCTCTTTCTCAAAATAAATAAATGTTTTAAAAAAACTAAAAAAAAAAAAAAGAAAACAAAACTGCTAACTGAAGCATTATTATTATTTTGGCTCAAATTCCTCTCAAATTGGGTGTATTCAACATGAGAATAAGAGTTGTTTGTGTATTTCAAACATGGGTATTTTTTCATATCAATCATTCTTTTACTAATAATAGGCAAAAATTGGCAACAAACCTAAATGTCTTTCAGTTGGTGAATGGGTAAACAAACTGTGGTACATACATTCTATGAAATACTTTTCAGCAATGAAAAGGAAATTAAGTGTTTTTTAAAAAGATAAAAGCTTTATTGAGACATAAATTCACATACCATAAAGTTAATATTATCTATTTACTTACTTATTATATTTTAATTTTGTATGATTAACATACAGTATTATATTAGTCTCAGGTGTATAATATAGTGAATCAACAATTCTTTACATTGTTCAGCGCTCATCATGATAGTGTGACTCTTAATCCCTTTTACCTATTTCTTCCATCCTCCATCTACCTCCCTTCTTTTAACCATCTATTTGTTCTCTATAGTTAAGAGTCTGTTTTTTGGGGCTGTCTTTTTATTTTTCCTTTGTTAATTTGTTTTGTTTTTAAATTCTACATATGAGTGAAAACATACGGTATTCGTCTTTCTCTGATTGACTTATTTCAGTTAGCACTATACTTCCTAGAACCTTCCATGTTGCTGCAAATGGCAAGATTTCATTCTTTTTAATGGATGAATAATATTCCATTGTGTATAATACCACCTCTTCTTTATCCATTCACCTATTGATGGGACACTTGAGTTGCTTCTATAATTTGGTTATTGTAAATAATGCTACAATAAACATAGGGACGCATATATCTTTTCAAATGTGTTTTCATATTCTTTGGGTAAATACTCAGTAGTCAAACTACTGGATCAGATGGTATTTCTATTTTTTTAACTTATTTGAGAAAGAGAGAGAGAAAAGCACAGAGGAGGAGCAGATAGAGAGGGAGAAAGAATCCCGAGAGAGAGCAGAGGAGGGGCAGAGAGAGACGGAGAGAGAATCCCAAGCAGGTTCCACACTGTCAGAACAGCAAACACAGATCTCACGAACCATGAGAGCACAACCTGAGCTGACATCAAGAGTCAGACACTTAACCTATTAAGCCACCTAGGCGCCCTGGTATTTCTATTTTTAATTTTTTGAGGAACTTCCATACTGTTTTCCAGAATGGCTGCACAAGTTTGCATTCTCACCAACAGTGCATGAGCATTCTTTTTCTCCATGTCCTCAGCAACACTTGTAATTTCTTGTGTTTTTGGTTTTAGCCATTCTGACAGGTGAGAGGTGATATCTCATTTTGGTTTTGATTTGAATTTCTCTGATGATGGGTGATATGTCATGTGTCAGCCATCTGTATATCTTCTTTGGAGGTGTCTATTCATGTATTCTGCCCACTTATTAATTGGATTTTTTTTTGTTTCTATGTCATTTATTTCTATTCTAATCTTTATTATTTCTGTTCTAATCTTTATTATTTCCCTTCTTCTGCTGGCTTTAGGCTTTATTTTCTATTCCTTTCCTGGCTCCTTTAGGAGGAAGGTTAAGTTGTGCACTTGGGACTTTTCTTGCTTCTTGAAGTAGGCCTGTATTACTATATAATTCCTTCTCATGACCACGTTTGCTGCATCTCAAAGGTTTTGGACTGTCATGTTTTCATTTTCATTTGCTTCCATGTATTTTTTAATTTCTTTTTATTTCCTGGTTAGCCAATTCATTCTTTAGTAAGATGTTCTTTAACCTCATGTATTTGTGGTCTTTCCACATTTTTTCTTGTTGTTGACTTTGAGTTTCATAGTGTTGTGGTCGGAAAATATGCATGGTATGATCTTAATCTGTATTTGTTGAGGCCTGATTTGTGATGCAGTATGTGATCTATTCTGGGGAATGTTCCATGTGCATTTGAAAAGAATGTGTATTCTGTTGCTTTAGGATGAAATGTTCTGAATATATCTATTAAGTCCATCTGGTACAGTGTGTCATTCAAAGCCATTGTTTCCTTGTTGATTTTCTGCTTAGATGATCTGTCCTTTGCTGTAAGTGGAGTATTAAAGTCCCCTACTATTATTGTATTATTATCAGTGAGTTCCTTTTTTAAAAATGTTTATTGATTTATTTTGAGAGAGGAGAGAGAGAATGTGTGACCAGGGGAGGGGCGGGGGGGGGGGAGAAAGAGAGAATTTGCCCAACACTGGGCTCAATCTCATGAATCATAAGATCATGACCTGAGCCAAAATCAAGAGTCAGATGCTTAACCTACACAGCCACCTAGGCATGCATCAATGAGTTTCTTTATGTTATTAATTGACTTAAATATTTGGAATTTCCAATTTGGGGGCATAAATATTTACAATTGTTGGATCTTTTTAATGGATATAGCCCTTAATCATGATATAGTGCCCTTCTTCATCTCTTGTTACAGGCTTTGGTTTAAAATCTAGTTTGTCTGAAGCACGAGAGACTCTTGAATACTGAAAACAAACTGAGGGCGGAAGGGGGAGGGGGAAAGGGGAAGGGGGGTGATGGTCATGGTGGAGGTCACTTGTGGGGAAGAGCACTGGGTGTTATATGGAAACTAACCTGACAATAAACTATAAAGTTAATAAAAATAAATAAATAAATAAATAAATAAATAAATAAATAAATAAAATCTAGTTTGTCTGATATAACTACAGCTACTCTGGCTTTCTTTTGACATCCATTAGCATGATAGATGGTTCTCCATCCCTTCAGTTTCAATCTGGAGGTGTCTTTAGGTCTAAAATGAATCTCTTATAGGCAGCCTATAGATGGGTCTTTTTTTAAAATCCATTCTGATATTCTATATATTTTGATTGGAGCATTGTGTCCATTTACATTCAGAGTGATTATTGGTAGATATGAATTCAGTGCCATTGTATTTCCTGTAAAGTTGTTGTTTCTGGAGATTTCTCTGTTCCTTTTGAGTCTTTGTTGCTTTTGATCATTCCTTCCCACTCAAAGAGGCCCCTTTAATATTTCTTGCAGAGCTGGTTTAATGGTCATGAACTCCTTTAGTTTTTGTTTGTCTAGGAAACTCTTTATCTCTCCTTCTATTCTGAATGACAGGCTTGCTGGATAAAGTGTTCTTGGTGGCATATTTTTCCTATTCAGCATATTGAATATATCATGCCACTCCCTTCTGGCCTGCCAAGTTTCTGTGGATAGATCTCCTGCTAATCTTACTTGTCTTCCCTTGCAAGTTAGGGATTTTTTCCCTCTTGCTGCTTCCAGGATCTTCCCCTTTTCTATTTTGGAACTTTCACTAGGGTATGTCTTGGTGTTGGCTGGCTCTTGTTGATTTTGATGGAAGTTCTCTGTGCCTGCTGGATTTGGATGTTTCCTTCCTTCCCCAGATTAGGGAAGTTTTCAGTTATAATTTGTTCAAATAAACCTTCTGTCCCTTTTTCCCTCTCTTCTTCTGGGACTCCTATGATACTGTTATTATGCTTTATGGAGTCCTTGATTTTTCCTAAGTCTACATTTATGATTCAATATTTTTCTTTCCCTCTTCTTTTCTGTTTCATTATTTTCCATAATTTTATATTCTATATCACTTCATATCATATATCATAATTTTATATTCCTTTGCTTCTCCCATCTTTGTGAACTGACAACCAGTTTTGCATCTCAGTTATAGCATTTTAAATTTTGGCCTGACTAGTTTTTAGGTCTTTTATCTCTCCAGCAAGGGACTCCCTGGTGTCTTCTATGCTTTTCTCAAGCCCAGCTAGTATCCGTATGATTTTTTAAAATTCTGGTTCAGCCATATTACTTATATCTGTTTTGATTAGATCCCTTTCCATGACCTTTTCGTGTTCCTTGTTTTGGGATGAATTCCTCCATATTGGCATTTTATCTAGTTCTCTGTCTTCTATGGTAGGAAAGCCTGTTATGTTTCTTGCTCCTGAGAGTAATGGCTATATTAGGAAGAGATCATATATTGTCCAGGGCCTGGCAATCCAGGAAGTGTTTCTGGTGTATGCTGTGTGCACTCTGCTGTTGTGTTTTGGCTGCTCTTTCACTTACATGAATCCTCTGCAGAGTTTCTCCTTGCCTGTATTGGGGAGTGTTTGGACTTTGTACAGTGTGCGGTGAGTTTTAACTAGGTGTGCTTTGGTCTGCTTGTTAAAAGAGGCTAGATCCTATTTCCCCTAGAGCTGAAGCTTTGCAGCACTCTATGGTCAGTAGACTTGGTGCCTATGGGGGATTTGTGCTGGTCTTCTGGGGGAGGGGCCCGCTGATGCTCTGGCTGTCAGGCACACTTGCCCTAGTAAAAAAGCATCTGCAAGTACAAAGGGGCGGGGCTTGGTGTAAGCAACTCAAACATCCACTGTGGACACTGTGCTGCTCACACAAGTCAGTCTGTGTTGCTCAGTGCGGGGAATGGGGGTGGTGGGAGGGGGTAATGGCATCAGCCCCCTCTCTCGTCCCTGGAGAGGGGATTTTGTGCCTGCTGCTGTTCAGGAAGCCCTCACAGAAGAGTGGACAATCTCACCTCATGTGTCACAGGCATCTCTCAGATCCCTGTGTTCATCCTGTGTCTGAGCTGTCTGTCCACCTGGAGGCGCAGTGCTCCTGTGTTTTATTTCATATGCACCAGCAGTTTCAAAACTCCAAATTTAAGGGACCTGGTGTGGTGTGGGACCTGCACTGATCCTTTGGGGGAGGGTCTTGCCACACTATGGCTGGTGCTCGTTTGTCCCAGAAGGGCAGTCTCACGAACTCACAGGGGCTTGGAGTTTATGGTAAAGCACAGCAAAAAGCTGGCTTCCAAGTTAGCTGTCCTCAGCAGGTATCTCTGCTCGTGCTGATGAGTGGGGCAGTGTAATAGTGCCCACTGGCTCTTTTGTCTCCTGAGAAGCAGAGTCACCTCTCCCAAATGCACTCCAAGAAGGGGAGCTGTCTCTCCCAGTGTGTCCCAGGGGATATTCAGACCACACTGTCCATTCCCAGGCCTATGTGCTCCTTCACAGGAGCAATGTTAGGCCAGCCAGGCTCCACCCCCATTATGGCATGGACTTCAGAAACTTCATTCTTTGAGCTCTGCTCCTTATAAAAACTTGTGACAATCAGCCTCTCTTGTTATCCCAGACAACTGTTTTGGGGAAGTGTTTTTCTAATGCAATCCCCTGCGTGCTGTGTGCTCCTGCCCCTCTTTCCATGATTAGGGCTTCCTCCCCTCCACAGAACTTGAGATTCTTTTCTCCCCCAAATCACATCTCCATACCACCTACGTTCCATGATGTGGCTTATTTTCTCCCTCGAGTCATGCAGTTTGTTCTCTTAGTCCTCAGATTGATTTCTTGTGTGTTCAGAATGATTTGATATATATCTAGGTGTGTTCCAGGGATGAGACAAACATAGGGTCCTCCTACTACTCTGCCATCTTAACTCCTCCCCCCAACTGGTTTTTCTTTGATGTTGAATGGTATAAGTTCTTTTTTTTGGATACTAACCATTCATCAGATATGTCATTTGCAAATATCTTCTCCCTTTCAGTAGGTTGTCTTTTAGTTTTGTTGATTGTTTCCCTCACTGTGAAGAAGATTTTTATTTTGATGTAGCCCCAATAGTTTGCTTTTGCTTTTGTATCCTTTACCTCAGGAGGAATATCTAGAAAATTATTGCTATGGTCAAGTCAGAGAAATTACTGCCTGAGGTTTTCATGGTTTCAGGTCTCATGTTTAGGTCTTTAATCTATTTTGAGTTTATTTTTGTGTATGATGTAAGAAAATAGTCTGATTTCATTCTTTTGCATGTAGCTGTCCAGTTTCCCCACACCATTTGTTGAAGAGACTTTTTCCCATTGCATATTCTTATCTCTTTAGTGAAAGATTAATTGACCATAAAAGTGTGGGTTTATTAAGTTATGTCTATTTTTATGCCAGTACCATATTGCTTTGATTACTACAGATTTGCAGTATAACTTGAAATATGGGATTTTGATACTTCCAGTTTTGATCTTATTTTTCCAGATTGCTTTGGCTATTCAGGGTCTTTTCTGGTTCCATACAAAATTTCAGGTTATTTGTTCTAATTTTGTGAAAAATGTTGGTATTTTGATAGTGATTGCATTAAGTATGTAGATTGATTTTTGTAGTATGGACATTTTAACAATATTTCTTCTCCTAATCCATAAACATGGAATATCCATGTTTGTTTCATCTTCAATTTCCTTCATC
Source organism: Cryptoprocta ferox (assembly GCA_028646485.1). Taxonomy (NCBI): domain Eukaryota; kingdom Metazoa; phylum Chordata; class Mammalia; order Carnivora; family Eupleridae; genus Cryptoprocta; species Cryptoprocta ferox. The sequence continues at coordinate 83,336,670 of CM053574.1, read as the reverse complement.
AGTGTTTGTTTTCAGAGCACAGGCTTTTCGCCACCTTGGTTAAGTTTATTCTTATGTATTTTATTATTTTTGGTGCAATTGTAAATGGAATTGTTCTCTTGATTTCTCTTTCTGCTACTTATTAGTGTATACAAATGCAGTGGATTTCTGTACATTGATTTTGTATCCTGAGACCTTACTGAATTCATTTATCAGTTCGTGTCGTGTTTTGGTGGAATCTTCAGGGCTTTATGTATATAGTATCACATCATCTGCAAATAGTGACAGTTTTACTTCTTCCTTACCAACTTGGATGTATTTATTTCCTTTTGTTGTCTGCTTGCTGTGGCTAGGACTTCCAGTACAATGTTGAATAAAAGTGGTGGGGGTGGGCATCCTTGTCATTTTCTAATCATAGGGGGAAAGCTCCCAGTTTTTCACCATTGAGTATGTTCACTGAGTTTTGCATATATAGTCTTCATTATGTTGAAGTATGTTGCCTATAAACCTACTTTGTTGAGGGTTTTTTATCATGAATGGATGTTGTCTTTGTCAAATGCTATTCTACATCTCCTGAAATGATCCTATAATTTTTATCCTTTCTTTTGTTGATGTGATGTACCACGTTGACTGATTTGTGAATATTGAAACCACCCTTGCATTTCAGAAATAAACCCTACATGCTTGTGATGAATGATTTTTTTAATGTACTGTTGGGGGCACCTGGGTGGCTCAGTCAGTTAAGCATCTGACTGCCTCAGGTCATGATCTCACATGTCAGGCTCTGTGCTGACAGCTTGGAGCCTGGAGCCTGCTTTGGATTCTGTGTCTCCCTCCCCCCCGCCAACCTCCCACCCACTCATACTGTGTCTCTTTCTCTCTGTCTCAAAAATAAATAAATAATCTCTGTCTCTCTTTCTCTCTCTCTCTCTCTCTCTCTCTCATAATGTCTTTATCTGGTTTTGTTATCAGGGTAATTAAATGCTGATAATCTGTTCAAATTTTCTAGTTTTTCCTGATAGTTTTGGGAGGTTATATGTTTCTAGGAATTTATCCATTTCTTTTAGGTTGTCCAATTTGTTGGCATAAAATTTATCATAATTATCTCTTATTATCCTTTATATTTCTGTAGGGTCGGTTGCAGTTTCTCGTCTTTCACTTCTGATTTTGTTTCAGTTCTCTCTATTTTTAATGAGTCTTTTGTTGATCTTTTCAATGAACCAGCTTCTGGTTTCATTGATCTGTTTTATTATTTTTTTAAATTTCTATTTCAATTATTTCTGCTCTGATCTTAATTATTTTCTGTCTTCTACTGGTTTTGCTTATTCTTTTTTTAGCTCCTTCAGGTGTAAGGTTAAGTAGTTTATTTAGATCCTTCTTGAGGTAGGCCTGTTTTGCTATAAATTTATGTCTTAGGACAGCTTTTCTTGTATCCCAAAGATTTTGAACTATTGTGTTTTCATTTGTTTCCATGTATTTTTTTTATTTTCTCTATGATTTCTTTGTTGACTCATTCATCATTTAGTAGCATGTTACTTAACCTCTATGTATTTCTGTTCTTTTCAGATTTTTTTATGGTTGATTTTCTAATTTCATAGTGTTGTCGTTGGAAAAGATGTATGGTATAACTGATCTTTTTCATTTGTCGAGACTTGTGTTGTGGCCTACTATGCAATCTATTCTAGAGAATGTTCCATGTACACTTGAAAATAATGTGTATTAGCTATTTTAGGATGGAGTGTTCTGAATATATCCTTTAGATCCATCTGGTTTAATGTGTCATTCAAGGTCACTGTTTCCTTTTTGATTTTCTGTCTGGATGATCTATCCATTGATGTAATTTGGATGTTAAAGTTCTCTACTATTATGGTATTACTATGAATTACTTCCATAATGTTTATTATTAGCAGCTTTAAGTATTGGGGTGTTCCCATGTTCAATGCATAAATATTTATAATTGTTATATCTTCTTTTTGTTCTCTTATGGTTTTATAGTATCCTTCTTTGTTTCTTGTTACAGGCTTTGTCTTAGTGTCTATTTTGTTGATATAAACATTGCTATCTGGCTTTCTTTTCACTCCATTTGCATGATAAATGCTTTTCCTTCCTTTCACTTTCAATCTGCATGTGTCTTTAGCTCTGAAATGAGTTTCTTGTAGGCAGCATATGAGTCTTCCTTTTTCATCTATTCCATCACCCTTTGTCTTTTCTTATTTTTATCACCCTATGTCTTTTGATTAGAGCATTTGAAATAATTACTTATAGGTATGTGTTAATTGGCATTTTGTTACATGTTTTATTTGTTTTTGTAGTTCTTTGTTCCTTTCTTCTTTCTCTCTTTTCTATCATGGTTTGCGGGCTTTCTTTAGTCATATACTTGGTTCCATTCTCTTTATATTTTGCAAATTTATTATAGGTTTTAAACTTGTAGTTGCTATTATGTTTATTATATAACATCTTATGCACATATCAGTCTATATTAGTTGATAGTAGCTTCAGTTTGAACCCATCATAAAACTATAATTTTTTTATCCCTTTCTCCCTATATTTTAGGTATATGGTGTCATACTTTACATCCTCTTTTTTTATGAATCCTTTGATTGATTTTTATCAATATACCTATTTTTACTACTTTGTGTTTCCTACTTCTTACTCCTTCTTCCTTCTTCCTTACCTACTTACTTCTTACTCCTGGTTATGGTCTTTCCTGTCCATTCAAAGAGTCCCCTTTAACAATTTTTTAAATTAAAAAAAATCTTTATTTATTTTTGAGAGGGAGAGATACAGAGTGTGAGCAAGGGAGGGGCAGAGAGAGAGGAAGACACAGACTCCGAACAGGCTCCAGGTTCTGAGCTCTCAGCCTAGAGCCTGACGTGGGGCTCAAACTCACCAAAGTGAGTTCATGACCTAGCGAAATAGGATGCTTAACCGACTGAGCCACTCAGTCGCCCCCACCCCCTTTAACAATTCTTATAGGTCTGGTTTAGTGGTCATGAATTCCTTTAACTTTTGTCTGGGAAACTCTTCATTTCTCCTTCTATTCTCAATGATAGCCTTGCTAGGTAGAGTATTCTTGGTTATAGGTTCTTTTCTTTCAGCACTTTGAATTATAACACTCTTTTCTAGCATGCAGTATTTCTGCTCATAAATCAGCTGTTAGCCTTATGGGGTTTCCTTCATAGGTAAATGTCTTCTTTTTTCTTGGTAGTTTAAAGATTCTCTTTATCCTACTTTTTGCCATTTTAATTACTATGTGTCTTGGTGTGGACCTCCTTGGGTTAATTTTGTTGGGTTGTGTGCCTTCTGGATCTAGAAGTCTGTTTCCTTTCCCGGATTCAGCAAGTTTTCCACTATTATTTTTTCAAATACGTTTTCTGCACCTTTTTCTCTCTCTTCTTCTGGGATCCCTATAATATTAATATTATTTATTAAATTGTTTAATGCTTATTTTTGAGAGAGAGAGAGAGAGAGACAGAATATGAACAGGGGAGTGGCAGAAAGAGAGGGAGACAGAATCTGAAGCAGGCTCCAGGTTCTGAGCTGTCAGCACAGAGCCTTTCACAGGGCTCGAACTCATGGACTGTGAGATCATGACCTGAGCCAAAGTCGGCAGCTTAACTGACTGAGCCACCCAGGTGCCCCTATAATGTTAATCTTATTATGCTTGATGGTGTCTCTGAGTTCCTTCAATATATTTTCATTTTTTATTATTCTTTTTTCTCTCTCCTCTTCAGCTTGATTGCTTTCCATAGTGTATTTTAAATTTCAGTTATTAAGTTCTTCATCTCTGGTTCTTTTTTATGTTTTCTATCTCCTAAAATTTTTTTTAAGTTTACTTATTTTGAAAGAGAGGGAGAGTACACACACAAGCAGGGGAGGGGCAGAGAGGAGAGACAGAATCCCAAACAGGTTCTGTACCATCTCTTTATTGAGGGTCTCACTGATGTCCTCCACTCTCAAGTCCAGTGAGCATCTTTATGACCATTACTTTAAATTCTCTATCAAGAAAAAAAAAATCTCTATTAGTCATATTATTTATCTTTGTTTCATTTAGCTCTCTTGTGATTTTCTCCTGTTCTTTTATTTGGGACATATTCTTCTGTCTCCTCATTTTATCAACTTCTCTATCTATGTGTTAGGAAAGTCAGTTACATCTCGTCCTCTTGCAAGTACTGGCCTTATGAAGAAGAGATCCTATAATGCCCTGTAGTCCAATGTCCCCTGTTCACCAGAACCTGATTCTTCAGGGGTTTCTTTAATGTGTGTTGCATACACCCTACTGCTGTGGGTCAGCAACATTTGCCTTCAGTTCAGTCATCTGCAATGATTTTCTTTGCCTTTTGTGGATAAGATTTCATCCCTGTGTTGTTAGTGAGCGAGTCTGGGGGCTGCCTTGGCCTTGTGTTGAGTCAGATAAGACATTTTCCAGAGCTGCAGTAGATCTGAGCTTCAGGGTGTTTTCCCTGTGGTGTTCCCTGAGAAACTTTTGTAGGTGGGTGTGGCCTGCAGTTTGACCAGATGTCTGCCCCCAGGCCACTGGTGGGGCATTAGTTAGACTGATATGTTTGGTTATCTTTCCTTTTCCTTAGGGCAGGTCACTTTGGAGTGGTGCTGGCCTGTTTGCACAGTGCCAGGCTTGTGGCACTGCTTTGGATCGACTCCTGACAAGGGCATGTTGGAGGGAAGAGGTCTGCAGAAGAACGCAGGGTCTAGGCAGTTAGCAAGGTTGGTGCTGGTCCTTTGAGGGAGGGGCCTTGCAGCCACCTGGGAAAACTCTTGCCAAGGATGGGATGGAGGGCATGTGTCTGCAGAACATGGGTAGTAGCGGGGCACACTGTTACCAAGCTAGGTGGAGAGTGTTGGCACTGTGCTGGTTCCCAGAGGTGTCTGTGCAACTAGGTTAGGGGTTCGGGGAGGGAAATGGCACTTGCCCACTGGTCAGGTGTTTTTGAAGAAGTCGCCCAAAGATCCTGTCCCTCTAGCACATGCTCTGAGATTGAGAACTAAATCTCCCTCATATACCCCAGGGAGTTCTCAAACTGCTGCTTCTATGTTGTATGTCAGCAGGGTTGCTTGTTTGCTTTCTCTTTAAAGGTGGGGACTCAGATTCCTATCACCCTCTGGCTCTCCCAGAGCTGAGTCCAGTGATATTTAAAGTTCTAAGTGTTAAAGCACCACTCATTGTAAGAACTTCTGATGTTAGGCATCTCTGGTTTTCAAAAATCCCCCAAAGTTATGGTGATTTGTCTTTCTAGTGCAGGTTCCCCAGGCTGGGGTACCTGATGGGGGTCTGCTCCTCTCCCCTTTTTGCCCGGTGGTATCCCTCCCACAGGGACTGTGGCTCCTGACCACATCTCTACCCTTCCTACTCTCTTTAGGTCTCTTGTCTACATGTAACTGTGGAGAGACTGTTCTGCCAGGCTTCAGGGCATTTTCTGGGTTATTTACACCGATGTGGGTGTTATCTAGGTGTATTCATGGAACAAGGTGAGTCCAGGATCTTCCACTCCACCATCCTCCTTGGAAGTCTCCACAGAGTTCATCCTTTTATGATTTACAATTCACTCAATTTTACTACAGTTATGATATAAAAACTAGATATCTAAACTATGTAGATGTTGTATAACAATCACCATGAATTTCAAAATATTTTCATTGCCCTCCCCAAACTCCATACCTATTAGCAGTGAATATCTATTTCCTCCTGACACTCCATATGTGTGGCCCCGCAGTCCTAGTTAACTACCAATCTACTTTCTGCTGTCTCCATGGGTTTGGCTGTTCTGGATATTTCATTTATATGGAATCATACAATATGTGTCTTCTGTGTCTGGCTTCTTCTGCTTACCATAATGTTTCCAAGGTTCATCCATGCCATAATATGTATCAGAACTCTGTTCTTACTTATGGCCAAGTAATATTCCATTGCATTCATATTGGCATTTTTCCATCCATTTATTACTTGATGGGCATTTCGTTTTTTTCTACTCTTTGTTTTTTCTAGATGTATGTTTTCAATCCTCTTGGGTATATACCTAAAAGTGATATTGTCGGGTCATATGATAACTCTGTTAAACTTTTTGAGGAACTGCAAATGGTTTTCCAATCAACTGGACCATTTAGATTCCCACCAGCAGGTGATGGGGATTTCATTTTTTCCATATCCTTCACAGCACTTGTTATTTTCTACTTTTTTTGACGTTGTTGTTTATTTCATTTCATTTTTTTCAAGATTTTATTTTTAAGTAGTCTCCACACCCAGTGAGGGGCTTAAACCCACAACCCTGCAATCAAGAGTCACATGATCCACTGACTGAGCCAGCCAGCCACCCCTCATTTTGTTTTTGATTCTAGCATCCATGTGGGTATGAAGGGGTATCTCATTACGGTTTTGATTTGTATTTCCTTTAATGACTATTGATGTTGAACATTTTTTCTTGTGCTGTTGGCCACTTGGAGAAATGTCCATATAAACCCTTTATTCATATTTTTATTATTGAACTGTATGAGTTCTTTATATATTCTAGACACAGATCTCTTATCAGATATATAATTTGACAATATTTTTTCTGTTTACATTGTCTTTTCATTTTATTGATGATATCATATGAAGAACAAAAGTTCAATTTTGATGAAGTCCAGTTTACCTGTTTTTTTTTCTTTTGATGTGTCATTGATTTTTTTTTCAAAAGCCCTGCATTTTAAGCTTTTTTTCACAGAGTGTATTCTGAAATAGGTCAAATAAAGATGAGTCCTGGTAATGGAGCTTTTAAGTGAGCCATCAGAGAGGCAAATCTCTGGGGCTAGGGCTTTTAGAGATCTCCAAATCCATTATGTCTCCTCCAGTGGCTGCTAAATTACTATTTTTTACAGGTACTCTAGTTGTGAAGCTGTTGATTTTTAAGGCTCCCATAAAGCTGAGGAGAGAGGGATGGGATTAGGACGTGTTAAAATACCACAAGGCTTATTATTCGTCTGTTTTTTATTAAGATTTGTCTGTTTTTCTTGAATAAACACTTCTCAGAATGTAGTGGGCCTTTAGTTAATTTCCATCATTCCAATAAATTTATTTTAAGAGTTTTTGTTAGTGTTTTCATTGCTTTTATGGAGAAGATTTTGCAGGGATTGTTAGTATATCATTCGGAATGTCTACATCTAGAAGTGAATTACCGATACACAGAAAACTTGGAGACATCTCAAGAGAATTATGCTGAGTGAAAAAAAATCTCAAAAGGTTACATACCATATGGTGCCATTTATATAACGTTCTGTTAATTAAAAAAAATTACAGGTATGGATTACAGTCTAGGGTTGGCAAGGGTTATGGAAGTGAGGAGGGAAAAGATATGGTTCTAAAAGCATAGCAGTTATGAAAGTCCTAGATGGCACCTTCTTCCCATACAAGGCTATTTCATCCATTCTGAAAATCTGTTGTTTAGTGTAGTCACCTTCATCAATTATTTTAGTTAGATCTGGATAGCTTGCTGGAGCCTCTCTATCAGTACTTACTGAATTCACCTTGCACTTTTGTGTTATGGAGACAGCTTCTGTGTTTTTTTAATGTTTATTTTTATTTATTTTGAGAAAGAGAGAATCCAAAGCAAGCTCTGTGCTGTCAGCGTGGAGCCCAACACAGGGCTTGATCTCATGAACCATGAGATTATGACCTAAGCTGGAATTAAGAGTCAAAGGCTTAACCAACTGAGCCACCCAGGTGCCCTGAGACATCTTCTTTTCTTCAACCTCATAAATAAATTTCTGCTTCCTTCACATTTTTCTTCTGCAGCTTCCTCACCTCTCTCAGCCTTCCTAGAACTGAAGAGAGTTAGGGCTTTGCTCTATATTAGGCTTTGGCTTAAGGGAATGTTGTGCCTGGTTTGATCTTCTATCCTGATCGCTAAAACAGCAATAAGGCTATTTAACTTTCTAGTCATTCATGTGCTCACTGCAGTAACACTTTTAATTTCTTTTAGGAGCTTTTCCTTTGCATTCAAAACTTAGCTGTTTGGTGCAAGAGACCTAGCTTTTGGCCTATTTTGACTCTTGACATGCCTTCCTCACTGAGCATAATCATTTCTAGCTTTTGATTTAAAGTGAGAGAAGTGCATCTCTCCCTTTCCTTTGACCACTTAGAGGCCACTGCAGGGTTACTTAATGGCCTAATTTCAATATTGTTGTATCTCAGGGAATAGAGAGAACAAAGGAGAGGAAGAGAGACAGGGAAACAGCAGGCCAGTGGAGCAGTCAGAACACATAAAACATTTATCGATTAAGTTTTGTCATCTTATATGGGTGAGATTTGTGGTACCCCAAAACAGTTACTATAGTAACACCAAAGATTATAGACCACCATAACAAGTATAATAATGAAAATTCATAAATATTGCAAGAATTGCCAAAATGTGACACAGAAACACAAAGTGAGTAAATGATACTGGAAAAACGATGCCAATAGAGAGGCTCAATGCAGGAATGCCACAAACTTTCAATTTAAAAAAAAAATCCCACAATATCTGTGATGTGCAGTAAAACAAAGCATAATAAATCAAGGTGTGCCTGTATTACAAAACTATAATAATTATGACAGTATGCCACTGACATATGACAGTATGCCACTGACGTAAATATAGACACATAGATCAATGGAACATAATAGAGAGCCCAGAAAAAAAACTCCTGCATATGAAGTCAATCAATATTTGGCAAGGGAGCCAAGAATACCCAATGAGGGAAGAATAGTCTCTAACAAACTGTGCTGGGAAAACTGGATATAACCACATAGAGAAAAATGAATAGGACCCTTAGCTTAGAGATCTTATTTTAAATATTTGGTTGTGCCTCACCTTTCTCCAAATCTTCTGAGTCTCAAGCCATTCAGTTGACTGATTCCAGCTCTCTGTCCTTTATCTTCTCTTGAACATTCACAAACACAGTTGGTAGACAGCCAGCATGGAAAAAAGGAAGCACCTGAGTTCCTAGAAAATCAGAAACTGACTATATTAATCCTTGACATTTCAGAGACCTTAAACATTATATCATATAGTTATGTTAATATTGATTCCAGCTGTAATTCAAAATTTCATGTTGAGAAATGTGTATAGACTTTTGATAAATTTATATTATAGTTTGAAATAAAATGACATAATCATATCTTTAAATCTGAACCTCAATACTGTGTAAATGGATTCAAATTTAGAGGCTGTTTTATTGCTCCTCAAACATATATTAAAATGGTTTTCAGTAAGCACATAGACCGAGGTAGTATTTGAGAAAGTATACTTTATTATTACCTTTGACATATTTAATATCATAACTGTGAATTTAAATATAAGAAAACTTCAAACTTTATTAAATTAGCTCAATGCTCTGATTTCAGATTACTGAACTGTATTTGAACTGAAATGGTCAAAGTATAATACTAAAAATAAATACTATAAATATCAAATGTAATATTAAAAATAAATGTATAATGTAATACTAAAAATCATACTATGTCTTTTGAAATATAAAACTTATAATTTGATCACTGGAGGTTTTCTTGGGTTTTAGTTTGAACTAATGCCAATTATTCATTTTCTTTCTCAATTATGCTGAGATGATTTTGTGTTAAGTCTGGAGATCTCTTTATTCAGAGTTCTTATTATGGGCACAGAAATTCCATATTTAGTGCTCTATGGTGCATAAAAACTAGACTGGAGGACAGAAATATCTCAAGCAGAACAACTGAGATTTTACTTTCCCAGTCCGATGCTTGAGGTGGTGTACATATTGAAAAATGGTGTAGACTTCATCATAAACGATACTCGGGAGGGAAGAAGGTACACTAGAAAGTGCCCTGATTTAAGAGACAGGAAACACAGTTCTAATTTCAGTGTTATTAATAACTAGCAGTGTGACCCTTGCTATATTATTTAAAGTTCTTTAAGTTTAAATAAGAAAAGTATACTATGATTCTACCTGATGAAAAATTAAGAATCACCTAGTGATTAAAACAATATAAAGGGGTGTCTTGGGTAGCTCGGTCAGTTGAGTGTTCCACTCTTGAGTTCAGCTCAGGTCATGATCCCAGGATTGTAGGATGGAGCCCCACATAGGGCTCTGCACTGGGCGTGGAGCCTGCTTGAGATTCTCTCTCTTTTCCTCTGCCCCTCTCCTCCATTCTCTCTCTCTCTGTAACATGATATAAAGAACGATATAAAGAAATTTAAGGTACTTAAAGATTATTTTTAAAATAGAAATTTTTGTAATATATATTATATTGTTAAGATCTAGGATATGCGCAGTCCTATTTTACGGTAAAACCTCCAGTCTTTTTCTTTCTCAGCTCTGTTCAAGGCACTTTGATTGGTGTTATTAGGAATATAAAGATGATGTAGACCTTATCTCCCCAGCTCTTATGAAACTCACCAGTCAATAGGTGCACCCTCTCCTCTAAGCTGTTTCCTTTCTTTCAGTGGAAAAAATTGCATCCTAATTCAAAGAAAAAATTAAGAAATACATCTCTATCTCTATGAGGTCCATTTCTTTTAAAATTTATTTTTATTAAAAGATTGTTTTTAAAGTTTTACTCATTTTAAGTAATCTTTACATCCAACATGGGGCTTGAACTCACAACCCTGAGATCAAAAGTCACATACTGTTCTGACTGAGCCAGCCAGCCCCCCCTCTATAAGTCTCCCTTTCTTCCTCCAGGTTTGGAAGAAGAAGGGTTGTGGCTCTTGTTCCGATATGATCCTGACCCTTGGGCTTTGGTCCATCTCCTCCCTTTCCCTGAGCTTCTGGGCTCAGGCTCCTCATTATTCTTTCGATGGATTTTTGCCCATGCATAGTAAAGTGTTTAAGACTCAAAGCAACCGAAACCACGACCTGAGGTATTCTCTCCTTCACTAGGTACCATCCATTCCCTTGTAAAGAATAGCCCTTGCGTGCTGTTTCCACTTCCTCACATCTTACCATGTAAAGGAAGATAGATTACTGTTGACACTGTGCTGTTGTCCTGCAGAATGTCCCACATTATAGATTTTGCTGATTGCTTCTTTATAGTGGTTTTAATTCATCCTTCTGGCTGGTCTTCCCTGTCAACTGGAAGTTTGTTCTAATGGCTTAATTAGATTCAGGCTGAACATTCTTGGCAGCACAGTTTTTATAAAAACACAAATTTTTTGTTGTTGTCATGTTATTAGAAGGGCTGTGAGGCTTGGACTTGCTTGTGCCCTTTAGGGGCTGGATAAACCCATATTTGGCTTTGTGGCTAATTAAAGCTTCATCTCACTCATTCTAATTAAGTCTCTCTAGGTTTCTGCCCCCAAGCAAATCTTCAGATTTGAAACTTCTTTGCAAAATACCACCAGTGGCCAAATCAAGTTTCTGTGATGTGGCATGGTTGGCCGTACCCTGAAGCGGTACAGGGAAGATGTGTTACAGAACTGATTACTGTGATGGGAGACAGTGGTTCAGTCCAGCAGGGGGCCCTCTGAAGACCCAGGTACAATGCACTGCACAGCTGTCCCTCTCTTAAAACTGGGATGCTGCAGCACAGATCTACCAATTCCCATCATCCCTTGCTTAAGGACTGCCCTGGGGGCCTGCACTTCCCCTTGAACTCCAGTGCTGTTTCAAGAGCACTGCAGAAGACAATGATCTTTCAAGAGAAAGTCCTGAGCCAGAAAAGCAAAGCAGCCTGTTACCATGGTCTGGGAGCGCCCGCCATAGCTGCAGCTGAAATCAGGAGTTGGTGTGACGTGGGACGCTACTATGCATCTACCAGCATCTCCAAATCTGATCTGACAACTAATACTCAAATACACTGACAGCACTGTCCGCTTAGTCAACCATGACAGAGACAACTAATTGCCCTTCTTCATCCTCCTCTTTTTCCTTTTGGTAATATGGAGAGCTGTTGGCATGTGGGATGAGTAAGAAGACTAAGCAAGCAGTAGGTGCCCAGAGAAGAGGGGATTGGGGGATTGGAAACGAATGTAGGTATTCAGGGAGAGAACTTTGACCTCTGAAGGCTTAATTTCTGCCATTTCTACGAATACTTGGGCTGAGACAGACCTGAATGAAAAGGATGTGATGAGTGTGAGTGTGTGCATGTGTGTGTGCATGTAAAGCATCTCAGGGGCACATTTGTTTGTGAAAAATCATTATCTAGGATTACATGGAATTTAACTTTTGGGTGTGAATTTATTGTGGAAGGAGGGAGCTTTGAAATGACCACCATAGCAATAAAGCCTGCATGCTATTGTGAATTGCCTGCATTTGAATACAGGAAGCCTGGACATGTCTATATTAAAATATATTAGTTTATTAGTCTATTTAGTAATAGACACCGAGTTTTAGCTGGGCACAGAGCTACCCTTTTAATGAGTATTTCCCAGTCGACCTTGCAGGTAGATATGGTGATATGATTAAGTTCTCCCCAGTGAAAAATGGCAAAATTATGTAAAAGTCCATTAAAAAAGGATTTTTTTTTTGCATTTCCTCTTTCCTGCAGACTGCAATATAGATATAATTCTGGTGAGTGTGCTTTGCCTACAAGGATGAAGACGACTCACTAGGAGTTGAAGGAAAAATGATAAAGGAACCTGGGCTCATGAAGAACCTCACTGAACAGAACCACCCAGCCAACCCATGACTACTCACTTCTGGACTCAATGGAGAGAAACAAATTTCCATCTTTGATCTTAGGGCCTCTTTGGCACAGAAGTTTGGCTTATACACTAACACAATATACAAGCAAGAATCTTGGGAGGTAGCCTATGGCCTTCCTTTCGCATATACCCTATAGTCCCTCATCCGCAAACATATGATTATAGGTCCAGCTCAATCTCTTTACCCTTTCATGTCTATGTCTTCCTCCTGAAGCCCAGCACTGTCGCTCCTACTAAGGACCACATCATCTCACTGGACTATAACTGCATTCCCTTAACTGTTTTTGCTCCCACAGTCTTGCACTGTCAATACATTCAGGAGAAGAGTCTCAAGAAAACAAATTCAATTGTGCCAAGTCCCTACTTAGAAATTCTCAATAAATTCACACTCTATGCAAAAGCAGTCAACTCCTTGCCATGGCATACAAAGCTTCCAAGATCTGATGCTAACCAACATTGCCAGGTTGTTTTCATTCCAAACTTCCCCTCATATCCTAGGAGCTGGTCAAAACAAAATACATGCTGTAACTTGAACATTCCCATTGTTGGCACTCTTATGGTCTCTGTAGGAACTAGAACTCTTTATTGAAGGTATTTCCTTATCTGTCTTCCTCAACATTCCCATCCCCCCAACTTCATCTATTACAAATGACCAAACGTGGCTATCCAGACAGGAATATCTGCCAGGAATTATCTGCCAGAGATATCAGAAAATATTGCCTTTCTCTGCTGGGATTTTTAAGTTGGTAGGATGTGGGCCTTGGGCATCCTGGTAATAATTTTGGCTGCCATGTCATAAAATCTAGCCTGACTGTAGATAGAGATTACAACTTATACAATATCTTTCTTCAGCATTCTACAAGAAGGTATCTTGTAAATTTTAACATGATACACGTTGACTTAGAATAAAAGACTACCTCTCCCAGGCACTCCTTTTTTTTTTTTTAAGTGTTTATTTATTTTTGAGAGAGAGAGCGAGAGAGTGAGAGAGAGAGACAGAGCATGAGCAGGGGAGGGGCAGAGAGGAGACACAGAATCCAAAGCAGGCTCCAAGCTCCAAGTTGTCAGCAGAGACTGACACAGGGCTCGAACTCACAAGCTGTGAGATCAAGCCCTGAGATGAAGTCAGACACTTAAACGACTGAGCCACCCAGGCACTCTTGCAGTTAAGTGTGGCTACGTGGTTAAGACCTGGCCAGTGTCATGTTACTGGAAGTGAAGTATATGACTTCCCTTATAGGGAAGGGTTGCATGTCCCCTTCCCCTCTTCCTTATACTTGGAATATGGACATGAGTGTGAACCAGCTTGGACCATGTGGAGCAAGACAACACCCTAAGGGATAGCAGAATGAGAAAACAGCCTGTTCTCACACGACTTTCTAGATGAGAGGCAACAACATAACAGACTGGAGTTTTACAAGAGAATCCTCTCCACATACATACAGCCACACCTAGATCATAACTAATGTGTAAACTGAGAGGAAAACATTACCCCATGGTATCTTCTCTATACAAAGAAAGCCAAAGGGACATTGAGACTCTGATCAGATGGTGCCTTGAAGTGAGACCCGTTGCTATTTGCTAGTTAACCCAGAATTAAGGAATAGTTTTCTTTCCCGTCCCTCAATATTCCTAAGATATGGTTTTTCAATATGCTAAAACTGCTTTGGAGGTATATCTATAAAAAGGTTAATTCCACTGCAGAGGTGACTATCCACAGGGTAGAAATAGTTACTGAGTATTTCTCAGTAACTATTGGAGTAAATGATATGCCACAATATCTGTTCCTTACCCGCCCCGTGTCAAGACCATGTTTAGTCCATAAGGTTAAAGAAACAAGGAACTGGAGCTGATGGAATAGATATGGGTGACAGGATGGCCCAGAGTGAAGGAAAGGGCATGTAACCTATTGCCTCTATGATACTCCTAAGACTTGGCAGCCTCTGTGAACATCATTTTTCCCCTTCATCAAACAACAAACAAATAAAAACCAAAACAAAACAAAACTGGTTTGTATATATCTAATCATTTGATGGTTCTAAAAGTAGCTTATCAAAAGCAAAAATGAACTTATTGGGACCTCACCAAGATAAAAAGCTTCTGCACTGCAAAGGAAACAGCCAACAAAATTAATAGGCAACTGATGGAATGTGAAAAGATATTTACAAATGACTTATCAGATAAAGGGCTAGTATCCAAAATCTATAAGAAGTCACCAAACTCCACACCCAAAAAACAAATAATCCAGTGAAGAAATGGGCAGAAGACATGAACAGACACTTCTCCAAAGAGGACATCTAGATGGCCAACAGACACACGAAACGATA
>CM053574.1:83281985-83321611 GCA_028646485.1 Cryptoprocta ferox | reverse complement strand
AATGTATCATGCTAAGTGAAATAAGTCAGGCAGAGAAAGACAGATACCATATGTTTTCACTCATATGTGGAACAGGAGAAACTTAACAAAGGACCATGGGGGAGGTGAAGGGGAAAAAACAGATATGGAGAGGGAGGGAGGCAAACCATAAGAGACTCTTAAATACTGAGAACAAACAGGGTTGATGGGGGTGGGGGAGAGGGGAAAATGGGTGATAGGCATGGAGGAGGGGACTTGTTGGGATGAGCACTGGGTGTTATATGGAAACCAACTTGACAATAAACTACATTTAAAAAATATTTTAAAAAGTAGCTTATCAATTCTCTTAGGATTGCTGTTTACATTTTCTAGAAACAATTTTTCCTAATACTTTGTATCATATAGGCTATAATGAATATTTCTTTGAATTAGTTATAATGATGAAATGGCGTTGTTGAAGACGTGGGCGAGAGCTAATGAGAGGACAGAGGGAAAGTGAAACAGCTAAGAGGCACACAACATAAAATGATCCCAGAAGTTCAAATGTAGGCAGACTAGAGATGTCTACATTTTCGTGACCACAACTTAGGATTTCAAAGACAAACTTTCTTTTAAAGCTTAGTGGACGGGGGTCCCTGCATGGCTCAGTTGGTCAAGCATCTGACTCTTGATTTTGGCTCAGGTCATGATCTCACAGTTCATTGCGTTTGAGCCCTGCATCAGGCTCTGTGCTGACTGCAGGAAGCCTGCTTGGGATTCTCTCCCCTCACCCCTTCAAATAAATAAATAAACTTAAGAAAACAAAAAAAGAAAATAAAGTTTAATGGACTAATATAGAGCTGCAAACTTTTTATAAATTTCCAACTTATGAACATGAAAATAAATTCCATTAAATAATTTTACTTTACAATTCATTCATCATGTTTTATGTATTTTCCTCATTTCAGTACAAACTGATTAAAATAATATCAGGCAGGGTGCTTGGGTGGCTCAGTCAGTTAAACGTCCGACTTCAGCTCAGGTCATGATCTCACAGTTTGTGAGTTCGAGCCCCGCATCGGGCTCTGTGCTGACAGTGTGGAGCCCAGAGCCTACTTTGGGTTCTGTGTCTCCCTCTCTCTCTGTCCCTCCCCTGTTCACACTGTCTCTCTTTCTCTCAAAAATAAATAAACAATAAAAAATAAAAAAATATAAATAAAATAAAATGACATCAGGCAAAGGACTGGTTTCTAGTTTAATGAGCAGTGAGTAGCAAACTGAGTATATTTTAAATAGGTTCCTTATGGGTAGATGCCCTCTTCCAACCACCTGTTAATCTGGTCATTAGGAGAAACAACTCTTGCTACTTAGGTATATGTGTAATAAAAAGTTGTTATATTGGCAGTTTGAAACATCTGGAACCTATATTTTGCTTTGAATTTTCATTATCCACAGTTGTCCTAGACAGTAATCATATGCATAACATACATGCATAACCTTTCCAAGTTTCAAAGTTCTCAAATACATTAGCTCATTTGATTCATTTCTTTAAATCACTTAGTTACTTAACTATTCTTTTTGTTAATGTTTGTTTATTTTTGAGACAGAGCACAAGTAGGGGAGGGGTAAGAGACAGGGAGACAGAGAATCCCAAGCAGGCTCCACACTGTCAGCATAGAGCCCAACAGGCTCAGGGACCGTGAGTCCATGATTTGAGACGAAATCAAGAGTCGGATGCTTAATTGAGCCACCCAGGTGCCCCATAGTTACTTAACTATTCTTGTGTTAATCATGATGAAGAAATTTGAACTACAGAAATGTCAAATTTGTCTCAGTTGTGAGGTACCTGTTAAGATTCACATCCCTTAGATGGTAACCATATATTATTTCTTTAGCTCTATTTTAGAAACGACTTAATAATGGTCTTCTCCCCTTACAAACATTTGAGCAATATGCCTTGTGAAAAAAATGTGGATTCCTGTTGTAGAAGTGTTCTTGGGACTCTGTCACAGTGTTCTTATCCAGGGTGTGTGAAAGAACTTCAGAAGTGTCATAATACCCTTGAAATTATGAAAACATGAACATGTACATTTTTCTGGGCAATGAGTCAAAAGCTTTCATCAGATTTATCAGATCCAGGTACAAAACAGAAAAAACTTTACAACTAGATGAGAAAGAAAGGAACTATAAAGTTAATCCTAAAGCCAAATTAAGCAAATTATTTGCTAAATTAGTCTTTCATCCTTGTGAAAAGGCCAAAGATACTTATCACTTGATAGTATATAAAATAACTTGGATTCTCTGAGCTTTTCAGACATAAAGATACAAAAAAAATCCTTAAGATCTTTCTAAATCTTACAAAGAATAGCCCCTGCAAACAATATTTTATTGAGCATTTGCTAAAAGGTGTGTTCATTAATTGTAAAACTGAGACAAAGTTGCTTTCCCATCAAGAAGGGACGTCAGCATTGCTAGCTGTGTCACTCGCTGCACAAGCAAGGGTTTTCTACATTTATTAGAAACACTAAATTAAGAGTTCAGAAGGTCTGGATTCTAGTGCCATTTTTATTTGTAACTAACCATATACAAATCACTTATCTATAAAATAATGGTTAACATCTATTCCCTATTCACAAATATATCATGAAACCAAAATTCTTCCCCCAAAACACTTCTTTGTAAACCACAATATTACTGCTCATTAGCTTATACTTAACTCGAAGGATGAAAATGACAAATTGCAGCATTTGTCTTTTATCAATTAGTTGCATACCTTAATTCTGCAGATGGATAGTCTGGTTGAGATCAACTGTCTGACTTCAACCTTACAAAACAAAAAGCTATCAAAAAGAAGTTACTGGTGAAGAAAAGTTGGCCAAACACTATTAAGAAATAGCTTTCTAAGCTGAGACCAGTGCTTATAACAACATCCCTGATATCAAACAGAACAAAAAGTAGCCTTAGGCCACTAAAGCATGTTTGCTGTTTTGAGGGAAGACATTCTTAGGAACATATTGCTAGAGCAAGAATCTTATTTCACTAGAAATAATATTAAACAGGAGTGTCTTATGGACTCTTCAGATGCCCAATGAAAATGGCTAAGAAAACATCTGTGTGCTTGTTTTCTTAAATCCTTTTCTCTCTCCCTCTCTTTTTTCATTCAAAATTCAGTTCCCTATCCTGGAGCACACTTCTTAGTACTGTACCATGGTGTAAAAAATGTTAGCATTCCGTTACTAGAGAATAAAAAGAAGAGGAATTAACATGTTTAACAAAGATGCAGAAAGAGGATTCTAAGTCGGTATAGAAAAATTTATGGGCTATAAGCATTTATATTACGTACACCACTTATCATGGATATGTATTTTGACAATCATATGTATTAAGAGACCCTCAAAACGTAAGCACCTATATTTCGCTGTATTTAACAATATCAATTTTGTATGATTTAGTCTCTATTTCTGGATTTTCCCTTGCTTTATGGTGATACAAAAACAAACAAAAAGGCAAAAAACAAAGACTGGAGCATGGTTCACAGAGAAATACCCTAATAAAATAACCATGTATAGCACTGTTAGGGAAATATTTTAGAAGCAACATACTTTCACTATTGGCCCCAAATGCCATCACCCACTTATGGTCTTTAACTGTCAACTTTTAATACAAAAATACCTTCGAGCTGATAATCACGTACAGTGACTTACAAAACTGGACAGAACATTTCAATGCTACACAAAACAAGAACTCCATACACAGCTTAAAGTTTTAAAGTTTTCTGCTGGCACTTGATTTTATAGTTGATAGACACAGTAACTACGATCTCAATAAAATACTCTTTTTAGCTTGAACGTATTTTCCAAACCAGTATTATACCTCACAAGAACAGTAAAGAGTAATCACTTCCTCCTGAAGAATCCTCTAAGATGAACACCAAAACTATACAGCCAAAATATTTTAGGAAAGCATATAAACTTTTTAAGACTAGGCATGACCAATGGATAAAAATTTACATCACTCAAGCATATGTCCAGTGAACAAAAGGATTGTTCTTTTGATTCAATGAAGCATGTACCAGGGAGAGATTAAAAATATGATCTTACAAAGCAAGTTACTTTTTTTCTTTTTTTGGTTTAGAAGGGTGTTTAAATAATTGGTGACACTACTAGAATGGATATTTTTTAAGATAGAAAAATGGTCACTTTTAGAAAATACACATTTTATATTCCAAAATTAAAAATGAAACTTCTTTTAAAGCAGTGGAATCCTGATTTTTTTTTGTTTTGTGAGCTCTTCAGACCACTCTGCACATTATCAAAATGAAATCCCTATTTTATAACCTCTATATATATCCAATTTTTTTTCTTTGCATTGGGGAGAAAACCAAATTTAACAAACTATATTAACTTATAATACTAAAAACTGGCTAATTCAAAACTTGGGAAATCTACTATTTTCATTATTCTGAAGGAAAATATACACTTTCAACTCCCTACGAACAACTTCTAGTCCAATTTTATTCTATGAAAATTAAAAAGTTAAATTCCTTGCAGCACTAAATAGAATTATGAAATTAACAGAAGACTACGGTAGATCATTAAAATATAAACAGCGTAACTAACCAAAACAAACCATTGTTGCAACAAGTACTTGAACAATGAAAAAACCACCAAGCATTCTAATCAATTATATAGTTCGGTTTTTTGCATATTTTAATCTCAACTTTTAGCACAGTAAATTATTATATAGGTTGATTTGATGGACTGTTAAAATTTTTTAACATTACATTAATAATTCCAACATAAACCTTTCCAAACCAAATCCGCAGTCCTAATCAACATTTTTTTTTTTTTTTGGAAAAGGAAAGAATATCTTTTAAAGATACATTCCATAGGAGTAGAAACGTATTAGTGCTTCAAAATATTTACAATGAACCCTGCTGATCCTGTGCATTTCGCTGAGGTGCTACCTGCACCCAGACTTCATCATCAGAAAAAGAACTTGAACTTCCTGACTCTGAGTCCAGCTCACTGAATCCATCTAAGTCCCATTCAGTACTAGATTCACTCCGTGCATCATCTTCCTCAGTGATAAAACTCTGCCCAGGTTCAAGGCAGGAAGGATAAACACGAGCACAGAGGCAAATAAAACCAGAGTCAAACTGCAAAAGACCTAACATGGTACCTATATTAATCCACTGGTCTTCCCTAGTATCGTATTCGTAAACAGTCACCCGGTTTTTTTTCCACTGAGGGGTGGTAGAAGTGATGAGAAGCAACTTTTGGCCATGATTGACAATCTGGTAGTTGTGGGTCTCTGAGTCCAAGGGAATATTACTAATCCGCCTCCACTCTCCCCTGGCTGGGTTATAGACCTTCATGACTGGGATGTCACAGATACAGTAGATCTCATCATTGAAGACACAGGCTTCCTGAAAGTCACTACGTTTAAGAGAAGCACAGTTCAGCCACATATTGTGGCTAGGATCATAGCACAGCATACGCTTACTGTTCACAGCATAAAGATAGTTCTGAACCACTATTAGTTCAAAGGAATAGAAGGAATGGGGTACAGGAGCCACCAGTGCCCACTGGTTTCTCTGAACACTGTAGCATTCCACTTCCTTCAATTTGACGCCAGTAATGGGGTCTCGCCCACCCAAAATGTAGATGTAGCCATTGAGGTAGGCCACATCCATGCCCTCGCGACACAGCAGGCGGTCGGCAAGCTGCTGCCAACTATTCTGGGCTGGTTTATACACCCACAGGTCTTTCCTGGGCTGGGCGGCCAAGTAGATGTCATGGTCTGGAGAGACACAGACAGCTGAGGAGGTGATAGTCTTAGTGTGAGCCAAGCTGGTTAAAGGGGATGGCATTGTGTAAATGTCCCCTGAGTATGGGTCATAGCAGAGAAAGGGATCTCTGGGATGTCCAAAGAAGATTACCATCTCCTTGGCGCACATACCCAGTCTCTGAGGTGGATTTTCTGCTACAGATACAACAGAGCTGCTGCTGCTCTCTGGCTTTGGTACCACAGTCTTGCACAACTTGTCACCATATCGCATCTGCAGGGCCCCTTCAATAAGGTCCAGGCAGTACTTTTTCACAATGGGCTTGGTCAGCAGCCCTTCCAGGTAATCCTGATCGTCATCTCTGAAGTGTGTCCAGCGGACACACTTGAAGACTTCTGCAGCGTTGGGACCCCGCTCCTTGGGAGCTGTCTCTAACCACTGCACTGCCACATGACACACTGTCCGCTCACTCTCTATGTCTAGACTATCCAGACGCAGGACGGCCAGCAGCTGGGCCAAGCTCAGATCTGCCAGACTCTCCTCCCGAACTGAACCCATTCGGCTAAGCTGCTTGAAGTTGTGGGCTATGAAGGACTGGGCCTGTGATCGCAGCTTGTGATGGTCGAAGGCATCAGCGAACTTGAGGATGGCGGTGCAGTTGGCCAGGTCTAGGCGGCGGGCTAGGAAGGAGGCACAAGCTTCCCGCACATACTCGAGCTGCAACATGTCAGAGGCCGCGTAAAGGCGTTGCACGTTGGCCTCACTTAGCGACACGCGACCTGTGTAGCAGTAGTCGACCAGCACCTCGAAGGACTCGGCATCCACATCATGCATGGTCACATTCGCCTGGTGGCTCTCATACATGCCACCTGTGAACATGCTCTTGAAGTAGGGACACGCGGCAGCCAGCACGTTACGGTTGCAGGAAAAAAGGCGGCCGGTGCCAGGCCCGCTGCCAGGCGTCACCACCTCGATGGTCACATCACATAACAGCCGCGCGTCGTAAAAAGACTTCAGCTGTGCCAGCAGGGCTGCAGAATGAGCCGTGTCCTTCAGCTCCTCCGGGCCCGTGAAAAAAGCCGAAACAGAAGGCTTGGAAACCCTCTTGGGCCGCCTCCCGCCGCGAGGACTGGCCAGGCGGCGAGAGCGCGGAGCTTCTTCCCGGGACTGCATGGTGGAGATGGCGGCGGGGTACGAGGGCGAGAATGGGTGCAAGGACCGGGCTCTGGCTCCTCCTCGCCCTCTTCTCGCCGGCGCTAGATAGCGGCGTCCCTGAATAAGCAGGGGCCGCACTTACTTAACTCAGCCCTATGCCGCGGTGCCGCCTCCCTTTATCGCGTAGACAGTGGCTGACTCACCCTTTTCCAGTTCCGCGCCCTTTCTCCGCCTCAGCTACCTTACAAGACCGCTGGACGGAACCCAGAAAGCCGCCACTGCCGCGCTGGCAATACCGGTAGACGTCCACGAGAACTACAACTCCCAGGTTGCCTCTCGTGCCTCGAGGCAGATTGGGGCCCTCTAGGCTCAAGGGGATAGGCGGACGGACGGAAGCCGCTGTGCATGTTGGGAATAGTAGTTAGAATGATATCGCGAGGTTTCTTAGGGCGACTGTTCTAGCTAACAGAATTTGAAAGCGTTAATTCTTCTGGGTTTGTTGGTTTGGAGTATTGGCTTTGAAGTTCCAGGGCAAAAATCTCCGTTTTAGTATTCATTGTGTGACTTCCCTCTGAGAACTTTTTCGTCTTTATAAAGTGGGGATAAGACTTTTCATAGGATTGTATAAGAGTGAAATGAGATAAATTGCATAGGACATAGGACGCGTCAATAAATATTTGTTGATTAGAATAACTACATGCTGAACACCGTGCCCATAATATAAAGATTCAATCATTGTTAGCTTTCTTTTGGAATTTATTAAAAATATGAGGTACCCACATGTGAAACCGTGAGCAATTTCTGCAAAACTTCCAGTTCTTAGTGTTGCTTCTTTTGAAAGGTTCCGAAGGTTGTTACAGTATTTTCAATACTAAACGATATCCGTAGGTTCATTAGAATATCTCAAAGATGAGGTCCTAGAGAATAGCATATAGGTGGCCTCAAAAATACAAATCAGGCACATAAATAGGTGGGTTGACATCTCATTAAATCAATACTTCCCCCTAGGGAGCAAGATTATTTTCATAAAGTTCTTAATATTAGTGTTTTCAAGTTGTCTAATACTGCTCCTTTCATTTCCTTTCCACAAGTTAGTTGAAGATTATGAAATTGTCTTTATTAAGGAGTTTAAACAAGAATTTTAAAATAAAACATTTAAACAGACCTTGTATTGTACTAAAGCACAAGATCCTCAGAACTTCCTATTCATACATGTCCTAATATTTTGAATTTATATAGTTCAGTCTATGCTTTACAAAAGTGTTTCATATATGTATTGACCAATATTGTTAGTTACATTGTCAAAATCAAGTGCTTAGAGATTGGGATTTGTTTTGGTTTTAGAGAAGTTTTACTTAAAAAGTATGTTGCTTTTGCCTCTAGCTTGTCACGCATTACCACAACTTAATGAAATCTTTACTATTACATTGATAAGCGGATAACATATAGCAGGAGAATAACAATTGTTTTGCTCTCTTTTCCTATTAGCTGAAGAGCGTTTACTGGAAATACTCCAGGGCTCTGGTCTCCAATATCTCCTCTGTGCCTTTGTTGAGTATCCCTCTGATACATTTGAGAGAATTAGGTCATTAGTCACGCTGATGGCTTCTCACCTGCACTAAAACAGCTGGGGAAAAAGGCAATTTACAATATTTTTATATTGGTAAAATATGCATTAGTTACCATTTGAAACAATCCTTTAAGAGTACATTTCTGTGTCAGTACATTCATGTTGTTCTGCAACCATTAACACCAACTATCTCCAGAACTCTTTTCATCTTGCAGAACTGAAGCTTTGTCCCCATTCACAGTAACTCTCCTTTCCCCCTTTTCCCAAACCCCTGGTAACAACCATTCTACTTTCTATCTCTTTGAATCTGACTATGTTAGGTACTGCATATCAGTTCACAGTGATTGATTTCTAACTTCCTTGTATCTGCCCTTTGTTAGTTGGTTTAGATGACCTTTTACAGAATCCAAAGTATTTAGTAGGCACGGTGCCTGAAATCCTAGAGCAGTGCTGCAACAGTATGCCGTGATGCTGCAAACATTTTATGTCTGTGTTAACTGATAAGGTAGGCAGAAGCCATGGGTATCCTATGTACTTCAAACGTGGCTAGTACAACTGAGGAACTGAATTTAAAATTTTAGAAACCCAGCATTGGTATCGTTGCAATTCAGTGTAGAGAGGAAAGTCTGTTCCACAAATGGTGCTGAACAACCTGTTCACAATTAAAACAAACAAACAAAAAAACCTTGACCCTTAACTTATACCACACACACAAATTAATTTTAAATAGATCTTAATTATTAAATAGAGAAATGAGAACTATAATGCTTCTAAAAAATAGAAGGCTATTTCTGACTCTGAGGTAGGCAAAGATTTTAGGACCAAAAAAACACTAATCATAAAAAAAATTGATAAAATGAACCTCAACAAAATGACAAGCTTTTGCCTATCAAAAGCAGTGAAAAAAAAAAAAGGCAAGCCATAGTCTGCAAAAAAAAATATGTAATTCATAAACCAATAGTCATTGTCATTCATCCTCAGATGTATGCAAATTAAATTCGCGAGAAAACACTGCATACCCCGTGAGAATGGCTAAACTTAAAAAGGTAAAAAATGCTAAATGTTGGTGATGATAGGGAGCCTTTGGAACCTTTATATACTAATCATAGGAATATAATTGGTATACCCATTTTATCTATCTATCTATCTAAAGACTAAAGACTTCACTTTTAAGTAATCTCTACACCCAACACAGGGCTCAAATTTACAATCCTGAGACCAAGAATCACATGCTCCACCAACTGAGCCAGCCAGGTGCCCAACATTCCAGTATTTTTAAAATTTCTGCCGCAACTTCACTAACAGCAATAAAATAAAGTCCTTTATTTTCTGTGTTTCTTCAAGATTTCTTATAATTCGCATAATCCTTTACAATGGAATCCATATTCTTCTTGACAGGAAGATAAAAGAACTGTTTTTGCCTGGTAATTATGCTTTAGTCATCAATAATCCATGATTTTAGTTCTTCAGAAATGTTAAAAATTTTTTTTTCAATGTTTATTTTTGAGAGACAGAGCATGAATGGAGGAGGGGCAGAGAGGGAGACAGAGAATCCAAAACAGGCTCCAGGCTCTGAGCTGTCAGCGCAGAGACCAACGCAGGGCTTGAACTCAGAAACTGTGAGTTCATGACCTGCACCAAAGTCAGATGCTTATATGATTGAGCCACCCAGGTGCCC
Organism: Cryptoprocta ferox; assembly: GCA_028646485.1. Classification (NCBI taxonomy): domain Eukaryota; kingdom Metazoa; phylum Chordata; class Mammalia; order Carnivora; family Eupleridae; genus Cryptoprocta; species Cryptoprocta ferox. The sequence continues at coordinate 83,311,462 of CM053574.1, read as the reverse complement.
CTAGTTCTTCAGAAATGTTTAACTTCAACTCTGTTCATGAATGTTTCCAACAGTGGGATCTACTCCGGCCCTTCTGAGGAGGCTGAAGCATCTCACTGGTACTGTTACCATTTCCATTTCTGGGTGACTTCAACATTTCCTTTCTTAGAGATCAGACATCCTTTTCCCTAGAGCATCCCCTCTCATCTCTCCCTCTAAATGTTGCTCCTAATTGACTTTGAGAAAGAGAGAGAGAGAGAGAGAGAGAGAGAGAATGTGTGTGTGTGTGTGTGTGTGTGTGTGTGTGTGTGTGTCTGACGGACTTCTTGAGAAATTCTGTTTCTGCAGACTGGTCTCCATGTATTTGAGTACCCTGGTTTCTGGAACCCCTTCCTTCCAGTTTTCATTCCAACCACTATAACATATAAAGTATTTCACTCATTTGTTCTTTATGGCAACCATTACACACTTTGTTTCATAAGGAAGCCCATGAAAGCATAGCATTAATTCACCTCTTAGAATCTAAGCTTCAGCACCATTAATAAGCCGGTCCCACTGCTACCTTTTCCCACCCATGAAAGTACAGTCCCCTGTCTCTCCACCTCTAATGCAGGTCCTGTGTGCCTGAGCTCAGCGTTCTGTGTTGTTTTTCACTCTCATTTTTAAAGAGTCTACAAACTGTTCGTTCTTTTATTTCTAAAAAATAACTTGCACTGCCATTAGTCATTGGCTACTGTAAGAGCTTTTAATGAGTCTAATCTCATTCAGTTGGAGAGGGCCTAGTGAGTGAGCTGTCTTGGACAGGACTTGCATTCCACATAATTTAGAAGCAACTAATTTGTTTCGAATGTTATAAACTTAAAAAAATTTTATATTATTGAAAAAATTTGAAGTATAGGACACATACAGAAAAGGGAACAAATCAAAGTTGTAAATGCAATGATGTATCACAAAATGAATACACCTGTGTAACCCTACTCAGCTTAAGAAATAAAACATCACCAGCAATCCAGAAGCACCTGCCTCTACATCCTTCTAATCATTACTGACCACCAACATAAGATTATGCTTTTAAAGACAGTTTCTTTTAATTTTTGACTGTCTGTAGTAGTTTGTTGATTTTAGATCCCTTGATTCAATTTCTAAGTTAATTAAAAGTATCTCTAAGTTGGGGAGCCTGGGTGGCTCGGTTGGTTAAGCGTCTGACTCAACTCTTCATTTTGGCTTCAGGTCATGATCTCCCGGTTCATGGGACCGAGCCTTGCGTCAAAACAAACAAAATAAATAAATAAACTTTTAAAAAAGAGGAAAAAATATCTCTAAGTTTATTTATTATTATTTTTTTAAATGTTGATTTATTTATTTTTGAGAGAGAGAGAGAGCGTACAAGCGGGGGGAGGGAGGTGGGGAGGGGGCAGAGAAAGAGAGAGACAGAATCTGAAACAAGCTCCAGGCTCTGAGCTGTCAGCACAGAGCTGGATGTGGGGTTTGAACCCATGAACAGTGAGAGATCATGACTGAGCCAAAGTCAGACGATTAACTGACTGAGACACCCAGGCACCCCTAAATTTTAAGTTTATTTATTTTGAGAGACAGAGTGCGTGTGTGAGCAGAGAGAGAAAGAAAGAGAGAGAGAGAAAGAGAGAGAGAGAGAGAGAGAGAGAGAGAGAGAGAGAGAGAGAGAATCCCAAGTAGTCTCTGTGCTCCAAGCGTGGACCCCAATATGGGGCTTGATCCCATGACCTGAGATCATGACCTGAGCCGAATTCAAGAGTCTGACACTTAACCCACTGAGCCATGCAGCCACCCCCAAGTTTGTTTATTTATTTAAAATTTTAAAATGTTTATTTATTTTTGAGAGACAGATGGTATGAGTGGGGAAAAGGCAGAGAGAAAGGGAGACACAGAACATGAAGCAGGTTCCAGGCTCGGAGCTGTCAGCACAGAGCCCAATGCTGGGCTCAAATCCATGAACCGTGAGATCATGACCTCAGCCGAAGTCAGACGCTCAACTACCTGAGCCACCCAGGTGCCCCTCTAAGTTTATTTAAAAATTTTTTTAAATGTTTTTTATTTATTTTTGAGAGACAGAGAGAGAGCATGAGCAGTGGAGGGTCAGAGAGAGAGGGAGACACAGAATCCGAAATAGGCTCCAGGCTCTGAGCTGTCAGCACAGAGCCCAACGCAGGGCTTGAACCCACAAACCATGAGATCATGACCTGAGCCGAAGCCGGACACTTAACCGACTGAGCCACCCAGGCGCCCCCTAAGTTTATTTTGAAATAAAGTTGTTATTCCTTGGTATTCTAAAGGTGTTGTGCATATGAGACAATAAACTTTGGCTTTCCAGATTTTTTTTTTTTTTACAAAGAACCTGATTTATTATTGGCTTATTAGTGGATTCCTAACATTTTTCCACTAACAGTTAAAAGATGTCAAGTTTATCTTCATTGCTTGGGAGACTAATTGGTCTATCTGAATGAAGCAGGATTACAGGCTTAATTGAAACTCACTGTCCAAAAATAATATGTGTAACAACTGAAAGTACTCGCTGAATAATAGATATCCTAGATTTTTGCTATTCCAAGTGGTGTTTGTGGGTCAGTAGTATCTGCCATGACCTGGGACCTCATGGAAATGAAATGAATTGTGGAAATGCAGAATGACAGGCCCCAGACCTTCTGAATTAAAATCTACATTATGGCACAATCCCCAAGTGATTTGTACATATACAGAGGTTTGAAAAAAACAGCATCCAAGATTTTTATAGGTTCATAGTTCCAACTTTTGATTTTTTCCCTCCAAATAAAGTGTGTGCTTTAAGGAACAGCCAGAGCTGGAGGATGAGGGAAGAGCAAAGACCTTGGTGGTGCTAAGGTCTGGGCTTCCTTCCAGGAAGGTGGAGCCTCCCTTTGGCTTAAGAAGCACTTTTCCTTTTGCCCTCACTCCCTTGTAGAGCCCACCCTTCCTTGTTAGGTACAGAATGTTAACACTGATCCTCAAATGAGTAAGTAGTAACAAACAAATCAATACCGCTTTCTTTTGCTTTCCCTCTTAGAATTTTTCACTTTCTTAAATTAATGAATTTTTTACAGAAATCGTGTTTTGAGGTTTATGTATTTAGTGTTTTTCTGGGAAAAAAAAGAATTATAAAAATAACGTGATCTAACATTTGACATAGCATGGCACATTAGACTATCTTCATTTTTCTTTGATTCACACAATGTTTCAATATTTACATTTTCTTGGATAAATGTTTCTGTTATGTAAAATACGTGACAACAAAAATCAGTTTTTGTGTTTCTAACCTTACCCTGAAACTCCCTATTTAATTAAACATCATTTCAAATTAAATCAGATTCTCCAGAGACATCAACTATTTTAAAGGGCAATGCCTACTCCTAGGGAAATAATAATGATATTGATTCAAATAGGATTAGATTATCTCTCAACTCAGAGGAATTGAGAGGAAAAACAATGGAAATCTTTCTTTAAAGAATGCCAGCTATCAATGTAGAAAGAATGAGGACATCATCATTTTGTAACTCCCAATGGAACAGCAGATTCAGGCAACGCAAGAATCATTAATTGATATTAAGTCAATGAGATGAAAGGTCATCGGGTGTATTAGTTACATATTTTGGTGTAAGGAATTACCCCCAAATTAGCAGCTAAAAATAAAATTAATTTACTCAATTTCTAAGAGTCAGGTATCCTCAAGCAGGACCACTGTCATTTCAAGATACTTCTGGGGCTGAATGATCTGCTTCCAAGCTCACACATGTGCTAGGGGGCAGACTTTAATTCTTGAGAGTTGTTGGAACAAGGGCCTCAGTTCTGTCACACAGCGCAGACCATTCTATAGAGCTGCTCACATCACCTTGCTTCTGCCCGCCCCCCTTACCCCTCCCCGTGTTGTTAGAGTAGGAAGTTAGTTAGGTTTTAACAGAATGCCTGCAGGCTGGCAAAGGGGGGGTCATGGCCAGCTGGGGGGGGGTGGAATTAGAGACCTGTCCTGGAAGCACTCCAGAAACAAACCCACAAGAAGCTGGATCAAACCAGACAGGCCCAAGACGAGGAAGACTAGAAACCTTAACCAAGTAAGGAAGAAAAGACACGGAAACCTGCTCCCCCACAAATCTCCTCCCCAAGTAATAAATATTCCAGCAGCTTTCGTTTGAGCTCATCTGAATGTGTACTCTCACTTTCATAAACTTTCCTACTTGTACCGCTCAACTGTTATGTCTGGTCTTGGATTCTTTCTTGTGATGAGACCAAAAGTCTATGGTGACATTCTGGAGACAGGCTGGGCAGAGGTCTCAGGGCCTCGGGGTGTCCCCAATCCATTCAGCAACAGCATGAGTGGCCATAAAGAGATGCAGAGCCAGAGAGCCTGAGCCACAGGCAAGTCTCTTTATAACCTAATGTTAGAAGTGACAATCTACCACTTCTATACATTCTATTTGTTAGAAGATAGTTAATAAATCCAGTTCATGTTGAAGGGGAACAGATTACACAAGTGCATGAATGCCAAGAATGAGGTCACTGGGGTCATCTCAGAAGCTGCCTAACGCTAAATGAGGAATGAAATGTTTTTTCTTTAAAAAAAAGTTTTTTTAAACATTTATTTATTGTTGAGAGGCAGAGAGAGACAGAGTGCAAGCAGGGGAGGGGCAGACAGAGAGGGAGACACAGAATCTGAAGCAGGCTCCAGACTCCAAGCTATCAGCACAGAGCCCGACACGGGGCTCAAACCCACGAACCACAAGATCATGACTTGAGCCGAAGTTGGACGCTTAACCGACTGAGCCACCCAGGCACCCCAAGGAATGAAATGTTTACATAACGCCAAAGTATAACTCCATAGGCCTTCCTGATATGATATACTGTGGATTTCACATTACCCATGAAGTAGCCTTGTCAAATATGTTAACTTAATTTTTAGACTTAATACTACTTCAGAGTACATTGAACGTAAAGATAAAAGTTACCAATAGCTTGATGAAGCTACTAGACAAACCTGGATGTAGGTCTTTCTACAAAACAACCTTGTGGGATTCTTTAAAAGGTCAACATCATGTGGGAAAAAGGTTGGGGATTAATCCAAACACTAAAGAGACACCACCAAATATAATGTGTGAATCTTGACTGGATCCTGGATTGCATAAAACTAACAAAAAAAGTTAAAAAGACATTTTGGGGATAAATGAAGAAATTTTAACGTGATGGATATTAAATCATATTATATAATCATTATCAATTATTATTACATAATTAATAGTAGAGTTATGATTTTGTAGGAGAATATCCTTATTCTTAGGATAAGCTAAGATAATTTGGCATGGTGTTAGAGTCTGCAACTAACTTTTAAATGGTCCAATAACCACCAAGGGGATGTATATGTGTACAGGGAGAGAAAAAAGCAACTGTGGCAAAAGGTAATAGTAGAACACAAATAGTTTCACTATTTTTTAAAAATTATTTAAAAAAATTTTCCATGTACTTGAAAATTTTCAAAATAAAAAACTGGGAAAAAAATTTCACTGAAAAAAAATTCACCTCCTAATTCCATTGGTCTTAAAACTCTATTTTAGCTAGTCTTCGCCTCGAGGGGGAATGTCTAAAATGTAATAACCCCTCTCTTTTGAACTCAAGAAACTTCCTGAGCACAACTACTAAATATATCTTGCCACTCTGTATTTGAGTTGGCGGTTTATATTTTGGCTCTGTCACTTAACCGGAAGCTCTGTAAGGTAAGGACTGGGTTTTATATGTAGAAAACTGCATAAAACCAGGCACAGAGAATTACTCATCTTACACCACATCTGTTGATGCTCATAAGTTAAGCCAAAGTTAAGCCTAATTAAATAACCTAAGAATAAAAGCCAAGCATAGAGTTCACTTTAAATATTGTCCTGTAGTTTATACAGTAGAGAATTTGTTCTGCTCTCAAAGAGCTCTACAAGCATTGTTTTTGACTCATATTCTCCACGATATTTATTTTTTATAAATAAATAAAAAATATTTTTTTAATTTATTTGGCTCAGTTGGTTAAGTGTCCAATTTTGGCTCAGTCGGTTAAGTGTCCAATTTTGGCTTAAGTCATGATGTTGCAGTTTGTAGGTTTGAGCCCTGCACTGGGCTCTGTGCTGACAGCTCAGAGCTTGGAGCCTGCTTCTGATTCTGTGTCTCCCTCTCTCTCTGCCCTTGCCCCGCTCGCACTCTGTCTCTCTCTCTCTCTCTCTCTCAAAAATAAACCGACATTAAAAAAAATAATAATTAGTTTAAAAAAAGAAAATAAAAAAATAAAAGTAGCAGTTTAAAGCCTAATTTTAACATGATTAACGATACTTTTTCTTTAAATAGGGGCTTACAAAGAAGCTTATAAATCTTACATCACTAAATTTTACCATGTGGTAAAATCCTGAAGTAATCGATGGAAAATGTGTTTAATTTATAGATGGTTAAAAAAAAAAAAAAAAAGGCACGTATGGGGGGCCTGGGTGGCTCAGTCGGTTAGGCATCCAAGTCTTGGTTTCAGCTCAAGTCATGATCCCAAGGTCATGGGATGGAGCCCCACATCAGACTCCACACTAAGCACGGAGCCTGTTTGAGATTCATTCTCCCTCTCCCTCTGCCCCTAACCCCCACTTGAGTGTGCTCTCTCTCTCAAATTAAATAAATAAAAAAAAAAAAGGCATGTAAAGAGAACAAGTGACCTATATCACATAATCAATTCTCAATACTTTATTTCTCTTTTCAGTAATGCATGTCCACTATTTTGTTTTTGTTTTTTGCAATGTTCATTGCATGCCTGTTTTCTACTTGAAGAGCTGGACTGTACTTCATATATTCTTAGGTCAAGAAATGTGACTTAATTCATTAAAAAATATATTTGTACGTACTGCGTAATTCTGGCTGCACTTTATGAACAGCTGCTTCTTGAGATAGGTCTGTTTCAGTTATAGAACAATAAAAAATAAATCAGCATTTATTTTGCTGATTTAAAGTTTTCATCCAAAAATTCAGTAATGGCTTCTTCGTCTGCTGAATGAAGTAGTCTTTGAATTAGCTGATCCAGACACTTCTCCCCACATAAAAATTCCTGATAAAAGAGAGAGTTATTATAAAAACCTAATTAGTAGAAATAAGAGAAACAAAGCAAAGAATTAGATGTATATTTACTTTGTTTCTTTACAGTCCGTATTTAATAGCAACAATGGAGTACTACAGTGGTTCTACAACATAATAAACACAATTGCTAACTTGGGAGGATCCCATTATATTGGCTTTTAATGTAAAAAATGAATCCAAAAGAGTAAATGGATTCTATTCTTTCTTTGTTTCCATTAGCATTTTGTTTAAAAATGAATCTTCTAGGAGTTGGATCTTTCCAACAACTTTGGAGACAACAAAACAAAGAGATCTGAATAGATTTGAAATTTACCACCTCTCTTTAAAATTCCTTTGCTTGATATTCCTAACAGGATTCTAGGTCTCGAACCACCTTTGGGAGGATGTTTGCCTTCTCTTTTTGTTCCCCAGAAAAAATAAGCCTTTTTACTCTTGTCCTGAAAATTCCACTCTTTTCATTCATAACACATTATTTCCCAAGGGCAAGAAAGACTGAAATGCCTCCATCAATGCCTGAGGCACCTTGTTGCCACATTAACATGCACAGTCCTTGCCCTTCTCTGCCTTGCCAAATCCTCTGGACCTCCCAGGACCATTTCAGCTCATACTTCTCAAGCCAACCCTCAAATTTAGATTATATTTAATCCGTAAGTAGCATCTACTAGTTCTGTTTTTTCTTAAATTGGAATTATGGTGGTTTTAAGATCTAGAAGCACCGTGTAACCAAAAAAATATTTATGCCAAAATATTTAGGGGACAAGCATCTGCCACTTGCTTTCAAATCGTTCACCAGCAACACAGGAAGTAGATGAGGAAGAGAAGGCAAATGCAGCAAATGTTAACAACTGCTGCATCTAGGTACAGGGTATGTACTGAACCAGCCTTTAATTCTTTTTTTTTAATGTTTATTTTTGAGAGAGAGACAGAGACAGTGCGTGAGAGCGAGTGAGCGCAACCTGGGGAGGGGCAGAGAAAGACAGAACAGGCTCCAGGCTCTGAGCTGTGACACTGGGGTCAAATCCACAGCCGTGAGATCATGACCTGAGCCAAAGTTAGACGCCTAACCGACTGAGCCACCCAGGCACCTCTTGAACCAGCCTTTAAAGTATACTTGAAAATTTCTAAATAAAAGGTTCAGAAAAATAAATGCTCTTATGTTTACCTCATATATGTCCAATGGGTGAAAACTGTTTAGTTAGACCTCCTAGTCTTCCCTACAGTTCATCTCTACAAGTCACTAAAAAAATGACTAAGTACCTTTCCTGTGTTACAGAAGTTCTGTGTAACAGAGTTTTTGGGAACAGTGAATTAGCAGTCTTATATATTTTAGAAATGTTCAAAATCTAGACATTGGCTTAATTGAACTATTTCAATGTCAGCATCTAGAACACAGAACATTTAAAGTTTTGATGTAAACATGAACTAATCTTATTTTGGTCTTTCTCGAATCATCTTAAAGTTGAATTTTAGGTTAAGCATATACATTTATCTCTCCAATTAAACTGTAGGGGAAAAGATGCCTTCCTATCTTTGCATTCCACAAAAGCAGCATATATTAAACTTTAAATTAAACTTTAAAAGTAAAGCAAAACACTATGATGAATTTTTAAAATTAAAATTTAAACCATTTTGAGCATAATATGGAAACTGCTTATAAAATTAGCATGACCGGAACTCAAATTATCATGGTATTGCCAAAGTGATTTCATCATTTGGAAATTATGTTAAAAGGATTATCCCTCTTAACTGATAATCACATCACATGTAGAGTTCAACTGGATTAACCAGAGTGCTAGAGATACAAAGAACAAGGCTGAAGGCCTTGTGGTTCCTAACCTTCAGACATTCACAATCTAGTAACAGAGGGAGGCGAGGCACCACCTCTGCGCAAGAAATGAAGGAAGCGCGTGAGGGTTGTAAGATTAATTTTAAGAAGGTGGCATCAGGGAAAAGTTTGGGCAGGAAGAAAAAATTTGCATTAGATCTTACAAAGAGAACAGTATTTCTCTAAATAGAGACAGCAGAGCATTTCAGTCAAAGGGAGGATGAAGAAAGGCATGAAAACAAAGTACAAAGTATTCAGGGCAAGGGAAAATTTTCAGTTTAAGGGGAATACAGGGCAGGAGATAGGTTCAGGAATTTGCACAAGGACTTTGAGAAACAATAAAAACATAAAACAATATACGGTAGTCTGTGCTTATTATCTAGATAAATGAAAATAAAAATTACATACACAAGAACTCACACTAAGAATACGAGGTGATCTCACAGAACCCAAGGATAGGAATGTAAAGGCTACTGCCACCGCCCTGGGAATGAAGCCCAGGAATAAATGAATGTGGGGATTAATATCATCAAGATTCTTTCCATCCAGTTCTATTTTTGCTCCTTTCAATACATCAGCTTCATCTCTTACTGAACATTGCCTTCTCCTCAAGGCTTGGAAATGTGGCTTCTAGCCTCTTGTAAATTTTACATGTTTCAACTTTAGCCAAGAGAGAGAATGACCCTCTTTGTCTCCGGTTTAAAAATGCTAGGAAGGAACTCATTGGTGGGGGCTTGTTCGGATTTCCTCCCCAAACAAACCAATTATTGTCTTTGATCTTGTAAGAGCAGAGCAGTTTCATCAAGAACTATGTAAATGGAGGAAGGTCAGGCTCTAAAATAAAGGAACAGAGCTGCGTTTAGCTAGATCCCACAGACATCCACTTTCCCCTCCACCCCTTCCATTCTGTCCTGGGGCTATTGCCCTTGGGTTAAGGTCCTCATCACTTTTCCTGCCTCATCTACAACTCCTACAGTTCCTAAGTTATTCACTCCTACTTGTCTCTTTACTCTCCTCCACACAGATTTTAATGTTTTACTACATTTTTTACATGACATTTCCAAACTTCCTCCTTTCACCAACATGGGATGTTTTCTTTCTTTCCAATAGGTGGATTAGTCATTATGGGAGCACACAAATATAATTTCCCTTACATTTCAGAGTCTGGCATGCTACTTTAGTTAGTAATAACATGTTAGTATTTAGGCCAAAGCCAGATATTTTATAACTATAAAAGCTACTTAATTGCCTGTTTCAATACTGAATACTAACTGAGGACCTAAGGGCTATTCTAAAAAATATTACCGGTCGTAAGAATGCAGCCGTCTTAGGGAAAACCATAACCACTACCAGAAAAGCAAGTGAAAGAGTATGGTGTAATTAGAACAATATGGCCAAATATATTTGGTTATGACTGTGCGTTTCCTGAGGAAAGGGGAAGTTAGCAAATATTTTCTCCTTTTGACAACGGTATTATGTTCCTACTTAAGACAGTCTTAAATTGCTAAGAAGACAGAGGAAGTGGCATAAGATACACAGAAATTTCTAAATATTTTGAAAATATAGACATTTTCCCTTGTAAAATGAGGACTTTAATTTTGAGTATAGAATGGGACAGAATCAAATGAAAGAAGCCTTACGTATCACATGGCATCAAGGAAAGAGATCAGAATTTTCCACCTCTTGCCTTTTGTACAGAGTCAGTCCTTTATAAGAACCACTTCATTCTCCCCTTCAGTGGAAGCAAAAGGGGAATTTTCCTGTGCTTCATCATTAATGTATGTATGTCAGTGATCCAGCCAACTGGGATTTAGTTAGGACAATGTTCAAACCATGATGAGGAGTGTTTTTCCCCAACAGCATAATTGTAACTCCCGAAGATGCTCCCTGGTGTACACAGCTTGCAGAACTCCCTCCCTTATGTCAAGGCAGAAGCTCTCAATATGATGGAATATCACTCCAGTGATTTAGGTGACTAATCAGTTGACATTGAGTCATTCAAAAGGAATAGCACTGGCATGGGCCTGACCTAAGCTGGTGAGCCCTTAAAAAGGCCTGGGCCATTCCTGCAAAAGATGCAAAGTGGGATTGGGCATATGGAAGGGCCAAAGAGAAAAGCAACTGGACCTGAAAGCAGTGAATTCATCTCTGTTGTGCCCAGATTTTTAACCTATAGTAGCCATTAAGATAATAAACATTATTTTATTATTTTTTATTTATTTATTTATTTTTAAGTTTTTAATCCTTTCTTTTACAGGTTACCTAGACCACTTTTGATTAAGAAAACCGTAGAAAGTTAGTAACTGCCACAAGCAAACGCCAGGTGGCGGCACGTGTCAATTTTCCACAGAGTCCTGCTTTGCAGGGTGTCTGAGTGCGCTGCTCGGGGTCTCCACTCACACTCGCTGGAATCAGCCGCGGCAGAGTTTAGTCCACAGGTCGCTTCTCCCCGTATTTCTTGGTAAACTCTTCAGCGTTCTTACAGAATTTTTTATGGTCCTTAGAGTATTCTTCAGCTAGGTCAGCCCGAAGTGGGTGCTCGGGCTGGGGGTCGTTCACCAGTGCTATGAGGGACTGGATTACTTGGTCGGTTTTGGTTGCTGGCTTCCAGTTTTCAGCACTAATTACTGGCAGACAGACCTGCCTCTTTTCATCGATGTTCGGGTGATAGATCTTTGTTTTAAACGTGATCTTCGGTGGTTTGAATGGGTACTCTGCTGGAAAGTTGATTTTGATTCTGAAGGCCCCCTTATCATATGGAGGGTTGTCAGGAACAATAAGCCCTTGCCAAGTCAATCAATAAATTAGCTTCATCAACCTGGATGTTACGTAAGTTTTTCATTCCACATTTGTGGATTTCTTCAAGCTCCTTCATCAGCCTCCTGCTGGCCGCCATCTTGGATCTCAATAAACATTATTTTAAACCACCAAATTTGTGGTAATTTGTTATACAGCAACAGGAAACTATATATATGTATATTGAATATACCTTAGTACACTGTGATGGTGTAGCAAAGATTTTGGAGTTCAAAGAGAATTGTTTGAAACTGGCATAAAGACCACATTTTTTACCATGAAACTAATACAAATGTCTGCAAAATTTAGGGTACTATCTTAAACTGGCTTAATGATTTTAAATTACTTGGTAATATTTTAGACATAAACTCTCTAGAGTTTGAGTATACTTTCTTTGAAAAGCAAAGTCCATAAAGCATATTCAGTAATATTACCTTAATATCACGAACTTCATATGCTATCCTGTGGTCAGTGACTCTATCCTGGGTGAAATTATATGTCCGAATTCTCTCTGACTGGGCTCTTGTTCCCACCTGTGACATAACAAAAAGGCAATTCATATTTTAACTTTCTAATTACCTTTATTGTAATGGAAATGTACTTGTAAGTGACTTTTCTATTATAACAGTTTCAATTTTTTCTAAAAGTCATATATACAAAGTGACAAGGAACAAGAATGGGCAAAACTTATTGTTTAAGATTACAGGTTTGTAAAGCCTAGTTATGGGCTAAGAATGAATGTCTCTTTGGTACTTTAAACTTCAAATATTTAAAACCAAATAATCTTTGCATCCCAATCAGTTCTTCCTCCTGGTTTCTGTAAATGACACCACCACATGCCCTTGGCTCCAAGTGGGAAACTCTGACATCCGCAACTTAACCAACATTTCGTGGGAGCTTTGACCCAGACACTAGGGGAGAATCCATCTTCAATTCATTGTATCCTCTACCTGCCCATTCTCAGTGGTTTCAAGGGTCACCTGTTACATCCTGCCCTTTCCATTCCTATCACTCAAGGACTTATTTTCACCTTCATGCCTGTAAAAATCTCCTGATTCCTCTTCCATTTCTCTGCTTACATTGTGTTGCCCTGCTTTGTCTGCTTAAAACAGTTTTCTGATAAATTTTCTTCTTTGGTTTCTTCTTGTCCACTAAGCAGACACAATTCAACTCAGCATTCAAGGTACCTCATAATGTGGCCAACCTTCCCAACAGACAGCGTTTCTTAAAATTATGTGAACCACTATAATGCCACCTATTAAACCATATCAAAATTATGTGCGTTTCTGTCAGCTCAGCTAAAATATCATCTCAAGGGATGCCCTTGCCAAACGCTCTATCATCCCCACCTTTCCAGCTAGCAATGACTGACATAGGTTAACTTCTTCCTTTGAAACGCCTTACACTTGGAATCTTCTCCAAAGCACACTATAGTCTGCCTTATGCTATGGTGATTTGTATTTTTTTAAAATGTGTATTTATTTTTGAGAAAGAGTGCTAATGGAGGAGCAGAGAGAGAGGAGACACAGAATCTGAAGCAGGCTCCAGGCTCTAAGCTGTCAGCACAGAGCCTGATGTGGGGCTCGAACCCATGAACTGTGAGATCATGATCTGAGCCAAAGTTGGACGCTTAACCAACTGAGCCACCCCAGCACCCCATGGTTATTTGTATTCTTCTTAATCTTACCTCCACTACCTCCCCAGCACAATACCCTCTCTCACTCACTTCCACTTTTTAAGACTAAAAAAAGACATTTCTGTAACTTACTTTTTTTCAAAAAAAATTTAAATGTTTATTTTTGAGAGAGAGACACAGCGTGAGCAGGGGAGGGATAGAGAGAGAGGGAGACATAGAATCTGAAGTAAGCTCCAGGTTCTGAGCTGTCAGGACAGAGCCTGACATGGGGTTCAAACCCACACACCACAAGATCATGACCTGAGGCAAAGTTGGGCTGAATGAGCCACCCAGGCACCCCTATAACTTATTTTCTTAACCTCTCAGGCAAATGATATGGAACTAAATTAAATAGTAATTAAATAGCTGACCATCAGGAGAATTTTTAAAAATTAAAGTTGCTAAAACCCAACCTCAGATATACTGAATCACGGATTATGTAGATTTAGAATATCCCCTAGGCTGTCCATTCTGCAACCAGCCAACTATGGAAACTACTATCACCATATCGATGCCCAAGATCCCACCCAAATCAATTATGTCCGAATCTTGGGGGGATGGGGCCTGAGAAATCTACAAAGCTCTATAGGTGATAAATAGAGCCAGGGTTGAGAACCTGACATAATGCCTTCCAAATAAAAGCTACTGTATGTATTAGCTGAAGCCAAAACTTCTCTAAGCATTAGAAATACCTACTAAAAAAATTCATACAGATGGACAAGTTAATTGGGATGCCTTTTCTGGCTCCTGAAGCCAGAAATTTCTGAAGACACATACACATACAGTTTGTACCAGGCCAGTCTTAAATACTTATATTAAAAAATACTGTGTGAACATGTGGTACTGAAATGCCAAATAGCAGTAAATTCCAATGTCTTTTATTAATTAAATGTCACTGAATTCATAGTGTTTATGTTATCACTTACTTGCCAAGAAGCAATGGTTTGTTAATAAGCATTCCTATCTGCAAATGTACATACTGATCCTGAACCACAGTCTAGGATTACTCTTCCATTTATCCCATCACTTTTACTATTTGGAAGTTAGAATGTGGGTACGGAAAGCTAGAAGGGCAAAAGTGTGACAAGACCAGGACTTCCAGGTAATAAGAATAATTCATGTTTAAAGTTTCTATAATTCATTATCCTAAAAGTTTATATAATTCATTATCCTTCCATATTTAGGGGAGCATACCTATCCACAAACAATTCGAAGCACAGCTATTCCACTTTCTCTTCCAACCTCTCTCAAACTTTACCTTTTTTAGGATTTAAAACCTCACAATAATTTGTTTACTTAGGTCAATGACATTTATTCATATTGCTTAGCATTTATCTACATATCTGAATAAATATCATACATTATATAGTACAAAATTCACAAAGTATAAAAGGTGTATATAGTGGCCAATAAATCTCTTGTCTAATCCTGCCCCATATCCCACCAGTAGCAATCATCATTACAGGTTTTTTGCAGTGCCATCTTCTTTTGATCCCAAAAGAAAAGGATGCTTTTTTTTTAAAAAAAGCATAGGTTTTTAAATTTAAAAAATCTGCAAATCTCCTAATTTCCAGAGAATTGTTTTATCTTTTAACCTAATCTCAAGATAGTCATGATACAAACACTGGAGGGAAACAACTGGGAAATAATTTGGAGTTTACCCATATGTCACCTATTCATTTGTAAACTGACACATCCAAATTTAGCCATAACCTGTCAGTCCACATGCAGTGAAGTTACTGTTTATTTACAAATAGGCAAGTTTCTCTATGCTGTCAGATATTCCCATTTGATCAAGAACAAACACTGTATATTCTACATAAAATGATGACTTTTTGTGCAGAGGTGTTATTATACCAAATTAAATCTTACCTGCAGTTTTCTAGTACTTTGTTGCTGACATTTGTCTTTCTCAATAATCTGCTGGTAGAGTTTAGCTCTCAATACACGCAAAGCTATTTCTTTATTTTTTATCTGTGATCGTTCTTGTTGACATTCTACTATAAGCCCTGAAAAATAACAAGGATCAGAGGTAAAGTGCAGCCTCCAAAAGCCAAATTAAGATAGACCTGAGATGTCAATTATATCCCAATAAAACTGGAAAAAAATACACATTTTTCTTTGAGAGAGAGAGAGAGTGTGTGTGACCATAAGCAGGAGAGAGGGGCGGGGGGGGGGGAGGTGGTGAGAGAGAGAATCTTAAGCAGGCTCCACGCTCAGCACAGAGCCCAACATGGGACTTGATCCCATGACCCTGGGATCATGATCTGAGCCAAAATCAAGAGTTGGACGCTCAACCAACTGAGCCATCCAGGTGCCAGAGCTCAGGAACATTTTGAAGGAGGAAAGGTTAATCAGGAAAAGATCACAAAGAATTAAAAACATTTTAGACTCAGCATACTTTAGAAACTAGCAGTAGATGGCTATTTAGGTTCAGATATCTGAATGAGATACTTCAGATGAGAAGAATGGAAGCAGTAACATCTGCGCCCCATAGCTCTGCCTCTCCATCCCAGCTCATTCATACAACAGCCCACCAGAGTGAACTGCTGCTGCCCCCGTGAAGTGCTGTTCCAGGCTCTGTTTTAGTCCAGGAGCGCTCAGCTTTTTCCCTTTAAGCCACAAATACATGCAGAGCTGATGTTTTAAAAATGACTTTATACAACCCAAATGTCTATCAATAGATGAATGGATAAAGAAAATGTGGGGAGTGTTTGTGAATATTCGTTTATAAATGTGTGTGATGGAATATTACTCAGTCATAAAAAAGAATTAGGAAAAAGAATGAAATCTTGCCATGTGCAACAATGTGGATCTAGAGGGTACAAATGGTAAATGAACTTTCAGAGAAAGACATGTATCATATAATATCATTCATATGTGGAATTTAAGAAACTAAATAAAGGAAAAAAGAGACACACATAAAAAACAGACTCTTAAATATATAGAACAAAATGGTGGTTACCAGAGGGACGTAGGTGAGGGGATGAGTGAAAGAAGTGAAGGGGATTAACAGTACACTTATTGTGCTGAGCACTAATGTATAAAATTGTTAAGTTACTATATTACATACTTAAAACTATTATGACACCGTAAATTAATTATGCTGGAATTAAAAAAATAAATTGAAGAGAAAAAAAGGACTTGATACAGTTGCTCCTTGAACAACAAGGTTTGAACTACACAAGTCCATGCAAATACATAGGTTTATTTTTTACAGTATAGTACCGTAAACATATTTTTTCTTCCTTATGGTTTTCTTAGTAACATCTTCTTTTCACTAGCTTACTTTTTTGTAAGAATGCAGTACATAATATGTACAACACAAAAAATGTGTTAATCACTGTTTATGTTTTCAGTATGGTTTCTGGTCAACAGTAGGCTATTAGTAGTTAAGTTTTTGGGGAGTCAAAAGTTACAGGTATTTTTGGCTGCAAGGGGTTGCACTCCTAATTTCCATATTGTTCAACGGTCAATTTTTTATAGAAACCAATGAAAAGAAACTATAAAACCCTTTATAAGGAATTCATAGTGAATGTTTCTCAGTTGTCCTGGCTCTAAAATCAGGTAATCCCACAGCTGATCATACATGTTTTGGTTAGCCACCTTCTGGATTTGGGTGGGTTTTGCCTGTTGTGTGGCCCAGTTACTAGCCTGAATCTCGACCTGAAATAGTGACCCTTGATACTTCAGGCTGTGCTGTTCTTAACTTTGCAGCTGCCATTCTGAAGGTATGTCTGATCCTGTTCTCAGGTACATTAGAGGTGCACCACAAAAACCAAAATCCATATTAGCTTAGGCCAGCTAAACTGATGCAGTGGTAACTATTTTGTTGGAGACATAAAAAATTTCTGTAAAACTCTACTCTCCAAAAACAAAACAAAATTCAACTCTCCAAATTGTGTTTTTGCTCTGTCTAAATAAGCAACAATCTACAGTTGCCAACTACTTTTACTAGGACACCTAGGTTTCACCTCTATTAGTTTATTCTTAACTGCTGTACAGTCACATGCAGCGATGCAGGGCTGGGGCACTTGTCTAAAGCTGTCCTGAATCTGGTATCCTTTTTTCACCATCTAAAAGGACATGAAAATATCTATTTCAAGATGACTAGACATTCATAAGCTTTCCTTCAAATTCCTCCTCTTCATAGCTGATGGGCAGTAAGTTTTACCTAAATATCAACACTATTCCCATCCAGTGGCACAGGTCAGCACTTGTGGGTTGGAAGAACAAATATTGTTAAAATGTCAATACTACCCAAAGCAATCTACATATTCAATGCAATACCTATCAAAATAACACCAACATTCTTCACAGAGCTAGAACCAACGATCCTAAAATTTGTATGGAAACAGAAAAGACCTCAAATAGCCACAGCAATCTCGAGAAACCAAAGCTGGAGGTTTCACAATCCTGGACATCAAGCTATTTTACAACGCTGTAATCATCAAGATTGTACGGTACTGGCACAAAAACAGACACTCAGATCAATGGAACAGAATAGAGAACCAAGAAATGGACCCACAAATATATGGCCAACTAATCTTTGACAAAGTGGGAAAGAATAGCCAATGGGATAAAGACAGTCTCTTCAGCGAGTGGTGCTGGGAAAACTGGACAGAGACATGCAGAAAAATGAACCTGGACCACTTTCTTACACCATACACAGAAATAAACTCAAAATGGATGGAAGACCTAAACGTAAGATAGGAAGCCATCAAAATCCTAGAGGAGAAAATAGGCAGCAACCTCTTGACCTCGGCCGCAGCAACTTCTTACTCAACATGTCTCTGGAGACAATGGAAACAAAAGCAAAAATGAACTATTGAGACCTCATCAAAATAAAAAGCACAGAGAAGGAAACAATCAGCAAAACTAAAAGGCAAGCGACAGAATGGGAGAAGATATTTGCAAACGACATATCAGATAAAGGGTTAGTATCCAAAATCTATAGAGAACTAATCAAACTCAACACTCAAAAAACAAATAATCCAGTGAAGAAATGGGCTAAATTCATGAATAGACACTTTTCCAAAAAAGATACCCAGATGGCCAACTGACATATGAAAAAATGCTCAACATCACTCATCATCAGGGAAATACAAATCAAAACCACAATGAGATACCACCTCACACCTGTCAGAATGGCTAATATTAATAACAACTCAGGCAAGAGATGTTGGAGAGGATGCAGAGAAAGAGGATCTCTTTTGCGCTGCTGCTGGGAATACAAACTAGTGTAGCCACTCTGGAAAACAGTATTGAGTTTCCTCAAAAAATTAAAACTAGAACTAACCTACGACCCAGCAATAGCACTACTAGGTATTTATCCAAGGGATATAGGTATGCTGTTTCGAAGGGACACATGCACCCCAATGTTTATAGCAGCACTATCAACAATAGCCAAAGTATGGAAAGAGTCCAAATGTCCATGGATGGATGAACGGATAAAGAAGATGTGGTATATATATACAATGGAGTATTACTTGGCAATCAAAAAGAATGAAATCTTGCCTTTTCCAACAATGTGGATGGAACTAGAGGGTATTATGCTAAGCGAAATTAGTCAGAGAAAGACAAATATCATAGGACTTCACTCCTATGAGGACTTTAAGATACAAAACAGATGAACATAAGGGAAGGGAAACACAAATAATATAAACACAGGGAGGGGGACAAAACATAAGAGACTCTTAAATATGGAGAAACAGAGGGTTGCCGGAGGGGTTGTGGGAGGGGGAATGGACTAAATGGGTAAGGGGCATTAAGGAATGTACTCCTAAAATCATTGTTGCACTATATGCTAACTAATTTGGATGTAAATTTTAAAAATTAAAAAAAGAATAATGAAGCTGAACAGAGGAGAGAAGAAAAAGTATTGGATCATGAATGAAGACTTAGGGAACTCAACAACTCCTCAAAGCGTAATATTATTAGTATGATAGGAGTCCCAGAAGAAGAGAAGGAAAACGTGCAGAAGGTTTTTTCAGCAAATTATAGCTGAAAACTTCCCTAATCTGAGGAAGGAAATAGACATGAGAATCCAAGAGGCACACAGAACTCGCATAAAATCAACAAAAGCCAGCCAACATCAAGACATATCCTAGGGAAATTTGCAAAATAGAGAGATAAGGGAAAGATCCTAAAAGCAGCAAGGGGGAAAAAAAGTCCTTAACCTACGACTGAAGACAAAACAGGTTTGCAGCAGATCTGTTCACAGAAACTTGGCAGCCCAGAAGGGAGTGGCATGATATATTCAATGGGCTGAAAAGGAAAAATATGAAGCCAAGAATACTTTATCCAGCAAGGCTATCATTCAGAATAGGAGAGATAAGGAGTTTCCTAGACAAAAACTAAAGAATTCTGTGATCAATAAACCAGCCCTTCAAGTATTAAAGAGGACTCTGAGTGGGAAGGAAAGAACAAAAGCAACAGACACTAGAAAGGAATGAAGAAAATCTCCAGAAACAATGACTTTACAGGAAATACAATTGCACTAAATTCATATCTACCAATAATCACTCTGAATGTAAATAGACTAGATGCTCCAATCAGAAGATACAAAGTACCAGAATGGATAAAAACAAAACAAAGCAAAAAACCCAAGACCCATCTATAAACTGCCTATAAGAGACTCATTTTACACTTAAAAAAACAATTGCAGATTGGAAGTGAGGGGATGGAGAACCATCTATTATGTTAATGGACATCAAAAGAAAGGCAGAGTAGCCATACTTATATCAGACAAAGTAGATTTTAAACCAAAGACTGCAACAAGAGATGAAGAAGGATGCTATATCATAATTAAGGAGTCTACCCATCAAGAAGATCTAACAATTATAAATATTTATGCCCCAACTTGGAAGCACCCAAATATATAGATCAATTAATAAAAATCATAAATAAACTCATTGATGATAATACAATTAATAGTATAGGACTTTAACACCCCACTTACAGCAATGAACAAAAAATCAACAAAGTGATAGGTTTGAGTGACACACTGGAGCAGATGGGACTTAACAGATATATTCAGAAAATTTTATCCTAAGGCAGCAAAATACACATACTTTTTGAGTGCACATGAAACATTTCCAGAATAAATCACATACTGGGTCACAAATCAGCCCTCAAGTACAAAATGACTGAGATCATTCCATGCATATTTTCCGACCATAACACTATGAAACTTGAAATCAACCACAAGAAAAAATTTGGAAAGATCATAAAAAATGTTAAAGATCATCCTACTCAAGAATAAATGGGTTAACCAGGAGATTAAAGAAGAAATTAAAAAAAATACATGGAAGCAAATGAAAATGAAAACACGACAGTCTGAAACCTTTGGGATGCAGCAAAGGCGGTCCTAAGGGGGAATTATATTACAATCAAGAAGCAAGAAAAATCTCAAATACACAACCTAACCTCACACCTAAATGAGCTAGAAAAAGAACAGCAAAGGAAGCCTAAAGCCAGCAGAAGAAGGGAAATAATAAAGAGCAGAGCAGAAAAAGACGATACAGACACACACACAAATAGTAGAACAGATCAACAAAACTAAGAGCTGGTTCTCTGAAAGAATGAATAAAATTGATAACCTCCTAGCAAGACTTATCTAAAAGAAAAGAGAAAGAACCAAAATAAATATAATCATGAATGAAAGAGGCGTGATCACAACCAGCACAACAGAAATACAATTATAAGAGAATATTATGAAAAATTATGTGCCAACAAACTGAGCAATCTGGAAGATATGGATAAATTCCTAGAAACATACAAACTACCAAAACTGAAACAGAAAGAAGTAGAAAATTTGAACAGACGGATAACCAGCAAAGAATTGAATCAGCAATCAAAAACCTCCCAACAAACAAATGTTCAGGGTTAGATGACTTCCCAGGGGAATTCTATCAGACATGTAAAAAAGAGTTAATACATATTCTTCTCGAACTGTTCCAAAAAATAGAAATGAAGGAAAACTTACAAACTCATTCTACGAGGCCAGCATAACCTTGATACCAAAACAGGACAAAGACTCCACTAAAAAGGAGAATTATAGGCCAATATCCCTTATGATCATGGATGCAAAAATTCTGAAGAAGCCAGTATATTGAATCCAACAGTACATTAAAAGAATTATTAACCATGATCAAGTGGGATTTAGTTCTGGGCTACAGGTGTCGGTCATAATTTGCAATTCAGTCTACATGATACACCACATTAATAAAAGAAAGGATAAGAACCATATGATCCTCTTGATTGATGCAGAAAAAGCATTTGACAGAATACAGCAGCCATTCTTTTTTTTTTTTTTTTTTTGAGACAGCAAGCATGAGAGTGGGGAGGGGCAGAGGGAGAAGGAGAGGGAGAATCTCAAGCAGGCTCTACACTCAAGAGCCTGATGTGGGGCTTGATCCCATGATTGTGAGATCATGACCTGAGCTGAAATCAAGAGCTGGATGCTTAGGGCCACCCAGGCGCCCCATACAGTATCCATTCTTGACAAAAACCTTTAACAAAGTATGTATAGATGGAACATACCTCAACGTCATAAAGGCCATATACGAAAGACCCCGCGGCTAATATCATCCTCCATGGCGAAAAACTGAAAACTTTACCTCTACGTTGTTGTTTAACATAGTATTGAAGTCTTTGCCTTTGTTGTCTGATTATACAAGATAAAGAAACAAAACGCATCCAAATCAGCAAGGAAGAAGTCACACTTTCATTATTTGCATATGGCATGATGTCACCTATGAAGGAAACCTGAAAGACTTCACCAAAGAATTGCTGAAACTAATACATGAATTCAGCAAAGTCACAGGATACAAAACCAACATACAGAAATCTGTTGTATTTCTATACACCAGTAATGAAGCAGCAGAAAAAGAAATCAAGGAATTGATGCCATTTACAATTACACCAAAAATAGTAAGATAACTAGGAATAAACCTAACCAAGGAGATAAAAGATCTGTACTCTGAAAGCTATAGAACACTTATGAAAGAAATTGAAGATGACACAAAGAAATGAAAGGACATTCCATGCTCATGGATTGTAAGAGCAAACACTGTTAAAATGTCTATATTACCTAAAGTAATCTACAGATTTAATGCAACCCCTATCAAAATACCAGCAGCATTTTTCACAGAGTTAGAACAAACAATCCAAAAGTTTGTATGGAACCACAAAAGACCCTGAATAGCCAAAGCAATCCTGAAAAAGAAAAGTAAAGGTAGAAGCATCACAATTCTGGACTTCAAGCTGTATTACAAAGCTGTGGTCATCAAGACAGTATGGTACTGGCACAAAAACACACATGGATCAATGGAATAGAACAGAAAACGCAGAAATGGACCCAAAACTATATGGTCAACTAATCTTAGACAAAGCAAGAAAGAATATCCAAAGGAAAAAAGACAGTCTCTTCAACAAATGGTGTTGGGACATGCAAAAGAATGAAACTGGACCACTTTCTTACACCATACACAAAAATAAATTCAAAATGGATGGAAGACCTAAATGTGAGACAGGAAACAAAAATTCAAGAGAGTAACACAGGCAGCAACCTCTTTCACGTAGGCCGTAGCAAGTTCTTACTAGATACATCACTGGAGGCAAGGGAAACAAAAGCAAAAATGAACTATTGGGACTTCATCAACATAAAAAGCTTCTACACAGTGAAGGAAACAACCAACAAAACTAAAAGGCAGCATACAGAATGAGAGAAGATATTTGTAAATGATATATCTGATAAAGGGTTAGTATCCAAAATCTATAAAGAACTCAACAAACTCAACACCCCAAAAAACAAATAATCCAGATAAGAAAGGGGTAGAAACATGAATAGACATATTTTCTAAAGAAGACACCCAGATAGCTAACAGACACATGAAAAGATGCCCAACACTGCTCATCATCAGGGAAATACAAATCAAAACCCAATGAGGTACCACTTTACACCTGTCAGAATGGCTAAAATTAACAGCATAGAAAACGAAAGATGTTGGCAAAGATGTGGAGAATGGGGAACCCTCTTACAGTGTTGGTGGGAATGCAAACTGGAACAGCCACTCTGGAGAACAGTATGGAGGTTCCTCAAAAAATTAAAAATAGAACTAACCTATGACCCCACAATTACACTGCTAGGTATTTACCCAAATGATACAAATACACTAGTTTGAAGGGGCACATACACCTGATGTTTATAGCAGGATTATCAACAATAGCCAAACTATGGAATGAGCCCAAATTTCCATCGACTAATGAATGGATAAAGAAAATGTGGTGTATATATACGCAATGGGATATTACTCAGCCATCAAAAAGAATGAAATCTTGCCATTTGCAATGACATGGATGGAGCTAGAGTGTATTATGCTAGGTGAAGTAAGTTCGCAAAAGAATGACAAATACCGTATGATTTCATTCACAACAGATGAACACAGGGTAAGAGAAGGAAAAATAAGAGAAAAACAGAGAGGAAGGCAAACCATAGAGACTCTTCAATACAGAGAAGAAACTGTAGGGTGCTGGAGGGGAGGTGGGGGGAAGGGCTAAATGGGTGATGGATATTAAGAAGGCACTTGTTGGGATGAACATTGGGTGTTATATGTAAGTCATGAATCACTAAATTCTGTTCCTGAAACCAATTATGACACTATATGCTTAACTAACTAGAATTTAAATAAAAATTTGAAATGAAAAAAAAAAGTAGAATATGAACACAGTGGGGACCTCGGACCCACAATCCCAATGTCACCTTAAAGAGTCTGTGCGAGAAACAAGACACTAACACAAAATTATTTTCTTCTCAATGTTGAATAGTTTTATAAGATGTAAAAACAGGTTAAAAGTACAAAAGCAAAGGGACTTGATTACCTGTGGGGATATGGACGAGTCTGACAGCACTATCAGTTGTATTAACATGCTGCCCTCCTGCTCCTTTGGCTCGAAACGTATCTATTCGCAAATCCTTGGGGTCTACTTTCACATCTACCTAGAACCAAAAGTACAACATAAGTAAATTCTACGTTCAACAAATATTTTAATACTTAAACTAAGAAATAGTTTATACCAAAGAAAGAACTGTAAACTCCCTATACCAATGGATCCTATTTTTTTGACACTGATTTATGATGCTATGAGATCACAGAGTTAGGCAGTCTTTCAAGTCTCCTCACCCACTATCCCACAAAGCCACATCGGACAGAAAATATACAATATATATACATATATATGTATATACACACACACACACACGTGTGTATGCATAAAGTTGATTCTCATTATTCCCTGACTATATGCAAATTTACATACTTTATTTGCTCCTCAAATCAATTACTGCTGCACTTTCAGTCACTACCAGACATGCGCAGAGCAGAAGAAACTCCAAGCTGCTCTATATGTGCACAT
Source organism: Cryptoprocta ferox (assembly GCA_028646485.1). Lineage (NCBI taxonomy): Eukaryota > Metazoa > Chordata > Mammalia > Carnivora > Eupleridae > Cryptoprocta > Cryptoprocta ferox. The sequence continues at coordinate 83,286,635 of CM053574.1, read as the reverse complement.
TCTCAGCTGAGGTCGAACAAGGTGACACCTGGCTTTCTTTTTTCAGTATGACTAGAGAATGAAGACAGGAAGGGGTAGAGCAGCATCGTGCAAGAAGCTTCGGCTCCTGGGTCAGCTGCATAGGGTTTGAACCCCAACTCTGGCATCTGTTAGTGAAGTAGCCTCAGGCAGTCACCGAATACTTGTGGACCTCATTTTCTCTTTGTAAAATAAAGAAAATAGACTCTACCATGATGGGTTACTTTTTAGATTATAATCCACATAAGATAAATAGATACATAAATATGTAGGTATATAAATATATGTACACACACATATGTATTTCCCCTAGGGGAAATGGTGGTTCAATATTTGCTAAATCAGTGTTTGCTGAGACTTTACAGAACATAACTACTGTGACTACTGAGAATCGACTGTGTGTACTTATTAGTGGACTAAATGATGGCATCCAAAAAGATATGTTCGTGTTCTCACCACTAGAACTTTATTTGAAAAAGAGTTTTTGCAGCTGTAACTGAGTTAAGATGAGATCCTCCTGGATTATTCAAATAGGTCCTAAATCCAATAAGAAGTGTCCTTAGAGGAGAAAGCAGAGGACAGGAACATGTGCATTTAGAGCTATATAGCTTGAATCCACAGAACATCTGGAGACACCAGAAACTGGAAGAAGCAAGGGAGCATTCTCCCCTAGAAGGTTTGGAAGGCGTGTGGCCCTCCCAATACCTTGATTTTAGACTCCTGGCTTCTAGAACTGTGAGAAAATAAATTTTGCTTTAAGCCCCCAAATTTGTGGTAATTTGTTACACACACACACACACACGTTACAAAATACGCTGTTTTTCAGGGGAGAACTAACATCTTGTTTCACATTTATCATTTATTTGTATGAATGACAGAGAGCAAGTGTGATTTTTCTCTTCGTAAAGTAGAGTAATAACAGGGTCAGTTTTAGACTCTAATATACAACTTGGTTATTCTTTTGTTTCCTCTAAAATGAAAACTATGCTGTTAAGAAAAGATTATACAGATTTTGTTAAAATATGCCAGTGTTGGCTACCCTAAAATTTTAATAAATGCTAAAGAAAAGTGGGGCACGTGGTGGCTCAGTCAGTTGAATGTTCGACTTTGGCTCAGGTCATGATCTCCTGGTTCGTGAGTTCAAGCTCCATATCAGGCTCAGTGCTGTCAGCCTGTCAGCGCAGAGCCTCCTTCAGATCCTCAGTCCCCCTCTCTCTGCCCCTCCCCCACTTGCACTGTCCCAGAAAATAAATACTAAAAAAAACAAACACTAAAGAGAAGGATAATTTCCCATTTTGTGTGGTTTTTGTAATTAAATAGTTATGTAGTAAATATTTGTATATTATATGTCCTATTCTCTTAAATGTTATAGAATACCTAGTGACTGTTGGAAAATGCTGAACAAAGAAACAGTGACTTAATGATATACAAATAATTTTAAATGTCAATTAAGAGAATAAGACTTTGCTCTTTTATGAAAATGAAACTCCACTACATGAGTGTAATTTTCAAGAATATGAAGAGAATAAGAGGATAGGTGAAAATGGGGTGGAAGGAATAAGGAAGGAAGCAAGAAAACTATGGTTTTGATTTCTGAACTACATAAATGCTTGCATACACCAAAAATGAAATTAGATAAAAGTGGGAAGAAAACTCGAATGCTAATATTTAATAGGAACCGAAAAAAATGAATCAAAATATTTACCATAATGATATCATAAGCACATAGAAAAACATTATTTCAGATGGTCTTTGAACATGGTGCTATGACTATGCTTTCCTGGTAGGCAATATCCTAAGGACAGAAATCTTAAACAGTATTCAGTAGTTTACCAAGTAATTTTGAAAACACTTTATATATGCTACATAATAAAGAAAAACATAAATATATTAATGTGATTAAGAAATAAAATTTTTTCTCTAAGTGGAAAGAGATATAAATACAAAATCCAAGATGATGAGGAGGAAATACTCCCTTAATGTTAAATTTGAGTTGGTAATAATAATAATTTGAACCAGTGATTTAAAATCATATGTATCTCCTAGCTCTGTACATTAAAGAATCTAAATGTAAGCACACATTAATAATAATGAGCATACGTAGTACCTAGCTCTTGATTTCTGGGTATATTTCTCACCAAAAGAAATGAGATCTGACTCCAAGTCTGAGACAGAAAGATAGAAGGTGGGCTTAGGATACCTAATTATACCAGAAAGCAAGGATATGCTCAAAAACTAATGGGGTCATTTCAAAAAGGGCTGCCCTAAAAAGGTGACTACTGACCAAATCAGGGACAATTTGACATTAAACACAACAGTGATTATAACTCACAAATTTTAAGCCTATAATGAGGTCAATAATGAAATAATATTGAGTTTATAATGAGGTAAAATAAAAGAAAAAGAAAGAAAGGAGGAGGAGAGAAGGTATTAGGGAGGAAAGTACTTTACAGAAAAGAATGCCAGTTAATAAATGCAGCAGAAAGGACAGAGTTAGAATACCACCATCTTGCAACCCCACACAAAATAAATGATTCAGGCAAAATGATCACTAATAGATGTTAAGATCATTTAAAAGTTGTTGGAAATAGGGTATATGTACCCTAGAGATTCCTTAGTAATTGCAAAGAGAAAAATATAATTTTATAATGGTGGTAGTTTTGTGGTCACCATGTTTAAACTAATCCTCACTTGATTAAAATGAGTAATCTGGGACGCCTGGGTGTCTTAGTTGGTTAAGTGCCCAACTTTTGATTTCGGCTCAGGTCACGATCTCAGGGTCATGAGTTAAAGCCCCACATTGGGTTCTGTGCTCACAGCATGGAGCCTGCTTCAGATCTTCTGTCTCCCTCTCTCTGCCCCTCCCCCGCTCATGCTCTCTCAAAAATAAACATTAAAGAAAACACAAAATATGTATAATCTGAATGCAATAGGATAAAGCAACGAGTTAAAGAGTACCATGAGGAAACAAATAAATCCAGAATGAATATGGGACATTCTACAGGACAAATGGTCTAGACTCTTCAAAAATTTAATGTCATTAAAAAAAAAAAGGGTTGGGAGACTGTTCCAACATTAAAGATATATACAACTCAATGGCAAGGTGTGAAACTTGATGGGATCCTGATTTAACAAAAAAAAAAAAGCTATAAAATAATTCCAAGAACTCCTAAAACCCTCAGAATTTCCTGTGATAAGACTGGTGAATTGCACCAAAACCCATAAAATAGCCGGAATAAACCTAACCAAAGAAGTGAAAAGTCTATATACTGAAAACTATAGAAAGCTTATGAAAGAAATTGAAGACGACACAAAAAAATGGGAAAACATTCCATGTTCCTGGATAGGAAGAACAAATATTATTAAAATGTCAATACTACCCAAAGCAATCTACATATTCAATGCAATACCTATCAAAATAACACCAGCATTCTTCACAGAGCTAGAACCAACAATCCTAAAATTTGTATGGAAACAGAAAAGACCTCAAATAGCCACAGCAATCCTTAAAAAGAAAACCAAAGCTGGAAGCATCAAAATCCTGGACTTCAAGCTGTATCACAAACCTATAATCATCAAGACAGTATGGTACTGACACAAAAACAGACACGTACATCAATGGAACAGAATAGAAAACCCAGAAATGGACCCACAAATCTATGGCCAACTAATCTTTGACAAAGCGGGAAAGAATAGCCAATGGGATAAAGACAGTCTCTTCAGCAAATGGTGTTGGGAAAACTGGACAGAGACATGCAGAAAAATGAACCTGGACCACTTTCTTACACCATACACAGAAATAAACTCCAAATGGATGAAAGACCTAAACGTAAGATAGGAAGCCATCAAAATCCTAAAGGAGAAAATAGGCAGCAACCTCTTGACCTCGGCCGCAGCAACTTCTTACTCAACATGTCTCTGGAGACAATGAAAACAAAAGCAAAAATGAACTATTGAAATCTCATCGAAATAAAAAGCACAGAGAAGGAAACAATCAGCAAAACTAAAAGGCAAGTGACAGAATGGGAGAAGATATTTGCAAACGACCTATCAGATAAAGGGTTAGTATCCAAAATCTATAGAGAACTAATCAAACTCAACACTCAAAAAACAAATAATCCAGTGAAGAAATGGGCTAAAGACATGAATAGACACTTTTCCAAAGAAGACATCCAGATGGCTAATAGGCATATGAAAAAATGCTCAACATCACTCATCACCAGGGAAATACAAATCAAAACCACAATTAGATACCACCTAACACACCACCTTAGAATGGCTAAAATTAACAACTCAGGCAACAACAGACGTTGGTGAGGATGCAGAGAAAGAGGAACCCTTTCACACTGCTGGTGGGAATGCAAACTGGTGCAGCCACTCTGGAAAACAGTATAGAGATTCCTCAAAAAATTAAAAATATGAATAGCCAAAGTTAATACTGAAGAAGAAAACCAAAACGGGAGGCATCACAATCCCAGACTTTAGACTCTACTACAAAGCTGTCATCACCAAGACAGTATGGTACTGGCACAAAAACAGACACATAGACCAATGGAATAGATTAGAGAGCCCAGAACTGGACCCACAAATGTACGGCCAATTAATCTTTGACAAAGGAGGAAAGAGTATCCA
>CM053574.1:83248386-83281485 GCA_028646485.1 Cryptoprocta ferox | reverse complement strand
AAAAAAAAAAAATAGAACTACCCTAAGACCCAGCAATTGGACTACTAGGAATTTATCCAAAAGATACAAAATGCTGATTTGAAGGGCACATGCACCCCAATGTTTATAGCAGCACTATCAACAATAGCCAAAGTATGGAAAGAGCCCAAATGTCCATTGACAGATGAATGGATAAAGATGTGGTATATACAATGGAGTATTACTCGGCAATCAAAAAGAATGAAATCTTGCCATTTCCAACAATGTGGATGGAATTAGATGCTAAGCAAAATTAGTCCATCAGAGAAAGACAAATATCATAGGACTTCACTCCTATGAGGACTTTAAGATATGAAATAGATGAAGATAAAGGACGGGGAGCAAAAATCATATACAAACAGAGATGGGACAAAACATAAGAGTCTCTTAAATACAGAGAATAAACTGAGGGTTGCTGGAGGGGTTATGGGTGGGGGGATGGGCTAAATGGGCAAGGGGCATTAAGGAAGACACTTATTGGGATAAGTGCTGGGTGTTATATGTAGGGGATGAATCACTGGATTCTAATATTGAAATCATTATTGCACTATATGCTCACTAACTTGGATGTAAATTTAAAAAAATTAATTAAAAAAAAAGACTCATGAAGGTATTTTGTTATTCACAACAAGCCCCTTTTTGAGTGTATGTTGATAAGAGGTGATTTCTGGAAAGCCCTTAGATAACCACAGGATGGGGGCTGACTGCCAGGGGGACCAATCATGTGATAGGAGTACTGGAATTTTCAGCTCCACCCCTACCACCCCCAACTTCAAGGGAAGGGAAAGGAGCTGGAGGTCAAATTAATTCCTAATGCCTAATGGTTTAATCAATCATGGCTATGTATGGAAGTTTGCATGAAAATCTCCAAGGCACAGGGTCCAAAAAACTTTCAGGCTGGTGAACATGTGGAGATGCAGGGTAGGGAAGCTCTGCACGTCTTCCCATGTACTTTGCCCCATGCACCTCCTCTCCCATCTCGCTGTTCCTGAATTGTATCTTTTGTAATAAACAACTTTTCTTTCTTTCTTTTTTTTTTTTTATAAACAACTTTTCATAGTAACTGAGTTCTGTGAGCTACTTCAGTAAATTATCAAGCCCAACGAGGGAGTCGTGGAAACCTCTCAATTCATAGTCACTTGGTTAGAAGCACAGGTAACACCCTAGACTGGTGACTGACCTCTGAGGTGGGAGGGGAGGGAGACCAGGTGGGAATGAGCTCTTAGCTTGTGGGGTCTGATGCTATTTTCTGGTAGGTCATGTCAGAATTGAGTTGACTTGTAGGACAGCCACTTGGTGTCCACAGGAGGTGGAAAAAACTCGACACATTTAGAACGGAGAAGTATTCTGTGAGTAGACAGAATGCACAGGAGTTTTTCCTAGAAAATAATATTACAGAATTATGGCTGATTTTCATAGACAATGGTATTGTTTAGGTAGGAAAATGTCCTAATCTTAAAAGATGTTAAGTTGAAGATTTGGGGATAAAGCCTCATAGTGTCTGCTATATACTTTATAGTATTTAAAAAAATGTTTACACACACACACACACACATAGAAATCCCACAATTGTAGCAAAATGTAAACAGGTATTGACTACAGGTGAAGGTTATGTAAGTTTTTAGTGTGGCATTCTTTCAATTTTCTGTATGTTTAAAATAAAATTTTAAAAAGGAAAAAAAAAATAGGCAATATGGCTGTATTCAACTAGTATGATAATAGACCCCACATAGATATTGTATCACAGCCCTCAATGTATTATCTGTGGAATTAATTTTCATAGATAAAACTTAAGCAACAACACTATAAGAGCTTTGTGAATTCTGTTTTATGAAGAGAATTGGCTTCTATTTAAAAAGCAAAACACCCTGGTGAGGCATAAGAAGTGTAACTTTACCTTGGGAAGAGTTAAGGATTTCCCAATAGAGACTGCAAAGTTCAATGTGTATCCTCGAAAATCAGTTTCCTAGAAGCTAAGCCTTGTCAGCAAAACACCCATTAAGCTGGAGTAAGTTGTTAATGCCTCCTGGTAAGGTTACCTCATCTGGTTGAGGAAGGACAATGACCGACATGGTTCCTGTGTGAATACGCTGCATTCTGGATGACAGGCCCACCTCGGGGATTCGCTGAACTCGGTGAATCCCACCTTCATACTTCAAATGCCTATAGACAGCGTTACCAGAAATTCGGGCAGCTGCATGATGTAGCCCACCTAGGAACAGAAAATCCAAAAATATTAATGAGTTCTACTTTGGAAGGGATCTGGATCTTAAATGCCCTTAATCCCAAGCCTGAATGCAAGTGTAGAGCCAAAGATGAGAACATAAAGTAGGTACAAAACTGTATCTTCCCAATGTCAATGTATTAACATATAAAAGGAAATATACCAAAATATTATTCATGCTTATCTCTGGGAAACCGAATAATAATATACTTTTAATTTTACTTTTCATACTTTTGTTTCTAAGTATTCTGTAATGAACAAAATTTACTTTTATAAAAATTTTACTGGAAAAAAAATACTGGGACATTTTCTTCATTGAACTATCCTATGTGAGCTTCAGCTAATATGGTGGTTATATAAAAGAATGCTCACTAATATTAAGAATTTATTTTATTTATTTATTATTTTTAAATGTTTATTTTTGAGAGAGAGAGAGAGAGAGAGTAGGGGGGGAGAGAGAGACAGAGTGTGAGCAGGGGAGCAGCAGAGAGAGAGGGAGACACAGAATCCAAAGCAGGCTCCAGCTCTGAGCTGTCAGCACAGAGCCCAACTCAGGGCTTGAACTCACAAACAGTAAGATCATGACCTGAGCTGAAGTCGGATGCATAACCAACTGAGCTACCCAGGTGCCCCCTTACAAAATTTCTTTTTAATGTTTATATTTTTGCATAAGAATTTAATAATGATGAATAATTCTATAGGTCCTCCCAAGTTTTCAAGAATCTATTGAAATGAGCTCTTGCTTATTTATCTGTGGAATGTAAAGATAAACACCAAAAAAACTTAATGCCTAGGTTAGCCTTTTCTTATCGGACATACTCTTTTTTTAAAAAATCTTTTTGGTTTTGGCTCATGTCACGGTCTGTTTTGGGTTCAAGCCCCACATCAGGCTCCACTCTGATAGTATGGAGGCTGCTTGGGATTCTTTCTCTCTCCCTCTCTCTGGCCCTTCCCCACTTGTGCTCTCCACTGTCTCTCTCCAAATAAATAAATAAATAAATAAATAAATAAATAAATAAATAAAATGTGTGTGTGTATGTACACATATACGTATGTACATACCAACATACAGACATAAAAAACCCATGAAATAAATGTATGGTTTAATGACCACAAGATCAAGAAAAAGAACTTTGTCAGTCACCCCCAAAGCCCTCCCATATGCCCATTCCCAGTTCCAGTCCTCATCCTTTCTCACGATTAACTATGATCCTGACTTTGATTCCTTTATAATTTTCTTACCTAAATGTGCTAAAGTTTTAGTCTTGTCCATTTAAAAAAGTTTGATGCCTTTTTTTTTTTAAGTTTATTCATTTACTTTTAGTAATCTCTACCTCCAATGTGGGGCTCAAACTCATGACACCAATATCAAGAGTCGCACATGCTTCCGAGCCAGCCAGGTGCCCCAAAAAGTTTGATGTTTCAATCTCTTACTCCATACATTCATCGTCCATCTCTTTTGTTTCCTACAAATTACTGTTGAGGAACCTGGGCTATCGATCAGTACAATTTCTCACAGTATGGATTTCCTGATTGTATACTCCTAGTGCAATTCAACCTGTTCTTCTGCCCTCTATACTGGCTGCAGTTTGGCAGCTGGATCCAGAGATTAGATCAGACACCAGTTTGAGCTCCACCAGGTGGCACTAAGGACTGTTTTCTTTCTTTTTATGGTGTTGACAGGCTATGACGTTTAATGTATCATGGGGATTGTAAAATAGTGATATTCTAATTCTGTAACTTCTTTCATTATTGGCTAAAATACATTTATAAACAGACATTTCACCCTGTCTACTAGTTGCTACAGTTATATAGGAAAGGCATGATACATGATTGATTCTATCCCTTTACCAGTTTTACCAATGTATGTATTTTGCAATACAATGAATTAGGGTCATTTTAATCATATGAAGATGACTAACTTTTTAAAATGCCACTATAAATTCAGGATTGGAGTGCCTCTAGCATGTTTAAATCAATTGCAGTTATTATCATGGAAGCTTAACTTGTCCATCTTTGTCCAGCCGGAGCCTCTTCAAGTTAGTTTCTGAGTTCTTTTATAGTATAACTGAGTTCTTACTAGAGTATAACAAAATTTTCCAGGATTATCCTGAACTTTTCCTCGCCAAGACCTAGAATCAGTGGTCTCTCCAAGTAGCCTTAGTTCCTTTCAGACAGAAATAATACTTCAATATTTTTAATATTTGGGCAATTGGGATATTCACTATTGCTGGGTTGGTCATTGTTTCCAGGCCTTTGCAGTAGACAGAGATGGGAAATACCTCATGAGTTCATACTGTCGTTGGGCGACAACCCTGTGTCGGTTTCTGGCATCTCTGCACATCTTGCAAATAAGGCACTATCTGCCCTCTTGTTCCAGAAAATATTTTTAAGAGTGTTTGCATAGAGAACAGCTTTGGAGGTACATCTCCCTCCAGAGCAAAGGACAAGTTTGCTTATGGCCTTGGAAGATAAAGGTAGCGTCTCCTTGTTAGAGCAGTGGGCAAGCATGCTTACTTAAAAATTTTAAGATCTCTAAGCTCAGAGTTCCTTTCGTATAATGAAACCTACTGCATAGGACGTTATCATCTGGCTTCGAGTTACCTTATAGGACCTGGAGCTCATGTCACCAGGACAAAAATGCTGATATTCTGCTTACTGCTACTACGAGTAATAAACTGTCTTCTGTCTCTGACTCATGAAACCGTGGCATGTTAACTTGTTAGCTTGCAAGTAGGGCAAAATCTCAGACCATGTGCAGTTCTTGACAATTGATACTTCTTCCACGGTAAATTCAAGACGATGGCCTCTTCTCTACTGCGCTTGCCTTCCATTCCAAGAAGCTTGGTTCTCAATGACAGGGAAGATACTACAATATATCATAACTACTCATCTATTTTACCCCATAGTACACATACAACAGTCTAGAATAACTATACTAGTTCTGCCAGAACATGATTACTAAAAACATTAAAAGTTGCTCTTCCTGTTCCCCTACTTTTCAAATAGTTGTACTCAATAATGTCAGATCTTACAGCTCTAAAACACTGTATTATTTCCCTCAGTCCTCAAATAGACCTAGTTCTGCAGGTAACCACGTGCATGCTCACCTCTGCGACCTAGTTCTGCAGGTAACCACGTGCATGCTCACCTCTGCGACCTAGTTCTGCAGGTAACCACGTGCATGCTCACCTCTGCTCCTTATGTTGATACTTCGTATTTTAAGTGTCTAAAGTTTGATTTTCTAATAGATTCCTCAGAAAGGGACCATGGGAAAAGTACTTCTTGAATTCTTGCATATTGGTAAGTTTGTACCCTTATACTCATAAGTCAGTTTTGCTGCTTATAAAATCCTTACCTCAAACTTCCTTCCCTTGCATTGACTATGCTGCCACTGCTGCTGCCATGTTCCTATTATGTTTCTAATGAAGACTCAGTGCTCTGACATCAGATCTAACCACTTGGTTTCTAAAGTCAGCATGGTGGACAAAAGCTGGGCATAATTTTAGATTACCCTAGAAAATGCTTGAGGAAGGTAACTTATCAGAGATTGACATACGGTCTTTAAGATTTTATTTTTAAGTAATCTCTACATCTAACGTGGGGCTCGAACTCCCAACCCGAGATCAAGAGTTGCACGTTCCACTGACTGAGCCAGCCAGACACCTCTGACATACCGTCTCTTAGTAAGCCCAACACAGCTGGTCTTCCTCCAGTGATGGAACAAATTACTGTTCATCTTCTTGAATACCAGATAAAGAAGCTGACTAGCATTTAGGGGTCAGATGATATGAAAAATGTTAATTGTTTATCATTCATACTCAGTGTAGTCAGATGGTCATATTATGAAAGATACCCAGAAACTGAGACAGAGTGAGGCCACAACAATTAAAATTTTCCATCTCACACTCGCTCTATACTTTTAATATTATTCCCCTCAACCCCTTTTACCTACATGTTGAGGGAACATATTTGAATTTATATGGCCTGAAAGGAGAAGGCTGCAACTTTACTGTACAGATTATTAGAGCCGATCTTGGGCTGCCTGGGTTCAAATTTAAGCTCTTCCTCTTCCTAATTGTGTGTCCACAGACAAGTTAGTTCATTTGTTCATTCTTTGGTTTCCTTATTTGTAAACGGTAATTATAACTAGGGCTACGGTATGGAAAACCATTCATATTGCAGACTATGTGAGTAGTGCTTCAAGGCATAAGTAAGTGTACGACACAGACCTGACATTCAACCTACCTCCAAGGGTTGTTGTGAGGAATAACTGAGATAAACACTTGTAGAGCATTTAGCAGTGTTGACATTTAGCCATCAATAAATATCAGTAGTAACTAGAACTGTATCATTGGCCAGTCGACATCATGTGGAAGAGAATGATGATCAAGGCCCCTATGAACTGGGGCGCCTGGGTGGCTCAGTTGGTTAAACAGCCAACTTCGGCTCAGGTCCATGGGTTCTTGCAATCCATGGGTTCGAGCCCCACGCTGGGCTCTGTGATATCATGACAGCTCAGAGCCTGGAGCCTGCTTCGGACTCTGGGTCTCCCTCTCCCTCTGCCCCTGCCCTGCTCGTGCTCTCTCTCTCTCTCTCTCAAAAAAAAAAAAAAAAAAAAAAGATCTTGTGAACTAAATTATGATATAGAGCAGGAGAATTGATATATCTCTGAAGTAGGACAGTGAGGTGCACTGCTGGCCTTGCCAGCTGAAAGGAAACTGCTTCTGGTGGTCCTAATTGACACGTATGGAGAAAAAAAGCATTTGTCAGATCAACAGCTACATACCAGGTATCAGGGGATGTGAATTTGCTCACGTAATGGAACTACATCTGGTACAGCAGCTGTCATTAGAATCACCAGCTGGCTAAGCTTATAATAATCCACCATCATTCACTGAGATCCGATCTACCTTCCTTATAGGTCAAATAAACAAGTTGAAAGGGATGAGTTAAGAATCACCAACCTTGCATCTTTCAAGTCCTTGATGGTGGCACTAATCTCTGCAATCTCTCTAGGAATGCAGGATTGCTTTTGGCTTACTATTTTCCTAGGTGGAGGGCAGTGCTGATGGCTCCTACTTGGCCTTTCCCACCATACAGTCCTCACACTGCAGGTCAGGAAAATAATATGGGGATTCTGCCAGCTACTGAGTATATCTGTTCCAACTATGTATCCAGAAGCGGGGAAACCACCACAGGACAGGTTTGGGAACCCACCAGGCCCACTGTGAGAGGAACCTGTCTATTCTTCACCTGACCTCCACAAGCCTCTCTTCTAAGTGATGGGCCACAGTGATGTTTTGGGTCTCCTGGAATTAGTGTCATTTCAGAGCCAGTGTCCAGTAGTCCCTGAAAAGTCTGGTTATTTCCTTTTCTGCAAGGCACAGTTACCCTGGGAAAAGGTCACAGATCCTTTTTGGGAGAATGCTGAGAAAAGAGTGAAGAGTATAAATATTTGGCAATATACTGGGGTCCTTCCTCAAGGGGACCCAGCAGTCCCCTTTATTCAAGAGGTTTGGGCCTATAAACTAGCTCAGGCCTGAGAACTGACTGAGGAGTCATGATTTGTTTTTATGATTAAAGTTAGATTTCTGCTCACCTGACCTAAGACTTTTCTGCTTATACAGATCAAGTAAGAATTTACGAGGCTTCCTATTTATTTTATCTCTACAGACGCCACGGTCAACTAGTCAATGCCACATCAGACTACTCTGATTGCTGCTTTGGCTCTGCTGTCCTTTACGGTAACCACACCCACCCTGCCTCTGGCTGCTGAGTACTGCCACTTGCCCCCTGCCACCTGGAAATCCAATTACTCCATTGCATTTAGGTTTCCCAATTCAGCTGCCAAAGTCCCCACGGTAAGGTCTGGCTGACAGAGAAGAGCAATCATAGAGCTCTTCAAGGATGCTAGGGCTCCCCTAACGAATTTATTTCTCACAGCTGTGATAAAAAGTATGCCTTCTGGACACATAAAATTAACCATCACATTACTTTAAGTGACCTCTCCCTGAATTTAAATGGCAAGCAGAGAATAGCAAAACATAATTATAAACATTCAACTGTTGGGAGGGAGGAGATAATGTAATACATTTCATAGAATCCCTTTAACTTGGAAGACATTTTAATTTATCAAATACCCAGTATACAGAATAACACAGAGTCAGATTTATACTACATATCCAGAGCTATCTCCTCTACTGCTTCCACAAAAACTATCTTGTAATCATTTAGTTTGGACTATTTATGGAATGACTGAGTATTATCCCTATCTAGAGTCACAAAACTACAAGACTTTAGGTCACTTGATGCATGAATTTTTGCATGAAAGTGTGTTTCCTTTCAACCTTAGCTTTTAAGGCTGTGTGAATCTTTGTGAGTTCCTCTCCATTTCAATTAAATATTTAAAAAAATATATAGAATTTAACATACATATTTTATAAAGTAGGTGCTTTTTACCCCTTTTCTATTTTAGCCTTCCTAGTCACATCTTTTCTTTTCCTAATTATAAATAAATCAACTTTTAAGTATTTTATAATTATAATAAGTAGAGGTTTATTCTTCGTCTTTAATTTAAAAATTTTTTTTAATGTTTATTTATTTTTGAGGAAGAGAGAGACAGCACAAGCAGGGGAGGGGCAGAGAAAGAAGGAGATACAGACTCTGAAGCAGGCTCCAGGCTCTGAGCTGTCAGCACAAAGTCCGATGCAGGGTTTGAACCCACAAACCCTAAGATCATGACCTGAGCTGAAGTCAGACACCTAACCCACTGAGCCACCCAGGCGCCCCACTTAGTCTTTAACTTTAAAGGTATGGAGTAAAATATTTAAATTTTTCCTTCTTTAAAAAAAAAGTCCTTTTTGGGACACCTGGGAGGCTCAGTCGGTTAAGTGTCCAACTCTTGATTTTGGCTCAGATCATGATCTAACAGTTCGTGAGCCCACGTGGGGCTCTGCGCTTGGAATTCTCTCCCTCTCTCTGCCCCTCCCCTACTTGAGCTCTCTCTCTCACTCTTTCAAAATAAGTAACTTTTTTTTAGAATCTTTTTTACTTTTTAAAGTAGCTCTATTTTATTTTTCCAGTAAGTCAGTCTATCTAAAAGAAAGGTTTCCCAAACATTGTCTAGGAATTGTTCTCCTCTATGCCCCTGGAACAGAATCTAGAATCTCTCCTCCTGTTGTTATTGAGTTCATCTTTCGTTTTTGAAAACTGGATTCAAAATATACATCTGAGAGATCACTGATGACATTTGCCACTATTCTCTTTTATAATGCTGCTGATTCTAAACACTTTATTTTTTAACTAATCTCTATACCCAACGTGGTACCTTGAACCTATAACCCCGAGATCAAGAGTAACATGCTCCACCTATCAAGTCAGCCAGGTGCTGCTATTTTTGATTATATTCGCCTTAAAACTCTCTCCTCTCTTGCTTCCATAATATACTGCCCTTGGGGCGCCTGGCTGGCCCAGTCGGTAGGGCATGTGACTCTTTTTTTTTTTTTTACATTTTATTTTATTTTATTTTATTTATTTTTTTTTTAACTTTATAGTTTATTGTCAGGTTGGTTTCCATATAACACCCAGTGCTCTTCCCCACAAGTGACCTCCACCATGACCGTCAACCCCCTTTACCTTTCCCCCTTCCCCTTCCGCCCTCAGTTTGTTTTCAGTATTCAAGAGTCTCTCCTGTTTTGTCTCCCTCCCTCTCCCTAACTCTTTTTCCTCCTTCCCCTCCCCATGGTCCTCTGTTAGGTTTCTCCTGTTAGACCTACGAGTGAAAACATATGCTATCTGTCCATCTCCGCCTGACTTATTTCGCTTAGCATGACACCCTCGAGGTCCATCCACTTTGCTACGAATGGCCAGATTTCATTCTTTCTCATGGGCATGTGACTCTCAATCTTGGGGTCATGAGTTCAAGCCCATGTTCAGAACAGAGATTACTTTACAAACACAGTATTATGCAGTCCTCATCCTTTTTCTGCTTATCTAACTCCTCTTCTTTTTTTGCCAACTAGTCAGTCTTTCTAAATGTGGTGGTTCTCTAAGGTCTGATGCCCTAGACTCTCCCTCATGTATTCTCTCAGTGTTAGACATGGCTATCAAATCTCTCTCCTTGATTCTGTTCTCTCACCTAAACTCTGGCTACACAACTTCAGCATTTACTGCTATTTCTAAATCAGTGTTCACTACAGCCAGAGATTTAATAATTTGCTCTGAGTTCCAACTTGAGTGAATGTTATAGTCTTCCCAGCTAGAAAGATTAGAATCCCGGTGGCTCATCTTGTGTCAGAATAGACTACCGAGATGGGGACATAGTGTGACCCTGGATCCGACAAACTTAAATTTAATCCCAGGACTGCCATTACTTACAATGTGATCTTGGATTAGGTACTTATTCTCTGAGTCTAGATCCTCATCTGTAAAGTGGGATTAATAATATCTATCTCACAGGGCTGTGAAGATCAAATCACCTACACTGCACCCAGGACATGGGGGCAAGCACTAGGTCCTCTTTTGTCCACTCTTTCTCTGAAGATCTCCCATGTGGTCTACTGCCAAGTTAAGTCTTAGTTATACCTAGATTGCTCTAATAACCTCTCTGCAGTCTGCTTTAAATCTAGCCTCTTGGTCCATCCTGCAAATTGCTGTCTAAATAATCTTAAAATATTCATTTATCAAATAATATGCTTATTGATAAAATCGCCAACAGCTCTCTACTCCCCAATAATAAAGGCCTATTCAGCTTTCAAGGCTGTTCAAACTCTACCACCTTAAACTCATTTCCTATGACCTCCTACCACAAATGTGCTCTGGGTAAACTGGCCTCCTCACTGTCCTTCACACACACCAAGATCTTTCCTGCCACCACGTGGTTGCCCTGGTTGCTCCTTCCCTCTGCTTTCAATTCCTCTTTTCTGACCACTGGCTGTTTGAAAATCTGTAGCAAGCACAACTTTCTTATTCATTCATTTTCCTCCATTGTTTAACTTACTTCAATCCTTCTTCCTTTCTTCCTGAGAGTTTGTGGTTTATTACTGGGTATCAATGTATAATCAAGAAGATAAAAATTTTCATATGGCTTAAAAGAATGGGAAAAAAAATTACTACCAGATGTTCTGATTTAACATAATTGAGTATTTAAAAGTTTAAGGACTTGTATTGTTTGGTATTGTTTACACTGTGTAAGTTTTTATCTGCCCAACTAGAGTGGTGTCTTAAAAATAAAGACAAATGATTTACTTTATCTGCATTTCCAGAAAAATCAAATACACAAAAAGGAGAGAGAGAGAGTAAATGCAAAGTCAGGAAACACACACATGGTGCTAAAAGGGACGGTATAGAGAAAATGCAACTAAGGGCAATGAAATAGAGAAGTTGAGAGAATAAAAATGCGAGAAGAGTTTTTGAGATAATATGAAATAGGGAGATTTTTTTAACTTCAATATTACAATAATAAGAATATAAGGTAGATGGAATATATTCAAAAGAGAGCTTGAAGAAAGTTCAGAACTCCTTTATGACGAACGGTTTCAATGGATTTGGCGGAGTGAGGAGAAGAGGCATAAGGCTGAGACACTGAAAGACCAGATCCTTGGAAAGATTATTTTGTTATGTGTATTTAACCTTTGAGATTATAAAAATTTAAGATGTTAAAAAAGAATCTAATACATTATTAGCCACTCGGTCTAACTGAGTATACACTTTCAGGTTGTAGCACATAAATATAAAGTTCTTAAGAGCAAAAACCTTAACACATCTTTCTTTGAATAGAGAGCAATGAGTTTCAAGGCAAGGTATAGATCTATTCTCCCCAGGAAAATTTTCTCTAATTCAGACATTCCTTCCTTCACTACCTCCTACTCTCTTCTCCCAGTTAAGACCTCTATTAGGATAAAGCCGCTGAGAATCATGAGTCTGTATCACAGCATTTAGTAGATACAGATAAAATGTTTTAAAAAATAGGAGAGGTACCTGGGTGGCTCAGTTGGTTAAAAGTCCATCAGACTCTTGATTTTCACTCAGGTCATGATCCCATGGTTTGTAGGATAGGACTTGGTGTTGGACTCTGTGCTGATAGAGTAGAGCCTGCTTGAGATTCTCTCTCTCCCCACTTCTCTCTGCCCCTCTCTGACTCATGCATGTGTGCACTCTCTCTCTCTCTCAAAATAAAAAAGAAAACTTTAAAATGGGACGACATGGTTTTAATGAAGATCAGAGGTAAAACAATTTTTAGCATCATTATGGACAAAATCCTCAAATACACCTACCATAATCAGCTGGTGTATAATTCAGAAGTTCAAATTTCCAGTTTTTATAGCTTGAATAATTCTGGTACATATCAAATATTTCCCGGGTAAACTGCTGGCAGATATCACCTAAAAAAAATACAAAAAAATATTCAGTCAGCACAAATTTTTAAGAGAGCTATTCTTAGGTACAGGCCCCTTGGGAAATAAAGAGTAACTGTTTCCATAGTGAAACACATTTAATGGACTGTTAAAGTCAAAGTGTGGCAAACCAAGGTAAAACTTAAGTATTTTTTTCTTGGATCATTTACAATAAAATTATTTAACTGACCTCCAGTAGTTCTTCCAGATGTTACCTCTAAAATAACATCATTTTTGTCATATTTCTCTTTTGGCACTAGACTCTGGAAAAGCTGAAAAAGGGAAAAAAATCAGCATTTGTGTGTATATTTTCTATGGCATACTATTGCTTGATTTTATATAAAAGACCTCCATTAAAAAAATCAATAATTAACAATAATTATATAGAATCTCAACAAGGTCTAGTCATTAAATGCTATAATAAGTGGACCGGACCTAAAATAAATGATCAATTCATGCTAACAATGGAGTTACTTGTCAGGGTATTCTCCACAATGCTATCAGATTATCTTAATTTTCTAAAATGTCCAAGTTTAGATCAAAGTCTAGAGTGTTCCATTCAATTTTTTTCAGATTTTGCCTCTTATTAGTTCTAAACAGTAGCTTCTTTCATCTAATGAATGAAGATTTGAAAGTCTTCACTTGCAGAAAATAAGGTATGACTGTGTATTCTCTCCTGCCATAGAGGACAGTGGACCCCAGGTTGTGCCCTGTTCTCAGGAGAGCTCTTCTGCTTAAAGAGTATATTGAGGTCCCCCAGGATAAGGCCCAAATAGTTTGAGCCGTGACAAGAAAACAAGGAGCTTCCTAATAAAAAAAGTAACCAGCTTCCCTCTAAAGAAGAAAAGGAAGCAGTTTTTTTATTTATTTATTATTAAAAGATCTTGCAAATCAAACTAAAAGTACCTATTTTTGAAATACGCCATCTCGGCTAGAAAAGATAGTCTGTGGGAGAGAATATGAGACCAAGAGTGACACCCTACTTCTGCCTTTGACTTGCTGGTTAAGTCACAGTAACCGATACCTCCACACCTCATTCCCCTCAACAAGCCCCACGACGGATTCCCAGAGTAGGGAGACTGAATGAAGGAAGATGGCAAATAGGACAGAAGCAAAGATGGTATACAGACAGCACCGTGCTTTTCACTGTCTTTTAAACAAATCATCCGTTGAGCTACAAGGAGATAAAGGCTTGTGTGAACCAACTGCGTCTTTGATTTGTTTTATTCTATCCAGAAAGCAAATTTTCAATCCTTAATTAACACAATCACTATGAACACCTCCACTTTTCTAAGGCTTAAAAACTGTTGATTCTTCCTCTGGGTGAACTAAATTTCTTTACTAACGTCTGTCTCCTTGCCTGGAAAGTTAATAGCTTTGGAATATGGTTGCTCTTGGAGGATGGGGAAAGGTGATGTTTCATTCTTTGGCATCCCAATCGCTTCAATCTCATTATTCAATTTGTAGCAGATTACAGTATTAAACCCAGCTTAATCATTTATTATAAAAGAAGCCTTAATAAACTGGTGTTTGGAAAGTACTTTGAGCACAATATATCCTAGCAAAACAATACTCTTTTATATTAACACAATCGAGCAGTCTGCCACCTAAAACATACCTCACTGTATAACATACTGATTTTTTGAGCAATGGTTTGCCTCTCTTCCGATGCAAGTTCTTGTAACTGCTTCTCATCTTGTTGATTTAGACCTACAAAGCAGCAACAGAAATGATAAATGTGTTTAAATACTCATAGAGACACTCTTAAATAGCTACCTAATCTCTGCCTACTAAATTTTATTTCAGTTGTGAAGGAAAGAGACTATATAAATGAACAGTTAGAATAGTTAGAGAATATCAATTAATAAGTACTTGTGAAGTATGTCTAAAAAAGTCAGTGTGAAAAGAAGTATGATCACTGCCCCAAAGAGCTTATGATTTGAATGTCTAGAAGTAATTCTAGAAATTGATGATAAATAAAACAAGTTTGAAAAGGAACTGGTTAATTAAATATAAACTCAAATAAGGACAGTTTTGGAGTAAATTGGGGTGACCACTTTTTGTCTTAAAGGTAGCAGCCATTACTCCGCACAGTGGGTAATCTAGCATGGTTAGTGGAGCCTCCATGTTTTTCAAAGTCAGAAACAAGCAAAGTTTGAAATCTCTTGAAATGTTTATACCTAGTAAACCATTTTTAAAACACCATGTAGGTCAAACAAAACATCTTTGTAACTTGTTTTATGGAAACAATGGTTGTTTTCACATCACTTCAAAGGCAGAAAGTTAAATCACGAACTCCCAACAAAAAGGCTAACAATGAGAGGCAGTAGACAAGCTCGGTGGATCTCATAACCTTTGACTCTACTGCTCTAGACGCCTAGACTCCCATTTGTTAGTGGTAATGCTTGCACACTGAGGTAGAAATTTTTGATTCTTGTTAAGAAATCAGAAATGAAAAAATCGTAATTATAAAAGAGAGAAGGCTCTTTTAATGCTTACTATGCACCAGATACTCTGCTAGCTGTTGGGAACACAAGGATGAATAAAACAGGATTCTAGGCCTCAAGTGGCTCAGTGTGGTGGGAAAGACAGACATGTGCACACAATTAAAATATGGGATATGACAGTGCCATGGAGGCATAAAGGAGGGGGGTCTAACCCAGACTTCAGCACTTGAGAAAGGCTTCCTGCATAAGGTGCCATCAAACTGAATTCTAATTATGGATCGTCTGTTGCAGAACTGTAACATCACTAGTGGCCCCACATTATGCACGTATGCCACAAATGGA
The DNA here is from genome assembly GCA_028646485.1 of Cryptoprocta ferox. Classification (NCBI taxonomy): domain Eukaryota; kingdom Metazoa; phylum Chordata; class Mammalia; order Carnivora; family Eupleridae; genus Cryptoprocta; species Cryptoprocta ferox. The sequence goes on along the minus strand of CM053574.1, from coordinate 83,266,057 downwards.
AACGAGGCTGACCTCCATATACATAGCTGGTAGGTCAAAAGTATCAGAAAAAGATGATTTGCAGTCACATAAAATTATTTTTGTGCCACTATTTGTTACTGATCTATAAAATCCAATCTAATTCAATTTCATTATATCAACAAACATTTGGGAGTCTATTATATCCTATGTTTGGTGCTGCAGGAAATATAAAAATGAGTAAGACATGGGCTGTGGCCTTGAACAGATGATGAGGGATGGGGCAGAAGTTAAGCCAATTAACTTTTTTTTTTTTTAATGTTTGTTTAGTTTTGAGAAAGACAGAGACAGACTAGGAATAGGGGAGAGCAGAGAGAGAGAGAGGGAGACACAGAATCCAAAGCAGGCTGCCAACACAGAGCCTGACACAGGGCTCAAATTCATGAACAGCGAGATCATGACCTGAGCCAAAGTTGGACACTTAGCTGACTGAGCCACCCAGGTGTCCCAAGCCAATTAACTTTTAAGACAAAGGTTCAAAACTCAAAACAGAGAAAGGTAAACTTATTTGTTTTACAGAGGGGATTGAGGCCAAAGTATGACATCTAAGCCATTTGTTAAAAGGGGACTGAATTTTAACAAGGTGAAATTGGTGGGTAACAATGAGTGCAAAGACAGACACGGGATGATACTGGTATATTCAGGGAACGGTGAGTTATCTATTTTTCTTGGAAGGGAGCGTATGCAGTGGGAATTAATACACTATACAAAGAGGCTGGTGTCACTCTGCAGAGGCTCTTAAATGCTAAATCAAGAAATATGCATTTGTAGGCAATGGGAGTGACTGAAAATTTTGAGCAGGCGAGTAATAGATTAAGGTTGCACTTGGACTGGCAAAGCCTGGAGGTGGCACAAGTTAGGAATTTATTGTTATCATCCAGTATGAGATATAATAAAGAAATAAATGAGCAGAAAGAATAGAAGGGGACTACTGAAAGGTATACTACAGAGGTAAAGCCTACTGGACTTTGAATCATTGTGCAGTGGATAAGAATAGAGGTTTTGGAGTCTCACTGATTGGGTTCAAATCCTTACTCCTCTCCTGACTGGCTGAGTGACCTTTGGCATTTTAAGCTCTCAGTTGCTTCATCTATAAAATGAAGATTTTACCTCATCAAATTATTGCGAATATTCAAATGAGATAATATTTGTAAAATACTTAGCTTAAGTGCCTGGCACATAGTAAGACAGCAAATGTAGCTTTTATTACAGAATAGCAGAATTGCAGACCTAGAAGACACTCCAGAAGCAATCCAATCCAATCTTAATTATACATGATACGACCAAGGCTGAAGAAGGTTATGTCAATTTGATTTAGAAAACATTTAGTCAGCTCTTATAATATGCAAAGAACTTTCCCAAAACTAATTACAAATTTGAAGGGCACAACGCAAAAGAGTAAAAAAAAGTCCTCATTAAACATTGGTGAGAAACTCATGGTACCACCAACAGAAGGCAGGAAAATACAAGTCTCCGGAAATCCAGAAATATACAGGTACAACTGTGACTGGCCTTGACGTTGCTTAACATCTCTAACACTTAATGAAACAGGATGAAGCACAGAGGCAAGTTTACAAACTAAAAGCTTAAAGCACTATCTGGATAAATGTTGAATCCCAGGTTAGTTCATCATACTTTTTCTCTCAACTTCTGTACATTTTGGAAATTTTTCATATGAGGAAAAATGTTAAGGTAAGAGCAATATTAAATACTAAAACGAAAAATAAACCTCTTACATCATATATAAAATTAATTCAAATAGATCAAAGAATTAAATATAAGGTTAAAAATATAACTCTCAGAAGTAACCACAGATATACCCTTTGTGACCTTGGATTACACAACAGTTTCTTAGATATGACACCAAAAACACACGCAACAAGAAAAAAAAAGATAAATTTGACATCATCAAAATTAAAAATTATGGTGCTTCCATCTTTTTTAAAAAAGAAGGGGAAGGAGGCAGATGGCTGGCTTAGTCGGTAGAGCATGCGACTCTTGATCTTGTGGTTGTGAGTTCAAGCCCCACGTTGGGTGTAGAGACTACTTAAAAATAAAATCTCAGGGCTGCCTGGGTGGCTCAGTTGGTTAAGCATCTGACTCTTGATTACAGCTCCGGACATGATCTCACGGTTCGTGGGTTCAAGCTCCCTATCAGGTTCTGTACTGACAGTGTGGAGCCTGCTTGGAATTCTCTCTCTCCCTCTCTCTGCCCCTCCCCACTCTCAAAAAAACATAAATAGACATTAAAAAAAAAGATCTTAAAAAAAATTATAGTGCTTCATAAGATAAACCACAGAAAGGAGACAATTTTTGCATATCATATATCTGATAAGGAACTTGTAGCTATAACATAAAGAACTCTCACAAGTCAATAGAAAAACAAATAACTTAATTTAAAAATTTTAAATGAACAGTCATTTAACCAAAGATGAGATACAAATGGCCAACAGGCTCAACATCATTAATTAGGGAAATGCAAATCAAAGCCACAATAAGATACCATCTCACACTCACTAGGATAGCTAGAATCTAAAGGGCAGAATATAAATGGTGAAGCCACTTTGGAAAACAGTTTGGCAACTGTTCAAAAGGTAAAATGTAGAGTTACGAGAAGACTCAGCAATTGTAGCACCATTGCTCATAATAACCAAAAAGCGGAAACAACTCAATATCCATTAACTGATGAATGGGTAGATGAAAAGAAAATGTGGTATATCCATACAATGGAATACAGTACCATAATAAAAAGAAGTACAAATACATGCTACAACATAGAAACCTTGAAAATATTATGCTAAATGAAAGAAGCCAATCACAAAGGATGTATTATATGACTCTATTTATATAAAATGCCTAAAATGAGTAAATCTAGAAAGTAGATTAGCAGTTGCTTCTCGTTGGCAGGGAAGGGGGTATTGGGGCAAGATGGCTACAGGGTGCAGAGTTTCTTTCTGGGAGGAGGAAATAACACCTAGACCATATAAGCCCTTTGATGGGTTGGAACTGTATTTTTGTGTGTCTGCTATATACGTAGGTCAGTGCTCAATAAAGTCCTGCTCAATAAAGCTTTTAAAAAGATCAGTATTCAGTCTCCTAGACCCTAAACACTTGGTAAGCACCATGAGGAGCTTGGTCTCTTAGTAGCTGATTTTTGGTAGCCGAAATACTTTAAACACCCAGGGTAGAATCCTGTCTTCTCCAAGTGTAGAATGTATTCATTCTATGTTTTTTGAAAGGCTGCATTCAATAAAGCTTTAACCTATAAAATCAATCATGTCCTTATCCACACACATATCTTTTACCTACTTTTACACATTGAATCCAATTCTTCAATTGCTTGCTCAGCCTCCTGAATTTCTTGGTAAATGGCTGCAAGTGGTGCTAACTCGGCATGCCTTCTAGTCAAGACCCTTCGGTCCCCTTCGTTCACAGACATTCGCTGCAAACTCTGATCAAGCGTACTGTACTCCTTATTCAGGTCCTCCATATATTTCTGTAGTGCTTTATGCTTCCACGGAATCCTGGTGTCTTGATGACAATATCTCCTGGAACAATTCTTATTTAACAGATGATGGAAAACAGGATGCCTGTTTTGTCTAAAAACCCACAGCCTTGTATCAAGATGTCTCTGTGTAAATTGACGAGACTGGGGGTGGATATGGCACTGGTGGTGACAATTACGAGATGAATGTCTAAAAAGCCAAGCACACAGGTGATGATTCATCTCAGCATCTGAAATATAATAAACACAACACGAAAAAAAAAATAAACTCTACAAATACAAAAGCTGGAAGATGCCTCAAGAAATCTTGTTCAGTTCACTGCCGCAGCCAGCTCTAAACACTCTCCTGAAATTCAATAATCCATAAAAAGAAAATAATTCTTCAAATGCCTGAACATAACATATTAAAATAAATGAAGATAGCACTGTTTTCTATTCACTCAAAGTATATAATTAGCTACAGCGAATGCGTAGGAGCATGACTAATAAACATATTAATAGACTGTATTAAATCAGCTATTTTCTAGAAAGTATTCAGAATCTAGAATTGAGTACATGAACAAGCACTTGAAAGGTATGAAGTAATCATGCAAGCTTTAGGTAGTTCACATATTCATAGACTTCTAAAGTTTGAAGAAGATATTCACTGTTTTCTTATCTAATTCTTTAATTCTAGGTATCCAGATGTCCAAGAAAGTCAAGTGACTTAATCATGATTACTCACGCAGCCAGACAGAGCTAATACTAGAATGCAGTTTTATTGTTCAGAGCTCAGTGCTTTCCATTCTCAATTCTGCAATCAGGTCCTTTCCTTTTAGCTGAGACCCTAAAGGAAGAAAACTTTGAATATTATACTAAGAAAGTAGGTCTGGTAAAAAGTGACAGTGGCGATATTTACATTAAATGAAAAGAGCAGAATACAAAACAATATCATCTCAATTAGATTTTCAAAATTTTCTATGATATATGGTATACATGGAAAAAAGGTAAACACTATTTTGGGGGAAAGGAGAAACCTAAAAAAGAAATAGAGCAAAATGTTAAGATGATCTCTAGTTGTGGGCTTGTAGATCCCTTTTGCTTGCCTTCTAGTTTTTCTACTTTTCAGTGTTTTTAATTTTTCTATATGCATAGCTTGTATTACTTGTATTACAATCAGGAAAAAATTGTTACTTAAAAAAATTACAAGTTAGGTGAAATTGGCTGCGAACGGTAACTACCTGTTATTCTTCCCTCTAATACACATAACCAGAAGCTAACAAAAGCACAGAGTAGTTTTATTAAGAAAGGAGAAAGATAAAATATTTTAGGAAAAACACTTTGCCCTTAAAATTCTGAGGTTCAAAGTTGAAATAAGGGTCAAAATTTTATCAGAATCAACCTTTATTGTCTCCAGTGTTCCTACTATGCTAGGAGGTGCATTCATATATTAACTCATTTGATCGCTCTAAGTCAGCTAACTTGAGTATCAGAATCTCCTGGGAAATAAAATATTCAGAATGACCTCCAAAATCTTCAGAGTTTGCAGGATTCTACTAAGAAACTTTAACATATCTAATCACATTTGGAAAGACTGTAGAAGAACGTACCAGTGCCCAACAGCCAGAAATGTTAACAGTCCTTCAGCAGGTTTCCGGTGTCTTTACATCTGGTCTCTAACACATCGGAGGAAGCGTGTCCATTTGAGAAAACAGGCAAATCAGAATGACAAATTTTTGTTAGAACACTTCTAGCTAGAGTTTTCATCCTAGGAACAGCAGTCGAAAGAGTAACTCTTAAGGTCATGAACCTCAATGATAAGAGGGGAAAAAACCCCAAGACGTTTTACTCGCTAGGGTTGCCTATACCTGAGAACGGCAAATCTTCTCCCTCACCCACCACAAGAGCAGGATTACTCGATACTCTAGGGACAATTCTCAAGAGTCGGCAGGTCAGAATTGCACTAAGCCTGCGCCAGAGCAGCACGAGTAAAACAGATTCTGTAACTCATACTACGGAGTGATCCCAAAGAGGCAACATAAAAAAAAATGGGGGTAGAAAAATGATCTTTAAAGATCAAAAAAGAAAAAAATCCGTGAGTACCTAAGAAATAAAAGAAAGTACGACAGCTTTCCTTACTGTAGCCGGAACCCTCCGCGACCTGCTATATTTCAGCCCGACACACACTGGATCACTTTCACTTCCGGATCACTCCTTCCGGGTAAACGCTTGGTCTCAGCCTCTCCGGAGTAGTCGTGGGCGTGCGTGTAACAGCTAACAGGGGAAACACGAGAGGAAAATGACAAATCGAGAAAGAAAAAAAATGACAAGGCAAAAAAGAATATCCCGTGCGCTCGCAGTACTTATCCGGAGCCGGAGCCCAGGGCGTGGGTTGCGATGGAGTAGGGAGGGTGAGCGGTGGCGGAATGTAGAGTGAACTACAACTCCCAAAGCTCCCACCCAGGAATCCTGGGAGTTGTAGTTTATGCCCAGGCTGCCTCCGTGGGCCTTTGGTTTCATAGTTACAGGCAAATAACCTGTAGAGGAGAGAGATTCTCTACCATTCTGATTAAGGGATCAACAATTACAATATAGTAATTTGAAATTAAAAGAATTTCCTTATACATGAAGCCACTAAAGCAGTAGTTCTTTAATTTTTTTTGAGGACTCCCTTTTCTCACCTCCAAATTTGGGGATTGTGCATGGTTTTTTCATTTTTTCCCTCTTTTTCCTTTTTCCTGTGGGATTCTGCATGTTTTTTTTAAAATTTTTAATGTTTATTTTTTTATTTTTTGAGAGGGAGAGAGATAGAGCATGAGCGGGGGAGGGGCAGAGAGCTAGGGAGACACAGAATCTGAAGCAGGCTCCAGGTTCTGTGCTGACAGCTCTGCACAAGGGGCCTGAACCCATGGACCCTGAGATCATGACCTGAGCTGAAGTCAGATGCTTAACCGACTGAGCCACCCAGGCGCCCCAGGATTTTGCATGTTAATAATTGTACTATCAGCTTCCACTGCTTGAGAAAATACCTAGTAACTAAAGGAGGATATAAATTTGTATTTTTAAAAATCATAACAGGATCAAAAAGAAGACTACTGTATATCCACAAATTAATGACTTTATAGATGTTGCATGCACATACAGAACTTAAGGGCTCAAACTAGGTTTATAGCTTGTAAACTACCAATTAAATAAATAATTATAAAAAGCCAACTAATAGACAATTACAGGAGAATGCAAACACATTGCCTTACTTTGGAGATTCCAGTGGCAATCACATTTACAAGTTACAGGACAGCTGTGTCTCAATATCACTTCCTGAAAAGCCAAGGTAAACATCATCCCATATAACCAAATTCACAGGATTTTTTCTTAGGTTATGATCACATATAAAAATGGCCAATTAATCCTAAATGTAAATATCTAACATTACCTACTTAAAGCTTAAAGAGGGTACTACTTCTATCTAGTATATATTAAATTATATACTAAATGGTTTAAACCTATTAATTTAATCCATACCACAACAACCCTAAAATATCCATTTTGTGGAAGAAGAAAAAACTAGGGCATAGAGAGCTTAAGCAACTTGTCCAAGGTAAAAGAACTGGTGAGTAATAGAACTGAGATTCAGTCAAGGCAGTCTGTCTTAATGATTTGCGGCTCCTAAGCTCTGATAATCTTCCTCCTTCAAAAAAAGAAAGAAAAAAGAAAACAATCATTCATTCAATAATGAGTACCAGTTATGTGCTATACTCACTGTGTTCCGGATATGAAAATTTAGCAAGGACTAGAAAAGACCCAAAACTTTGCCTACATGGAGTTTATTTTCCAGTAGAGAACAAATTCCAAAGGATCCACGCAAATCATTCTCCTAAATTATCCAATGAAATCCCTTAATTCCTTATTTTGATTTATGTATGGAGACATATAGCTTAAGTATTATAGCATATAACTTTATTCTCCTTAAAAAATAAGTCTTACTGCTATGGAGCGATTGTGTCCCTACTTTCCAAATCTAGTATGTTGAAGCTAGTCTCCAATATGGCTGCACTGGAAACAGTGCCTTTAAGGTTAAATGAGCCGTAAAGGTAAAAGCCTGATCTAGTAGCATTTGTGCCCTTATAAGAAGAGACATCAAAGAGCTTGTTTTCTGTCCCTCTTTCTTTTTCCAAGACAAAGAGGCCTCAGAATGAAATCTACCCTGCCAGTACCTTGATCTTGGACTTCCCAGCCTCCCAAAGTGTGAGGGTTTTTCTGTTGTTTAAGTCACTCAGACTATGGTATTTTGTTATGGCAGCCCAAGCAGACTAAGACATTAACATATGTAAAAGTTTATTGAGATATACTACATGAAACTTTACATACTTTATGTATCTTATTTCTCAATTTTAAAAAATCCCTAAAGATGTTTATCCTAGGTATTATAAATACTGCTTCCTCCTTCATGCTTCCTCCTCTATATTTTTTAAAAAAGAATATAATGTGGTATATCTATATTTATTAATACACAATGATGTTCACAATATATCATTAAATGAAAGACATTGCTAAAAATAATCTCAGCAAAAAAAAAAAAGTGGGGGAGGTGGGAGGGAACAAAAAAACAACTCAGCAGACTATTCCATTCGAACAACATATGTGATGCATATATATTTAAAAGTCCAGTGGAGGGGTGCCTGGGTGGGTCAGTCGGTTAGGCATCCAGCTTCAGCTCAGGTCATGATCTTATGGTTCCTGAGTTTGAGCCCCACATTGGGCTGACAGTGAGGAGCCTGCTTGGGATTTTCTCTCTCGCCTTCGCTCTCTGCCCCTCCCCCACTTCTGTCTCTCTCAAAATAAATAAACTTTAATTCTTATTTCTTTATAGTATTCTGGATTTCCTGAATACTCATTTCATGATGAGCATTATTATAAACAAGACAGCTATAAAAGAGGAAAAAGAGTACATTCTTTAATGTTTGATTGAAAAAGCCTTATGGGAGTTATTATTATTGAATCATTTTATAAATGATTTCTACTTCCAAAGAGCCTGATATATTACAGGAAACATTTTTCTGGAAATAATAAAAAAGTTGATTCAGTGAAAATAATACTGTTTGACTAAATTAACAACAAGAGCTACTATGTCTGAAATATTTCACACTATAAAGTTGATCTCATAAAAGTTTCTTTTATAATTGTATGTCTAATGGGCATGACAATTTGGCATGCCTTTAAAACTAAGTGGTCTATGTCCCTTTCCTCTGTCTTGGAGCAAGCTCAAACACCAAAATACCTGTAGCTATTTTTCAGATCTATTTACAGCAAACTTAGCCCAATTTCCAAAGGGTAGAGAATGGAGATTTTCATTTAGCTTCTTCTCAGAGACCTCGATTGTTTTATTATTTAAAATAATTTTTTTAATGTTTAGTTATATTTGGGGAGAGGGGATGGGCAGAGAGAGATGGAGACAGAATCCGAAGCAGGCTCCAGGCTCTGAGCTGTCAGTACAGAGCCTGATGCAGGGCTCAAACTCACCAGCCATGAGATCATGAACTAAGCCAAAGTTGGACACTTAACTGACAGGCCCATCCAGGCACCCCAACCTCCAGATTGTTTTAAAGATTCTGAGGACACTTTTGTGTCTATAGTACTAAGAGAAGGTTGATCTGTGTCCTTCTATGGGATTCCACTTCAAAAAGCATCCACTTAGGACTTTTTCCCTAAGAAAAGCAGAACACCAGGGTTTCCTCAGTCCTGGATATTCTTTGGGGAGTCAAACCAAGGTGGGTGTAGAGATTGTTCCAGGCTAAGCTGAAATCTTTGGGTCTATCTGTGAAATATCCAGAGGTACTGAAAGCAACATAATATCCCAGGACACAAGCCATAAAACATTATGGGTCACAGCACACTGTGAAATGCACCTTGGGTTTCTGGTTCACTGGAGTTTAGGGTCTTGACCACATCCTGAGGCATTATACAATGTGAAGATTGGCAGCCATTTGGGATTTTAAACAGCTATATTTTATTCTAGGAAAAGTGAAACTAGGAATTATTTAACAATTTAATACAGAATTCAGGCCCTCACGTGGAAGAGAAACAGCAAAACAAAGATTATTCTACTCGTATCCTTGTAAAGTATTTTCCCTTAGAGAAGCAGAATACAAAGATGAAAAGGCAGAATTTCTTATTTTTATACATTCATACTGGTGCTCAAATTTTTCTTAGCTTTGATTTAAAAAAAAAAAAAAAGCTAAGAAATGCGCCACCTGCTGGCGTTATTGAAACTAGATCTCTCCTTTATTTTCAGAGTCAGAGATGTTTTAAGAAGTCAACCTACCCTCTTCCTTTTACTATTAAAAAAAAAAAAAAAGGCAAAGGAAGGATAAAGAAGAACTGATCCTGGAAACTCACTTTTATTCCACCCTTAACTGGTATTAGCCTAGGTTAAAGACAGCTTTGACAAGCTCCCCTATGACTTCTTGGTAATTTCATCTCTTCTATATATCATCCTGAATTTCAGGCTAAATGTTTTTCTTAAATCATTTAATTCGGTTTTGAATTGTATATTTTCAGATAATTGTTTCAGGAAATTTTATTTTCCCATTTTTTCTCCTAAAAGTAGTATTTAAATACCTTTCATAAAGCATTAAATTCTTCCAACTTAGATCCATGGAGGAAATCTATAGTGTGTGTATGTGTAGATATTTATCTTTCTTTTTTCAAAAATTTTTAATGTTTATTCATTTTTTGAGAGAAAGAGAGAGACAGAGCATGAGCAGGGGAGGGGCAGAGACAGAGGGAGACACAGAATCCAAAGCAGGCTCCAGGCTCTGAGCTGTCAGCACAGAGCCCGATGTGGGGCTCGAACTCACAAACCACAAGATCATGACCTGAGCTGAAGTCAGATGCTTAACTGACTGAGCCACCCAGGCGCCCCGATATTTATCTTTATATTTCTTCCCTTTGTATTACAACAATTTTCAGATTGTTTGAAATTAGGGAGAACAATATAATGAACCCCTATGCACCAGTTCCAAATTCTCAAGTTATCAATGTAGTATTTACCTGCCCTCCTCCCTCTGCCTGCTCCCCATATCCTCACTGGATTGCTTTGAAGTGAATTCAAAACATATGTAAATATGTAAGTATAGAGCTCCAGAAAAGAAAGCCTTTTTAAAAATATATTTAACTCCTCAAATTAAAAATAGCTTCCTCATATTATCAAATACCCAGTTCGCATTCAAATTTCTCATACTGTATCAGATTTTTTCTTTGGCAGTTTGTTCATATTGGTATTGAAATAAGGTCCACATATTGCAATTTCTTGCTATATTTTTGGTTTGTTTTAATCCATTCCCCCAACATTTTTTTCCTTGCAATATATGTGTTGAAGAAACTAGATCTTTTGCCTTGAGGAGTTTCACATGGTCTGGATTTTCCTAGAATTGTGTTGCATTATTTATCATGTTCCTCTGTTACCTATATTTCCTATAAACTGGTCCTTGGCTTGATCAATTCAGATTCACATTTTTGAGGCAAAACTACTTTAGAGGTGGGTTAGATACTTCCAAAGGGAGGTGCAAAATATTTAGTTTTGTGTTTTAAAAATGATACTAGAAGCTCCTGATTGCCTAGATCCATTATTTCACTAGAGGTGGGAAAACGGTGATATTTTATCGTTCTTTCTTCATTTACTAGCTAGAACCTCCATAAAGAGAAAATGTTAGCTAGGATGCAATGGGATGTTACTCAAATGTGAGGGCTGAAAGCTATAAGCAGAAGGGAGGGAGAGGACTGGGCAAAAGCAGGGATGGAATGTGCTTTGTTTAACAGAACCAAGAACCAACAGTTTCAGCCAAGGAGATACCTGACTAGGTGTGTCTCACCTGATAGCCCCTTGGTAGGTGTGTCTCACCTGATAGCCCCTTGGTAGGTGTGTCTCACTTGATAGCCCTTCACTTGAGCAGGTTTGTTAGACTGGGGCTAAGTACCTGCTCAGATGACCTCCAGGTACCCTGAGGGTACCTTTAGCTCATTATAATATTAAGATCTCCCATGGGTGGGATTTTCTGCCATTTTTTGAACAAGAAATGTATGCCTAGTGTGTTGACGTGGTAGGCACACGCAATTGAACCAGAGTGCCTCTGCAAGCATCCTGACCCTGTCCCTGCTACACTGAATAAAAGCTTCCTATACTAACCCGATGGGGAAGACAGTGCTTTGAGAGCTATCTCCCTGTCTCCTTACTTGTAATAAGTAATAAAAAGTTCTTTGCTTTCAACACTCTTTTGGGTCATGTTCAATTTAATGCACCCCAAGTGGTGAACCCCTTGACTGTGGTTACAAAACTTGCCTTCCTCAACTACTGGTTGCCCTTGCTTTGAAATTTTTAAAAAGGAGAAGTGAAAACTTTGCCAAAGCGGAGGTAATCAAATTCAAAAGTTTGCTTTCCTAACAGTTCCCAGGATTTCCAAATTCTATTTCAATCTAATCTTTTCTTACTTTAGTAACATGACAACTGTCTGTAATTCCCAAGTCCCCAAAGCTCTGAAAAACCTTCTTTTCAATTCAAAAATGTCTGAAAACTGAAGTTTTGGTAAATTATTGGATGGGCAAATCTTCCCTAACCCAAACCAATTTGGCAGGCAATCCTCACTTGGACTGATATGATGCCATTTATATCTTTATTTATCTCACTTGGAATAAATATTCAGATATTTTACTGAAAAAATATTCATGTATTTACAGGATGCTGCCTCGCATCCCACTAAGAGTCTTATGTAACATACAACATGCACATTTTCCTTTCTAAATCCAAAATATTCCAAAGTCTGAAAACATGTGCTGCCAAGTACTTCAGACAAAGGGCAGTGAACTGTGACAATAATACAGTGGTTAACATTCAATGAGTACTTATTCTTTATCAGGTAATGCTCTAAATATTTTACATTGAACTAACTCATTCAATCTTTACAACACTCCTATGTAATAGGATCAATTGCAAAGCCCAGTTTAGGAAACAGGCACAGTATGCCTACATGACTTGCTCTAGGTTGTGCCCAGGGATAATATATTGGCCAGAAGGATTTGAACCAAGACAGGGAAGCTACTCTGTGACCTTGTTTCTGCCACTTGTTTTCTGTCTCATTTCATGGTGCATCATTCCCTCAGCACCGTTCGATCTGACTGCCATTAACCTTTCTTTGATTGTGATACCCTCCAAGAACCTCATGTTCTCTGAACCTCAGTTCAACCAGATGACTCCTTATTTCCCAAAAACACACTTTCAAACTTGTCTTTTTGTTCGTATTGCTAAATGGTATTTTTTTAAGGTAAGGCTATGATCCTTGTACTGATATGAGATATACATCTGTTAAAAATTTTAACTAATTATGAATAAAGGATGTTATAACTAAAGAAAAATCCTGAAAGAAGACATACATATGCCATAAGGAACACTAAAATGAATTTGTTTAAAAGGTGAAACACTGGGGCCGCCTGGCTGGCTCAGTTGGTTGAGGGTCTGATTCTTGATTTTGGTTCAGGTCATGATCCCAGGGTTGTGGGATTGAGCCCTTGTCAGGCTCTGCACTGAGCATGGAGCCTGACACTCTCTCTCTTTCTGTTTCTCTTTCTCTCTCTCTCCCTCTGCCCCCTCCCCTGACTGTGCTTGTGCAGATGCACAATTTCTCTCAAATAAAAAACATAAAACAAACAAACAAAAAAGATGAAAAGCTGGTTACTATACACAAGACAATAATAATTTGCATCTCTATCATACACAATTTGCATTGCTAGCGATAAGAATCCTTTGCATTGTTTGCAGTTTTCTGCAACTTAAAGGATTTATAAAACAGCTCAAAGGCAAGGAAAAACAGTCCTTTCAGCAGGACTGTCCCATAATCTTTTTGCCCATTGCAAAGCCTAACAGTTTTTCTTCACATTAATTTCTCTGTCTGGAGTGCAGTTCATTGGAATTGTCTACATCAAACCAGCACTTCGCGTATACCTACTATGTGCCAAGCATGCTGCTAGGTGCTAGGAGTTCAGTGGTAAGGAAAATAGACACCATTCCTGCTGTCATTGTCTTTTATAGATTGGCCCACCCACCTAATCACAGTCAGTTCTGCCTCCTTTTGAGTTCCCATGTAATCTCATTACATCTCTTGTGATGCTAAATCTTTCCTTGTATCATACTTAGCAATGTATTGTTTGCACTGGATTTTGTAGTTCTGGGGAACAGGACACAAGTCACAAATTCTGAGTATTTTTTGTATAAGATGATAAATTATCTTTCGATTCTTGAGGAGGTACAAACAACTGCCTTTCAATGTAACTAACGTGTTTTTGATTCTCTGCTACATGTAAAAAATGCTATGCTATGCGCTACAGGAAGCTGATTAGTTCAGCAAAGATGTCTGTGAGCACCAACTGAAAAACATGCGGAATACAGTCAAATAAGACATGGTGTCCAATCCAAAGTAACTTCAGTATAATGGGGGAAATGGACAATTGAGTTAATTTCAACATGGTGTGAAGAGTGCTATATTAGAGGTGAGTGCTGAGTGTTGTGAGAATGTGCGGGAGGCTCAACCACATTAGAGCAGCGAGCAGGGATGGCTTCTGGGACAACCTGATGCTTAATCTGAGTTTGGAAGGACAAATTGGAGTTAGCGAGGCACAGATAGACAGGGCATCACAGATATACACTGAGAATTTGAGAAATGACAAGTGGCAGAGTCTGGCAGAGTGGTGGGACACGAGGTTGTAAAGGCAGGCAGGAACAGAATCAAAAAGGGCTTTGCATATTGAGGCAAAGACATTCAGCTTTCTCTTGAAAGCCATGGAAGGATTTTGTAGGCTACAAAGATAACTCAGCAGGCTGAATCACGCCCCACTTTCTGACAAAATGTTTACATCCTAATCCCTGGAATCTGTGAATGTGTTACCTTACATGGAAAAAGGGGACTTTGCAGATGTGATTAAGTTAAGGATCTTGAGATGGGGAGATTACCCTGCATTATCTCGGTGGGTATGATCACAAGAGTCCTGATGAGGTAGGTGGTGGAGTTAGAGTCAGAGAGAAGACGTGAGGGGGAAGCAGAGGTCAGAGGAGAGAGAATCTAAGTTGTTGGCTTTGAAGATGGAAACAGAGGCCACAAGCCCAGGAATGCAGGTGGCCTGGAGAAGCTGCGAAAGATAAGGAAAGGAATTCTCTGCTACAGCATCCAAAAGGAACATAATCCTGCAGACACATTTCAGAAGCAGTGGATCCCAACTTGGTTGTACATTATGATCATCTGGGAGGATTTAGAAAAAACCATTCTCCACCCCACCCCAATTGAATCTCCACCCAAGCCCAACTCAGTTTTGTTTTGTTTTATTATTTTTTTGAGAGAGAATGAGAGAGAGAGAGACAGAGAGAGAGGGAGAAGCAGAGAGAGGGGGAAAGAGAAAATCCTAAGCAGGCTCTGCACTGTCAGCGCAGCGCCTGATATGGGGCTTGAACCCACAAACCTGAGATCATGACCCAAGCCAAAGTTAGATATTAAACCAACTGAGCCACCCAGGCACCCCTTGGGCATCAGCTTTTTAAGGATAAAATGATAAAAAAAGTGCAGCCAAGTTTGAGCATGACTGCCTTCAGACAACTTACAATTTATAAAACATAAAACAGCAAGACAGAGGCATAAAAGAAGGACAAAATGCTATGTAAATTCATGGAAAAGAGAGATCAGATCCCCTGGAAAGACTTGGAAAGATTTTATGAAAGTCATGATATCTGAGATGAAGGATTAAAAAAAATAAAGATTCAGGCATTGAAATACAATCTCTGATAAAACTAACAGGTTGAGTGAGAGTATGGAATTTAGAAAATACAAGATCGGTTAGAGCTACCCCTGCTATATAAGGTAATTGTAGGACCAAAGGGAAAGAAAAACTGGGAATAGACTGAGCCCTAGACAATGAGGGAGCCATTGAAAGTTTTGATACACTGGGAGACCATTTAGAGATATAGATGAAATGACATGTCTAGAAGCAATGTACAAAATGAAATGAAGAGAAGAGTCTGAAAGTGAGGGACCAGTTACAAGGTTTTTACAATATTTAGTTGTAAGGTGGAGAGGGAATGGAAAGCAGGGGAGGAAATGGAGCTCCGTGACAGATACAGAATCTTAATGACTAGGCAACTTGGATGTGGGGAATAATAAAGAGGTCGAAGGTGATCAGAGAATTTTTACTACAAGAGTGCTGTCATTAACAAAAACAGAGAAGGCAGGATTTGGACTGGTTTGATGGAAAGATAAGTTTTATTTTTATGTCCAAGTAGAAAATGCTTGGAGGACCTGTAGATGGAGCAGTTTAACAAACAAGTGGGAATAAAGAATAGGAGATCAAAAGAAGGCTTGGAACTGGAGATGCATTTGAAATCTGGCTGGTGCTAGTAATGGAAGGTATGGGAACAGGAGGATTTATTAATTCTGTTTTGCTGGTAAGTAGCAGGTACTTGATGGACACATTAAAAAAATTTTTTTTATTATTTATTTTTGAGAGAGAGAGAGAGCATGAGAGGGAGAGGGGCAGAGGAGGGAGACACAGAAATCGAAGCAGGCTCTGGGCTCTGAGCTGTCAGCACAGAGCTTGATGCGGAGCTTAAACCCATGAATTATGAGATCATGACCAGAGCTGAAGTCAGACACTTAACCAAATAAGCCACCCAGGCGCCCCTTGATGGACACATTTTATTGCTGATGTTGAAAAAGAAAGCAGAATTGTCTACATAACCAACATTTAGAAGGAAGAAGAGTTGATGGAGGACCCAGAGAATGACTGGGAAGAGGAGAAAACCTGTTATTTTGCAGGGTCTTGGTGCCCTAAGGCAGAAAAGTCAAGGAGGACAGGGTGGTCCAATGTGGACTGAAATAATCTTTAGAGTTGGCTGGTGGGTGATCCTTAACATGTTAGCTCCATGAGGGTGGATGCTAAAAGACTGCCTGTCACATTGTGCTCAATAATTAAGTATTGAACAAATTAATTCTTGAGATTTCAGACATTTTCAGAAGACTGTTGGAGGCAGAAGCCAAATCTAAAGGAACAAGTAGAATTGCCACCTTCCCAGAAGAAACCCCATTCTTGTCCACTTTTCATAGGTAGTCAGGGTGACCTTTTAATTGTGTGTGTGTGTGTTTAAGGCTCTATGACCAAGCGGGGTTTGAAGTCACAACCCTGAGATCAAGAGTTGCATGCTCCATGGACTGAGCCAGGTAGGAACCCCCAGTGTGACTTTTTAAAAAATAAATCAGATCATGCCACTTTCCTGCTTAAAGACGGCTTCTTGCTGAACTTAGGATCAAACCAAACCAAACCACACTGCCTGAGCCGGCCATCCCTGTGTAACCTGACCTATTTTCAATTGAACCATAGGCCACTTTCCCTCTCATGTACTATTCTCTAGTCACCAACTTGAACCTGAAGTTCTTACCTGTCTCTTTTATCCCCTGACCATGCCCATCTTGTCCCTGTATTAGGGCACTTGCATGTGGTTCCCTTTGGCTAGAATATGCTGGCCCAGCTTTTTTTTTTTTTTTTTTTTTTTTGTACCAGCTTTTTACTTGTTAACTCACTTCTCATTCTTTAGGTCTGTTCACATGTTATCACCTCCCCAAAGGTCATTCCTGAGTACTTGGCTTAAAGTAGTCCTTCCCTCAAACCCCACTGCCCTCACATGACCTTGTTTTATTTCTTTCCTAGGTCTTCCTAGTCTGGAATGATCTTGTTTATTTATGTGTTTACTGCCAGCTTCCTCCCATTAGAAAGTAAGGAAGGACAAAATGCAAACAGCAGAAGAAACAACTGGAGAAGCAAAAGGAGATGGGATCAAGAGTTCCAAGACAGGAATGAAGAATCTTGCTTCCTCTAAAACAAGAGCAAAGAAGGTAGACAAGAGAAGACACATGAAAGAATCTGAGGTGTAAGTCATTATGCAACCTGATGAGTTCTTTTCCCATCAACCTTTAATTACATGGTTAAACTGGTTGTAGGAATAACAGCAAATTACTTGTTTTACCATGTCAGCTGGTTCTGTAAGGTATGCTGTGAATGTGGGGTGGAGAGCATCCTTTTCTAGATTCTTTTTTCCTTAGGTCTACTGAGCTTAGCAAGAGAATCACTGGCCCATATCAT
>CM053574.1:83172709-83248286 GCA_028646485.1 Cryptoprocta ferox | reverse complement strand
CCCCGGCTGTGGGCTTAGAAATGATAAAGCATTACATTCACACAACCTGCCTTGAAAGATTACAGTAATGTTATTATAACCTCATTTTCTGTTGAAAGGTGGAAATGAGATTTGCTCCAGATCAAACAGGAAGTCAGTAATAAAAAATTACAGCCGCTGGGGTGCCTGGGTGGCTCAGTCAGTTGAGCATCGGCCTCTTGATTTTGGCTCAGGTCATGATTTCATGGTTCGTGAGTTTGAGCCCCGCATCAGGCTCTGTGCCAACCAGTGCAGAGTCTGCTTTGAAGTCTCAGTCTCCCTTTCTCTCTGCCCCTCCCCTGCTTGCTCTCTCTCTCTCTCTCTCTCTCTCAAAAATAAATAAACATTAAAAAAAATTACAGCCACTGGCTAATCCAGGCTTTCTGACTTGTGCATGCGTTACATCCTTTATACACTCCAAGGCTTACAATGACAGAGACCAGCAACCCTATTGGCAGTTTCAAGTCTGCGCCTTTCCCTTCACTCCCACCCTAGTGTAGACAACCACACTATGCGTGCATTGCATGTCATGGTGTGTGAAAGGCATATGAGGAAACTATTAAATATGAGTATAATAACTACCCACTTCTCAGTGTTTGGGATTAAAGGTTTCCTTTGCACTGATGGGAGAAGCTGGGGAGGCTGTGGGGGGAGAGGCTGGCCGGGGGTTAGAAGCTGCGGAGTGCAAATGAAGAACCAGCACTGGGCTGCCTGATTTAGGGGCGGCGGGGGGTGGTGGTGGGTGGAGAGCCATGGTGAAGACTGGTAGCTACCACAGAGAATGGGGACATTACTGATTTGTAATGAGTCAGGCTGTACTAGGCCCACAGGAAACTTCCATAAAAGATAAACATTACTTGCCTCCACAATGTTTACGGTTGGCACTATGCTCTTTTCCACTCTTTTTTATTTTCTTTTTTCAATTTGTCATTTTGAAATCCGCCTTGAGGTGGGGTAGAGTAGCTTGAGCTGACTGAATGAGGTGCATTCTAGAAAAAAGCATGTCCTATGAAAGTCAGGGGACGACCAGACTGGAGTACTGGAGCTTCAGCTCTTCCCACGATTAACCCTTTGCTCCTAGAATGTAGATAAATTGGGAGCCAAAGAATTTTCAGGAATTAGGAGAGGCACGGTGAGAAAATAGTGGGTAAGGACTATGGAAGTGGCTGGGCATGAGGGTGGTGTGAGCCCCCTCTGCCCTCTTCCACTGTCCAGAAGACTACCACCAGTTCCGGTGCAGCTCAGCCAAATTCCCGCTAAGCCCTCCTTGCCCACTTCCTCTCTAGCAGCTTGAGAAGCCTAGGGTCTGTCCAGAACACATAGGCCCTTCTGGACCTCCCCCCTTTTAATGTCTCTTCCCTATTTTATTTTATTTATTTGTAATTTTTTTAATGTTTATTTATTTTTGAGAGAGTGAGAGAGCATGAGCGGGGAGGGGCAGAGAGAGAGGGAGACACAGAATCCAATCTGAAGCAGGCTCCAGGCTCTGAGCGGTCAGTGCAGAGCCCGATGCGGGGCTCGAACCCACAAACTGTGAGATCATGACCTGAGCTGAAGTCAGTCGCTTAACTCACTGAGCTACCCAGACTCCCCCTATTTTTTTTTTTAATATATATTTTTTAAGTAATTGCTACACCCAAAATGAAGCTGGAACTCACAAGCCTGTATGTTCTACTGACTGAGCCAGACAGGCTCCCTCCTTCCCTATTGTGAAAGACTCCTGAGGTGCCTGGGGGGCTCAGTCAGTTAAGGGACAGACTCTTGATTTCGCTCAGGTCAGAATCTCACAGTTCATGAGTTCAGGCCCGGAATCGGGCTCTGCACTGGTGGAGCCTGCTTGGGATTCTTCCTCTCCTTCTCTCTCTGCCCTTCCCCCGCTTCTGTCTTCGGTCTATCTGTCTCTCTCTCTCAAAAACAAACAAACAAACAAAAAAACCAAAAAAAAAAAAAAAAAAACAAAGAAAGAAAGAAAAGAAAAAAAACTTTTAAAAGACTCCTGTGATAATTTCTCCCATCCCCAACCAACTCAGGCTAGAGGAAAAATCAAATAAGCCCCAAGCCAGCTTTGATTATAACGCGTTAAATGCAATTATGCATCAGTCACTCTGTAGTCACACAAATATGCACACATTAAGATCCAGAATATGTCTAAATAAATTTATGCATCTAATATTTATGTATTTCGTATTATTAAACCTCCATTGTATGCATGGCTATGCTTGTCATCGATGCATATCCGTATCTTTCTGGACTCACACATTTCTATCACTGTGCTCTTTATGTACAATAGTGCCCCAGAGTTGAAGATCCTGGGTTTGAATCCCGTTTCTGTCATATTATATGGCTTGCATGAAAGGGAACCTTCTGAGGAGAAAGGGTAGGTAGACTTGGAGAATCAGTGGCCCCATAAAATCACCATAATTTTCACTGACAACGTTAGGTGTTCTAAACTGCTGGCAGTATTTTTTTTCTGACACTTCAAACATGCTTTCACATTAGTTCATTTCCAGGCCTACCCAATGACTTCACACACGTTGTAAATACGTCTTTGGTCTGCACTGAAAAGCAAAGGCTTCTCTCAATATCTAAGTGAAGGGGAAAAGACGGAAAACAAGTTCATCTTATATCAAGACTTGACTTTGAGCCCAGCACTGTGTTACGTTTCTGAGTGAAAGAAATCAAAATCCGACACCGGTATAACTAACATTCTCTTGGGCCACAAGCCTAACAACCAGAGCATAGTACAATCAGTAACTTACGAAGGGCGCCGAAGTGTCGGTGACAGAAGCGACCTAACACGCCGCAGAGCGCGGTCACCGCCGCCCCGACGCCCCCGTCGCCTCTGGCCAGCCAGGCGCCTCGCGCAGGCGCACGCCACCCCGCTCGAGGGGCCGGGCCCCGGCTGCCATCTTGCCGCCCGCGGGAGCTGCCACCGCTCGCGCGTCCGTAGGGCTGGAGTCGAGGTTGTCCAGCCCAGATAGCGTTCCCTTTCCATTGCCAGCCCTGCCCAACGGCCGGCCCAGCCTGCCCAGCCCCAACTCCAGGCCATGAAGTGACCCATCGCCCGCTGCCGGACTCCTAGCATTGGTCCGCTCGGTGTCTACCCCCGCGGAACGGAGCGCCCGGGCACCCGGTCTCCCCGCCGGCCGCGATGCCGAACATGCAGCTGCCGCCCAAGGAGAGCAACCTTTTCAAGCGCATCTTGGTGAGTGGCCGAGGCCGCGCTTCCGACCTGGCCCGGCGCGGCGATCGGTCTGGCGGAGGCGGTGCCTGAGCGAGCTGGGCTCTGCCCCGGCTCAGTTCTTTGTTTACCTCCGAGCCGTCTCGACCTGACTCCCCGCCTTGGCCGGCCTCCCCCTGCCCCCGCGCGCTTCGTCCCGCTGCGGCTCTCGCTGCGCCCCCGCCGCGCCCCGCAGTACCTTTGGGCCAGGACGCGTCGGCCCGGGAGTGGCCCCCGTGGCCTCTGCGGCGCTCTGCGGCCAGACTCACGACCTCCGCTTTTCCGATCCTCCCGTTTGTTTCTTTTCCCCTTGGCCAGGTGTGTTCATTCACTGATTCGTGCTTAACCTATTGCACAGCGCACGCTGATACCTGCTAAAGAGGGGGCGAGCCTATGCCGCAATGGGGCTCCGACTTACACCGGTTATGGGAAAAGTAAACCTTAGGAGGCCAAGCCTCCCTTTGGGAAAGAGTTTTTGTTTCTGATGTGCAGTACTTACCCCCTTTGGAAGAGACTAAATGACTTGAACTGCATTTCCAAGTTAAAAGTCGAACACAGCTCTTTGATCGTTTTCAAGTCACTCAGGCCCAGCATTGGCTAAGTCGCGCCGACTGGCTGATTTCACACTTGAGGGGAGCCTTTACTTTGTTTCCAAGCAGAAACCTGAATAGGACCCGGAAAGAGATGACTGCTGCCCGGCCGGGAGAGCTTTCCATGGGTTCTGTGCCAGTGTCCTTGGTGCCTTCCGTTGTTTCCCAGGGCCATTCTTCTAGGGAGGAGAGGCAACGTGCCTTTGCCTTTCTCAGTGTGCACTGGAGACTGTAGATGATTTTAAACTGATATTGTAAACAGTGCCTTTTCTAGTGTATCATTTCATCTGAAAACAAACGTTTAGATTTTAAGAGTGAATTTATTGTTTAGAGCTTGTGTTACTTATATGACTATTAGCTGTTGCTTACCTTTACTATAAATGAAAGACTACCTTTAGAATAGTTTTAAGTATTATCAAGGTACTTAAGAAGGTAAGAACTCATGGTGGCTGTTCTGTTTCAAGCCAATAGAAACTTCACCTTTCTTCAAAATGTTAAAAAAGATACATAGTAGATGGGATTAATATTTTATGTCTTAATTTTACATGGTACTTAGTGTTGAGCAAAAATAAGAGACAAGTGTGAAAACAAAAAATTCTAATTAAAGTATTGTGGCAGATTGCTTTATTGGGCTTTGTATATATTTTTTGTTAGTTTAGTTTCCGTTTTTTCCATACCCTTATCACAGGATGGATTTGGAGAAGTGAACTTTTTGACCCATTCATGTTCATCTGTAAGTTGTTAATTGGATTTAAGGACATTTAGCATTATATCTAAAAGATAACACTTATTTTCACTCTATATGGATATATTTTAGTTCCAGTCATGTTATCAGTAGATTATAAAAAAAATTATATGATTAATTATACTCTAGTTACAAAAGTTAAAGCTGCTACTGAGTTAACTTTATCCCTAAATAAACTGGGAAATGCTAAACATGTTCTTATCTGGGTCTGTAATATTTATTATAAGGTTACATGAATTTAGGAAGGTGCTGCAAAAGTGAACGATTTTATTCACAATTGCAGTAAATGCAGGTAGCATTTTGCTACACCAACTGCATGACAAACAGTCACAAAATTATTTTTCAAGTTTGGTTGGTGGACCAAAGTGCTTTGCCACCAACAGTAAATTTTTTAAAATTAATTATGAATGTACTTGAACACATCTGTACACATTTACAATGTGTAGCTAGCTGATTACATGTTCTGCATGGCTTGTACATGCCTGTCTTATTCCCCAAACTGGCTATTGGCATTATGTTTTGTTGAATTTTGGAGCTACTCCATGCATTCTTTTACGAATGAAACAAACCCAGGAATGGTAAGTGACTAAATGTCTAAGGTTCTCTGTCTGGTTAGTAGCAGAGTTGAAATTAGAATCTGTCTTTTGTACTGAGTACATATGCCTTACTAAAGTTAACACTTTTCTTTAACCTGTGTAGTTAGATACTAGAGACAGACTACCTCGTTTGTTTGTTTAAAGCTTACTTGGGGGGGGGGGGAGAGAGAGAGAGAGAGAGAGAGAGAACGAACCATTGGGGGAGAGAGTTGCTGAAGCAGGTTCTGTGCTGATAGCAGAGAACCCCATGTGGGGCTCGAACTCATGAACTGTGAGATCATGACCTGAACTGAACTAGTAAGTCATCTGAAGTTGGATGCTTAACTGACTGAGCCACCCAGGTGCCCCTAGACTACCTGGTTTGAATTATGGCTCAGAAATTTACTAGCTCTGTAAACTCAGTAACTATGTGCCTCACTCTGAAATGGAGATAACCTGTAATCTCATAGGTTTTCCTGGGATTTAAATAAGGATTAAGTGAATGGTGCCTGACACTAGTGAATGCTTTCAATAAGTATTAACTATTATTATTGTTACTGGTAATATGAATATTGGTATTTCTAGATTACTTAAGTGAGAAAAAAACCCATAATATTTATCTTCTTTCCTGTTTCCTAGTGGTTCCTTCTGCTTTGTTTTTCTTGCCATTTGTCAGATGAACTCCTAAAGTCAAACTCAGATTATTTTTATTTTATTTTAAATATTTTTGGAATAGGAGATATATTCAGGGCGTTTGAAATTCAGATTTTTCTCCCATCTTTGTCTTCCAACTACTAGGTTCCCTTCCCCAGAGGCAGTCAGGAAGCCTCAATTTATTTATTTTGTTTAAAGTTTATTTTGAGAGAGAGAGTTGGGGGGGGGCAGGAAGAGAGGAGAGAGAGAATCCTAAGTAGGTTCTGTATTGTCATCAGCATGGAACCTGATGAGGGCCTCAAATTCACGAACTGCATGACCTGAGCTGAAATCAAGAGCTGCAGGGCTTGAACCCACCAACCATGAGATCTTGACCTGACCTGAAGTCAAGAGTCCATGCTTAACCGACTGAGCCACTCAGGTGCTCCAAGAAACCTCAATTTAAACATTTTTTTCTATGAACACTTCTCTAATTCTCCTCTCTACATCCTACCCCTACTGCAAAGATTAACCACTTCCTCCTTCTTTCCTGGCACTGTTTTGCTTTGAACCTAATAGACTGGGTGTATGTATTTTATTTTATTTTAAATATTTTTAAAAAATGTTTATTTTTGAGAAAGAGGGAGGGAGGGAGAGAGAATGAGTGGGGGAGGGGCAAGAAAGGAGGGGTACAGGGGATCAGAAGCCAGCTCTGTGCTGTCAGCACGGAGCCCAATGCGAGGTTGAACTCATGAACCGTGAGATCATGACCTGAGCCAAAGCTGAGCACTTAACTGACTGACCCACCCAAGTGCCCCTTATTTATATTTTTGGTATACTATATTTATTGAACAGTTCTAATTTGTGTAGACTCTGAGGATGCAGCATTTAAAACAGACAAGATCTCTGTTCTCATGGAGGCTCTACAGTATGGTGAGGAAGATAGGCACTAAATAAGTAATCAAATAACAATTTCAGGGAATGATAGTGCGGTGTAGAAAATGGAGTAACATGATAGAGAGTGTGTGTGTTAGGGGTGTGGGAGGCTGGCGGTGTTAGATAGAGTGGTCAGGCAGATGACATGTAAGACTCCACTGGTAAGGAAAGCTCTGGGGAAGAACATTTCAAGTAGAAGGAACATGCGCAGAGGCCCCGAAGTGGGCATAAACTTGGCACGTTGAGTGCTGGAAAGAGAACCCATGGCAATGTAAGTGAGAGGGTGAATGGAAGATGATGAGATGTTGAAGTGATCAATGGCTGTGGTGGACAGGCACTGGTTACTGAGCCTGGCTGGTGGCATTTAGGTGTTGCTCCTCACACATGTATGAGACTAGTGATGGAAAGGTCATGGTCTATGGAGTCAGACCAGAGTTTGCAAGTAGGCTGAGCCACTTAAAAACAAACTTTATGAACCGTTACATTTCAATTTCTACATCTGTAGGGAGGAGGTAATGACACCTACCTTAAGGAATGAATACCTATGAGATATAACAAGTTTTGTATGGACATACAGTAGTTGCTTGTGTGTGTGTGCATGCATGCCTTGGTTCCATTCTTGAAGTGGCACTAATGCAGTTTCTGGTTTTTTTTCTGTGTTGTTACCACATATTTTTTGCTTTTGGATTTTGAATTTAAAAACAGTTGTAGCAGTATTGGTTGACAATTAAATTCCCTATTTTTATTTTTTAAAATGTTTATTTTTGAGAGAGAGAGAGAGAGAGAGAGAGAGAGCAAGTGAGGGAGGGGCAGAGAGAGAGAGGGGACAGAGGATCTGAAACAGATTCTGCACTGACAGCACAGATCCCTCTGTGGGCCTCGAACCCGTGAACCGGGAGATCATGACTGGAGCCGAAATCAAGAGTCAGATGCTTAACCAACTGAGCCACCCAGGTGCCCCTAAGTTCCCTATTTATCAAGTGTTTTTTTTTTCCTTCTCTTCTATGAAAGTGAAAATACTCCTACTAGAACAACTTGGCAAGGATTAGTTTATGAAAATATACTTCATGTTATAAGTGATTTAAATTGGTATAAAACCTTCCCATCGCATATGTTTTATACCTAATTTTGGATCTTGAATTTAGAAGTTATATAATGCAAAGAAAAGTTGCTCTGTGTTTATTCACTTCATTAATTAATTGTTGTTCATATTTCTTTACAGAAATGTTACGAACAGAAGCAGTATAAAAATGGCCTCAAGTTTTGCAAGATGATTCTTTCGAATCCAAAATTTGCTGAACATGGAGGTATTGCCTCATCTCTGAGAGACTGCTTTGGAGAACTGTAATTCCAAAATCAGATAAGATTTCTAACAGTGAATGAACAATACTTCCCAGATTCCATGGCCTTGTAATTCTCTAATAACTAAAAAGTGTCATATCAATCTTATTCTAGGTCACTTTCCTTTTATTATGCTTAGGTGTCTGCATAGCCTTTACTTTCAGATAAGTGGTTGGTTGATCTATTGGGGAATAATTGGAGTATATAACAGTACTTTTATAGACCTCATTTCATCTATTACTTTGAGTAGAACTTAAATTTATACTTTGATTTCTTGTCTGAAATGAGGATCATATCTGCAATACAGAAGTAGTATTAAAAAAACAGATGTATTTTATTCTTTGGTAGAGGTCTTTTTTATATATCTGCTGACCTTTATATATATAAATGCTTAAATTAGATACTATTGATTTATCATTAAATTGTTTATCTTGAGTTGTTTTTCTAGCACTGGTGTTACTAGGTCTGTATTTGCTTGTCTCATCTTTTTTCACTGGTGACCAGTGTTTGTTTAAAGGATGGATCAGGTTAGACATGCAAGTTATGGTCCTACAGCAGAGCATAGCTAATTGGGGTCTCTGAATATTAGACTTGGGTAACTCTTAAGACTATCTTCTTGTGAAAATAGGCCAACTCTGCTCAGCTTTCAAATAACATTTAAAACATTCTTTGAAGGAAATGAAGAGAAGTCTTCATAGAGTTTTAAAAATGTAAAGCTTGTTTTCAAGTTTTTTCTCTATGGAAACCTTATCCAAATGGCGGCTTGAGGGAAAAACAGATAAATGTGTATAAATGACAGATAAATGAAGATGTTTGTAGGGGTCTGACTGCTGGTTCACCATCGCAGAGTCCACAGCGATGATTTGAAAACCATTGTTCTTGTCTAATTCCCTGCTTGTGGATTTATTCAGAGAATCATTTCATTCCAAGCCATCTTTCATTAGCTGCCTTAAATATATTCTTGGGTTGCCACTCCTGCAGTCCAGTCTTACACTCTTGAAATGCAAACTGATGTTAATTAGCTTAACTAGAATTAGTTGGAATAAACTTGCAGACAAAAATGAACCATGTTCCGATATTGAATAAGCTTATTTTTACATTGCGTTCATCTCTTTGCTAAGGAAGATTTTTTTGTGGGGTTTAAATCAGATTACGGAGAGAAGTGATCTCGGATGAAGGCTGTGGAGCCACTGTAGTAGATTTAACTCAACCTGACTTGGTGCCTACTGTGTTACCTTTTCAGCAGCATAATATCAGTCCCCTTTGTAACGGTCTTCTAAAAGGCAGGAAGCATTGTAGGAACTCAGTCTCAGCCTCACGGATTTCAGAAAAGGATTCAGCTTTAATAAGTACTTAAATGTAGTTTTACTTTTTGTATTGGAGAGAAGTTCTAACTATGTGATTAAAAAGACAATGTAAGCATTGGCAGATATCATATTAAAATAGTACTAAGAATCAAACAAAATAAAATAGTGCTAAGAGAATAATTTGAATTCTTTGTGTGTAAATACAAGTTAAAAATATTTTTCAGAGACTTTGGCTATGAAAGGATTAACATTGAACTGCTTAGGAAAAAAAGAAGAAGCGTATGAATTTGTTCGTAAAGGACTTCGTAATGATGTCAAGAGCCATGTCTGTATCCTTCTGCAATACTTGAAATTTATTATTTCATTTATTTTCCATTTAGTAGGGTTTTCTAATTCAGAAAAAACAGACCTTTATTATAGTAAGTTTTGCATAGAAGGAAGAATTTAATGAACTCTGTGTACCGTTATTCCGCTTCAATAATTATCAGCATTTTGTAATATTAGTTTCTTCTGTTCCCCACCCCTTGTTTCTTACAGTTGATTGAAAGAAAATCTCTGTACAGTATGTTTCACTTCAGTTGTGCTTAGTGTGAGAGAAAAGTAACTGATATGTGACTTGAAACCCATTTTTTTCTTACATATCCATAGACCAAGTGATACCATCCTGTCATTCCAACTGACTTACTTGTATAGTAAAATTTGTGTTCTTTAAACTTTGTTTTAGACATTTCAGAAGAAAAATTTAGAAAAACCCTGTTTTAAAGCAGAATTTATTTAGTATTGAGCATGATGTAGGTTCTTCAGTTTGGTTTCTGTTGCACAGGGACAAAGCTGGTAATTTCACTGGATACTTAATTGTATTTTTCATTGGCTGGTATCTCAGTATATGAACAGACAAAAGTACTTTTTAAGGATGGGTCATCGAAATTGACTTTCATTTTTGTTTGGCCTATCTGTATGCTTATTCACAATCTTTTCACATGTTGCCCTTGGATCTTAATACTTTATATTTCATTCATCTAGCTATTGGCCAGTATTGAACATCAATAGTCTAAGTAGTGTTTTCATGTATTTAGCTTAGGATTCTCTCAAAATACTAAATACTTATTTCTTTATCTCGGTGCCTACCCCAGAGTGAAGAGAGAGGGCATGTAAGTATGATAGTTTTTTTGGTTCTAAGATATGCTCAGACTTTAAATTACAATAAATAAAAACTTAATTTTTGTGGTTTTTAGTATCACTAGTGAATTAACTGATGGTTACATGTTGTTTGAGAATTGATTGACTATAAACTAGATTTAAAAGATAGTTGCAGTTTTTGTGTATATAGTAATGAAACATAAGTAAGTGTTGAGGTGCTAGGGTGAGAAAGTAAGGGGATAATAGGTAGGGAATGTGAGGAATCTTTGCCAAGCATTTTCTAAGGTTACATAAATACAATGGAGAATTCCAGACACGTGTAAGTGTAGAGCATAGACTGATGAACTCTCATGTGCCCATCACCCAACTTTAATAATTTAACAATTGTCAGTCAGGACTAATCTGGTTTGATCTTTTACCACCCACTCACTGTCCCCCTCCCTCTGACCCCAGATTATTCTGAAGTAAATCCCAGACAACATACCACTTCGTTAAGGTAAGCTTTATATTAGATATGTAGCATAGTATATTCTAGTATCTGTGAATGTCTCTATTTCCTTAACTTAGTAGGTTGGCATGTTTATGGACTCTTGCAGCGTTCTGATAAGAAGTATGATGAAGCTATTAAGTGTTATCGAAATGCCCTCAAATTAGATAAAGATAATCTACAAATTTTGAGAGATCTCTCTCTGTTGCAGATCCAAATGAGAGATCTTGAAGGTTATCGAGTAAGTACTTTAGTCTTAAGTGTACATGTTTTTACAACAGACATAATTTAAAAACGTGGGTTCAGAATGAGGTGAGCATAGGCCGAGATTATGTAGATTTGATTGTTTATTATCATCTGTAGCAGAAGGGGAAAGTCACCTGAGATGTTCTTCCCCCATTATAGTTGTAGAACTGCATACTTAATCATAAAAAAAGGGTAACTGTTTATTCATTTAATGCTTTTTAAAAAACTAGACTGTCTCCTATGTGCAAATGCTGTACTAGATTCTTAGTGGATTTGACATTTACAGCTTTGGTAAACAAAGTTTTTATAATTGAAATCCAAATGTAGGGATTAATTAGCTTTCTCTGTTATGGGTTAGTAAATATAAAATGATGTAAGCAGGCTTTCTGTAGTCCAGACCTCTTCACACTGGCATCTTCCAATCTGCTGGGCATCTCCGGGGGCTTATTCCACTGAGTACCCTGACTTCAGTATGTCCACAATGGAATTCTCTCCCTTATGTGAAGGAGACCACCAACTCTTAATGGTTCTCTTTAAATAAATTAAGTTCTTTCATTTACTTATTACTTTTTATTTCTACTGCCACACAAATCCTTATACCCAGTGCCTAGATTTTTGTAGGTTTTGAGCATTCTGCTGAGCTTAATAAGGGTATCATTATTTCAGAATATAGTTTAACAAAAAGGTATCTTAGTCTCTTTTCTAAGATGTTTAGTTACCAAAAGAAATTTGCATTACATAAAAGTAATTTTATAAGGCAACCCAAAAGCATGGGCACCAGGGATAGCTTTTTAGTAAAAGCTTTATAGTGAGCATTACAGAGTATTCTAGAACTTAAGTAATTTAGATAACATAAAAAGTATTTCTATTTTATTCAGGAACTGATATGTGTTCATTGAATTCATTAGAAAGGAATTAAAGGCATTAAGTTGTTTTCTTATAGCTCTGTGTTGAAATACAAATATTTTAGAGAAAGTTAAAGTAAAAAGAGAAAAAGACAATTTTTAATTTAATTATTTTTTTATTTTTTTAGGAGACAAGGTATCAGCTTCTTCAGTTGCGCCCAACACAGCGTGCTTCCTGGATTGGATATGCTATTGCATACCATTTGCTGAAAGATTATGATATGGCACTAAAACTATTAGAAGAATTTAGACAAACTCAGCAAGTAAGAACTTCATTCTAAAATGTCCCCCACCTACACAAACTAAAATAGTTGACATCTATATTGCCCTGATTCCCAATTATACATGAAAGTCTTTAGGACCCATGGAAAAACTTGAAAAATTTTTGAAATAATTGGAAAAAATTAAAATACAGAATTAAAAAAATTTTTTTTTAATATTTATTTATTTTTGAGAGAGAAAGAGAGACAGAGCATGAGCTGGGGAGGGGCACAGAGTGAGGGAGACAGAATCCGAAGCAGGCTTCAGGCTCTGAGCTGTCAGCACAGAGCCCGATGTAGGGCTCGAACGCAAGAACCACGAGATCGTGACCTGAGCGAAAGTCAGACGCTTAACCAACTGAGCCACCCAGGTGACCCCAAAATTCTTTTTTTTTTTTTTTAATATTTATTTTTGAGAGAGACAGACAGAGTGTGAGTGGGCAAGGGGCAGAGAGAAAGGGAGACACAGAATTCAAATCAGGCTCCAGGTTCTGAGCTCAGTACAGAGCCCAATGCCAGGCTTGAACTCATAGACTTTGAGATCATGACCTGAGCCAAAGTTGGACACTTAACCAACCTAGCTACCTGGGTAGCCCTAAAACACAGAGTTCTTGA
Organism: Cryptoprocta ferox; assembly: GCA_028646485.1. Lineage (NCBI taxonomy): Eukaryota > Metazoa > Chordata > Mammalia > Carnivora > Eupleridae > Cryptoprocta > Cryptoprocta ferox. The sequence goes on along the minus strand of CM053574.1, from coordinate 83,235,268 downwards.
TACAAAATAAGTAATATGAAAATTTTTGTACTCTGTTATTTTGATGATATTCAAATGACTAAAGAAAGAGAGGGACATAAAAATGAAAATAGTTTTGTGATTATGGGAATTATTTCTCATATATATTGCTTTATGTTTTATATAAATATGTTAATACATTTTAATACGTATGCAAAATAGAAAAATGCAAAAAATATATATTGTGCATCACAAGATAAATAGATGCTAACAGTTTGCCACAATGTCTCCAGATTTTATTATTTTTTAAAGAAATATTTGGGGTGCCTGGATGGCTCAAATGGTTGAGTGTTCAAGTCTTGATTTCATCTCAGGTCATGATCGCAGGGTCATGGGGTTGAGCCCTGCATTGGGCTCTGCCCTGAGCATGGAGCCTGCTTAAGATTCTCTCTCTTGGGGCTGCTTGGTGGGTCAGTCAGTTAAGTGTCTGACTCTCGGTTCTGGCTCAGGTCATGGTCTCACAGTTTTGTGAGTTCAAGCCCTACGTCAGGCTCTGCGCTGGCAGTGCGGAGCCTGCTTGAGATTCTTGCTTTCTCCCTTGCTCTCTGCCCCTCCCCCACTTGTTGTGTCTCTGTCTCTCTTAAATAAACTTTGAGAAAAAAAACCAGATTCCCCCCCTTTGTCTCCCTCCCCTGCTTGCACATGAATGCGCTCTCACTCTCTCTAAAAAAACTTAAATAATTTAAAAATTTATATAAAGAAAGAAATATTATAGAAGTAGTATAAAGTGCCCCCACGTCTCTAGAGGTAGCCCCATTCTGAAATTGGTATAGATCATGTTTACATTATATATAAGTCCATAAAAGTTACAGACTGTTACTTTATATATTTAAAAAGTTAACTGAATAATATGCAGTTTTTTCATTTCTTGAGAAATGAATCTGTGTTGATACATGTAGAGCTAGTTTATCCATTAAAAAAATGTTTATTTATTTTTGAGAGAGAAAGAGAATAAACAAGTGCCCCAAGTTTATCCTTTTTTTAACTGCTTTTTGGTATTTCATTATATAAATAAGCCATAGTTTATCAATTCTTTTTCCTTTATGTCAATACCACACTATCATGATTACTTTTGCTTTATAGTAAGTTTAAAATTTGAACTACAAGTCCTACTTTGTTCTTTTTCTAGATTCTTTTGGCTATACAGGGTTTCTTTTATTTCCATTGGAGTTTTAGGATTAACATGTCAATTTCTGCAAAAAAGCTTGCTAAGAGTTTTATGTGGATTGCATTGAATTTGCAGATCACTTTGGAGAAAATTGCCATCAAAACAATATTGAGTATTCTGACCCATGCACATGGTTTAGAATGTCTCCATTACATAGGTCTTTAATTTTTCTCAGTATCCTTTGTAGTCTTCAGTGTATTGGTCTTATTTCCTAAATTTATTCCTAAATATTTTGTACTTTTAGATGTTATTGTAAATGACATTATTTTAGTTTTGGTTTTGGGTCACTGGTTGCTAGTATATGGGAGTATGATTGATTTTTGTATTTTGATCATGTATTCTGTCACCCTGCTAAACTTTTTTATTATAGTAGTTTTTGGTAGATTGTTTAGGATTTTTACTATTTTCATATTCTATGGGTATAGGATTTGCTGACCTGAATCTTGACTTTGCCATAGGCAGAAGTGCCACCTTTTTGTTTTAAAGAATGTACTGGGGCGCCTGGGTGGCTCAGTGGTTAAGTGTCCATCCTTGATTTCAGCTCAGATTATGATCTCTTGGCTCGTGAGTTCAAGCCCCACATCAAGCTTCATGCTGACAGTGTGGATCTCACTTGGGATTCTCTCTCTCTATCTTTCTGTCTGCCCTTCCCGCCCCGCTCTCAAAAATAAATAAAATAAATTAACAAAAAGAATATTAATTTTCTTAACTATTAATCACTCTTCTATTTGTAATTACTTCTGGATTGCTTTTTTGTCAATGTGAATGACTTTTCTGAGGAAGCAATTAACGATCTATAACTTTTATATAATTATATAAATTATTTTCTTAATTTTTTTTCAGGTTCCTCCCAACAAAATGGACTATGAATATAGTGAACTGATACTATACCAGAATCAAGTGATGAGAGAGGCAGACCTATTTCAGGAATCTTTGGCACATATAGAAACATATGAAAAACAAATATGTGATAAACTTTTGGTGGAAGAAATTAAAGGTAAGTTGATCTGCTTTTTCTTTTTTAGTGGTCTCAATTAAAGAAAAGAATAAAAGCAACATACTTTACTCTGTCCTAATACTTAAATAAGACTTGCTGTATAATAAAAAAACATTTTTATTATTAATCTATTATTTATTAAGTTAATCCTCCTAACAATACGATATGGTTACCATATGATATGGTTCTTATATCCATTTTAGATATGAAGGGCTGAGGAACCAGAGAGGTTAAGTGCTTTGGCCAAAGTCATACAGCTAAGTAAGCTGGGTAGTGCTGGATTTGAGTCTAGGGATTTTGCCTCCAGATTTCATTTTCATAGGCAGTGTCTTACATTCCCTTCATATTCCTCACCCCCAAATATATATCCATGAAATAAATTACAATGAGAATAATAAATGACACGGGGGGGGGTCATTATGAAAGTAAGATTGATTTATTTTCAGTATGGGCTAATTATGAAGGCAGGATCCGGTTAAATAGTTTGTTTAAAATGTTCACCAGCAAGGGGTCAAGTACATTTTTTTAAAACAAAGTTTTGCTCATCAGTTACCATACTGATGGTATGGTATACTATAATACTCTATACTACTACTATAATACTATACTATACTATAGTATACTATAGTATACTATAATACTATACTATACTATACTGTAATAAAATGTCCAACTAAAGTAATGATTAGTTTAAAACTAAAGTTTCATATAGTCGTAGGATTTCTAAACTTCATAAAAATAATAGCTAACATTTATTTACTTTTCCTATGTCTCAGAGTATGGTAATTGCTTAAACTTCTTTATTTTATTTCATTTTTTAGCACTTCTAACATGGGTAGATTATCCCCATTTTATAGTTGAGGAAACTAAACCTTAGAGAGGTTAAGGACTTGCCCCAAATCACCCTGCCTTTGGGTGATAAGAGTTAATTTGTAAACACATCTTCCTGGGCTTCAGAGCCCTTATTTTATTTTATTTTGTTTTGTTTTGTTTTATTTTTTTTTAAGTAAACTCTATTACCCAACATGGGGCTTGAACTCATGACCTCAAGATCGAGTCATATGCTCTACCAACTGAGCCAACTGACCACTCCTACTTTTTTTGTTTGTTTGTTTTAAATTTAAAGTCTTCATTTTTATAGAGTGATTTTAGGTTCACAGCAAAATGGAATGGAAGGTCAGAGATTTCACAGACTTTCTGTCCCCACACATGCACAGCCTTCCCTGCCATTATCAACATCCCCCACCAGAATGGTATATTTGTTGCAGTTAGTGAACCTACGTTGATATGTAATTATCACCCAAAGTCTACAGTTTACATTAAGGTTCACTCTTGGTGTTGTATATGGTCTAGGTTTTGACATATATCCACAACTGTAGTATCATGAAGAGTAGTTTCATTGCTCTGCAAACCCTCTTTGCTCTGCCTGTTTGTGTCTCCTTGCCCCCAGCTCCTGGCTACCACTGCTCCTTTTACTGTCTCCATAGGTATGCTTTTTCCAAAATGTCATATAGTTGGAATCATGTAGTATGTAGCATTTTTAGATTAGCTTTTTTCATTTAGTAATATAAGATTCCTTCATGTCTTTACATGAGTCCTCACTTTTAACTGACATTCTCAACTCTCCTAGTTAATGTATAGGAACTTACTGATTTAATTTTTGTGAATAATACCAATATTGACAACACTGTTTTTCTTTTTATTTATATATGTATGTATATTTTTCCAAGTTTTTACTTAAATTCCAGTTAGTTAACATACAGTATAATAATTAGTTTCATGTGTGGGATTTAGTGATTCATCACTTACACACAACACCCTATGCTCATCACAACAAGTGCCCATCACCCCATCTAGCCCATCCTTCCTGCCTACCTCCCTCTGTCAGCCCTCAGTTTGGTATCTATAGTTAAGAGTCTGCTTTATGGTTTGCCTCTCTATTTTTTCTCCTCTGTGTTCATCTGTTTTGTTTCTTAAATTCCACATAAGAGCGAAATCATATTTGTCTTTCTCTGACTTACTTCATTTAGCATAATACTCTCTAGCTCCACCCATGTCATTTCAAATGGCAAGATTTCTTTTTTTATGGCTGAGAATATTCCTTTGTGTGTGTGTGTGTGTGTATATATATATGTGTGTATATATATGTATATATATATATATACTACGTCTTCATTCATCAGTTGATGGACATTTGGGCTCTTCTCATTATTTGGCTATTGAACAACAGTGTTTTTCAAACTAGTGGTACAATGGGGATAAATTATTTAATGTTCTGGTTCCTTTCTTCTATCACTTATAATTGATGGGAGCAAAGAAAAATGGCAATTATTTTTATATTCTGATGTATTATTGCTATTTCTTGATTAAATCTTAACTTGGGTGGCTTTCTCTTTCTCTTATAACATCAGTCCAGAACGCAGTGATTAAAAAGTAGGTATGATAGAGTGAGATGAGTTCTAGTTAAAAAAGTCTGCAAGTTGCAGTATCACCACATTCATCCATATGTTGCTAGTGAGAGGAACTTGGGGGTCATCCTCTTGAATATAAAGCCAGTACTTTTTACTGCTTACAGAAACAAGTTAGAGTATTCTTATTTTTTTGGTGAACTTTGCAGGGCCCAGAGACCTTTGACATTTACACATTTATGTCTTTTGTAGTCCTTAGCTTATTAAGATCCTTTAATAAACAAAAAATAACGTTGGAGATCTTCACTTCCTTTATGAATATGCAAATGTACTTTTTTGTCTGTGTAGTCTAGTAATATTCTCTGCCTATGATGGTAGCAGAAAACAAAGGTTTTTGGAATTGGAATCTATGTTGTTGTCTATTTCCGTAGGGTAAGCAGGGTAAAAGCTGGACTAACCAGAAATTAATTGTGGAGGAATGCAGCATGTTTATAGTTGTAAGTTAGCAAACACGTGTATTCGTTTTGTGCCGAGCACTGTGCTAACCACTTTAAATTAATTTATTTATCACAAAAGCAGTGGAAGTAGTTGATATTTTATAGGTAAGTGGACGTTGGAAGTTTGTAACTTGCTTAGGGTCACAGAGTTAGAAAATGGTAAAGCTGGAAATTATATTGAGTTAGTCTTCTAGAGCTTGAGTAATACATATAAATAGTAAAATAATAGCATGTAATAACCGCTTTAATATATTGTCTCTTCTGAGATGATGAAAAGTTTGAAATAATATGTCTAAAGACATTTCAAAGGGGAAATAGCAATAGGAATTGAGGTATATTCTTTTTTGAGACTCTCTCTTTTTATCTTGGATCAGGTGTGCTTTCTATTCTACCTGAGAAACTTAGATACTCATTTCCCAAACCTACTTTCAATTGGTGTGGCTTGGTAAAAGGATTTGAACTTTAGGGGTGATCCACGTGTGAACCTGGCTTTTGTGGTTTTTAGCTGTGAAGTGGTACTTAGTGTTTTTGTTTTACTGAATTAAACTTCACCAATTTTAGTGACGTAGAAAGGAAACTAAGAGAATTGAATGGAGAATTGTTTAATGTATGAATTTATCAGGAAAAGTACATTCAAATCTAGCAGTAGCAATGTAGGGATATTTCATTAGACTTACTTACCAGTCTGTATTGGGAGTCTTTAATTGTTTAAAGGGTATATAAAAATGTGCATAATACAAATATTTTTACCAAGAACTTAATATACAGTATGTATATTTGGAGTGTGGGAGGGAGCCAAAAATGGATGTTAGTATATAATAGAATGTGTAAACGAAGGTTCATTTCTGAAGACAAGCTGTGAATTAATCTGTTTAGTGATATAAACTGCAACATGTCCCAAAGAGAAGCATATTACAGTTTTTTCATAAACAGCTAGTATGTTAATGCTGCTTAGTGAAATCTTTGAGATCAAAAAGTTATTTAATGTTTGAGTAAAATGAATGTGAATTTAAACTTAATTTTAGGGGAAATGCTGTTGAAATTGGGAAGATTAAAAGAAGCAAGTGAAGTATTCAAAAACTTGATTGATCGGAATGCAGAAAATTGGTGTTATTATGAAGGCTTGGAAAAAGCTCTGCAACTTAGTATGTAATGATTTTTCTCCTCTCCCTTATCTTCACTAGTGCTTGAAGTAAATGCAAAGTTGTAGTAATATTTGAGGACAGATATTTTTAGCATTAGCATTTATTTTTCCACTTAGGAGAATTATAGGTTAAACATGGCAGTGAGGATGAATTCAGGTATTTATTTATAGTTAAGTGATAAATGCTCACAGATGATTTTAAGTTCCTTGACCCATTAAAATGTTACCAATTTTGACTAACTAGAGAGCTGGGGAAGAAAATGAGCATTCCATTTCTTGGAAATGTAATTATTTAATATTTTTTAAACAATTAGAGGTTTGTTACCCTCAACAAAGCAATTTTGCTGAGGGTATGTATTGTATAGCATCAGCATGAAAATTACCCTCTTAATTTCAGGCTCGGCTACTTTGCGTAGAGCAAAATGTTGCATATCTTCTTTTCAAGTTAGGTAAAACTATCCTTTTTAGAAATCTAGAATATTTTCCCAAATTTTCCCTGATATTTTCATAATTAAATATTGTTCAGAGCAGTTAATATTCCTAATATGTTTACTTATAGATAAATATATGGCTCAAATAATTATGAAAATATGGCTCAAGGGTGTTGAAACAGCAGAACTTATAAATTTAAAAAATATGGTAAAAATATGTAGCTACTCATACTCATTTATAGAAGTGTGACTCATGAGAAAAATTTATTTGTTGTGTTCTCATCACTATAAATTACCAGGTTTTCTGTTTGTGTTTAAAATTTAATATCACAGATCATTCATTGTTTCCTTTAAATTGTTTTTAAGAAAATGATGAAAACAAAAATATTGATTACATCAATAATTTGTGTTTTTAAAAAATCAGGACAAAAGTTCTATATTTGAAGGCTGGAAATGTGAGATAACTGTGATGTTTTTCTTTAAACTATCAGTTACTGACATGTAGTTACATATTTAATACAGATATTTAAATGTTTAGTAAATTGAATTAAACATGTTTCATGTCAAGAACCATGATTACTATAAAATGCTTTGGTTACAAACTAATTACATTATTTTATCTTTTTAGGTTCCGTAGGACCTTTTCTCCCCCATGGTAAGTTCTGGAGCTCCAACTTGTGACTTCAAATAGGGCATTGAATGGTTTGGTTTTGTCTTAATTTAACTACATTTATAAGATTTGTTATGTTTGAGATAGTGGGGATTTTTTTTCTTATACTCTTACGATTAGGCTTAAATATGAGACCTGCTTTTTAAAAGCAGTAAATAGCCTTTATGTAAATTTTAGAATAACGGTCCTTGATATTTCATGAAGTCTCCAAGTTGTTAACAGAATATAAAAATTATCTTTCATATACCCCAGGTTTTGAATCCCACCACATTGGAGCTCCAAAACGTACTATTGGGGGAAGGAAAGAGTTTAAACAAAATTAAACATTACCTTTTTAACTGTTATATTTATAGTCTCGATAGTGAACACTACATTTAGGATGGAGATACCTTGATTGCTAGCACCAAGGGTTCTTCTTACAATAATATTTCTGTTTTCTGAGTTAAAATCAATTAAAAACCTTATAGTTTAAAATCAAATTTGTTTGCTTTCTCTTAAAATTCTGTTGTAAATTATCTTATTGCCTATATGAAATAGTGCATATAATCTCTCTTTGTAAATTATGTTAGATGTAATTTTAGAATTATGAGCAGGACCCTCATAATTCTACCTTGCAGAATTGCAAGGTTACTGCAGTCACATGTAGTTTGTGTGTATATGTATATACACATATACATATTGTTGCAATATGTATGCAATATGTATATTGCAAATTGTTACTGCAGTCACATGTAGTTTGTGTGTATATGTATATGTGTATATATTTATATATATGTATATATATTTTTTCTATTTAGTACTATAAAATTAGTTTGGTCTTGGTCTAACAGACCAACTTTCTGTTAGAAGTATACTTTCTATCACTATATTTGGGAGAAATAATTTGCCACTTTAAAAATCTGTACGAATGGGATTCTTTATAATGAAGTTTCATTGAAGATTTTAAGTGTCAAAGCTACCTTGGAAATTTAGTTCACCTTTTAGACTGTAAAACATTCACATTGATGATGCTGAAACAGTTGCTTTTTAAAACCTAATCAATGGGTATTACAGCCTTTTGTGGGGAGGTGTGTAGGCTTCATCGGGTTAGAGAATTTGTGTGAGATAAGTCATAAAGGAGCCCTTTCTTTTTCACGGATTGTGCACTAAGGAATAGAAGAGAAGTGCTGTGTGTCTTGAGTCTGTATGTCTTGCATGTGTATGATTTGAGTTGGATTTAGAATCTGTTGTGATGAAAGAAGTTTTGGATTTATCTGGAGATTGGGTTTAAAATGGTGTTTTGCTGATAATGTGATTTCACCACCACAGAGTTTTTCATGTCATTCTTATAAAAATTGGGTGCAGCTTTAATATTGACAATGCAATCTTTATAACATTTTTAAAAAGTTTATTAGAATTTTATAGATAAAAGTTCTGATGCTTTGAATCTCACACATATTTACTGATAATAGGCACTTTAGAAGAGAGGCTCCAAATTTATGAAGAAATTAGTAAGCAGCACCCCAGAGCAATTTCACCTAGAAGATTACCTTTGAATCTTGCCCCAGGTAATATTAGGATCTCTTTTGTGACACTAATAATTATTTGTTATTCAACATCATTCACATTTTAAAAACTTGTTTCTGGTACAGAGTTTATGTCGACACCAGTCTTGGGAGTGGGAGTGATCAGTTATGAATTTATCATGCATGTGTTAACAAGACTGTTGAGCATATGGCTATACGTTTGCTTCAAGTCTTAGAAATTACCTTTTTAGAGATTGTTTTTCTTACGTGACATTAAAAATTAAACACTAGATTTAGAAGATCAATTAAATTCCCTAGAAACGACAAATCCTATGTGAGGTTTTATGAGTTAAGTGGGAGAAGTTTTGAAGTTTTAGGTCTTTTTTTTAATGTTTTTTATTTATTTTTGAGAGAGAGAGACAGGGAGTGAGTGGGGGAGGGGCAGAGAGAGAGGGAGACACAGAATCTGAAGCAAGCTCCAGTCTCTGAGCTCTCAGCACAGGGTCCAACATGGGGCTTGAGCTAGTGAACCCTGAGATCATGACCTGAGCCGAAGTTGGATGCTTAACCAACTGAACCACTCAAGTGCCCCTTAGGTCTTCTTTTTAGAGCATAAATTCAAAGAGTGGTGAGCCCTTTGTGTTCACCATGGTGTTTAAGAACATCGCTATTCCCTGTGAAGGTACTCTGTCTTCAGAGTTCTCTGCTTTCCTGAAATTCGCCTTTATCATGCCCTTGTTTTTAGAGAGTTCCATGTATTTTGTATCCCTAGGGAAAAAAAAAACACCCCCCCACTGTCCCTGTTTTTGTACATAATGTAAACTGAAGCAAAATGGTATGTATTCTGTGACTTGTTTTTATTGAACAGTAGTATATTCATGAACTTGATCCAAGTTGTGTATGTAGTTGAACTCCTTCACTTTGGGGTTGTAGAGGAAGTAAAAGTATATTAGTTCTTCACATAGTTAATATTTGAAGATTTGTGCCTTTTTCTTAAAGTTGTCTCTTTTTTTAGTTGGAAGTGCTATAGATTATGAATTATTTGTTGGGACTTCTGGCATGTCTTTTGATATAAGTCAGACTCTAGAAAGCTAATAGAACTTAAAAAAATTAATTCTAGGCATGGGGTGAGGAGGGGGTATATTTTCTAATGAATTTTCATTTATAGTGCAAATAATTGGGCTATAATTTTCTTTATCAAAAGATTCATGAAAATTAAAAAGGTTTTTAGTTTACTGACTTTAAAAACATATGAAGTACCTGTTAGAAATGTATTGTATTAGATAGTCAATATGTGTTTATTATAAACAATTCATTTTCCACTAGTATATCGTAGTTCCACAGATGGTAAATGGTATTCTTCTGATCCTCTCATTTTTGTTTTGGCTTTGTGAAAGACTGAAAGCAGATTTCCATGATGTTTTTCAGGAAACATTATGCTCATGTGGGTAGTATCAGGCTTGGTGAGGAGGGTACTCATGTGCTAAGATGTTCATCAGTCAAGTGTTAGTCTATGAGTCGGAGAAACTTTGGATTGAACATAGCAGTCAGGTTTCTGTGGGACCTGTTAAAACTTTTGTACATGCATTGTGAATTTCTGAAATAGGGTATCCTATGCAAGGAAGAGCATTCCCATACGTGTTTTATTGATGATGCTTGACTTCATATTTCTATATGTCTTTTTTTAAGTAACAGCATTTGAAATATAATTCATACACCATAGAATTCACTTTTTAAAGTATCAGCTCTGTGTTTTAGTATATTCATGGAATTGTGCAACCATTGTCACGATCTGGTCAGAAAGTTTTTGTCCCTCCCAAAAGAAAACTCGCGCTCATTAGCAGCTACTCCCTGCACTCCCTGCATCAGGCTGCACTCCCCCTGCACTCCCAGCACCAGGCAACCGATAATCTACTTCCTGTATCTGTGGAGTTGCCTGTTCTGGATATTTCATGTAAATAGAATCATACCTTTGTAGCCTTTGTCTCTGGCTTCTTTTTTTAAAATTGGTCTCCATGTATAATGTATGTCTTTTGTCACGTTGTGAGTGGGGATATTCTCTTAGTTTGGAGTTTTCACATGCATTCATGTGCCTCTTAGGAAAGAAGGAAAACTCATTTAACTTTATAATCGTTATTTTAATGCTTATTTATTTTGAGAGAGAGAGAGAGAGAGAGAGAGAGAGAGAGAGAGAGAGAATCCTAAGCAGGCTCTGTGCTGTCAGCACAGAGTCCCTATAGCGTGGCTTGAACTCACAAATCTTGAGATCATGACCTGAACAGAAATCAAGAGTTGGACGCATAACTGACTGAGCCACCCAGGTGTCCCTATCTTTAAGATTATTAACAAGATATCTTAGTTCTGTTATTCCTTAATGGAACATGGGACTTCAAATTACACTGCCTTGATTTTTTTCCATAATTAATAAAGTTCGCTAAAAGCTCTTACTAGATGATAGGAAATATATTTTTACTGAAAGATTAGAACCAATTGTTGATTATAAAGTGCAGTTTAGCTTCAAGTAGAATTATCCTGGACCCTCTGGGCACTCTGTCTTTGAAATGCTAAAGGCATCTTTATACAAGACAGGGCTCAGTTGAAGGGTCTGATGGCATAGACTTCAAGGTCAACATCACTGTGAGGTTCTAACATACCTGTAGCCGTCAGCACAGAGCCTGACGCGGGGCTCAAACCCACAAACTGTGAGATCATGACCTGAGCCGAAGTCGGACGCTTAACCCACTGAGCCACCCAGGCACCTTGAAAGCATCTTGATATTATCAAAAGCAATAAGATTTTTATTCAAGAAACATGGAACTTGAGAATGCAAGGTGAAAGTTTTTTTAAAAAGAGTTTTCAGTTTTTAGTTAAAAAGGCTTAAAACTATCAAGTAGTGAGCACAGAAGTCCTAGGTAGATTCTCCAACAGTCTAAAATATTAAGCGCTATGAAAATAATGCAGGGACATAGCTGCTTTTCAAAAGAACTGGTTTACTTCATCATGTTGTATTAGTCTTTACTGCCCAAGGCAGGGGACAGAGGGAAGGAGATAACCCAGGGTATTAAACACAAAGTTCTAATCAAATTTTGCTCCATTCTTTTTCATTGGATTACTTATTATTGAGATACACATATAACATTATAGAAGTTCAAGGTGTATAACTCTTGATTTGATACATTTATACATTATAATATTACCATAGCGGTACCACAGTATGTTAGCTAACACCTCCATCAGGTCACAGAATTATTTCTTTTTAATACTGAGAACATTCTCCATGATTTAGAATAAATTCCCAGTGAATCACATACAGTCTGATCTAGCTGATTGTGTTATTTTAGCACTGGTTTTTGAGACGGCGATTCTTATTTGAATCTATACTACACATCTGGAGAAGAATTAGCATAGCATCTGTGTAACAAGATAACCTGCTTGATAAGTGGTAATGCTAAGCAGGCACATAATGATTGATGGTCTTTATTTTCCCCCTAAAGGGAAGACTGTGGGGGGTACTAAAAATTATTTTAAAGTAATTAGGAAGAAGAGAGATTATTTGTTTTCAAGAAAGGGTTTTTCTTATGCCTAAAGAAAACCTTATGAGGTGAGTCATGGTAAGTAATTTTGGAATGTAGTGTGTGACAGCATTTGAATAGCTGTCTGCAGGCCTCTTGTTTACATAATGCATTATTATAGATCCAGATAAAAGGATTTTTAAGTGGAAATCCTCCTCTGACCACCTACTTCTCTAGAGGCTGCCATTGTTACCAGTAGGTGGTGTATTCTTTCATAAATGTGTTGTGCATATACAAGCACAGACCTGTGTGTGTGGGTTTGTGTATAGCTTTCTTTTTTTCTCCCTCTTTTGTACAAAAATGGTAGCATAGATTGCTGTGCACTTGGTTTTTCTTTTCACTTAACTCTGTCTGTGCTTTATATCAGCACACGAAGAACTTCTCCATTCTTTCTCACAGCTGCACTGTCTAAATAACAGTTTAATGGGAGAGAGGAGGCTTTCAAAATTATGGATAATTGAGAATTGAGTGTATTGTGTTTGAACTCCAATCTGCCAGGATGATCTGAATTGACTGAGAAAGTTGAGGAAAAAGAGGTGTTCAGAATAGCCTCTGACATGAAGATACAATGCTTTGTCTGCAAATATGGAAAAGATTTTTAACTATAGAAATACAGGGGCATCTGGGTGGCTCAGTTCGTTAAGCGTCCTACTTCAGCTCAGGTCATGATCTTGCAGTTTGTGGGTTCGTGTCCCGCGTCCAGCTCTGTGCTGACAGCTCAGAGCCTGGAGCCTGCTTCAGATTCTGTGTCTTCCTCTCTCTCTGCTCCTCCTCTGCTCACGCTCTTTCTCTCTCTCAAAAATAAATAAACATTAAAAAAAAAAAAAAGAAATACAGTAGCTGTCAGGGTATCAAGGCATGTAATGATAGACAATATTTATTGAGTGGTTACTCTATTCCAAACACTCTGTTTACTGCTATATACTTCTTATATTCTGGTTTGAGCCATGCGCGAGTACTCTTAAGGCTGCTAGCATTGTTACCCTCACCTACAGTGGGGAAAGTGAGGACTTTAGTGGACAGGTTACTTGTCCAAGGTCACACAGAAGAAGTGGAAGAATACACATTTCTCTAAACAGCTGCATCCCACTGGTCCACCACAATATTGTCAACTTTTTTTAAACAAATTTTACTTATTTTGAAAGAGCGAGCACAGGAAGGTCAGAAAGAGAGAGAGAGAGGGAGAGAGAGAGAGATAGAAAATCCCAAGCAAGCTCCGAGCTATCAGTGCTGAGTCCAGGGCAGGGCTCAAACTCATGAACCTTGAGATCATCATGACCTGAGCTGAAATCAAGAGTTGGATGCTTAACCAACTGAGCTACCCAGGCGCCCCAATATTGTTAACTTTTGCCTTATATCAGAAGTACTGGAAAGATTTGATCTCTGAAACTACTTTTGATTTTTAAAGAAGTAATGTATATTTAACCCAGAGTATACTCTATGATCTAATAAAAGATTAGAAATTATCTGGAAACAGTTTTTATAGTACATTAACAAATGTTGAACCTGTTTTTATATTTGATAAACTTCCCCCTTAATAAAATTTAAATATCTCTTTCAAATTTTTATGACATCTAATTATATTGAGTATGCATATTTTGTTCAATGTAGTCAATCACAACAAATAAAAATAACCACTTTGGGTTGCTGGTATTTTTTTTTTTTTTTTTTGTGAAGTGTTGTGATTCATAATGAAACCTTAAGGGATTGTTTCAGTAGTTTTACTTTAGGGTAAGCCATTTATGATGTATGTATCTTTTTCTTTTTAATGAGTGGGCAAATCCATGTCCTTATATAATAACTTGTCCTGTCAAAAAAGTTAAAGCCTTAACCAAGTTAAAGCCTTTGTGTTGCATTTAAAATTAAAATTTTTCCATTTTTTTTCTGCTTCCAGAAAGTGATGCCAAGTTGTTTTTTGTAAGGGTTTAATAATGATAGGATTATTTACTTGATGTTGCAAATAGGGTATTTAATTCTAATGTTAAAATGCTCTGGGGCTTAGTCTAATGTCTAACATATGTTTATTTTATGTATTATCCATCCTACCCACCGGAATGTTAAGTTCCATGAGGGCAGAATTTTTTTTTAAAGTGCATTTATTTATTTTGAGAGAGAGAAAGAGAGCGGGGGGCGGGGGGAAAGAGAGGGAGAGAGAATCCCAAGCAGGCTCTGCTGTGTAAGATCGCGACCTGAGCGGAGATCAAGAGTTGGACACTTAACCGACTGAGCCACTCAGGTGCCCCAGAATTCGTTTTTAATTGTTTCAGTCACTGCTATATCCCTAATAGGTAGAACAGTGCCTGGCACATAGTAGGTGCTTGAAAGATGATTGTGGAATGAATATTAAGGTAAATCTAGTTGATTTGGAAAACATTTTCAAATACTACTTTAGTGTTTAAAAATATATTTTGGCTGCTAATTAAATATACTGCTGGTTACAGTAGGATCTCTTTATAGTCTTCAGAGTGCCTTATGAGGTATCTGCAGATGAGGACTGAGTGTGCTAGTCAGTGAGGTTAGGAAAGAGACTTCTATGGGGACTCTATTCAGAATGGATAGTGAGTAACTTTTTCTACTTAAAGCTGCACAGTTATTTGGGTTACTTATCTTTTAAAGTGTTCCTTGAAGATATTTTAAGCCTAGATCTAGGGAAAAGGATAGATGCCGACTAAGATATTTAGTGTTATCCTTTTGGGTGATAACAATCGAGCAATAAATGCTGACAGACTTGGGTTTAAAAATAGGATGGGGGATCATTGTTTTTGAGGGAGCTATATTTGTAAAATTACTTTGAGAACTGTTTGCATCAACTGAAATATAACAAAGTACACTTTTGTTTTTAGGTGAAAAATTTAGAGAACTAATGGATAAGTTCCTGAGGGTTAACTTCAGTAAAGGCTGCCCACCCTTGTTCACTACTTTGAAATCTTTATATTACAATACAGAAAAGGTAAAATTTGGTCTTTTCAGTTTTGCTATAATCTTTTTACTAACTTATTGTAGAGCATTTCCATGTGAATAATATGCTATGATTTAATAATTTCCTCTATTCTAGTAAGGTTATTCACCTTAGTTTAATAATAGTTGAACTGAAATTATATGTATGTAGGATAAATACTATCAAAGAAAGTGTCAATCTGTGAAACTTATGGAATAGAGGCTTTATAAAAGCACTAAGATTATAGAAGTTGTTGTTTTTAATGGGTATACTTTTCTAGTAGGATTTTCAATTTGATACGGACACCAGAAGTCTATATTTGAATATTTTATGATTATTATCTGTTATTTTAAAGTTTGTTATACATGCTTTTCATGTTAGAGCATGGATAATTGAGTTAGTGCAAAGGTAAAATGCCATTTAGTCTACAGAGTATTATTAGTTTTAACTGGTAGGCAACATTTTAATAAATAAAGGTAGTTTTGGCTAATTCTTGAATAAAGAGAGTAATATTTATTTGCCTTTAAAATTAGAAAATAGGCACTTGGTCTTAAATTAGGTAATTGGAAAATTAAAAGTGAATAGAAAACAAGTTCTCCTTCTTTTTCCAAGCATTGCTTCTTATTTATTAAGGTATAAATTCTTGTGTTCTTTTCTGTAGTCAGAATTTGTTTTGTCGTTTGTTGGGTTGTTTCGTAGTCAGAATTTCTGAAAGTTACCGGTGGATAAAGATAAAAATTCATTAGAAATGCTAAATTATTTGTAGTTAAACTGCTATGCATCTTTAGTTTTGACCCGTAATTTGTAAATTAGCAGGAATTGTGAATATAAAATATTGAAAACAGGTCAGCGATGGGTGGTATAACTGACACCCTCTTTCTGAGGCAGCAGGTTTCATAACTGAAGAGAGACAGCTGATGCTGTCTAGAGCTTATTACGTAAAAGCTCATTGCATCTAAAGGAAAAGTTTATAGTCTTCAATGTGTGTATATGCCTTATTTGACTGTGATGGCGCTGCTGTTGAGTTTTTGGTAAATAGTGGTTGACTCATGTGAAAACATGGGACAGTGCCTGCCAACAGTTTCTGTAGCTTATTTAAAGTAGCATTTGCCTAAATGCCTCTCTTACTCATTAGGGTTAGGGTGACAGAAACGAAAGGGGAGGGGAGATGGCAGAAATAATAAAGAACTTACATGTGTGAATTCTGATACAGGTTTTCCCTGCTGTCTGAAAGTAGAGCGTTCCTGTGAAACCTCTCAAGCTGAAATGGTGTGAAGTGAAGCACAATTAGCATTAATTTGTATTAAAATTTTTTGAACATTCCCAGACCCCAAAAATAACCTCTCTGGCTCTTCCGGTATCTTAGGATGCATCTTGCTAATGGATGCACAAAATAAATTGAGATAAAGCACAGATGCTCACAGACACAGTTCACATCTGTGGTGGCTTGACGCTGAATGTCCCTCCTGGGGAAGGAACTTGAGGAACTTGCCGGTGTCCCTCTCATTGCTGGAGTGCGTGAGGCCTCTGTGAAGGCTCCCTGCAGAACAAATGCTGAGCGCTGGTCTCACTTTTCACCCTTTTCATGAAAGCGAAGGTACCACTGTAGGTCTTCGGTAACAGTGAAGTGGTGTAATGTGAACTTTCAAAAAAAGCCAGAGGCCTACCTGTACTGCTTTTGTAATAACATCTTGCAGCAGTTGCAGAATGCAGTGGTCATGAAAGAATTGGTTTCTCTTGGACTATTACTAGGCTTTCACGGGCTTTGTCCATTTTCACATGGGGCACAGACTTTTTTTTTTTTTTTAATCCAATATAGATCCAAAATTACCATCATAAAGATGTAAAGCATTTGTTGGTATTTTATAAAGCATGGGAATTGCATTTTTAAAGAAGGCACTGAGAATGTATTAATTTGTATAGGAACCTTTGACATCTCTGTAGCATTATTATTTTTTGACTGTTTTACTTTTTTTTTAATAGTTTATTGTCAAGTTGGTTTCCATTGTAGCGTTATTTTTTAAGCATGGAATAGGAATGTTTACCAAGTGCTTTTTTTTCATTAAAAAACTTTTTTAATATTAATTTATTTTTTTGAGAGAGAGAGCGACCAAGTGCTTTTGAGACTTGAATCAAACCTCAGAAAACTGAGTTCAGGGTATCAGAACTTAGTATAGTAAAAAATGTACAAGTCTGGGATGTGCTTGTCAAATAATTTCGGCCACATATATTTATGACTTCTTATAAGGGTGTTTGAAAATTCATTTTTAAAAAAAATTTTTTAACTCCTTATTTATCTTAGAAAGAGACAGAGCATAAGCAGGGGAGGGGCAGAGAGAGAGGGAGACACAGAATCCGAAGCAGGCTCCAGGCTCTGAGCTTTTAAGCACAGAGCCCAACGTGGGGCTTGAACCCACAAACTGTGAGATCATGACCTGAGCTAAAGACTGACGCTTAACCGATTGAGCCACTCAGGCGCCCCAAAAATTAATTTCTAACCAGTAGTCTTGCTTTTAGCCAAAGACTGCATTTTAACTCTGGAGGAAGTACTTAAAAGCGGTTAAGGCTGATAAATAATTATGGCTTTATAAACTTCCAAGTCTTAAAGAATGATCCATGTTAGGTAGCATGAAAATAAAATCATCTTTTTGAAGTTAGCGCCGGATATAGCACAACTGTAAAAAAGTATTTGAGAAACATGTGCAGCATTCTAAATTGTGAATATACAATTTAGGGGCATGGAGAGCATTTTTTTGTGTAATTCCTGTCAAGGTTTTCCCCCCTGTGAATTTATTTGTGGTATATGTATGTAGCTGTAATAATTTTGACTCTAAAGTTTTGTCTAGCAAGTGCATAAGCATTTTCTGTGCTGCTGTATGATCTTCATTATCTTCCTTTTTGATGACTACATGCTCTTTTATCAGAGCCATACCTCCATTGTTAAACTTTGGGTCTCCAAACTTTCACTGTTAAAAACGAACAAACAAATGTTATAAATATCTTTGTACCCATTAGTTACAAAGATTTACTCAGGATTATTTCCTTCTCACAGATTCTCAAATTAATGGGTAAAAGGTATGCACATTCTGTGGTTCTCAGTTAACAATGGTACTTTGGTTTCTCTGAGGTTGTAAACACCAATTTGTATTGTCAGTAGCAGTGTATGTGTGTGAAAGGTTCCCTGTACACTCACCAGCATTAGGTAATCTTAAATATTTTTCCTTCTTGTATTTGCTTTTCCATGGTTACGTATATATTTTTTTAACATAAAGAGGTTAAAAATGTAATACAGCTAGGTTTGTTGATCTTTGTTTCTGTTCTAGAAGTTCATCTATTGTTACAGAAACAGTTTGGAAGGTCCTCTTCCTCTAGAGCAGTGTTTCTCAAGGTGCAATGAGGGAGGGAATTTGGTCCCCACAAGGGACATTTTGCAATGTCTGGGGGCATTTCTGTCAACATTAGGAAGTATGCTGTGGAGATCTAATGGGTCGCAGCCCAGGGCTGCACAGGACAGCTCCCCACGACAAAGTATTCTGTTACTGACCTGTTGGGCTAGATAATTGGTTATAGGGGACTGTCCTTTGTATTAGAGGATGTTTAGCAGTGTCCTTGGCTGCTAAACAGCCAATTGGTATCTGGTTGACCTCTGCCAACTAGATACCAGTTGTTTCCCCCAGCATTTTTGTTGTTGTTAACAGCTTTATTGAGATGTAAATCACATACCATAAAATATACCTACTTGAAGTGTACAATTCAGTGATTTTTTAAATATATTCAGAGTATTACAACCATTACCATTGGAATTTTAGAAAATTTTCATCACCCCAAAAAGAAAGCCTATCCCCATCTCACCCCCAACCTTAGGCAACCTCTAGTCTACTTTCTTTCCGTGGATTTGCCTGTTCTGGGCATTGCACATAAATGGAATCATACAGTTTGTGACCTTTTATTCTGTAGTGTGTTTATGTAGCGTAGTGTTTTCATCCATGTGTAGTGTGGATGACTACTTCATTCCCTTTTATCACCAAGTAATATCCCATTGTACGGCTATACCACATTTTAGCAGTTGACGGACACTTTGGTTGTTTCTACCTTTTAGTTATTATGACCAATGCTGCTATGAACATTTTTGTGCCAGTTTTCCATATACGTTTTTATTTCTCTTGGGCATGTATACATACCCAGGAATGGAATTGCTAGTTCAAATGGTAAGTCTGTGTTTAAACTTTAAAAAGACTGCCAGATTGTTTTCCAAACTGACTGTACCTTTTTATATTCTCACAAGGATTCCGATTCCTATATATCCTCACCCAGTAATCCACTTGCTATTATTTGGCATTTGATTATAGCCAGCCTAGTGGGTGTGAAGTGGTGTTTCATGGTTTTGGTTTGCATTTCCCTGATGACTGATGATGTTGAGTGTCTTTTCGTGTGCTTATCTGCCATTTGTAAATCTTTGGAGAAAGTCCATTCAGACTCCTTAGGTGGTCTTTTTATTCTTGAGTTGGAAGAGTTCTTTGTATATCTAGATATATGTCCCTTTTCAGTATGTGATTTGAAAATACTTTCTACCATTCTGTGGGTCATCTTTTCACTTTCTTGAAAGTGTCCTTAGATGACAAAATTTTTAAAGTCCATTTTATGTTTTTTCCCTTTTAATGCTTGAGCTTTTGTGTCAATATCTAAGAAATCATTTCAAATCTAGTGTAATGAAGATTTATACATACTTAATAAGAGTTTGATATTTTTAGTTCTTACCTTGAGGTCTTTGATACATTTTGAGTTCATTTTTATATATGGTGTGAGGCAGGAATCCAGGTTTGCATCTGACTATCCGGTTTCCCAGCACCATTTGTTGAAGAGACTTTTTTTGTTTTGTTTTGTTTTTAATTTTTTTAAATGTTTATTTATTTTTGAGACAGAGCTTGAGGCGGGGAGGGGCAGACAGAGAGGGGGACACACAGAATCTGAAGCAGGCTCCAGGCTCTGAGCTGTTAGCACAGAATCCAATGCGGGGCTCGAACCCACCAACTGTGAGATGATGACCTGAGCCGAAGTCGGACGCTTAACCGAGTGAGCCACCCAGGCGCCCTGAGACTGTTTTATTCCTTTCTCCAGTGAAAGGTCTTTCCAGTTTTGTTGAAAATAAATGGGCCATAAAGAAGGTTCATCTCTGGACTCACTGATCTCTATATTTGTCCTTATGCTATAGTACCACACTGTCTTGATTACTGTAGCTTTGGGGTGAGTTGAAATTAGGAAGTAAAGTGTGAATCTTTCTAGCTTGTTCTATTTTCAAGATTCTTTTCACCATTCAGGATTTCTTTTATTTCAATTGGAATTTTAGAATTAGCTTTTCAGTTTCTATAAGAAGCCAGCTGGAATTTTAGAGGCATTGCTTTGAATCTGTAGATAACTTTGTTGTGACAGTACTAAGTTTTTCAGTCTGTGAACTTTGGATGTCTTTGCATCTAGACATATCTTCTTTAATTTCTTTCAGTGATATTTTGTAGATTTTAGTATAAAAGTCCTGTACATCTTTTGTGAAATTTACTCCTACGTACTTTATTCCTTTTAATACTATTCTAGTGGAATTATTTTCTTAATTTTATTTTCATTTTGTTATTGCTAGTGTATAAAAATGCAGTTGGTTTTTGTATATTGATTCTGTGGCCTTGCTGAACTTATTTATTAGTTTATTATTTATTGTTGATAGTTGGTGTAATGGATTTCTTAGGATTTTCTAGATTTTTCTAAATTTGCAGATTTGTAAATTATTTGCGAATTTTCTGATTTGCAGATCATGTCATCTACAAACAGAAAGTTTTATTTCTTCCTTTCCTTTTTGTATCCTTTTAATTTCATTTTTTTCACTAACTGCCCTGGCTAGAATCTCCAGTACAGTGTTGAATAGAAGTGATTAGAGTGGACATCTTTGTCTTGTTCCTGATCTTAGGAGAAAGCATCTAGTCTTTCTCCATTAAGTATTGGGTTAACCATGAGTTTTTTATATATGCCCTTTGTAATGTTGAAGAAGTTTCCTTTCCATTCCTAGGACATTGAGCTTTTTTGATGTGAACATGTGTTGGATTTTTCAGATGTTTCTTCTGTGTCTATTAGATGATTATAGTGGGGTTTTTTTGTATACTCTTGCTATGATATATTACATGAATTAATTTTCAGATGTTAAAGCAACCGTGCATCACTGGGATAAAACCCACTTGGTCATGGCGTATAATTCTTTTTATGTATTGCTGGGTTCGGTTTGCTAACATTTTATTGAGGATTTTTGCTTTTCTATTCCTTAGAGGTACTGGTCTGTAGTTTTCTTGTGAGTTTTTTTCTGGTTTTGGTATCAGTGTAATAAAGGCTTTATAACAAGTTGAGAAGTGTTTCCTCCTCTTTTTCTTCTCCTCCTCTTCCTCCTCCTCCTTTTTTTTTTTTTAAAGTTTGTGAAAAATTGGTGTTATTATTAAATATTCCGTGGAATTTACCAGTGAAGCATCTGGTCCTGGATTTTTCTTTGTGGGCAGTTTTTGATTACCTGTTAGAACTCTTTACTTGTTATTGATTTATTTATATTTTCTATTTCTTCTTGACTTGGTTTCTGAAATTTGTGTTTCTAGAAATTTGTCCATTTCTTCTAAGTTATCCAGTATTGGCATATAGTTGTTCATTGTATTCCTTTATAATCATTTTATTTCTGTAAAGTCATTAGTAATGTCTCCTCTTTCCTTTTTAATTTTAATAACTCCAGTCTTTTTTTTTTTTTTCTTTTCTTGGTCAGTCCACCACAGGCTTGCCAATTTTGTTGATCTTTTCAGAGAGCCAAGTTTGGGGTTTGTTGACCACCTCCCCATTTCATTACTTTTCAATCTGATCTTTTTTATTTATTTCTTCTTGTTTTAAGTTTATTTTGCTTGCCTTTTTCTAATGTCTTGTTTCTAATATGGTTTTAGTGTTCTATACTTTTGTCTTTTATTTTTTTTAATGTTTTTAAAAAAATTTATTCTTGAGAGAGACAGAGTACAGGCGGGGAAGGGACAGAGAGACACAGAATCCAAAGCAGGCTCCAGGCTCTGAGCTGTCAGCACAGAGCCTGACGTGGAGTTCAAACCCACGAGCTGTGAGATCATGACCTGAGCCAAAGTCAGACACCCAACTGACTGAGCCACCCAGGCGGCCCTATTTTTGTCTTTGCTGATTTAATGACTGAAAAAAAGTTTTTGCTAACAGTAAAGATCTGTATTTGCACAGAAAGATAATTAGTGAAATCAGTTATTTAATTTTAGTTCAACTGTCAAGGCTACAGAGTGTGTAATTCTTCATGTTGTTAGTGTCATAAAAGGAACCAGAATGACTAAGAGGAGGTACAAATTTTTCACCTATAATGGAAAGTACTTTCTCATTTTCTTCTCTAGCCACTCACTGTGAATGTCAGACTCTTGAGTGAAGACAATGAATCATCAGTAAGGTTTGTGTGGGTTGTTACAGGTCCATCTGATCCCATTGAAGCTGGACATCAGTGCACAGGTGCACTGAATCTGAGTAAGTTAAAACAACACAGAAAATGAGTACTTGATGAAACTCTGACTGGATGAAGCATCAGATGTCTTAACAAAAAGTATATGGGCTTCCGTACACAGGAAGGGGAGATAGGCTGTCCCAGAAGAGCTTTCTTTCTCATGTTAAATCTGCCCATACTATGAAAATATTCCAAGATCCTTATTCATTTAAAGAACATATGGGGCTGTGTGTGCCCTTTAGAAACTGGGGACAGTGGGTATAAAGAGAAAACTTGGCTTCTTGTCCAGTGAAGAAAGAGAATCATCATAAACTCTCTAAGTGCTGAATCATTTAGTTGTTATGGCCAGGAAACGTCTATAATTTGTTGGTAGAGGTGGTGGAAATACTGGATTTTAATCCTGGAATGCATTATCTCTAAGGTATCTTTGGTTCTTTCTTTATTAGGTAATTCAGGCCAGGTGTAAAATTGAGATAATACCCATCTACTATCCAACTTCAGCTGTGGAGATAAATTAGGAAAAAATGAAGCTGAATAGTATTATAAAAATAATAGGATTCTGTCATTGGTCTAGTAATAGCCTTCACAGTTATGGTCTGGTAAAATGATTCTAAATTAAAATGCTTTACTTTTGGAAAACTGGAAGGTTTTCAGAAGGTGATACAGGGGAATAATTACCAGGGAAAGCAAGTTTAATATGTATTTCAGGGGAATATAAAGGAATTTTTTCTTAGATGCTCTAAGTAATAGAAGGGCTACATTAAGAATATATGTATCTTTGTGAGGATTGTGAATTTCTCACTAATAGAAAAAAAATGAGTCAACAGTTCTATCTTTAAAAATTCCAAATGACATTGTTTGCAGTGATAACAGTATGAGAGAACTCCCCAGCCAGTATTTTTGAGACACTCTGATCAACAGTTAATGATAAGTATAATTATGTGCATGAATTAGTTATTTGTTTAAAAAGAATTTTAAATTTGGGGAGAGGAAAATAAAAGCAAGTGTTTTTCCTACCTAGGAAGACATCACAGTATAGTATAATGTCTGCTGACATTCATTTTTTAATCTCCCTCATGATTTTTGCGAAATTTAGGTAACACCAGTAGTGTTATTCATATTTTTCACTAAATTTGATTATTTTTTGTTTTTGTAAAAACCATGGGCTGTGCTAATGTATATTTTTTATAAAACACTTAAAAACAAAAATAAGGCTTAAATTTTAGTTGTTGAATTAATTATAATCATCTTGTATTCTACCATATGCACCACACTTCGGGATATACTGGTGTAGGGAAAAGAGCATTGTTTTGGAAACAGGTCTAGTTTGGAATCCTGACTTATTTGTCCCAGCATTGATCTCTGTTTTTGGATCTTAAAGTTGGGAAAAGATAATATTTAAACGTAGATATGTGTTTTCATTAAATGATAACCTTTGTAGTTTTCTTTAAGTTTATTTATTTTTGAGAGAGAGAGACAGAGAAGGAGAGGGGGAGGGGCAGAGAGAGACTCCCAAGCAGGCTCTGTCAACATGGAGCCCGATGTGGGGCTCAAATTCACACACCATGAGATCATGGTTTGAGCCAAAACTAAGAGTCAGAAGCTTAACTGACTGAGCCACCCAGGTACCCCAAATGATAACATTTGTAAAGTGCTTGTTGATTCAGAGAAGATGTTCCAGAACTGTCATTCTCTCACCACTCCATCTCTCGCACCTCATCTCTGCAGGAAATTACTTAATTTTGTTTTGATGTCATAGTTCTTGGACAACTTATCTCTGTGACTAACTCCTTCAAAACCAAAATTGTCACTACTAATCACACATTTATTGGAAATTAATCTTGCAGTTTTGGTCCTTGTTGATAAACTACTGTGCTTAGTTTTTTAATTTAGGTGAAAACCAAAAAGTTTTAGTAGCTTCTGTGTTGTGGTAACATTTTAACCATGTGACTTATATCTGTATGTGAAAAATCTGTATTGTGCAAAATTGTGTATTGGATATGGTGTTGTAGAATTTTGTTCTTAAGTAAGGTTAATAATTCTTTTAAGTCACACATAAGAAAAGTGGGTCAAGGGCCATACTTGAGGAAATTATAGTAGTCACAGTATTTGCTCAGGTTAGATTTTATTACCAAAAATAAAGCTACTTCAATCCTGATCAGATATTTACATCAGAGAAGGTGATTGAACTTGGAAATTTAGGTTCATAAAAAATTTTGGCTTTATAATTTAAGATGTCCATTTTAAGGCTTTTAAGTTTTTATTGTGATCTTAGATATCTAATTCAAGTAGATTGGATTTCTTGATTTTAAACATTTATTTATTTTGAGAGAGAGCGCGCGCACACGCAAGCCGGGAGGAGGGGTAGAGAGAGGGGAGAGAGAATCCCAACCATGGAGCTCCAGCGTGGAGCCCGATGTGCGGCTCCATCTCACAGACTGTGAGATCATGACCTGAGTTGAGATCAGGAATTGGATGCTTACCCAGCTGAGCCGCCCAGGCACCCCTGGATTTCTTGATTTTAATGTATTTATTTTTGAGAGAGAGAGAAAGAGAGTGAGAGAGCAAATGAGAGAGAGATAGACAGAGGGAGACACAGAATCTGAAGCAGCCTCCAGGCTGTGGACTGTCAGCACAGAGCCTGATATGGGGCTCGAATTTACAAATCAGGAGATCATGACCTCAGCTGAAGTCAGATGCTTAACCAACTAGCCACCAGGTGCCCCTGGATTTCTTGATTTTAAATGACAGTGGTAAAATAGTATTTTCAAGAAAAATAGCCATTACATATTAAGTTTTATGTGAAAGGAGTTGAGTGTATTTTCTTGAGCTATAAATGGTAACGTAAATTTGAAATAAAATGGATCCTTTTATCCGAATAAAATTCCCTAGACTAATTTTCATAGACAGATTTGGAAAATTGAATTGTTCACTCAGTTACTAAGTTGGTGAATTTTTTAAATTGAAGAAATAAGGATTGCTGGTGTTCGCCACAATTTTTTTAAAATTTATTTAGATTTCATGTGGACTTTCTATTATCTTGATTTTTTTTTCTTTAATCAGATTTATTGTGAAGTCCTGAAGCTGGAGATCTGTTTCATTCAGTAGTTTTTATATTCCTTTATGAAGAATTACATCTAACTTTAGTTTATGTTTTGTTGTGGTTTTTACATTATTAAAATAAATGTTTCACTCTAAAAATTCAAAGATACACCTTTACCTAAAACCCGCCTCTAGCTGCAGTTTTTGCAAGTACCAGTAGATGGCACTGTAAATTCATTAAAAAATAACTTGCCTCCATAAAATCAACGACTTGAATACTGAATTCTAAGCCTGGAAAGTTGTAAAGTTACAGATTCTAAGTGAGATTGATGGGCAGTTTTGGTCATGGTGGGTTAAAAATGTCTATTGCCTTTCATTTTGTCTTATAATAATAAGACGTAACAAGACAATAATTATAAAACAAAATATTTTGTCTTATTTGTTTTTGTTTTTTTGTTTGTCTTTGCTTTTGTTTTAGTAACTTTTTTTTTTTTTTATCAGTTCACAACCTCTAGTGTGTATCTGAATTAACAAGGCAGCTTGCTAAAAACAGATTGTTGGGCCCAGAGTTTCTGATTCTGTAAATCTGGGGTTTGGTACCCAAATTTGCATCTCTTAACAAATTACCAGTGATGCTAATGAAAACATTAATGATGGCTAATGATCTCAGGACCACACTTTAAGAACCATGTGTTTGTTTGTTTATTTTGGTAAAATACACTTAACAGAGTTTACCATCTTAATTATTTGTAAGTGCACAGTTCTTTGGTATTGGATATATTCATGTTGTTGTGCAATCATCATCACCATCCATCCCCAGAACTCTTTTCATCTTCTAGAACTCTGTACTCTAATTTAAACAATAACTTCCCATGTCCTCCTTCTCTCAGCACCTGGCAACCACCATTATATTTTCTGTTGCTATGATTTTGATTATTCTAAGTACCTCATATAAGTGGAATCCTACCATTTGCCTTTCTGTGACTGGCTTGTTTCACTAAGTATAGTGTGCTCCGGGTTTGTCCATGTTGTAGCATATTGTAGAATTGCTTTCCTTTGTAAGACTGAATAATATTTCATTGTATGTATATACTACATTTTATTTATCCCTTCATCCGTCCATGGACATTTAGGTTGCCTTCACATTTTGGCTGTTGTAAATAATGCTACTATGAATATGGGTGTACAGATATCTCTTCAAGACCCTGCTTTAACTTCTTTTGGGTGTATACCAAAAGTGGAATTGCTGGATTGTTTGGCGATTCTATTTATAATTTTTTGAGGAACTAACCATATTGGTTTCCACAATGGCTAGTTTTTTGAGGAACTAACCATATTGATTTCCACAATGGCCGTTTTGTGTTTCCCCCAATAGTTGTTTTCCATTTCCTTGATAGTAGCTATTTCCTGGGTGTGAGGTAGTATCTCCTTTTAGTTTTGATTTGCATTTCCACAGTGATTAGTGGTGGTGTATATCTTTTCACATGCTAATTGGCCATTTTCTTTTCCATTTTCTTTATTTATTTTTAATATTTATTTTTGACAGAGAGAGGAGAGAGACAGAGCTTGAACAGGGGAGGGGCAGAGAGAGAGTGAGTAAAGCCAGTAAAGCCACTGAGTCTAGAGCTTTTCTTTGTTGGCAGATTTTTGATTACTGATTCAATTTCTTTACTAGTTATATTTCTATTCAGATTTTAAGGACTATTTTTATTTTTTTAAGTTTATTTATTTTGAGAGGGAGAGACAGTGTGCGCGTGGGTGGAGGAGGGGCAGAGAGAGGGTGAGAGAGAGACTCCCAAGCAGGTTCTGCACTATCAGTGCAGAGCCTCACGCAGGGCTTGATCTCACAAACCGTGAGATCATGACCCGAGCTGAGATCAAGAGTCAGATGCTTAACCAACTGAGTCACCCAGGCACCTCAAGGACTATTCTTTTTAAGCAATCTTCATTTAAAAGCCTTGTT
This sequence comes from Cryptoprocta ferox, assembly GCA_028646485.1. NCBI lineage: Eukaryota > Metazoa > Chordata > Mammalia > Carnivora > Eupleridae > Cryptoprocta > Cryptoprocta ferox. The sequence goes on along the minus strand of CM053574.1, from coordinate 83,207,390 downwards.
AATACAAAGCAGCATGATTGTTGTGTTTCAAAAGAATGTACATGTATTGTGCTACCCTAACCATTTGGTCACATTTTTGCTGAATACGTATCTATACATACCTATTTTAGTGAAGTCATAATGTGTGTAAATTCTTTTGATGTTCTTTTTATGTTACTTACATATTTTTCCCCACTGTGAATGTATAATTTCACCTATTTCCCTATTGCCTTCTTAGAGAATTATGCCATATGATGCTATATCATGTAGAAGTGTTTTAATTTGGTCTCTCTCTCTCTCTCTCTCTTTTTTTTTTTTTTTTTTTTTTTGACTGATGCCAGTGGGATGGTCGATGACTTTCTGGAGACCATACCCCATGACTTTGTGGGGTGGGGTTCTAATTTGGATTCAGAATTAGGACGATTAATTCATACTATCTTATGTTACATGGAATGTGTGAAGAGGTTTCTTTTGTAGCCATACATACCAAAATCTGTTTAGGAATTTTCGATACGTGGTCTGCTCTCCAGTGGCACTAGAACTATCGTGAATTTTGGTTTGTTTGTAAAGAGGTCTAGGAAAAGAAAAGGAATATAATTGTCTTTCTGAAAATAAAAATGTCTAAAGTTCCAATTTTTATGAAATAATAAGGTTTCAGATCTTAATAGTAGGCAGATCAATGAATTTGGGTAGGAAAGCCTATAATTATATTACGTAGAGATTCCCACTTTTTGCCTACCAAGGCTGCTAACAGTAATAGGCAAATCAGTCATTTTAAAGTTCGCTAAGCCTTTTTTATTTTTTTGTAGACATGCTAAGGATTCATAAATGGATGCAGTCACTTGCTAATTTTATATTTTCACATTTTTAGATTATTGTTATGGATGTTTGCAAACTTGAAAAAAGAAATCATAGTTTATTTAATAATATAACTAACATAGCATTTAATGTTAGAGATCATAATATATACAGGGCCCTGAAACGTAGGTAGTTAGGACTTCCCAGAGAGACTGATTGGCTGGCTTGTCCCTCTGAAACACACCCCACCCCCACCCGCAGATCAGACAGAACAGAACTTCTTTCAGTTTCAAGAACTTATTAATTACATTCTTTGGACACTCAGTTTGGAAATGTGTATTTGTAGATATGTGCCTTAATGCCACGTAAGAGTGAACTAAGCTTGTCCCTACTAAACCTTCTCTTTTTTCCTCTCTTGTATAGTTTCCCCTTCCTGTTGTCCCCCAAATGTGTGTGTGTGTTTGTATGTTTAACACTTACCCCCCTCCAAATTTGATGCACTTAGTATGTTTTCCATGCTCTCGCTGATTTAATGTGCACCACTTGGTGTTTTGAGCACTGAAAATGATCGGGGAAAGTTTCTTGCCCTGCTACTACTGTAGTCCTAATGCACTGCCTGTGAGTCTGAGAGAATTGCCGTTTAGTTATAAATGTGCCATGTCCCATCCACTGATTGATCCAGCAAGTAGTTAGAAGCGAAATTCTGGAGCTTTACTGCTTGGGTTAAATTCTGGCTCCACTGTTGTATACTTTCAGCTTATTATTATTTTCCTTTTGCCTATAAGACCAAGTTAATAATGGTACCTACCTCATAGGATTGTTTTGAGAATAAGTGAGTTAATGTAAGTAAAGTACCTAAAACAGTGCCGTGTAGGGTTGACTATTATTATAATTATTACTTAATTTTTTTTTTAATGTTTAGTTCTTTTTGAGAGACCGAGAGACAGAGCATGAGCCGGGGAGGGGCCGAGAGAGGGGAGACACAGACTCTAAAGCAGGCTCCAGGCTCTGAGCTGTCAGCACAGAGCCTGATGCGGGGCTAGGACTCATGAGCTATGAGATTATGACCTGAGCTGAAGTCGGACGGTTAACCGACTGAGCCACCCAGGTGCCCCTATAATTATTACTTTAATACACGTAAAGCACTTGTGACAGTTCATGGCTTCTTATTGTTGTTCCCTTGTCTGGTATGTTCCCTTTGTCTGGTGGTATTAGCAGCATCCCATGTTTTAAGACTAGAAAACTTAAAAAATTATCACTATTAAAATATTACCATATTGGTCAGATACTATTAAAAATTTTAATGGATCCCCTTCAGTTTTAAATCTTTACTTTTTTTGAAATTCACAAGTAAGATACTTATATTTTCCAGCTTATTCTGAACAGTTAACATCTATAGGCATTTATTTTTTTTATAGGCATTTAAAACCAATTGTATATATAAGCTGTTTTTTTTTCTTTTGCCATTTCTAATGTCACTTTAGTTTGCCTCTTTAAGGGCATAGCACATTAACAGTGTGGTTTCTAGTATTTCAGTCCTACTTGAGGGGAGCATTGAAATGCAACACTTTATCAAAATGATCACTAAAAATAAATGGAGTTTAAACATCTGCTGAGGAGTTTTCTTCACCTTTTCCATCAATTCACTGTGTCATTTGGGTCATTGCACTTGAGTTTTTTGTTATGAGTAGCTTTAGAAAATTTGAATATATGTATTGGTTTACAGCTTCATAATATAACAGTAAGAAGCAAAAGGCAGATAAACTGTTGGCAAAATAAAAAGGTTTTGTAGTAATTAGTTATGATTTGTCCTTTGAAAACTCAAAACTACTTGTTGAGATGGGAGATTAATGAGATTCTGGTTTACTATTAATAAAGAGCAGTACATTTTTGGTTTTTCTTGCTTTCTCTTCATGGGGGGGGTTGGGGGGTAATAGACATGCTGGTAGTTCAGTTAATTTATAATCCTGAAATAACCTTCACATTGTTTCCAAATTTAATATAGTCCACAGTAAATATAAATACCTTCAATAAAATATTTTTAAATTTTAAAACTATGTTTCTTTAACAGATTTCTATAATCCAGGAACTTGTTATGAATTATGAAGCCTCCCTTAAAACATGTGACTTTTTTAGCCCTTATGGTAAGTTTAAATTAAATTGGAATTTGAACACTCATTTCAATCCATTTTTAATCCCTTATAGTAAAACTAACGTATTTTATGTATGTGCTACATGATACCTATTTACTAAATAGTTTTTGTTTTTGAATTAAATAAAATTAGAAGAATACTTTCTTTTATTTATTTATTTTTGAGAAAGAGAAAGTGCAGGAGTGGAGGGGAGAGAGAGAGAGACTCTTAGGCAAGCCTCATGCTCAGGAGCTGGAGGTGGGGCTTGATCCCAAGACCTGGGATCATGACCAGAGCTGAAATTAAGAGACACTCAACTAACTGAGCCACCCTGATTTCCCTTGAGAAGAGCACTTTCAATCTTACTTAATTTAAATTTTCCATATCTTGTGAGGTAGGAGTTAACTGTGTTTTAACCTGAGTAAACACTTGAAAGATTGAGTGACTTGTTTAAAATCATATAGTTAGTTTATATTGAAACCTATTTTTCCCAAATTCCTACTTCTCTGTTCTTTCTACTCTTTCATTACTCTAAATTCTGTATGATTTAGGGGTGCCTGGGGGACTCAGTTGGTTAGGCGTCCGACTTTGGCTCATATCATGATCCCACGGTTTATGGGTTCGAGCCTGGTGTTGGGCTCTGTGCTGACAGCTCAGAGCCTGGAGCCTACTTTGGATTCTGTGTCTCCCTCTCTCTCTGCACAACCCCCCTGCCCCACAGCTTGCACTCTGTCTCTCTTTCAAAAATAAATAAACATTAAATAATTTAAAAAAAGGAACTTTTCTTTATCAAATATTTGGTTCCCAAGATATAGTATATATATGTATATATATATTATATATTATAAGACATATATATCATATATGTTATATATATTATATATTATAAGATATATATCATATATATGATATATATATTATATATTATAAGATATATATCATATATATTATATATTATAAGATATATATATCATATATATGTTATATATATATGAGGAACAAGATAAATGCTTGTCTTTTTCCTTTATTATTTGTTTTAATTTATGCTAATTTCTGTGTTTTCAAAACTTGTTTTTTTCTGTGGTGTGGGTAAATTCTCCTTTCTGCTTTTTCTACCTGATTTCATACCTGTATCCATTTTGAAATACATTTTGAGAGCTTGATACTTCTTTATCTACTCTTCTGTAGCTTGAGGTTCAGGAGGGGGAATGGGACGGAGCTCAGCTGACTGTATGTGACTGCTTTTTCACGTGGCAGGGCTAATTCCACCTTGTTAGGAAGGTGTCTTCATACCCTTCAACTTGGGGTTTCCCTGATTTGGGGTTGAGCCCAGGAATGCAAAGCCCTGGCACTTCTTGTCTTTGTGAGAGTCTTTCTTGCAGTGGTACTTAGGGACATCTCTTCACCAAACTGTTACCTTGACTTCTCCTGGGCCTGCTACCTTATGTTCTGAGCCTGAGAATTCATCGGGTTATACCAATTTACATCTTTTCCCCAGCACTGTTTCTTCGGGGTGAGGTAGAGGTTAGAAGTCTGTGAAACCAGCATCTTGTTTCTCTGCCTGGCTGCTATTTTTTGAACTTCATGGCATGAAGTCCTTCCTCTCTCTGTTGACATTGGTCATTTTTCTGAGTTTTTACTTCATCATGCACTAAGGGAGAGAAAGTATGTGATTTGCTTTACTTTGCGTTCTTCTTTATAATAATTTTATATATATTTGATTGCAGAAAATGGAGAGAAGGAACCCCCGACAACACTGCTCTGGGTCCAGTATTTCCTGGCACAGCATTTTGATAAACTTGGGCATTATTCTTTAGCTTTGGATTATATTAATGCTGCAATTGCTGGGACTCCCACTCTAATAGAATTATTCTATATGAAGGCAAAAATTTACAAGGTAAAATCCTAGTCATGTTTTTTGAATAAGTGAAGAATTTGGCTACTTTAAGAATGCTTGGAGTTTTTTCTGTATAGAAATAACTTCTGTGGTACCCTAATAATCTATTTCTAATACTCTAATAATCCTAGGGAGTTTTATGTTACATAGTTGTATAAGCAGTGTATAATCAGTATTAATGACTTGAATCATCTCTTAGTAAATGTGAATTATAACATACCTAAAGATTTCTAGATCAGTTTGACAGAAATGGTACCAGATTTCTAGTTTGTCTTTATAAACTTTTTCTATTTATATTCACCCATATTCTTTTAATGACAAATACTGTGAAATCTTTAATAATGCTTTCATGTCTTAAAGCATATAGGTAATCTCAGAGAAGCTGTCAAGTGGATGGATGAGGCGCAGTCTTTGGACACAGCCGACAGATTCATCAATTCCAAATGTGCGAAATACATGCTTCGAGCGAACATGATCAAAGAAGCAGAGGAAATGTGTTCCAAGTTCACCAGGGTAGGAAATACCATACGTGAGCGTGTACTTTTCTGAGTTAGTACAATTAAACTTAAGTTCTATGATGATTTGTGAAGTTTGCCACTAAAGTTCGTAAGGATTCATTTTTGCCATTATTTTTATTAATCCCATCTAGCTTATGTCCTAAGGATGGTTTCTTCCTGTGGTTCAGTGTGTGTATGCATGTGCTTCTCATGGGGGACAGTTGAAAGACAATAGTAGGAGCACAGTACGATTCTACAAAAATAAGCAATATGCCAGACTTGATTTACAGCTCTTTTGTCCCATTAGTAATTTGTGGCTGCTTTTTATTTCTCTTTTAGAGTTTCTTTGGAATTGCTCATAGAGTTCTTTCTGTGTAGAACCAACCTCTTCTGGCAATAATTTCTGACATTGTAGAATTCAAGTTCTCTGAAATTGTTGGGCTAAACATCTGTTCCTGTCCCTCCCCCATCCGTACATTTCTTTTTCCACATGAACTATCTCATTATGAAAATAGTAAGCTTATGGTTCAGAATATATGTAGTAAGAACAGAATAGTAAGCCAGAAACAGACATGTATTTGGAAACTTGGTATATAGCCACAGGTGCTTTCAGAATCATAGGTGAAAAGATATTGCTGGCACAATTAGTTATTGTATTGACAGAAATAAAATGACATTCTTCTTCTGCACACAAATCGATTCCAGGTTGATTAAAGAAAGTATTAAAATTTATCTTTAGAGTTTGAGGTAGGAAGCATTTCTTAAACTAAAAACACTTAAGTGTAAGGGTAAAATTGATATATTCCACCATATTAAAATGAAAGTTTACATATAACAAGAATAATCATAAGCAAAATGAGAAGGTAGACCATAGAATTGGAGAAAATATTTCCAAACCGTATGGTGGAATAAGAATTTATAGGGGCGCTTGGGTGGCTCAGTCGGTTGGGCGTCCGACTTTGGCTCAGATCATGATCTCCATAGTTCATGGGTTTGAGCCCCATGTCAGGCTCTGTGCTGACAGCTCGAGCCTGGAGCCTGCTTCGGATTCCGTGTCTCCCTTTCTCTCTGCCTCTGCTTATCTTCTCTCTCTCAAAAATAAATAAACATAAAAATTTAAAACAAAAAGAATGTATAAAGAACTCCACAAAGAATTCACTAACATAGTTATTTAATACACATCGAATGCGACATTGAGACATAAAGAGGAAACCATGTTTCCAAGTTTAATGTATAAGTTTTAATTAAGATACCCTGGAATAAATAATCTTTACCTCCAACTACACATTACGTACACACTGGGCCTTAGTGCTGGTGTTTGTGAGTGATTTAGGATGAAAGTAAGTTACCCCTGTGCCCTGTGATACTAATGTTTTCCTCATGCAGCCCCAGTGTACAAGATCATGATCTGAGCCGAAGTCCGGAGTCTGACACTTAACTGGCTGAGCCACCCACATGCCCCTAAGTTAACATATATTCTTTACAAATTCCCTTATTTGGCTTTGTCATCCCAACACAAATGAGAGGAGTTGGTATGGAACAGGAAGCACAAAGAAAGTGCCAGCTGATAGCCTGAGGTGGAGGGAGGGGACCTGGAAACGTAAAGGAGCCCCAGGGCTAACAGAGTCAGCAGTATGGCACGATGAATCTGAGTTGGCAAGGAAAGGTTAAGCAGCGGTTACTTAAAAAGAAGAAAATAAGCAAAGCTTCCTAAGGATTACTGTTAAATATTTTAAATAAAAGTTTTGGTGTTCAAAGACGTTGTTTCAGCAATCTGGAGTCTCGTATGGGTAGGGTGTTGAATACCCCAACAGAGCTGGGTAAATAAGACATTATGTAATTTCGAATTGGTAGGAGCCTTTGGAAGAACCTTGAGCTATTTGTCTATTGCTACGTATTGTCATAGTAATACTTGTAGCCACAGTTGTAAAAGAGAAAATGAGGTCTTTAGGATCTCTTTTATTGTTTGCTTCCTATATTTATATTTATGAATGCTTCCGTTTCAGGAAGGAACATCTGCCATGGAAAATCTAAATGAGATGCAGTGCATGTGGTTTCAGACAGAATGCATTTCAGCTTACCAGCGTTTGGGGCGATATGGGGATGCCTTGAAAAAATGCCATGAAGTAGAAAGGGTAAGTTGTAGAACTTTGACTTTATTTTTCTCCTATAAGGTGAAGAAAAAAGCAGTTTGATTTCTACATGGGATCATCTATCTGTTCTAACTGCTTTGGAAACCTCATTGTGAAAAACAGTCTTGATCTTTAGCTTTTCAAACATTCAGAAGTTGTGAATAAGTGATTGCTTTGTTTTGATCCTCAAATGGTTATGATTGCGACAAGTCTATGTAATTTGGTCTGACGGAAGAAGGAAAAGATGAATTTATCAAGCCGTTATTGCTATTATTAACATATATTAAAAAATTTGTGTTTCCTAATCCGGCCATGATTTGATCTCCTCGCTAGCCCAGAAGGACACACAAGCTGATGGCCTCCTCTTTCCCCTTTACATCAGGATCTGCTCTGGAGCCAGCCTCTCTCCAGTTTGTCTTCCCAGGATATTTGTTCTCACGTCTGATACTTTGTACAGCAATCTGTGGCTGGTCTGCAGGCTTATTTTATTACTTGCTTTTAGGATTATGTGTGATGTGCCCTAGTGAGGGGACTTTTCTTTTCCTTTGTGTGAATTTTGTTTTCCTGTTCTTTGTCATCTCTGAAGCACTCTCCTTCCAAATGGACAACAGGAGGAAAAGAGCCACAAAAGCACCCCTGAGGCAGTCCTCAGCAGCCCTCAGTTGTGGGTCAATCGGCAGCACTGTTCCCATGCTGACGCAGTATAAAACCACAGGCGTCGTAGTCAGGTGAGCCTGATGTCTGCACTCTGGCAGTCACTTTGGCCTTTTTCCCCATGTGAAACTTCCGAGGTTACCCAAAAGAAAGCCTAAATCTTAGGGGGTGGCTTTTGCTGGGAACTGGAGCTAGGATTATACCTGATCCACCTTTTGGAAATAACCTAGTTTTTTGTTTCTGTTTTTGTTTGATTTCTTTGCTTTTTTCTTTTTGAGCCTGGGCTTGCTGGCTATATCTCTGGGGGAAAATTCTTATCTTCTCCTTGAAAAATATAAAGCCCTCAGATTATATGTGAAATACTTAGGCAATATCCAGGCGGCTGGATATTTAAACCCGGCTCTTCTTTCTGTGATAGAACCATAGGTCACCAGTTTGTTTCAATACTCCTTAGATGACTAGTACTTTAAAAGCATTCTTGTTGTTACTAAGGAAAGATATATTCTTATTACCCAGAGCATTCTCAGGGAGCAGTAGATTGTTTCCTGAATGAAGAAGCTGCTAGGCACTGACGGATCAGTAATTCCAGCAAGGGCATGGCTAGAGATTTACCAGGTTTTCTGTGAAAATGAAATTTGCACATCCTTAGGGTCATTATAACTATGAGTGTCTCCAGCTTCAGTCCCACCCCTCCTAATATCATAACCATAGTTCTCTTGGTGATATTTCTTGAGGATTGTTAGAATATGATTAATAGCTATTCCATTACTAAGTTTCATTTAGATTATGCTCTCCCTTAAATTTTTAGTGATTTTGGCTGAATAACATGAAATAAAAGTCTGTAATGTCAGATAAACTGTGTCTCGTTCAAGAAATAGGATTTGACCAGTAGAAAGCATTTTTGAAGAAAAAAATCATAGGAAACCATTGGCCATCAGAGATTAAAATAGGCAGAAATTGTCGCCCTCTGGTCATGTTACATAATCATTGCTAGAAACTTTATTGTTTTTATTTCAGCTTTGTTGGTGCTTGAGGACAGAAACAGACACAGATAAACGAGGAAAGAGCCTATTCTTATTGCCAGTTGTAAGCTAGTCTTTTATAGTGAGTAATTCATAGTAAAAGTAAATAAGACTTAACTCTTTTAGTGGTTAAATGCAGAAATGTGAGTACCTAGTACAAATAGGGTGACTAAATATTTGCCGACTGATTAATGCTAAATTAATAATGCTATTAATTTCATTTCTAATAAAATTAACATAATCTAAAAGAATTCTTAATGATATAATTTGCAAGGATTTAATAGTAATTACAGAATTCAATGATTTATTATAAGTATCTTGTGCCTGGATTTTAAATATTTTAGTAAAGAAATTAGCACCTTTCAAAAGTGAAACTTTGCAGTTAACCTTCACCTTCAGTGAATACAGATTTAAGTTCAAATAAGGGCTAGGCCTTTCTTCTGCCTTCAAGAACTCATTCAAGAATTCTCTCCTTGAAGGCAGTTTCAGCCATGACACGGATTGCTGTCAGCTTTTAGTTAATTGCATTTGTAATGTTAGAATTCTAGAATGGTCCAGGATAGTATTTTTTTTTTTGCTTTCATTTTGCAGCCCTCATAGGATTTTAGGATTGTATGTAAAGGTTATGAACCTGATGTTTAGAACTTGAATATTAAAAATAAAACCACCTTTAAGATACTAGATATAAACTTGCGTTCAGAATAATTTTAAACTATTTCATATTTTAAGAATTTCTTTTCCTTTTGTTCCAGGTGATTAGTTTCTCATTTTAGTGTGCTGATTTATGTCTGAAATGGATCAGTAATACGTATTTCTAAAGCTTTATGTTAAAAACTAGGATTACTAATAGATCGGAATGTAGGCAGTTCATAACTTTATCTTCTAGAGTTTCTTAATCTTTTTCCAGTTGATGTGTGCTTTATAGTAACAGATTTTCTATAATGGGTGTAGAGTTGCTTACTAACCTAAGTTCGTCTACTTATTATTATTTTTTAAGTCAGAGGTTTTTGTTGCCTTTCTATATATGAGCTCTTGTTGGGCTCCTCTACGGTCACTGAGAAGTAAGGGGGGTGGGGGAATCTGGGTGAGAAGAGAGGGACTGTTGGGGAATTCCTAAAGGAAACTGTGCTCTTAGGCCACAAATAGCATTTCTTTATTCTTTGCTGACTTGTCTTACTTTGATTCAAGCCTAATTTTGACAAATTAAGCAATTTCTGCTACCCCGACAAGAACTAGTAATTTATGATGAGGGGAAAATTGAGTTAAGAGCCTGAGCTGTATTTTAGAATTTGGGTACCTGTTCTCTGTTGGAAGCTGATAAGTGACCATATTGTGTTAACGTATGGGGAAGCTAACTTCACCAGCTTGTGTCATCTAGCTTATTTTTATGTTTTATCAATCTAGAAACTTAAAAAATCACCCCAAGATAGTGTAAGGAAGATCTTTGTGGTGATGGAATAGTTCTCTGTCTTGATTGTGGTGGTGGTTACATGAATCTACACATGTGATAAAATCACATAGAACTATAATCCCATATTGTACTAATGTCAGGTTTTTGATTTGTTCTCGCACTATAATTATGTAGGATATAACTCTTAGGAGGAAACTGAGAGACGAGTGTACAGGATATCTCTGCACTGCCTTTGTAACTTCCTGGGTGTCTGTACTTGAAAATAATAAAAAGTTTAAGAAAAAAGAAGATCAAGCTAAGATTACTTAGTTATTTTTTAGTAGGATTCTGCAAGATAGCATTTCTTCCCAAAGCAAAATTATTTTGTTAGTATCCTCCTTTTTCTAATGAACTCTGGCCATATCCTGTCCACCACTGTGAGCTTACTATAGAGTGATCGACCTCCAGGTTTGCCTGGGGCAGAGGTTCTTAGGACACAGGGCTTTCCTTGGAAAAACTGAGAAAGCCCCAGGCAAGCTGGGATAAGTTGGTTACCCTATATATGGAAGACTAACTGGAGAGAGGCAGCCTGTGGGCTGTTACTGATAAAGAGGCGGCTTAAATGTTTGTGTTTCTCTACTGCTCCCTCTAAGACCTGACTTAGAATATATGTCTACTAAAGCTGCTAGGATATCTCTTGAAACTTGTGTCTGCCTTTTTACACATAAATGTTTCTTAACTTAAAGGTCCTGTAATCTCTTAGGTGTTATCATTATGTATTCCTTGGTTTGGCGCACTACCATTTTTCCTCAGTTGTATTGAATTTTAAGATACGGTGCTAGACATAACTTGATTTATGTTAACCACAAACAGCTTTATGAAACCTGTAATCCTTTGATAAAAAAACAAGTTTATGTTGATACTTATGAATTGATTTGTCTTGTTGATGGGAGGAATGCCATTTTCAAATATAACCCATTAAAGCATGCTTCTTGAAGTTATAAACTAACGTTGAATGTTTATTTTTTCCCCTCCACGCTGTGTACTTTTATACTTCTTAGAGTTCTTCCCTTAAAGTCTCAGGTACTTAATGTCATTCTGCATATAGTATATTTCTAATTACCAACACAACGAAGATTATGAAATGATGTGGACAGTTACTAATGTGTCTTCTGCACAGTGAGTTAGTATTTAGGCCCCCAGGACAGAGGGGAGATGAAGTAGTAGAAGAGCTAAAGTTGTATTCGTGTACTGAATCATTCATTTTTCTATATATCTTTGGAGAAGCTAAAATAGGGGAAAAGAAAGAAGATGGAGGTAGAGATGCTTATAGGAAAGAAAACAAAAGTATACGTTGTTTTGAAGTATGTGGTGTTAATCATCTCCTTGCCATGTAAGGAATCAGTTCTTTAACTTTTTGGGCCATGGATCCTTTGGGAATTGAATGAAAGCCTTGAACTCTCTCCTCAGGACAATGTTGTTATGCGTATTAATGCATAGTCTATACATAGACTCCAGTTTAGGAACTGTTGCTAAAGTGGAATGTTGGTAGATTAATGGGAGTTTATTGAATGAGAAAAAACCAAAATGCTCTGTTTTGAATGAAATTTTTAAAATATCTTATTTGATCACTTAACCTTATGAAATTGGCTATGTAGATTTCTTTATTCCTACCTAATTTAAATAATTGAAGCCGTAGGAAATTAAGAGATCCTGATATGCCTGATAAGCATTTTCTCTCTTGAGTTGGCAAAAACTGTGCTTATGGAATGTTAGGCCCTGTGCCAGGCAGCAGGGATAGAGATGATGGGCTTGTCCTTGAAGAACTTACTGTTGGGTAGAACAGTCTGATTTGTAAACATTTAATGGAACCTGTATGTATTTGACCTTCAGAGCTCTGTTTAACTCTGCCATGCTCATTTTTGGGGAATACGGAGGAGAAATATTTCATTAAAACAAAAATATCAATATGTACTCTTTTCGAGGTTTAAAAAAAATTTGACCATCTGACTTATTACACAGAAATTGAGTGTCATCACAAAACATGATTTATAGGGAATGGCCAACTAACAGAAGCTTAAATTGAATGCAAAGAATAATTTGATGTCCTTTGTAGTGTTGAACAGTGGAGAGGGCAACTAAGTGAAATTGTGACTGTTAAATTGTATTTGGGGCTTCTTATGATTTTCTTTTAAAAAATAGACATTATTGACATACATAAGGGATAATTTTTTGTGTTTTTTTTTGAAGCATTTTTTTGAGATAACCGATGATCAATTTGACTTTCATACATACTGCATGAGAAAGATGACCCTTCGTGCCTATGTTGACCTTTTGAGATTAGAAGATATTCTCAGAAGACATGCCTTCTATTTCAAGGCTGCTAGATCAGCGATTGAAATATACTTGAAATTGTATGATAACCCCTTAACCAGTGAGAGCAAACAACAAGAAATAAATTCAGGTAACTGAAGAGGAACTTGGTGTAAAAGGATGGAAAAGAACACTAAATTTCAGAATGTCCTTAGCACAAACAACACATAAAAAAGCATTTTGTCAAATGGATGTGAAGACAGCATCAGTAGCCTGTGTGCCCCAAAACAGTGCAGGGGATGGGGGGAGCTTAGAAAAAGTCAGCAGGATCGTGTTCTGTAGCTGATAATTCTAAATAGCCCTAATGGATGACTTGTAGTCCTTTTTATTTTTTGTTTTTTTTATGTTTTTTAATTTTTTTAAGATTTTATTTTTTTTTTTAAGTAATCTCTACTTCCAACATGGGGCTGGAACTCACAAGCCTGAGATCAAGAGTTGCACACTACATTGACTGAGCCAGCGAGGTGCCCTGCAATCATTTTTATTTTTATCTTCAGTAAGGCCAATTAGGGAAAAATAGAAATGTCTGTGGGCTGGGTTCTTTTTTTTTTCTTTTTTTGAAATTGTAAGTGAAAATAGCTTTGAGCCACTATGTGAAAAATATATGTTCTTACAACTTGTGGTGCCTAGTTGATTGAAAATAATACTGCCAATGAGGATATCTGTACAGCTTTTTATTCACTAGAATGTTAGTATCTACAGATATTTGAGAGATAGTAGCATGGAGGCAAATTTCTGGTCAGATCACAATTCTGTGTATATGCATTGTCTCACTTGTCCTTGATATATTCCAAGAAGGTAGCTGGTGTCATCACCCCCACTGTGCACAGATTGGGACTTGAGACTCAGCGAGATGAAGCGATTTACCTAAAGTCATGTACGATGTTGGAGGCAGAACTGGGTTACAATTGGTTAATTTTATTTTATTATTATTTATTTTTATTATTTTTTTAGAATGAGTTCATTTTAGTCGATGCAGTGTTTGCCAGTTGCCTTTTGTGTGTCAGGTGTGTGCTAGGTGGTGGGACTTCCTAAAAACCTCCATCTCATTGCCCCTTCCCCCTTTTCCCTTCTAAAAAGCTGTACTAATACTGTGTATTGCAGAAGAAGGTGAGGAAAATGGAAACATTGACTTAGAATTTGTATTCATTTGGATATTTGTAGAAAACCTGTCAGCCAAAGAGTTGAAGAAAATGCTTAGCAAGCAGAGAAGAGCTCAGAAAAAGGCTAAACTGGAAGAAGAGAGAAAGCATGCGGAAAGGGAACGTCAACAAAAAAATCAAAAGAAAAAAAGAGATGAAGAAGAAGAGGAAGCCAGTGGTCTCAAAGAAGAACTTATACCTGAAAAGTTAGAAAGGGTGAGATACATTTACTGTCTTTATTTGGTAGAATTTATGTTACCTGGTTCTGGTCACGAATGTGTTTTAATTACATCTGTAGATCAGAAGCCATTTGTAATATTTCAGGTCATTATGATACTAGTCAATTAGTTTTGAGTGATAATATGCAAATTTTGGTTAATGCAGATTATACTTGGAATTGTAGTTGTGGTAGGCAGCATAATGGCCCTTTAAATCTCTCCACATTCTAATCCCTGGAATTGGGGAATGTGTTCCATTATGTGGCAAAGGGGAATAAAGGTGGCAGATGGAATTTATGATTGTAATTAGCTGGCCTTCAAATAAGAAGATTAGCCCAGATTATCTGGTGAGCCCAGTGTAATCACTGCGTGTCTTTAGAGTAGAGGGAGACAGGAGAGGGTTGGAGTCCTGTGAGGAGGGCTCAGCCTGTTACTGGTTTTGAATAGGGAATGAGGGAGCCACAAATGGAGATTGTGGGCAGCCTGGAGGAGCTGCAAAGGCCTTGAAACATACTCCCCCTTCGAACCTCCAAAAGGGATGTGGTCCTGCTGGCCCCTTGATTTTTAAGCCCAGCTAGACCCATGTTGAACTTCTAACCTACAGAACTGCAAGATGGTAAATAGGTGTTATTTTATGAACACTGAATTTTTGGTAATTTGTTACAGCAGCAATACAACTATTTATTACACCTGGAAGCATTTTATGTATCTTAATATGTTTTAGCTACAAAGAGAAAGCAATGGGATTTTCTCAAAGTGTTGGTAGTTATTTAGGGACCAGGTTTAGGGAAATACTTAGTTTTCAGATTTATTCACTATAGAATCTAGTGTAAGTATTTCAAATTTGTCATTTTTTCCAATCACACAATACAGTTATATTTGCCTCCTTACTATAGATGTTTGAAGAATAAGGGCTGTCAGTATTTGGTGTTGCATCTCCTTAAGCCTATGGAATAATTTCCAGTGTTTTTTTTGGATTTTTATGAGATTATATTGATTTTATAATCAGAAAAAACAACAGAGCCATATCCATTTTGAAATTGTTGTTTTGAATTTGTTTACAGATGATAGTTTTAAAATGTTTTCTTGCTTATTTGGTCGTATAAAGAGTACTGTAAATTACTTTAGAGACATATTTATATGAGATTTTGGGGGAAATTGACTTGTGTAGCTGTTTTTAAATGTAATAATTTTCCTTTCTGTTTCAAAATAGATAGAAAATCCATTAGAAGAAGCTATCAAGTTCCTTATACCTCTTAAGAACCTTGTTGCTGATAACATTGACACTCATCTATTAGCATTTGAAATATATTTTAGAAAAGGTAATAGTTTGAATTCAGTTGTTAATCCTTACTTATATTGGTGACCATATTCAGCATAATCTTTATCAGTTAGATTGATTTTTGTTTCTTAAAGTTCCATTTCAGCCTTCCACAAAAGGCTCCCAGTCCCTTTTTCCTTTGCTACTCAAAACTTTACGGGGTAACCAGCTAGAAAATTATGTTCAAATCTTTTTTAAGAAGAGTTTGAACAATCATATAAATTGTTTACCTGAAGCAATTCTACACAATTTCAAGCTTTTCTTTAGAAAAAATAAAAGTTGTCTTTGACAACCAAAGTCAGCTTTGAATTTTACTTATGAACGTTTTACTGGAATTTAAGTGAGGCTAAAATAAAGTGACTAAAATAACATACATAAATATTTGATGCTGTTACCTTTCTATGTTTTTCTGACACAGGGAAGTTTCTGTTAATGCTGCAGTCTGTCAAACGAGCTTTTGCCATCAACAGTAATAACCCATGGTTACATGAATGTTTAATTAAATTTTCTAAATCTGGTAAGTATAAAAAAGGTAATATTTGTGTAAAAGCAAATATGACAGTTCAGCAGCCTCTCAGTAAGCTGGATATTAAAGAGATTTGCAATAATGTAAAGCAAAGAAAGGATAATATTTATAGTGTGTTTATAAATTAAACATGCTAGCAAAGATATGTCACAAATTAGTGCATTTTAAAGTTAGAATGTATTTATATTCCAAAGGAGCAATATTTTTACTATGTAAAATGTATCAGGCTTAATAACAAATATAAATGTATTTCCATTGATTTTCTTTCAAAGGATAGATTAAAAACTTTTTTAATTCCAAATGTTTTGTTTTTATAGTGTCTAATCATAGTAATCTTCCAGACATTGTGAGTAAAGTTCTATCTCAAGAAATGCAGAAAATATTTGTCAACAAGGACTTGGAAAGTTTTAATGAGGATTTTCTCAAACACAATGCTGCCTCTCTTCAGCATCTACTTTCAGGTTGGTATTTGACTCCCAGGTGTAAAACAATCTTGGAAAAGGTTAGAATGTGGAGAAAGTAAAAATTTGGAATGATGTTCAACCTCACAAGTTATCCTAGAAGAAGAAATGAACGCAATACCATTTTTGATCTTTCCAATTAAGGAAGGTCTGTTTGTTTGGAAAAAGGAGATGAAAGTACAGTAAAGACGTAGGTAAGCACTCTTGTATCTCGCTGCTGTGAATGTAAACTGGCTCAGCCATTTAGGAAAGCAGCCTGTCATCCTTATGAAGAGCTTCACATTACCTGTGATTTTCGCTGTCATCACACTTTTGTAAATAATGTTAAAGAATTAAGCCAAAGCAGAGTTAGAGCTTTAAGTGCAAAGACGTTAACTGAAATACTGTATGTAAGTCTGCGGAAAAGAAGGGAAACAAATCTAATACATATCTGATAGTAGGGGAAATAGTTGTAGGTTTGTAGTGGAATAGAAAACCCAGCAGTCCTGTAAAGGGATGTTAAATTTTTTTTTAACATTTATTTATTTTTTTTTGAGAGACAGAGACAGATCATGAGCAGGGGAGGAGCAGAGAGAGAGGGAGTCACAGAATTGGAAGCAGGCTCCAGGCTCTGAGCTGTCAGCACAATTACCTAGCAATGATACTGAATCAGTAATCAAAAAACTCCCAACAAACAAAAGTCCAGGACCAGGTGGCTTCACAGGTGAATCTACCAAACATTTAAAGAGGAGTTAATACCTATTCTCAAACCATTCCCAATAATAGAAGAGGAAGAAAAACTTCCAAATTCATTCGATGAGGCCAGCATTACACTGTACTAAAACCAGATAAAGACAATAAAAGAAAAAAAAAAGAACTACAGGCCAATATCCCTGATGAACATACTTGTAACAATCCTCAACAAAATATTAGCAAACCATGTCCAACAATACATTAAAAAATCATTCACCATCATCAAGTGGATTTCTTTCTGGATTGCAAGGATGGTTCAGTATTTGCAAATCAATCTGTGTGATACATCATTTCAGTAAGAGAAAAAGGATAAAAACCATACGATCATTTCAGTAGATGCAGAAAATATTACATAGGAATAAGGATAAAAAAAGCTTTAGAAAATATTTATTTTCTTTATGAACATGTGAGCATTTTCCTTTTGTCCCTCCACCAACTTCTCTGTGACAGTAATTTGTTCCTCAGATGTTTTTAGAGTATCATTTTAAAAAATGATTTTAGCTGAAATGTTGATTGATGCTACAGAGCAGCCCATATTTATATTTCCAGTTATATCATTTCTAGGGGGAAGGATCAGTTGTTAAATCTGGTCTCCTGGTACATCTCTTTGTGACTGAAGCCCTGATCTGTAATGTTTTGCCATTTACAAGCACTTCCATTGTGGCCCCAGGCTGTCAGTAGGATGTCATTGATTTGGGAGTTGGGAAGAGACACTGTACCTTGCTCCCAAGTTCTGGTAGGAGCCAGCTCTAACCCACTGCTGATTTTAAGTCATTGGAACCAGATTTTAAGCCACTGGTTAATGTTAGTCAAATCAATTGTAAGATATAGGAGTTTACTCATTTTGTAGTATCTTGGTATTTCAGGTGCTAAAATGATGTACTTTCTGGACAAGTCAAGGCAAGAGAAAGCAATTGCTATTGCCACTAGACTGGATGAAACTATAAAAGATAAAAATGTAAAGGTAAGATTTTTGAGAATAACTTTTACAAACTTATGGATGCTGAGTGATCTGGGAAAACGTGTGTCTTTATAACCTAATTCTTGAGTGTGCCTTCAGAGATGTGTCTGGATTTGAATCTCAGCTCTACCAGTTATGATCTGGGTCACATTAGGCAAGTTTCCATTTCTTAGCTTCCTTTTCCTCATAAGATAAGGGTGAAAATACAGGCATACCTGGGAGATACTGTGGGTTCTGCTCCAGAACACTGCAAATAAAGTGAATATCACACTAATGTGAGACAAATCAATTTTTGGTTTCCCAGTGCATATAAAAGTTAGGTTTATACTGTACTGTAGTCTGTTAAGTGTGCAAAAGTGTTATGTCTAAAAAACAATGTATATACCTTAATTAAAAAAATAGTTTATTACGGTGCTCCTGGCACCGTAATAGTCAGTAGAGGGTATGACTCTTGATGTCAGGGTCATGAATTCAGGCCCCACGTTGGTTGTGGAGCATACTTAATTAAAAAAAAAAAAGTTTATTACTAAAAAGTACTAACCATGATCTGAGCTTTCAGTGAGTTGTAATCACTAATCACAGATCATCATAACCAACATAGTAAGTTGGAAATATTTGCAAGAATTACCAAAATATGACACAGAGACACAAAGTAAGCAAATGCTGTTGGAAAAATGGTACTGATAGACTTGCTCAGTGTCGGGTTGCTACAAACCTTCAATTTGTAAGAAACACAGTATCTGCCAAGCCCAGTAGAGCGGGCACAATAAAATGAGGTGTGTCTGTACTACTGACCTCATGCACTTGGTGTAAGGGTTGATTGAGATAACAAAGTGTAAACGGCTTGGTACCTGCCTGGCACACCGTTAACACTCAGTAAATGGGAACTATTGTTGTTAATAAAGGACATTTTCAGTTTAGTGATTAGTTTCAGAGATTCACTTTTTCAAGTATTGAATCATACCACTTTTTAAGGCTCTGTCGATTTGATTTCTAAAATGTGCCTTTTTGAGGTGATTTCTTACTATGGGTAGCAAGAAGTTCTTTTACACTGAGGCTACCCCAGTTTTCTTTGCTTAATTAACAGACTGCATCTTTTGATTAAAGTGATGATTAACCAACCTTTTCTCTTAAAAATAATTTTTATTTTCCCCCTTTCTAATAGACTTTAATAAAGGTTTCTGAAGCACTGCTTGACGGCAGCTTTGGGAACTGTAATTCCCAATATGAAGAATACAGGATGGCCTGTCATAACCTGCTTCCTTTTACTTCTGCTTTCCTGCCCGTTGTGACTGAGGTCGACAGTCACACTGTGGCACTCAACCACACAGCCAACTGTGATGTCTTGGCAAATGAGATTTGAAACCCCATCGAAGGTTGACTCCTGTAAGACTTAGAGCTGAAATCAGATCAGGGTTTCTTTTTCAGGGTGTATTTTAATATAGATATGAAGTGAAATAATTGGATAGAATTTTTAAATGGAGTATTCTGTAAGCTTATTTTATTCTTTATCTGACTCTGCCAATTTACATAAACATCTGTTTAAAATTACCTGTTTATACTTGTACAGTTTTCTTAAACTTTCAAATTATCAGCATTGTGATGGGTGCTGTCACTCTGTATCATAAATATAATTTCTTACTAAGCTAAGTTGTATACAGCCCCACTGTATTATTTTCTTTAGATCCTGGTTTCAGAAACTGTTTTGATCTCTTATTGGTTTGTTGTATTATTGTTTATTTGCTTGTCTTTTAATTAAAGCACGTCAGTTGTAAAGTGTTAACTGTACATTAAAAACAATATGAAACTTTTTTTGGCAGACATTGGGGTTTATTTTAAAATTTATTTCAGTTTGCCCTTTCTTCCACCTTAATTTTTTTTATGATTTACCATTTCTAATATCCATGAAAATGATACTTTCTATTGAGTAAGGGTACTCCAGTTTAATGTAGATGATTCAGTATGTGGGGATTGGTTTGCCTCTTAATCATGGAAATTCACTGGTAAATTTGTTGCTTGTCCCTAGGTCAGTCTTTTAAAGACCCCCAGGTGAGAATTATGCTTTCTTGACTAAATTGCTTGCGTGTTAACAAGTAATTGATATCTGAACGGTGTGCTTCAAGGAAGCATAATAGGGAAGAATGCAAAGTATAAGGAAACATTGTTACTCTTACAGCCAGGCATTGACTATTAAATGTTTTGTATCAGCAAAATGAGAATTTAAACTCTTAGTTTAACTATTAAAACATTATTGTTCAGCAATATTTTTTTGGGAGGGGGTTTTTGTTCTGTCTCTACAGAAAAAATAATGGAATCATTCAGTAGATTTCTTTCAGAACTGTGTAAATATGTCTTAATATTAATACTTCCCTTTGAGGCAAATATAAATTCAAAAAGGGAGATTTTATTTAGAGAAGCCATTCTAATTAAAATGATTTTCCTTCACTCTAAGCTGTTTAGATTCATAATTGTTAAGGAAAAAAACTCACTGTAAAATAATGCCAACCTATATAATGCTGTAATAAATTATTTTGTACACAGTTGCTTATTTGTATTTGTGTTATTATTTCACACAAAATATTTTTGCAAAATGTTTTTCCTTTTTCTTTGAGGGAATAAAAACTTCATCATCTTAATTTTTATAAGTTTTTAAAAAGAAGGTTGGTTATTAAAGAATAAACACCTACCAATAAACTCTGGTGCTACAGCAGCTTCTTTTTTGTGTGTTTTTATAATTTTAGAACTAGGTAATCTTTATCACTAAATAATCCTGGCAAACCTGTAATTTGTTAATGTTACTTTCAGCAAGAAGCCACTTGCATAGAAATTCCCGTTAATCGTAATTAATGTGGAATTTGTGCTGTCAGTGGCAGTCTTTTATTTTTTCTTTATTTTTTTCAGCAGCAGTCTTTTAAAAAGTATTCCACTGGGATCATTTAGAGTTTCTGAGAATTATTGGGTGGATACACTTGAAATGTGAGGAGTCAGGTTCAAGGCATGGAAGACAGGACTATAGGGTGAAATCCAGTCCGCGGATAGAGGTTGTATCTGTTCTCCTCCCTACTCCCATCCCACTTTGAGTATAAACATCAAATGAACCTGGGATATGATTGGGGATCCTTTTTAGTTAAGGGAGGCAGGAGTGTGTCATGTCCCACCTCCACCTCCAACCTCCTACCTCCACCCTGCCTGCCTCCAACCTTGGCAGATTGCCCTTTACATTTCAGAAAGCTAACAGAGGCATCTGAGAACTAAATACTTAGACAAGTCTCTAGTCTCAAGAGAAAACGAGAAGTCCTTTGTCCTGGGTGATCCTGCCAAGTTTATCAGAACAAATAGGAAAAGACACAGAGAATCAAGGCATAATATGGTAATTTAAGAATTTGGCTTCAGGTTTCTTGTGATTTCTTTCTTAAGGAACTGAATGAGTTTAATGGGCAGTGCCTAGAGGATAAAGAACCATAATTCTGTTTGTATTTATTGAACACCTATTATGTGTCACACTATTCTAGGTATGACATACACAGTAGTGAACAAAATTAAGTCCTATTTTCATGGAGTTTTATATTCTAGTGGGAGGAGGGAGAAACATAATATTAGGTAGTGATAATCACTGTGAAGAAAAATCAAGCACAGTATGAAAGTAGTGTGGATTATAATGAAATTTTAGAATATCAGAGAAAACAGTCTAAAAGCTTACAGAGAAAAAGAGCAGATTATTCTCAAAGGGAAAGAGAAGCTGATTTATGAAAGGCATCACTGAATATTGAAGAAAGCATTCCCTGTGGATTTTTTGAAGAAAAATATGTATGAATTTAATATTTTATATCCAAACAGATTAGTATTAGATTAGTATTAGAATGTGACAGCATTTAAAAATATCCTCAAGCATACAGACCTCAGGAGATTCGCCTGTACAAATGTCATCACAGAAAATACTTTTGGAGCAATATTAAAAGATACAAAATCTGGAAGATGCTACAAGAGATATGGAAGAAAAGTAATCAAGTATTTTTGTAAACTGTTATCTTTAGGGAAACTTTACAACTTAAAATTCTACACATTATTATCATGATTGGAGTTGGAGGTATTGACTAAGATATACAAGAGAGCTAAAGTGCCTCTTTTTTTAAAAATGTTTATTTTTGAGAAAGAGAGATCATGAGCAGGGTTGGGGCAGAGAGAGAGGGAGACACAGAATCTGAAGCAAGCTCCAGGCTCTGCACTGTCAGCATAGAGCCTGACACAGGGCTTGAACCCACGAACCACGATATCATGGCCTGAGCCAAAGACAGACACTACCAACTGAGCCACCCTGGCACCCCTACAATACTTCTTGTTAAAAGGAAGTTATAGAGATTGAAAAGATTAAGAAATTGAATAAATAAACATGAATTCGGTTATAAAAACCACACATACAAGAACACAAATAAAATGTAAAACAAAAATGAGAAGTAACTTAGTTTGTCTAGTGGGAAGCAGGAAGAGGAATAGAGAAAGATTACAGTAAATGGAAAATAAAGTAGAAGTTTGGATGTAGCACTGATTACAAATAAATATGAATGGGTTAAATAACCAATTAGAAGATTCTGGTTGTACTAATTGTTTACAAAAGACAATAACAGAAAAATTGAAATAAAAGGATGGAAATAGCAGGCTAATATGAACAAGAATCAGGTGGAATATTGGTCCAAATAGGATAGAATTAATGCAAACTATGACAGAGACATTATTACACAGTTGATCCTTGAATAATATGGGTTTGAACTGCATGGATCTGCTTATACATTGATTTTTTTAATATAAATACAGTGTAGTACTGTAAAAGTTTTATTTATGATTTTCTTAACATTTTCTTTTCTCCAGCTTACTTTATTATAGGGATACAATTTATAATACATATAACATACACAATACATGTTAATCAACTGTTTATGTCATTGGTAAGGCTTCTGGTCAACAGTAGGCTTAGTAGGTTTTAGATAGCCACAAGTTATATATGTATTCTCAGGATTGTCGCTGCGCAGGGGGTCAATGCCACTAACCCCTGCATTGTTCAACTGTACATTGGTTAAAAATATATGAATTTTCAATGCTACAAATTAAACTGTAAAAAATTAATGGTAAAATGTTTGATGGTGATGGTATTAATTAGACATTGCAATCATTTATATATATCTTGAATCATGTACACCTGAGACTAACATGTCAATTTTATCTGAAAAAAATACTAAGTATATATCTATTACTGACTTATCTGCACTTAACATACTCTTAAGTTATATCAAGCAAAAGCAGAGAACTGGAGAGAAAAATAGAAATATCAACAATTATAGTTAGAGGTTTTAATACACATCTCTCCCCCTCAAAAACTGAAGCAGACAAAAGAGAAGCAGAGAGCAGTTATTGAAGATAAATTGTACAATTCCCTTGAGCTATTATGTATGTAGGACTCTACACCAAATAGAGTGATTGAGAATGGCTTATTGTTTTTAAGTAGGATGGGCTAAGAAGGCATTTCTGATGAGATGACATTTGAATGGCTTTGCAGATCAGATATTTGGGCAAAGAGCATTCCAGAAGGACTAGAAAGGCTCCTTCCAGGTTTTGAGGTGAGAATTGTTAATAAAGAACTGATTGTCAGTGTGTCTCTAAGTCCTTTAATATGTCATAGAATAAAAACATTTGGACAGATTTAAGTAACTATGAAGCTTAGTATAAGAATTATAATAGATTTTGTGGGGCACCTGAGTGGCTCAGTTGGTTAAGCCTCCGACTTTGGCTCAGGTCATGATCTCACAGTTCATGAGTTTGGGCCCCATGTTGGACTCTATGCTAACAGCTCAGAGCCTGGAGCCTGCTTCAGATTCTGTGTCTCCCTCTCTCTCTGCCCCTACCCTGCTCTCTCCCTCTCCCTCTCTCTCTCTCTCAAAAGTATATAAACATTAAAAAAAAGTAACAGATTTCAGTGCCTAGTGACTCCTGTCCTCTAAGAAGATTTTTAGTGAGGTCTGATAAGTTTTTAACTGTGAAATAGCTTCAACTTCTATAATCTCAGTAATAGATTTTGTTCTTTGCTGTTTATTTAAAGAAAATTGTTTTGGGGCACTTGGATGGCTCAGTCGGTTAAGTGGCCGACTTGGGCTCAGGTCATGATCTCACGGTCCGTGAGTTGGAGCCCCACGTCAGGCTCTGTTGACAGCTTGCAGCCTGGAGACTGATTTGGATTTTGTATCTCCCTCTTTCTCTGTCCCTACCCCATTTGTGCTCTAGATCTCTCTCTCAAAATAAACATTAAAAAAAAGAAAAAAGTTGTTTTAATCACTAACCGTATGCCTATTTAGCCCTATCTACCTCATTCCCCTGAATGTGTAGCTGTTAGTTCTAGAACACAAATTTCTATTAGTATTTTAGCGGCACTTTCAGATAACTATTGCGATAAAGTGAACATTTTTTAAAAACTAATTCTCTCCATTTAATTTTGACCCAGAGAAAGAAATGCTTAATGCAGAAGACAGACAGGAAGCTGCATTCATAAAGTGTGATCAAATGATCTGAAAGCATTCATAATCACCAGTTAAAACCAACATCTGATCAGAAAAAAAACATAAAAACAAACAATAAAAACAGAGCACACTCTTTAGAAAGTGCAGAATTCCTTCTTTCCCAAGCTAATTCCTATTCATGATTTTGATCCCTAAACCCCTAAAACTGTTTTGTGCCTCCTCCAAATGCATCCACAATACTTTGCACCTCCCATCATTACACTATTTATCAGCTCAATGTTTTCTATGTACCTCCTCCAGAGATACTGTGGGCATCTTGTTCACAACTATGCAATCAGCATATATGCCAGCCACCCAGTAGGCATTCAGTACATATTTGTTGATTTACTCAATAAAGACAGGAATGGTTCCATGATCTTTGTTTCTGAAAAGGACAATTACTAATAATAGATTGAATGGGTTTTTTTAATTTTAAAATTTTATTTAAATCCAAGTTAGTTAACATATAGTGTAGTAATGATTTCAGGAGTAGAATTTGGTGATTCATCACTTACATATAACACCCAGTGCTCATCCCAACAAATGCCCTCCTTGTTACCCATCACCTATTTAGCCCATCCCCCCACCCAATAGCCCTCCAGCAACCTTCAGTTTGTTCTCTGTATTTAAGAGTCTCTTATGGTTTGCCTCCCTCTCTCTCTTTTTTTTCTTTTCACCTTAATTTTCCTTCCCTTCCCCTATGTTCTTCTGTTTTGTTTCTTAAATTCCACATGAGTGATATCATATGATATTTATCTTTCTCTGACTTATTTTGCTTAGCATAATGCATTCTAGTTCCATCCACATTGTTGCAAATAGCAAGATTTCATTCTTTTTGATCACCGAGTAATATTCCATTATATATATGTATATATATATATGTGTGTGTGTGTGTGTATATATATATATGTATATATGTGCACATATCTTCTTTATCCATTCATTAGTTAATGAACATTTGGGCTCCTTCCATAATTTGGCTATTGTCAATAGTGCTACTATAAACATTGGGGTGCATGTGCCCCTTTAAATCAGCATTTTTGTATCCTTTGGGTAAATATCTGTTAGTGCAATTGCTTGGTCATAGGATCTATTTTTATTTTTTGAGGAACTTCCATACTGTTTTCCAGAGTGGCTGCACCAGTTTGCATTCCCACAAGCAGTGCAAAAGTGTTTCCCTTTCTCTGCATCCTTACCAACATCTCTTGTTTCCTGAGTTGTTAATTTTAGCCATTCTGACAGGTGTACGGTGGTATCTCATTGTGGTTTTGATTTGTATTTCCCCGATGAGTGATACTGAGCATCTTTTTGTGCGTCTGTTAGTCATCTGGATGCCTTCTTTGGAAAAGTATCTGTTCATGTCTTATGCCCATTTCTTCACTGGATTATTTTTGGGGGGGGGTGTTGAGTTTGATAAGTTCTTTATAGAGTTTGGATACTAACCCTTTATCTGTCATTTGCAAATAACTTTCTCTGGACTTTAGTTTTGTTGATTGTTTCCTTTGCTGTTCAGAAGCTTTTTATCTTGATGAGGTCCTTGCTTTTGTTTCCCTTTTTTTCTGGAGAAATATCTAGTTGCTGCAGAAGTTGCTGCAGCCAAGGTCAGAGAGGTTGTTGCCTGTTTTCTCCTCAAGGATTTTGATGGTTTCCTGTCTTACATTTAGATCTTTCATCCATTTTATTTTTTGGGTATGATATAAGAAAGTGGTCCAGGTTCATTATTCTGCATGTTTCTGTTCAGTTTTCCCAACATTTGCTGAAGAGACTGTCTTTTTTTCCATTGGATATTCTTTCCTGCTTTGTCAAAGATTAGTTGGCTATACATTTGTGGGTCCGTTTCTGGGCTCTCTATTCTGTTTCATTGATCTCTGTGTCTGTTTTTGTGCCAGTACCATACTGTCTTGATGATTACAGCTTTGTAATACAGCTTGAAGTCCAGAACTGTGATGC
The DNA here is from genome assembly GCA_028646485.1 of Cryptoprocta ferox. Lineage (NCBI taxonomy): Eukaryota > Metazoa > Chordata > Mammalia > Carnivora > Eupleridae > Cryptoprocta > Cryptoprocta ferox. Next base: position 83,180,660 of record CM053574.1, on the reverse strand, counting down.
CTCCAGCTTGGGTTTTCTTTTTTTAATTACTTTGTCTATTTGGGTTCTTTTCTGGTCCCATACAAATTTTAGAACTGTTTGTTCTAGCTCTGTGAAGAATGCTGGTGTTATTTTGATAGGGATTGCATTGAATATGTAGATTGCTTTGGGTAGTATTGACATTTTAACAATATTTGTTCTTCCAACCCACAAGCATGGAATGTTTTTCCATTTCTTTGTGTCTTCTTCAATTTCTTTAATAAGCTTTCCATAGTTTTCAGCATACAGATCTTTTACCTCTTTGGTTAAGTTTATTCCTAGCTATGGTTTTGGGTGCAATTGTAAATGGGATCAATTCCTTGATTTCTCTTTTTGCTGCTTCATTATTGGTGTATAAAAATGCCACAGATTTCTGTACATTTATTTTTGTATTCTGCGACTTTGATGAATTCATGTATCAGTTCTAGCAGTTATTTGATGGAGTCTTTTGGGTTTTCCATATAGAGCATCATGTAATCTGCAAAGAGTGGAAGTTTGACTTCTTCCTTGCTGATTTGAATGTCTTTTATTTATTTTTGTTGTCTGATTGCTGAGGCTAAGACTTCAAACTCTATGTTGAACAACAGTGGTGAAAGTGGACATCCTGTCATGTTCCTAACCTTAGGGGAAAGCTCTCAGTTTTTCCTCATTGAGGATGATGTTAGCTGTGGGTCTTTTGTATATGGCATTTATAATCTTGAGATTATGTTCCTTCTATCCCAACTTTCTTGAGGCTTTTTGTCAAGGAAGGATGCTTTATTTTGTCAAATGCTTTTTCTGCATCTATTTGGAGGACCATATGGTTCTTATCCTTTCTTTTATTAATGTGATGTATCATATTGCTTGATTTATGAATATTGAACCAGCCCTGCAGCCCAGGAGTAAATCCCACTTGATCTTGGTGAATAATTCTTTTAATGTGTTGTTGGATTATTTTGCTAGTATCTTGTTGAGAAGTTTTGCATCCATCTTTATCAGGGAAATTGGTCTGTAGTTCTCCTTTTTAGTGGGGTCTTTGGTTTGGGGATCAAGGTAATGCTGGCAAGTGGACGTTTTTTATCTTTAAGTAGCTAAAGTGTCTTCTTAGCACCCAAGTTGGATTATATGTTGCCTTTGGCTTTGGGGAACCTCTGAACCTACAGCCAGATGGTCAGTATACCCCACAGGTGATTTAGGACTAGCTGGAGTTCTACTAATTATCAAAGACAAGGAATACCTTTAAAATGAATCCTATCTGGGCTATTGCTGAATTCTGAAAGTCTGAAACCTATCCCCTTATCTTTACCCTGCTTCTGATCCACTGGGGTCTGGTGGGACTAATACTTTTGGCAGATCTGTGGCCAGTCTCTAAGTGACCGCTTAAGGCATAAACCCCTCTGGTTTGTTCTCTCCCATACTCTCATTCCATTCTGTTTTCTCTTCCTTAGCCAAGTCTCCCTCTATGTCTCTTCCTTGTATTCTTTGCAACTTACCCTCTGGAAAATATTCCACTCATGATCAACACAGTTCTATACATCTTCAGTCTCTCCTCCTAATACTTCCCCTTTATCTTTTGATCTTAACTGACAACTGTAACTGAGATCTCCATTTTGCAGTCCTTTTAACTGGAGGCTGTTTATTTATTTATTTATTTATTTTACCATATATTTGGAGAGAGCGTTCACATTATCTTTACTCACAGGAACTGCTTCCAGCCCATTGCTCTTCCACTATTGTATAACACCCTATGTTTCTTTGAGATGAATGCCACTGGACCGTATTATCCTAGATGCCTCCTTCTTGCCATCATTTGTACTCTCTCTGACTCACAGACTTTCTCTTCCCTCCAACCATGCTGAAACTCTGGATGGTTTTAGGATCTATTTGATGCGCTCATTCAACACCTGCCTCTCAGTCCCTTGATCCCCCTTGCTTCAGTGATTTTCATCTTCATCCTCATCAAACTAACCAATCCCCGGGCCATATCCACTTCTTGTCATTGGTAGAAACTTTCACTTCTGAAATAACTTACAAAAGCCATGCTGGCTCTGATCTCCTGTTCCTTTTAAACTGTTCACTTGGTTATTCCTCCATAGCTGTCATACCTCATCTAAACCTCCCATGACTTTCTCCCAAGTAGCCTTTATCACCAGTCCTTAATACTTCCCATATCTATCTTTGCTTTTATAGTTCCATCAAAACTCTTGTCAACAACTTCCTCATTCCATTGTTCTTCTACTCTATAGGCCAAGAAAAAAAATTCCAAAGCTTGACACCAAGCCTGCTAACAAGGGTCATCCAATATCATAGACTGATTAGTGGGCTACAATCTCACAGAGTTCATTCTTGGTTTCCCAGTAGGCTGCCTCTTATTTAGCTATTTAAAAAATTCTCCACTCAGTTCTCAGTGTGCCTTTTCTGTTTCACTCTCAGCAAGTGTGGTAGGCAGAATGTGATAGCCCCCTTCCCCTGCCCAAAAATGTCCATGTCCTAAACCTCAAAACTGTGAATATGTTACTTTATGGCAAAAAGACTCTGTAGGTGTGATTAACGATCTTGAGATGGTGGAGCACCTGGTGGCTCAGTCAGTTAGGCGTTTGACTCTTGGTTTTGGCTCAGGTTACGATCTCACAGTTTGTGAGTTTAAGCCCTGATTTGGGCTCTGTGCTGCCAGTGTGGAGGCTGCTTGGGATTCTCTATATCCGCCCCTCCCCTGCTAGCACTCTCTCTCTCTCTTTAGGAATAAATAAATAAACTTAAAAAAAATTAAAGATCTTGAGATGGGAAGATAATTCTGGACTACTAGAGTGGGCTGTAAGTGTAATCACAAGGGTCCTTTATCTATATATATATTTTAAGGGATTGGTCCATTTCATCTAATTTATCAGATTTGTGGGCATAGAGTTGCTCATAATATTCCTTTATTATTCTTTTAATGTCTATGAGACCAGTAGTAATGGCCCCTCTTTTATTTCTGATGTTAGTAATATTATGTCTTCTCTCTTTTTTGGTTAGCCTGGTTAGAGGTTTATCAATTTATTGATTTTTTTTCAAAGAACTAGCTTTTGGTTTCATTGATTTCCTGCTTTCAAAGATACTGATTTCTCAAATTTTCATGATGTCTTGTTTTTGTTTTTTTGCTTACTTTGATTTTTTTTGATTTTTCTAGTTTTACAGAAGCTTAGATTATTGGCTTTAGATTTTTCTTTTTTTCTAATGTATGCATTTAGTACTATAAATTTCACTCATAGTACTGCTTTGCTGCATCCCACAAACTGTGATAAGTTGTGTTTTCATTTAGCTCAACATACTTTCATATTTTGCTTGAGATTTCCTCTTTGACTCATCTGTTATTTAGAAGTGTTTTGTTAATCTCCAAATATTTGGAGATTGTTCAACTATCTTTCTATTATTGATTTCTAATTTAATTCCATTGTACTCTGAGAGTGTGTTTTGTGTGAATTTCATTCTTTTACATTTATTAAAGTTGTTTTATGACCCAGAATGTGGTCTATGTTGGTGAATATTCTGTGTCACCTTGAGAAAAATGTGTATTCTGCTGTTGCTGGATAAAGTAATCTATACATGTCAGATCCAGTTGACTGATAATGCTGTTCAATTCAACTATAATCTGATTTTCTGGCTGCTAGAACTGTCAATTACTGATGGAGTGGTGTTGAAGTCTCCAGGTGTAATAGTGGATTTGTCTATTTCTCCTTGTACTTCTTTTTTTCTTTTTAATGTTTATTATTTTTTAGAGAGAGAGTCAGAGTGTGGGTGGGGGAAGAACAGAGAGAGAAGGAGACAGAACCTGAAGCAGCCTCCAGGCTCTGAGCTGTCAGCACAGATCCCGACGCAGGGCTCAAACTCACAAACCACAAAATCATGACCTGAACCAAAGTCAGACACTTACCTGACTGAGCCACCCAGGCGCCCCACTCCTTGTACTTCTATTGGTTCTTGCTTCATGTATTTTGATGCTCTGTTGTTAGGTACATATACACTTAAAGAATGTTATGTCTGCTTGGAGAATTTACCCCTTTATCATTATGTGATGTTCCCTTTATCCCTAATAATTTTTCTTGATGTGAGGTATGTTTTGTCTGAAATTAATGTAGCTATTCCGGCTTTTTAAAAAAAATTAGTGTTAGCATGGTATATCTTTCTCCATCCCTTAGCTTTTAATCTATCTGTGTCTTTGCATTTAAAGTAGATTTCTTATACACGCAAATAGTAAGGTCTTGTTTTGATAAACCCATTCTGATAGTTTGTGTTTTTTAACTGGTATATTTAGATCATTCACATTTCAAGTGATTGTTGATAAAGTAGGATTAATACCTACCATATCTGTAACTTTTCATTTCCCTTTTTCTTTGTTTTAAGAATTTTCTAAAATTAACGACAGACAACAAACCAACAGTCCAGGAAGCTCAGAGAATATGAAGTAGGATAAATACCAAAAAACCACACCTAACCAAATAATATTCAAACTGTAGAAAGTAAAATACAAAGAGAAAATCTCACAAAAAGTCAGAGAAAAAAACCCAAATCCTACCTTATCTTTAAAATAAGGATAAAATTACATCAGACATCCCTTTAGAAAACATGCAAGCAGAAAAGAATGGAGTGAAATATTTACTGTTGAAATAAAAAACCCTCCAGCCAAGAATTCCAGATGCAACAAAAGTATCCTTGAAAAGTGGAGAAGAAATAAAGACTTTTTCAGACAAATAAAAATTGAGGGAACTTGTGACCCAGTAGACCTGTCTTTTTGAAATGTTAAAAATTCTTTAGAGAAGAAAAATGATATCTCAGAAACTCTGATTACATAAAGAGAGGAAGAGTGTTAGAGATGGAATTAATGAAGATAAAATAAAGTATTTTATTTTTCTTATCCTGAATTATTTCTTATTTCTTAATTCTTACCTTTAATTGATCTAACCGATAACAATTTTTCATAATAATAAGAACAACATATTGGGTGACTATAGTTTATGGATAAGTGGTATGAATGACAACAATGTCATATGAGACAAGAGGGAGTAATTGGGAATACTTCCTTATAAAATACTTGCACTACCCATGAAGTGGTGTAGTGTACTTGAAAGTTAGATTAGTTATCCGAAAGAACACAAAAACACTAATTCAAGTGTTTTTCAACTTGAAAGGGATACATGCACCCCGTGTTTATAGCATTATTTACAATAGCCAAAATATGGTATCAGCCCAGGTGTCGAGTGATTGATGAATGGATGAAGAAGAAGTGGTATACATATACAATGGAATATTACTTAGCCATGAAAAGAATGAAATCTTGCCATTTGCAACAACACAGATGAAGCTAGAGAGTATGATGCTAAGCAAAATAAGTCAGAGAAAGACAAATAGTATATGATTTCACTCATGTGGAATTTACAAAACAAAACAAGCAAAGTGGAAAAGTAGGGAGAAATCGAGAAACAGACTTAACTATAGAGAACAAACTTATGGTTACCAGAAGGGAGGGGATTGGGGGAAGGGTTAAATAGATGATGGGGATTAAGGAGTGCACTTGTCATAATGAACACAGGGTGATGTATGGAATGCTGAATCACTGTATTGTACACCTGAAACTAATATAACTATATGTTAACTAACTGTAATTAAAATAAAAAGTTTAGGGATGCCTGGGTGGCTGAGTTGGTTGAATGTCTGACTCTTGACTTTGGCTCTGATTGTGATCTAATGGTTCGTAAGTTCAAGCCCCATCGGGTTCCATGCTGATAGTGTGGTGTCTGCTTGAGATTCTTTCTCTCCTTGTCTATGCTCCTCCCCTGCTCATGGTCTCTTTTTCTCAAAATAAATAAATGAAAAAAATTAAAAAAAAAATAAAAACTTTAGGGGCGCCTGGTGGCTCAGTCAGTTGTGCCCAACTCTTGATTTTGACTCAGGTCATAATCTCATGCTTTGTGAGATTGAGGCTGGTGTCAGGCTCTGTGCTAACAGCGAGGAGCCTGCTTGGGATTCTCTCCCCACCCCTCTCTGCTCCTCCCCTGCTTGCACATATGCACACACTCTGTCTCTTTCTCTCAAAATAAATAAATAAATAAATGTAAAAATAATGTACATATACAAAAAATAAAAATAAAAACTTCAAAAAAGAGAAAGCTAAATTAGTTGCAAATATATATTGCAAACACTAGGGCAACCACTTAAAAAATGGTAAAAGAAGTAAATTAATATGTTAAGCAAGGAGAGAAAATTAAACCATATAAAATGCTGAATTATAACCAGGGAAGGCAGGGGCACCTGGGTGGCTCAGTCAGTTAAGTGTCTGACTCTTGATTTCAGCTCAAGTCATGATCTCACAGGTTCAAGGGATGGAGGCCCACATTGGGCTCTATGCTGACAATGAGGAGCCTGCTTGGGATGCTCTCTGTTTCTCTCTGCCCCTCCTCCACTTTGCCTCTCCTCCCCCCAAATAAATAAAACTAACTAGATGAATAAAAACCAGAGAAAGCAGAAAACGAGTAGACGACCAAAATCAAAACAATATACCACCCCCCCCACAAGCCCGCAAAACAAAAAATAAAACAGGGGCAATGAGTTGAAAATAGTTTCTACTTTCTCTCTCTCTCTCTCTCTCTCTCTCTCTCTCTCTCTCTCATCTATTGTCTATCTAATCTGTCATGTCCAGTTTTGTAGCTGTAGCCACATGTGGCACTTGGACTACGGCTAGTGTGTCTGAGGAACTGGACCTTAAATTCTATTTAATTTAAATTTAATTGGCCATAGGTGGCTAGTGGCTACCATGCTAGTGACATCTGTCTAATAGTTCTTCCCATATGGGCATCTTTGGGCAATTTATCCATCCAGAGGGATGCCTTTTCCAAATCCCTGTTTAAGGCAGCTATGTGGGTTAGCAGTTACGGACTTCTTTGGGTTCTCCATTTATTTAGCTTGATTGTAAACTCCTTAAGGTCACCTACCTGGTCTGTCTAAAGTATGAAGCCCAGAGCTGAGCACAAAGTAAGTACCCATAATGTTACTGATAGATGCTTACAGTCACTAAGTGCTATCACTGATCTTATTTGACCATCAAAGTTGCCCTGTGGGAAAGACATTATCACCCTCATTTTACAGGACACTAAAGCCAGGAGGGATAAAAGCTTTTCCCAGAGGCACACAGCTTTTCAGTAGCAGAGCAGGATTCAAACCTACTTCTTCCAATTTTGCATCATGCTGCTTCCCGTTGGTCGTGAGGCTCAGTAATCGTGTACCTTACTGATTGGTCTGGATCCCTTTGTCCTTAAAAGTCTTGTTGTCTCAGCAAGAGAGAATTTCCCTTGAGGGCCATGCCGAGGCTAAGCCTACTGTGAGTGCGCCTATTTGTTCCCTGACATAATTATTTCCCAGTTAGCACACTTACGTGTGTTTTTTTTTTTAATTTATAGCTTATTGTCAAGTTGGTTTCCATATAACACCCAGTGCTCTTCCCCACAAGTGTCCTCCACCATGACCATCACCCCCCCTTCCCCTTTCCCCCTCCCCTTTCTGCCCTCAGTTTGTTTTCAGTATTCAAGAGTCTCTCATGCTTTGTCTCCCTCCCTCTTCCTAACTCTTTTTCCTCCTTCCCCTCCCCATGGTCCTCTGTTAGGTTTCTCCTGTTAGACCTATGAGTGAAAACATATGGTATCTGCCCTTCTCCGCCTGACTTATTTCACTTAGCATGACACCCTTGAGGTCCATCCACTTTGTTACGAATGGCCATATTTCCTTCTTTCTCATTGCCATGTAGTATTCCATTGTATAGATAAACCACATCTTCTTGATCCATTCATCAGTTGATGGACATTTAGGCTCTTTCCATGATTTGGCTATTGTTGAAAGTGCCGCTATGAACATTGGGGAACATGCGCCCCTATGCCTCAGCATTTCTGTATCCCTTGGGTAAATCCCCAGCAGTGCTATTGTT
>CM053574.1:83087322-83172609 GCA_028646485.1 Cryptoprocta ferox | reverse complement strand
GGTATCTCAGGTGGTTTTGATTTGTATTTCCCTGATGATGAGTGATGCTGAGCATTATTTCATGTGTTTGTTGGCCATCTGGATGGCCTCTTTGGAGAAGTGTCTCTTCATGTCTTCTGCCCATTTCTTCACTAGATTATTCATTTTTTGGGTGTGGAGTTTGGTGAGTTCCTTGTAGATTTTGGATACTAGCCCTTTATCCAATATGTCATTTGCAACTATCTTTTCCCATTCTGTTTGTTGCCTATTAGTTTTTTTGATTGTTTCCTTTGCAGTGCAGAAGCTTTTTATCTTGATGAGGTCCCAGTAGTTTATTTTGGTTCTTGATTCCCTTGCCTTTGGGGATGTGTCGCATAGGAAATTGCTGCAGTTGAGGTCAAGGAGGTTGTTTCCTGCTTTCTCCTCTAGGGTTTTGATGGTTTCCTGTCTCACGTTCATGTCCTTCATCCATTTTGAGTTTATTTTTGTGTATGGTGTAAGAGAGTGGTCTAGTTTCATTCTTCTGCATGTTGCTGTCCAGTTCTCCCAGCACCACCTTCTAAAGAGGCTATCTTTTTTCCATTGGATACTCTTTCCTGCTTTGTTAATGATTAATTGGCCGTACATTTGTGGGTCCAGCTCTGGGATCTCTAATCTATTCCATTGGTCTATGTGTCTGTTTTTGTGCCAGTACCATACTGTCTTGATGATGACAGCTTTGTAGTAGAGTCTAATGTCTGGGATTGTGATGCCTCCCGTTTTGGTCTTCTTCTTCAATATTACTTTGGCTATTCTGGGTTTTTTGTGGTTCCATATGAATTTTAGGGTAGTTTGTTCCAGCTTTGAGAAGAATGCTGGTGCAATTTTAATTGGTATTGCATTGCATGTGTAGATTGCTTTGGGTAATAATGACATTTTAACGATGTTTCAAGGCTAAAATTGTTGATGTGGTTAGTTCACTGTTTCCCCACTGGAGGGCAAACTTGTCCAGTTTTATGTACTTTTCTGATTTCTTAAGAGTGACAAGAAGCACTGTACAAGGGCCTGAGTTGTTTTCTGTGTTTTAATTGTTTTGGGGAAATGAGATGGTTCCCATGTGTTAGAAGTTGTATAATATATACTTTTCTGATTCAATAAGTTGCCTTCTGTAGAGACCACACAGACCAGATGCAGCATTTGTTAAGTGGAAAGCCCACGTTGCCCCATGGCTTGTCGTCGTGGTGGAGTTTTGTGGGGCAGAGGGCCCTGTGCTGAGAGTGGGAGAATGGGTGCCACTCTGGGACAGGTCACACTCTCCCTTCTCCTTCTCTGCAGTGAGGAATGTTGTCAAAGTGTCTCAGGCTAGAAGGCCCTCAGAGTCAAAAATTGTGTCAGGCTCATTTCGGTTACCCCGCAGCTACCCTCCCTGGCACAGAGGAGGTCCCGAGGAGCACAGGGGCAGTAATGCTCAGCAGTCTTCTCCCAACTACAGGGTAGAAATGGCCATGGTTCTGGGTACCATTGAGTGAACTTGGCTGCCTACCTTGGCTCAAAAGTCTAGACAATGGGAGTTTTGAATATGGGACAAAAGTGAACTTTTAATGCACCAGTCCAATTTATTTCACATGTGAGAATAACATGGTGGCTTATATAGGCAAATCTATTGTCATACATGTGAAGATTCCAGGTGGTCTCCATGCACCTACGGGTCTGCCTTTAAGCTTCCCTGCAAGGCCTCCATCTGCAGACCCTGAGGAATGTGTCACCATACAACTACACATGTTCTCCCATGGTCCCCAGGGCATCTGAACCCAACACAGCCTCTTCCATCAGCCACTGTCACCACGGTTACTGAGTCACTTGTATTCAGTGGGTTCTGAGATACCCTCATCTCGTCTTCCATCTGTCTTTGTGGTGGGGGGAGAGGTTAGTCAGCAGCACGTGGCCCTCCATCAGATGCTCACCTCAGTCAGGGAGGGGCATCTGGAGTCAGAGAACACTTTGAGAGCACTGCGACATTGTCAGCTATTTAATTCTATATGTCATAAAAGGAATCGTTTTACTAGCAGAAATAGTACTGTCTTATCCGTATAATGTGAAATGGTAACTGCTGACAACAAACAAAACAAGTTGGAGAACTAAGGGTTGATGGTGGCTTTCATGAATATTAGTTACATATTCTTTTTTATTTCTTCTCACTTATGAGCACATACATGTTAGCAGGCATCAAAACTTTAGGAAAATCTGTGACAGAAAAACTTGAAATGGAAAAAAAATCATGAGTTGCTTAATTTTCTCACCAATTCTACGAGGCTGCCCTTATTTCATTTCAGTGGCAAAACACTGACACTGTGTCCAGACCTCCCAGGAGCCCTAACCTTTCAAGGCTCTGCTGCAGTTGCCCCACCTCCCTGAGCACTTCCTGGATTCCTCTGATGAAGTTAATGTACCCCAAATATACATCAAGCCACCTTACAGCACTTAGCACACTGCATTTACCATGCTTTACCTTGGTGGGGCCTTATTTGGATGCATGTCTCCTCAGCACCGTAAGCTCTTTGAACGCAGGGATGAGCCTCACTATCTGGGTTCGCATCTCTACTTTGCCACTTAGCAGCGGTATGATTTCTGGCAAGTTAGTTAACCTTTCTATGACTTAGTTTTCTCATCTGTACAGTGGGGCAATAGGACCTTTTTCATGGGGCTGCAGGGAGAATTAAATGAGTTCACATGCAGAGCACTCGGAACAGTGTCTGAGCACAGTTCAGTGCCGTAGCAGTGTTTGCTGTTATTATCGCTGTCTTCCTATCTCCTGCAGCACTTTGTGAGGGCTTCCTGCCGGGACTTGGGCTTCTGATGGATTTTACAGAGTAAGATGGCTTCCAACTGTGCCTTGAAGAATTTATTTTTAGACAACAGGAACTTCTGGCCAGCACCTGTCCGGGGACCCCTGAGGCCTCCAGGGTGCTATTACCCTGAAGGAAACTGAGTGCTGCATTCAGGAGCTCCCCACTAGGTAGACCATGGCCCTCATCTGGGGAGCTTTAGAAACCCATCCAGGGCCCATCACAGAGATTCTTTTTTCTTTTTTGCAAAGTGCTTATTTATTTATTTATTTTTTTGAGAGAGAGAGAGACAGACAGACAGATAGAGAGCAGGAGAGGAGCAGAGGGAGAGGGAGAGAACGAGAATCCCAAGCAGGCTCTAACCTGCTATGTTGTCAGCATAGAGCCTGACGCAGGGCGCAAGTTCACGAACTATGAGATCATGACCTGAGCAGAAGTTGGATGCTTAACCAACCAAACCAGAAAACCCAGAGATTTTTTTTTTCTTAATTATCAGTGTATAATAATGGTCAAAATATATCCACAAATCAACACATGCAAACAGATTTACAAAGAATGGCAATTCACACAATAGCTTATATTGGACTGTAGAGTGACCTCATCTAAAAGACCACATTCAGAGATTCGGATTGATTGGCCTGGGGCAGAAGCTGGGAGAATATTTCTTTTAAGAACCTGTGCAGCCTGGGTAGAGAACTACCAGGTGTGGCTCTGGGACAACGGTTCTCCACCCTCAGGTGCTCATCACTTGAAAGCTTATAAAACACACTCCGGACAGCCAGAACAACAATAAACCATCCTGCACACCTAGAAAATTGATTTGAGGATTAACACAACAATCAGCACGATCTGAACCACAGAACTCAGCAGGTACGTGGCACAGAGAGGTGAACTGGGTGGGGGAGAGAGAAGCCGTGGCAGGCAGAGAGCAGTTTCTGCTTGTGGAGAGAGGACAGAGGGTTGAGGGAGAGTACAGGAAAAGTACCCCGCCCCAAAAGCAGCTGGAGAGAAAGTGGATAAGTGGAAACAGTCACAGGGACTGAACAAAAAAGGCAGAAAGGAGAGAGTTTAAATTCCATTAAGACTCTATAAACAAGGGGAGCACAGAGTATGAAACGCCGCAGCCTGTTACCTGGCAGTGCTCTGGTGGGAAGGGCGAATCCCCAGGAGCAGAAAGGAAGGTCCTCGGAGTTCTCAGGCCAAGGGCAAAGGCGATTCCCTTGTTGGGAGGACAGTTGGTAGAGGTTGTGTGGCTTTCCCACAGGCAAAAAGTCCCAGCAGACCCCGAAGAACAACCACATTTGCTGGTGCTGGAACAAGGACATTAAGACGCCAGGTGTATGTTGTGATTTTCTATAATCCCTGAAATGCTGCTGCTACAGGATCGCGTGAACTTTTCCTGGGGCGGGCTGGCACCCAGCCACAGTCTCTGGGCATCGGCAGCAGCACAGTCCTGCCACCTTTCATGGGTGCAGCCTGCACCAGCCATTGCTCGGTCAGACCCTCTCCTGGAAGGTCTGAGCGGGTCAAAGCCGCAGTCCCTCAGAAGTGAGGGATTGTGAAACACAGCCGCATCTGAGATAACTCGGAAGGGAGGTGCCGCCTGGTAACCTGACAGGTTGGTCACGGACAACGTAAAAGCGGGAAGTAGACAGAAGCCGGAGACAAAGGATGGGTGTGCGATTCCTGATCAGGAAGAACAGCATTCGGATGCTAGAGGCTGAGCAGCTGGGTGAGGCCATTTTCACCCCTCCCGCGCATGCGCATACGCACCTACAAGCTCAACAACAATCCACCCTAGTAAGCTAAGCAGTGCCATCTGGCGGAGAACGGAGCCATTACACTAAGCCCCGCCCAACTGGGCCACCCTCGCTCTTCAGGAATGCCACAAGTGTCTCCACCTGCTTAGTTTAGGGACTATAAAGTGCTTCATCGTTCGACTTCTAGGGGAAAACAATGTAATTTCAGTTTTATTTCAGTCTGTTTGCTGGTCCATCGATTCCATTTTTTTTCTTTTTCTTTTCTTTCTCTTGAATACAGAAAGAGAACAGATATTTTTACTTATAATTGTTATTAAAAATATTTTCTTTAATATTTTCTACTACATTGCTTACTTCCTTGTGAATTTTTTAAATTACATTTTACTTCCATCATTTCACTTTATTCTATTTCATTGTACTCATTTTTTCAAATTTTCAAACATTTTCCTTTTTTTCCCTTTTCTTATCTTTCCCTTTTTTCTCTAATCTATCAAGCTCCTTTCAACAACTAGACCAAACCACACCTAGGATCTAACATCATTTATTTGTTTTTTTTGTGTGCGTGTGTTGTTTTTAATTTTTAAATTTTATTTATTTTTTACTTTATTAATTCATTTTCTTCCTTCAAAATGATGAAACAAAGGAATTCACCCCCAAAGAAAGAGCAGGAAGAAACGATAGCCAGGGACTTAATCAACACAGGTATAAGCAAGCTGTCTGAACCAGAATTATGAATCATGATAATAACAATACTTGCTGGGCTTGAAAATAGATTAGAATCCCTATCTGCGGAGATAAAAATAAAAGCTAGTCAGGATGAAATAAAAAATGCTATAACTGAGCTGCAATCTGGAATGGATGCCACGGAGGCAAGGATGGACAAGGCAGAGCAGCAAATCAATGATATAGAGGACAAACTTATGGAGAAAAATGAAGCAGAAAAAAAGGGAGACTAAGGCAAAAGAGCATGATTTAAGAATTAGAGAAATCAGTACTCATTAAAAGGAACAACATCAGAATCATAGGGGGCCCAGAAGATAAAGAGAGAGAAAAAGGGGTAGAAGGGTTATGTGAGCAAATCATAGTGGAAAACTTTCCTAACCTGGGGAAAGACACAGACATCAAAATCCAGGAAGCACAGAGGATTCTTATTAGATTCACCAAGAAACCAACCATCAACAAAGCATATCACAGTCAAATTCACAAAATACTCAGGCAAGGAAAGAATCATGAAAGCAGCAAGAGGAAAAAAAGTCCTTACCTACAAGGGAAGACAAATCAGGTTTGTAGCAGACCTATCCACAGAAACTTTGCAGACCAGAAAGGAGTGGCAGGATATATTCAATGTGCTGAATCAGAAAAATATGCAGCCAAGAATTCTTCATCCAGCAAGACTGTCATTCAAAACAGAAGGAGAGATAGAGTTTCCCAGACAAACAAAAATTAAAGGAGTTCATGACCATTAAACCAGCCCTGCAAGAAATTTTAAGGGGGACTCTCTGAGGGGAGAAAAGATGAAAGAAAAAAAAAGACCAAAAGCAACAAAGAGTAGAGAGGACCAGAGAACACCACCAGAAACTCCAACTCTACAATCAACATAATGTTAATAAATTCATATCTTTCAGTACTCACTCTAAATGTTAATGGACTAAATACTCCCATCAAAAGACATAGGGTAACAGAATGGATAAGAAAACAAGATTCATCTATATGCTGTTTACAAGAGACCCACTTTAGACCTAAAGACACCTTCAGATTGAAAGTTAGGGGATGGAGAACCATCTATCATGCTAACAGTCAACAAAAGAAAGCCGGAGTAGCCATAGCCATACTTATATCAGACAATCTAGACTTTAAAATAAAGACTGTAACAAGAGATGAAGAAGGGCATTATATCATAATTAAGGGGTCTATCCACCAAGAAGACCTAACAATTGTAAACATTTATGCTCCAATTGTGGAAACACCCAAATATATAAATCAATTAATCACCAACATAAAGAAACTCATTGATAATAATACCATAATAGTAGGGGACTTCAACATTCACAGCAATGGACAGATCATCTAAACAGAAAATCAACAAGGAAACAATGGGCTTTGAATGACACACTGGACCAGATGGACTTAACAGATATATCCAGAACATTTCATCCTAAAGCAGCAGAATACACATTCTTCTCCAGTGCACATGGAATGTTCTGCAGAATAGATCACATACTGGGACACAAATCAGCCCTCAACAAGTACAAAAAGATCAAGATCATACCATGCATATTTCAGACAACAATGCTATGAAACTCAAAATCAGCCACAAGAAAAAATGTAGAAAGATAACAAATACTTGGAGACTAAAGACAATCCTACTAAAGAATGATGGGCTAACCAAGAAGCTAAAGAGGAAATTAAAAAGTACATAGAAGTCAATGAAAATGATAACATCACAGCCCAAAACCTCTGGGACTCATCAAAGGCAGTCATAAGAGGGAAGTATATAGCAATCCAGGCCTTCCTAAAGAAGGAAGAAAGGTCTCAGATACACAACCTAACCTTACACCTTAAAGAGCTATAAAAGAAGAGCAAATAAAACCCAAAACCAGCAGAAGACAGAAAATAATAAAGATTAGAGCAGAAATCAATGCTATCAAAACCAAAAATACAGTAGAAGAGATCAATGAAACCAGAAGCTGGTTCTTTGAAAGAATTAACAAAATTGATAAACTCCTAGCCAGTTTGATCAAAAACAAAAAGGAAAGGACTCAAATAAAATAAATTAAGAATGAAAGAGGAGAGATCACAACCAACATAGCAGAAATACAAACAATAATGAGGGAATATTATAAGCAATTATACATCAATAAAATGGGCAGTCTGGAAGAAATGGACAAATTCATAGAAACATATAATCTCCTAAAACCGAAACAAGAATAGAAAATTTGCACAAACCCATAACTAGTAAAGAAATCAGATTAGTAATCAAAAATCTCCCAAAAAAACAAGAGTCCAGGGCCACATGGCTTTTCAGGGGAATTCTACCAAACATTTAAAGAAGAGTTAACACCTCTTCTTTTGAAGCTGTTCCAAAAAATAGAAATGGAAGGAAAACTTCCAAACTCTTTCTATGAAGTCAGCATTACCTTGATTCCAAAACAGACAAAGACCCCACTAAAAAGGACAACTATAGACCAATTTCCCTGATGAACATGAATGCAAAAATCTTCAACGAGAGATTAGCCAACCAGATCCAACAATACATTAAGGAAATTATTTACCAGGACCAAGTGGGATTTATACCTAGGATGCAGGGGTTGTTCAATATCCACAAAACAATCAATGTGATCGTTTTGTGGATATTGATCACATCAATAAAAGAAAGGACAAGCACCACCTGATCCTCTCAATAGATGCAGAGAAAGCATTTGACAAAATATAACATCTTTTCTTAATAAAAACCATCAAGAAAGGAGGGATAGAAGGATCATACCTTGAGATCATAAAAGCCATATATGAAAGACCCAATGCTAATATCATCCTCAATGGGGAAAAAATGAGAGCTTTCCCCTAAGGTCAGGAAAAAGACAGGAATGTCCACCCTCACCACTGTTATTCAACAGAGTATTGGAAGTCTTAGGCTCAGCAATCAGACAACACAAAGAAATAAAAGGTATCCAAATCGGCCACGAGGAGGTCAAACTTTCACTCTTCACAGATGACATGATACTCTATATGGAAACCCCAAAAGATTCCAGCAAAAAACTGCTAGAACTGATCCATGAATTCAGCAAAGTCACTGGATACAAAAATCAATGCACAGAAATCAGTTGCATTCCTATACACCAATAATGAAGCAACAGAAAGAGAAATCAAGGAATTTATCCCATTTACAATTGCACCAAAACCCATAAAATAGCTAGGAATAAATCTAACCAAAGAGGTGAAAAATCTATACACTGAAAACTATGGAAAGCTTATTAAAGAAATTGAAGAAGACACAAAGAAATGGAAAAATATTCCATGCTCCTGGATAGGAAGAACAAATATTGTTAAAATCTCAATACTACCCAAAGCAATCTACACATTCAATGCAATCCCTATCAAAATAACACCAGCATTCTTCACAGAGCTAGAACAAATAATTCTAAAATTTGCATGGAACCAGAAAAGAACCGAAGTAGCCAAAGTAATGTTAAAAAAAGAAAACCAAAGCTGGAGGCATCACGGTTCTGGACTTCAAGCTGTATTACAAAGCTGTAATCATCAAGATAGTATGGTACTGGCACAAAAACAGACACATAGATCAATGGAACAGAATAGAGAACCCAGAAATGGACCCACAAACAAATGGCCAATGAATCTTTGACAAAGCAGGAAAGAATATCCTGAAATAGATAGAAATAAAGACAGTCTTTTTAGCAAATGATGCTGGAAAAACTGGACAGCAACATGCAGAAAAATGAACCTGGATCACTTTCTTACAACATACACAAAAATAAACTCAAAATGGATGAAAGACCTAAACATAAGACTGGAAGCCATCAAAGTCCTCAAGGAGAAAGCAGGCAAAAACCTCTTTGACCTTGGCCGCAGCAACTTCTTACTCAACACATCTCCAGAGGCAAGGGAAATAAAAGCAAAAATGAACTATTGGGACCTCATCAAAATAAAGACCTTCTGCACAGAACAATCAGCAAAACTAAAAGTCAACTGACAGAATGGGAGAAGTTATTTGCCAACAACATATCAGATAAAGGGTTGGTATCCAAAATCTATAAAGAATTTATCAAACTCAACACCAAAAAACAAATAATCCAGTGAAGAGATGGGCTAAAGACATGAACAGACACTTCTCCAAAGAAGACATCTAGATGGCCAACAGACACATGAAACAATGCTCAACATCACTCATCATCAGGGAAATACAAATCAAAACCACAATGAGATATCATCTCACACCTGTCAAAATGGCTAACATTAACAATACATGCCACAACAGATGTTGGCAAGGATACGGAGAAAGAGGATCTCTTTCACACTGCTGATGGGAATGCAAACTGGTGCAGCCACTCTGGAAATCAGTATGGAGTTTCCTCAAAAAATTAAAAATAGAATTATCCTACAACTCAGCAATAGCACTACAAGGTATTTATCCAATGGATACAGGTATACTGTTTTGAAGGGGCACATGCACCCCAATGTTTATAGCAGCACTATCAACAATAGCCAAAGTATGGAAAGTGCCCAAATGTCCATCGATGGATGAATGGATAAAGAAGAAGTGGTATATATATACAATGGAATATTCCTCGGCGACCAAAAAGAATGAAATCTTGCCATTTGCAACTATGTGGATGGAACTAGAGGGTATTACGCTAAGTTAAATTAGTCAGAGAAAGACAAAAATCATAGGACTTCACTCATATGAGGACTTTAAGAAACAAAACAGATGAACATAAGGGAAGGGAAGGAAATAATATAAAAATAAGGAGGGAGACAAAAACATGAGACTCTTAAATATGAAGAACAAACAGAGGGTTACTGGAGGGCATTGTGGGAAGGGGGATGGGCTACATGGGTAAAGGGCATTAAGGAGTCTACTCCTGAAATCATTGTTGCACTATATGCTAACTAACTTGGATGTAAATTTAAAAAAAATGTATATTACATGTTAAAATAAAACACACATACACACTCTGGACCCTCCCAGCAGATATTTCAATTCCATTGATTTGGGTAGAGCCCAGGCACTGGCATTTTTTAAAAGCTCCCTTTAAATACAACACCCCCCGCCCCCCATTTTGATGTTGAGATCCTCCGCTCTCCACAGGGCAGGATAGGATGGGAGATGAGGGGCCTGCAGAGCAGGAGGTGGCCGGGCTGGAGGGAAGTAGCAAGAGGATCACGGGAAACCATTCACGACCGGCTGCATGTGAAAGCAACATCTTCCTGGTACTCCACAAATCTCTTCCCAGCACATGATTGGAGACCAGCGCATGGAGAAAAGAACACAGCTTTTGGAGTCAGACAGGCATGGCGATCCACCCACAGTTGGGTGACTTTGGGCAGGTCATTTATCCGCTGTGCCTCCCTGGTGCTGCCGTGAGAGCCTGATCTGATTGCAACCTGCCTAGCAGCACTCTGTGAATGAGAGCTGTTATCTTTAGTAAATGTTTGAGCCTCCTCTTTTTTATGTCTCTGCAAGGTAGCTTTTGAGCCCAAAGAGGCAATTGCTTCCTCAAAGCCCTTTGCACATGAGGCGAGGGTTGCAATTCTTTGATCCCCACAAGTGCTGGGGATCAACACTGTCCCTGATACAGTGACCGTGTTTCCTGAATCAAAGAGCCAGACTAAACCTTACAAAGCATACTAAAAACTGTGAATGTTTAGAGGAAAAGATTTATAAAAGGATAAAATTTCAATGACTTTAGGTAATATTTCATATTTTTTAGTGCAAGTATGTATAGATTTCTGGTTTTTATACAGTATGTGATTATGTAAAATTGGAGCCAGTCTGGAAAATTCAAGTCACAGGTTCTAAACTTGCATCTTTATATTTCGCACAGCACCTGAGTGCTCAGAAAATGAAAACAAGAAAGAAACCAGATTCAGAGATCTATGGAGACAGGTAAAGATCTCAAGGCTCTTGGTTTCTGGCTTGTTGCTCTCTTATCCACAGCCACTGTTGTTGGAGATATAAATGGTCTATTGCTAATAATTCTTTTTTCACTTCTAATTTCCTACTGGTCTTTAGAAAGTTACCCCCAATGCTGCCTAAAAGCATATTATGAACTATATGTGACTTGGAGTAGCTTGTGAGAGTCCTAATGAACAATGGAGCTCATTACAAGTTATATGCTGGCCTGAGGCAGGGTACTTTTCTTCTCACCAACATTGTGTGTGTGTGTGTGAGAGAGAGAGAGAGAGAGAGACAGAGACAGAGACAGAGAGAGTAACAGTGTTGGGGTGTGTTTCTGCCATCTAAAGATGGCCAGAACTTGGCTTACTGTCTTTCAGTAGAGGGATGCCCTTCACCAGCTATTTTTATACTCTTGTGTAAAATGTTCCTGTGACATGAAGACCCATGAATTCCACTCTTGGGAATTTATCATGAATAACTAATCAGAAAAAAAGAGCTGTTTAAACCTATTTTAAAAAATTGAGAAAAGAGCAATGTAAATATTGATCACTACAGAATTGGTAGGATAGCTGTGGTGTGAACAGTGGGACATTATGTAGCCATTAAAAATGGTATAGGCAATTACATGGATGAGAAAAGAGTTCCGCTGTATACTGTTGAATGAAATAAGCCATAATAGCCTATATAACATTCCATTTATATCATATTGGATATGTTTATTCACTCTAAGTGTGTGCATGTACACGTACATGTGTGTGAGCACTGGAAAATGTTTACTTTCTTTGTATTTTTCCATATTATCTTGTTTTCAGTGAACATGGATTATTATTATAAATAGCTATTTTATAAAAACTGCATTCATAAACATATTTACTATAACATTATAATAGAAAATATTTAGAGAACACTGTATTAGTCAGGGTTCCCCAGAGAAACCAAACCCATAGGGTAGATAGATTGATAAAAGAGGAGATTGATTACAGGAACTGGCTCACCTGGTTATGAACGTTGAGGAGGCCCATGGCTGTCTGCACACTGAGCTTGGAAAGCCAGTGGTGTCATTCAGCCTGAGGCTGAAGGCTGAGAACCAGAGGGCCGCTGGGACAAGTCCTGGAGTTCAAAGGCCCCAGTGTCAGGAGCTCTGCTGTCTGAGGGCAGGAGAAGACGGGTACCCCAGTTCAAGAAGAGTTGGGGGATGCCCATGCACACCGGTAGGACAGATCTCTTCGGACTACTGAATCAAATGTTCATCTCTTACCCAGAAATAGTGTTTCCCCTGCCATCTGGGTATCTCAGTCAAAGTAACACATAAAATTAACCCTCACAAGCACTACATGCCAGGCACTGTGCTAAATGTTTCTCATACACGGTCTCTAGAATAGCCAGAACAACTACAAAACCAAAAACCAAACCTGAAGACAACCTAAAAATATTTGACAGTAGGAAAATTGTTTAAAAAGTGGAATTGTATGGGTGCCTGGGTGGCTCAGTCGGTTAAGCCTCTGACTCTTGTTTTCAGCTCAGGTCATGATCTCCTGGTTCTTGAGTTCGAGTCCCCTTGTTGAGCTCTCTGCTGACAGTGCGGAGCCTGCTTGGGATTTTTTCTCCCTCCCCCTCCCCCGCTGGCGCTCTCTCTCTTTCTCTTTCTCTCTCAAAATAAATAAACTTAAAAAAAGTAGAATCATATGCCCTCATTAAAATTCCAATTATGAAGGCTTAATTGGAATCATTGGAAAACACTTGGCATATTGTTCAAAAAGCAAAGGTACTGTGGTGTCTGGGTGGCTCAGCTGGTTGAGCGTTTGACTTTGCCTCAGGTCATGATCTCATGTTTTGTAATTTTGAGCCTCAAGTGGGGCTGACAGCTTGGAGTCTGGAGCCTGCTTCAGATTCTGTGTTTCCCTCTCCCTCTGTCCCTCCCCCACTCATGCTCTGTCTCTGTCTGTCAAAAATAAATAAACATTTTAAAAACAAACAAAAAAGGCAAAGGTGCTAATTGCTGCTCTGTTAGTGTCTGCCTGGGGTGGAGGTCTGGAAGTGTCAGCAGAAAGCAGTGGTATTATGGGTGACTTTTTTTTCCTTTTAAAACGTGGTGATGTTGGGGCATGTGGCTGGCTCGGTGGTCGGGGGAGCATGCAACTCTTGATCTTGGGGTCATGAGTTCAAGCACCACATTGGGCATGGAGTCTACTTTAAAAAAAGTTGAAATAAAGAAACCTGGTAATGTTGTTATATCATCTTACAATTTAGAACATCAACTTATTCTTGCAAACTTATAAATCCAAACAATTCAGCCTGACTTCCACATTCTGCCCCAATCTTCCACATTCGACCTCACCCTTTCATGTTCCACTTTGTGGTTCTCTGCTCCAAGATGTTACAGATGAAATGATCTCTCAACTTGTTGCTGCAAACAGAGAATGTACCAGAGTTATCAATTTATTAATTTTCTTTGGCTAAGAGGAGAGGATGAAGTTTTAAGGATATTCTGTTGAACAAAATAAATTAGACTTGAAATACTTTAAAGGAATAACAGATGACTCTTAAATACATTTTAAATACAATTTAGTATATCCGGCTTCATGAGTCAGGCAATTTAAAAATTATTATGGAAATTTTCAAAAATACATTAAGTGTAGAGAGAATAGGATAACAACCCTCATGTACTGATTGCCCAGCTTCAGCTGAGAGAAATGAATTGAGAAATGGGGGCCAGGTCCATCTGACTTGGCCCCAGTGGCTGCCGATCTGATTTTACCTGTTCTCTTATCTTCTGGAACATATAAAGGAAATTCCAGACATCCTGTCCTTTCAACCAGTTTCTCTCCCCTCTAAACACCATAGCATTGCCACCCCACACGTAATGTTTTGGGATTAAAGCTTACACAACACAGAAGAAAGTGGTAAACTTTATTTTCGTAGTTTTTGAGAGGGGTAAACTTTAAAAGGCCACCTGCTTCCAAGGAAATTGGCACAGGTGATCCCATAAGGATACCTTCGTGGATACAAAATACACAAGAGCGCAGCTACAAGTATATGTTTTCCAGGCAAGGTACTGTGGAAAGACAAGCTGGTAGAGGGTTTTCTTTTGAATATTTTCAGCCCTCAGATTTGTCTAGCCAGTTTTTTTTTTCCAAGATGTTTTAAAAAGTTTATTTACTTATTTTGAGAAAGAAACAGAGCACACAAGCAGGGCAGGGGCAAAGAAAGAGAGGGAGAGAGGAAATCCCAGCCAGGCTCCACGCTGTCAGCATGAAACCGATGCGGGGCTTGAACTCAAGAACCGTGAGATCATGACCTGGGCCAAAACCAAGAGTTGGATGCTTAACCGACTGAGCCACACAGGCACCCCTGTCTAGCCAGTTTTAAACAGCTCCAATTAGCATTCTGTGTATTCCATGTGCCTCCATCAACAGCTTCTCTTGTCTGTCAGTGGCTTTCTTAATTAACAGATGCCAACGAGGAGACCATGTAGGCTCAAGGCTTCCATCAGGAAACCACCTGCCAACCCGAATCAGAAATACAGGACCCAAAGGGGGACAAAGGAATTACTTGATTTTTTAGAAAGAAAACACCAAGTTTATAAAGTGTTTATATTTCTGCTTCCATTCTGCCTTCTCTCTCCTCGTGCCAACCCTCAATCCCTCTGAGAAACTTACTGCTCCAGCCTCCCCACCGATCCCTCTTCTGTAATGTTTGCTCCCCTTTTCTCCTGGAAAGTGCACCAGCCACTAGTTCTTTACCCTTTCCCCGAACTCACACTCGAAGTCACGTCTTGGGACCTCTCCTGTGAAGATATTTAATGTGATGTGCAGTTTATCTCCCTACCCATGCAGAGAGACGCTCGCTTGGGGTTCCTATATCCCCTCATGCATCTGTCCCCATGGTTCCTGGCACAGTCTCCAAAGGGCTCAGCAGCTCTTCACAGCATGAATCAGCGTGGGGCTTTTCAGGGACGGATTTTTCTTAGTTGGGATTTTCCAGCTTTGCCTACCCTTGCCACCTTTCTGCAGCCCAGAAATGAGTCTTTGCATCTCATTTCTGCTTTTTAGTATCTGCTGTCAGAGGCTGGGAAAAGGAAGAGAATGGGACAGACCACAACTGCTGCTACTGCCCTTAGGAAAGTTGAACTTTGGCAGTGTGTTTGGATTCTCTGTGCTTTTAGTTTTCCCTCCCCCCCTGTCATTCATTGAACCAAATTTCCCAAAATCTCGAAATGACCTTGGGAATGGTTGTCAGAGGTTGTGTTTTCAGGAATGTACTGGATTCAGATTCAGCTAGGAAAATTCACCAAGTCCAGTCTGTCGAAGCAGAAGAGACAGAAGCCATAGAGAGCCAAGGCAGGTCTATGGGAGCAATCCCCTCACTGTGTGCAATGGAGTCAGTGAGTTGGGGAGTGGCTCCTCTTCCAGGGACTTCTGATGTTGCTAGACCTCCAGCCACATTTTGGGACAAACTGCTTGGGTACTGGATTCTCTGTTTTGCTGGAAGTGCCTACCCTGTGTTGGACTGCCTTCCATGTGCCGTAGTATTGAATCCTCAGACCGCCCCTTGGGAAGGGGTTGTCTACCGTTCAGCAACAAGGTGCAGCAGGCTGAGTAACTTGCTGAGGTTCAGGAGTTAGTGAGGAGCCTGAGATCAAATCCATGGCCTCTCCCCACCTCAGGGTCTTTCCATTACTGTTGATGCTAGCAATACAGAGAAGTGCTTCCCACAGAGTGGGATCCAAGAGGGGGCCCAGGGAATTCCCTATGCACCTATTCATTCATAGGGAGACCCTAATTCACCTCAACTCACGCAATGAGACAAGCGTTACCTTTTTAATTCCTTCCTTTAATCCTACTTACAGGGAACAACTTGGTTTGGTGTTAGTGTTATCTCTACTACTTTGCCAACACTGGCTGATCCCCCCTTTTCACAAGAAAGGAGGCCTTTAGCAGTCATCTGTATCCCTAAAATTTTATAGTGTTTTCAAACATTTTTATTATTTTTTCTCAGTATTTTTGGAGTTTTGTTTTCTTAGTATTTATACTTATGTTTTCTTCTTTTTATGGCAAATTATTATTGTTTTTCACTTACAGTACTGCTATTAAGTAAATAAAGTTATAAGTTCAGGTTCTGGGTTGACCAGACAGCCACATGCAAAAGAATGAAGTTGGATCCCTTCCTTACACCGCATGCAAAAATTAACTCAAAATTAGGCACAAATATATGAGCTAAAAGTATAAAACTCTTGGAAGAAAATATAAAAGCAGATTTTGAGACTTTGGGTTAGGCAGTGATTTCTCAGTATGAAGCCAAGAGAATAAGCAACAAAGGGAAAAATGAATAAATGGAATTTCATCAAAAATAAAAACTTCTGTGCTACAAATGATACTATCAAGAAAATGAAAAAAAAAATGACCCACAGCATGGGAGAAAATATTTGCAAATTATCTATCAGATATATGACCTGTGTTCTGAATCTATAAAGAACTCTTAAAACTTAATAATAAAAAGAGAAATAACCCAATTAGCAAAAATGGGCAAAGGATCTCAATAGTTGTTTCTGCAAAGGAGATATGCAAAAGGCCAATCGATAAGTATATGAAAAGAGACTTTTATCATCAGTCATCAGGGAAATGAAAATGAGATACCACTTCATACCTATTAGGATGGTTATAATAAAAAAAAAGACAGATAATAACAACTTCTAGCAAACGTAGAGAAATTAGAACCCTCATACATTGCTGGTGGGAATGTAAAATGGTGCAACTATTTTGGGAAACAGTTTGGCAGTTCCTCAAAATGTTAAGCATGGAGTTGTCATTTAACCCAGCAATTTCACTGCTAGATAAATGAAAACATATGTTCACACAAAAATTTGTACATGACCCAAAAGTGGAAACAACACACATTTCCATCACCTGATGCATAGATAAATAAAACGTGGTTGTGATGGTTAATTTGATGTGTCAATATGGCTGGGACATGGAGCCCAGATATTTGGCCAAACATTATTATGGATGTTTCTGTGAAGGTATTTTTTGGATGAGATTAACATTTAAATTGGTGGATTCTGAGTAAAGCAGGTTACCCGCCCCTCCCCCCCCATGTAGGTGGGTCTTATCCAATCAGTTGAAGGCCTAAATAAGACAAAAGACTGACTTCCCCTGAGCAAGAAGGAATACTGCCAGCAGACTGTATTTTGGACTCAAACTGCAAACTACCTCTTCCCTGGGTCTCCAGCATACCAGCCTACTCCATAAGAATTTGGACTCACCAAGCCTCCACGAACATGAGCCAATCCCTTAAAAATAAATCTTGCTCGCTCTCTCTCTCTCTCACTCACTCTCTCTCTCTCTCTATCTCTATCTACATACACACACACATACATCCTGTTGGTTCTCTGGGGAACTCTGACTAATACAGTGGTATATACATTTAATGAAATACTATTTGGCCATAAAAAACAATGAAATACTAATTCATGCTACAACATGGATGAATCTGAAAACATTATGTAAGTGAAAAAAATCAGTCACAAATTTTATGATTTCATTTATCTGAAAAGTCAGAAGAGGTAAATCTATAGAGACATAAAGTAGATTAATGGTTCTTTGGGTCTGGAGAGTGGGTGTGTGTGGGAAATGGGGCGCTGCTGCTAATGGATATGGACTTTCTTCTCGGGGGAACAAAAGTGTTCTGAAGTCAGATCATGGGGATGGATGTATAGCTCTGTTCATATACTAAAAATACTGACTTGTACGCTTTAAGTAGGTGACTTATCTCTCAATACAGATTTTTTTTTTTTTAAAGTACAGGTAGGAAGCGCTACAACAAAGTTCGCAAAGAGAGTGCAGATATGTCTGAAATTTTGGGAAACGCTGAATTGGAGCCTGATGTTCCTGAGAGAGTCTGGGGAACCTCCCTGGAGACACACTGTCTGTACATGTTTCCTTTTTATTCCCTGTTGGGTTATTCACAGTCACAGCAAATCAATCCAGTTTTGTCCAAAACTGGTAGCTGTATTACTCAACCTGATTAAAAATATAAGAGCAAAATATAGGTTGGCTTATAAAGTAAGAAGTAGAGATGCTGACAGATGCTAAAGAGGAATCTAAAATACACATTGGACCACTGCCTGGAAGGAGAATGGAAATTTATTATTTGAGGGAGGTTTACGTGGTGCTTCATGTTCTGAGTGCTTCCATCTGTGAACAAAGAGCTGACCTGCTTTTCAACCTTACCTGGAGACAGATGTGGTGGGGGCCAGCTGCATGTCCAGCATCTTCAATTATCTATGAAAATCAGTCTCAGAGATTCTTTGGAGAGTTGATGCCAATATATTTCTGAGTGGCCACAGTCCATTCCCTCAAAAAACTTTTTTCAAAGAATGGATTAAACATACAAATCAATTCTCTAGGGTTCTAGGTATTAAAAAACACTTTCATATTAAATAAAACCTTCATTAGGTAGTCAAGCTTTTTTTTAAGTACTACCCCCTTCTCTAAAAACTATTGATCATGTACTACCCAACCCCCTTTTTTAAATTAAAATTTTTTTTTAACATTTATTTATTATTGAGAAACAGAGAAAGAGCATGAGCATGGGAGGGGCAGAGGGAGGGGGAGACACAGAATCTGAAACAGGCTCCAGGCTCTGAGCTGTCAGCACAGAGCCTGATGCAGGGCTTGAACTCAAACTGCGAGATCATGACCTGAGCTAAAGTCCGACGCTCAACCGACTGAGCCACCCAGGCGCCCCTACCCATCCTCCTATAGACCCTGTTGAGTGGACAGCATGGGTTGTGACTTCACCTCACTGGCCACAGTGGATTCCACCAGGGGTAGATATCTGACCCATACTGGGCCATCAGATTCTCCTTCCTGGAAATTTGGGAATTGGATGTAACAGTTAGTTCATATGCTTCCTAAAAGAATTTCAGAGTGACTTATGAAAGTTTTCATTGTATGTATATGCAATTGCAAAAGATGTTATTTCCTGGGCTTTACAAATTCTTACATTTTAAAATAAAATAATCCTGGGGGGCACTTGTGGGGAAGAGCACTGGGTGTTATATGGAAAGCAATTTGACAATAAACTATAAATAATAAAATAAAATAAAATAAAATAATCCTATCACTCTTACCTAAATATCTAAATTCATCCATAAAAAAAGGACACATACTTTATTAATAGCAGGACATTATACATCATTCTTTTTTTCTCTTTAAACCTATGTTTACATTCTAAATTCTCCATTTTATGTTGGTCATAATATCTTTAATTTTCCAGAACAAAAATACTTACATAAATTGAAATAAGAAATTTAAAAATTTGCAGTGACCATAAGCCTCTAAGTATGTTAAAAACAAGTAAATATGCTACCTATTTTCAAAAGTATTCAATGTAAAGTAAAATATTATTGGCCTTTTAAACTCTTGGTTCATGTATTCAGTGATAAATAGTTCATATTGATGAATAGCACATATTTCTATTTATCTCCATTTAAAAATCCTATCTATAACTATATATCTGTAATCAATATATATGATTGACTTTGTTCAAATAAATGTGCAAAGAAAACTGGAACTAATTTGCATACTAATGTAACTCAATTCTTTGACATTGTTCCGAGCTTTATGCCCCAAATCCCTTAGTGATCTGCCAGCAAATATTATTTTAATGACCTATCAGTGGACAATTCTAGTAGCTCCGTCTTCCAATTTTGATATAAGCAATAAAATGGAAACTTCCTGACTCGCCTACTGGCAGATACTATTAGTGCCCCACCCACTTCTCTGAGGCACTAAGCATTTCAGGGTACAAAGTTGGTGTCTTATTACAAATATATATGACTGTCTCCAAGAGCTTTCCCTTTCCCTGAGTGTGAGGGAGACAGGTGTCAGGGAGTTAATGCCCCTGGGGACAGCCTTCGGTCAATGACAAGAGATTCTGAGCTTCCTTGCTTTTGCAAGTGGGATAGTCCTGTATATGTTCTATATCATCTCCCCAAGTTTCCCCATGGAAGTGAGTGCTTTTCTCAGTGGCAACTTACCTGCTCAATATGGCATTCTCTACTGGCTGTTTTCTCTTCCCAGTCACTTCCCACTCTCTTGCTGATGCTTCCTGGGATCACTTCCCTCATATTGCGTTTGCCCTCAATTCTTAACCTTGGCAATGCTTCTGGGATAACCCACCTACAGTGAGTTGAACTGTAGACCCCAGAAAATAAGTCCACGTTCCAAACCCCAGAAGCTGTGAATGTGACCTATTTGGGAAAAGAGTCTTTGCAAAAGTAATTAAGTTAAAAATCTCAAGACGAGATCATTCTGGATTACCAGAGAAGAGTCCCTAAGTCCAAAGACAAGTGTCCTTATATGAGAAAGAAAAGAAGGCCCAGAGACAGAGAGGGCCATGGGAAGACAGAGGCAAAGATAGGAATGATAAAGTCATGAGCCAGTGGATGCCTGGAGCCACCAAGAGCTGGAAGAGGCAAGGAAGGATGTTCCCCTAGAGCCTTTGGAGGCAGCACTGCTGACATTTTGATTTTGGACTTCTGGCCTCTAGAACTGTGAGCAAATAAATTTCTGGTGTTGTAAGCCACCAAATTGGTGGTAATGTTTGTTACGGCAGCCACAGGAAACTAAGTTCTGGGAATGGATGATGGTGAGGGTTGTACAACAGTGGGTTTACTTAATGCCACTGGACTGTGCACTTGAAAATGATTAAGTTGGTAAATTTTATGTTACATGTATTTTACCACCATCACTGCCACCACAACAAAGTAGAAATAAGGAAAAAATAATGGAAGCTAGATATTAACAACAGAATTAGATTTAGTCAGTGCTCAAGGGGTTCCACGGATTGGGGGTGGGGGGAAGTGCAGGAGGACTTCTGTCATATGATGTGGGGTGGAGGCTGAGATCCAGAGGGGCTGGATATCTTGTCTTATCTTACATTCCCCAGCTGTATCCCTCAGTGGAGTTAAAAGAGCAAACCAGAAGGCATCCTCTCATATAAAAACAAACTAACCAAACAAATATGGCATGATTTTATCTGGAATAGAGCAAGTTTCTGCATCCTCTAGACTTGGAAAGCTCTGATAAAGTTCTTTCTTCCCGGGCTCTATGTCTCCAGACGTGATGACTGCTATCACTGACACTAGGCTGAGTTTGCTAGGCACAGCCTTCCCACCAGTGAGAGTTCTTGAATTTTTGTGTTTTGGGATTCCTTTGAACATCTTTGATACTTTGGATGATAGGTATTAACTTTTTCACCTGAAAAATCCGCATATCCCCATTCCTCTCATGGATCCTTCAAGGAGTTCGTGGACTTAGGGTTATATGCACCTGCTCTATAGGCTGAGCAATTTCATGTAGGCATTATGCGTGCTATGTGAGCCGCTGCCACCAGGTCAACGTTGGTGCCAATTAGGCCTCACTCATAGTTGCTTCTGGAAGCTCACAATCTCATAGAGGAGACACATACAGTGTTAGCTGGGACTTTCTCAGATTTAAGTGATAAAAAACTAATCTAACAAGCTTAAGTTAAAAGTCAATATATTTGATTCTTTTAACTGGGAATTCCAGGGATTGTGGGTTTCAGACACTTCTGGATTTAGGCTTCAAGCGTATCATCAGGATTGAGTCTTTTTCCATCCCACAATTCTGCTTTCCAATGGGTTCTTAGATTTTCCTCTGGAGGCCAAGTTCTAGGTGTCTGTGATATTACTACTAGTATTTGAGGAGGAGAGATGAATTCTTTCTCTTCCAGGGTCGAATCCATCTCCTCTGTGTGGCCAGCCTGCATCTGGTGCCTCCCCTGCGTGTGGGAGAGGTGGGCCATGTAATTGACAGCCTTAGAAGGTGGAGGAAGGCGTTTTTGAGAATAAAAGATCCTGGACAGAACAAAAGTAACAGATGTCTGCTGCAGACATGTATACAAACAACTGTAAGTCGGCATGATGGATGGATATGATCATGGAAACACAGCAAGGTTCCCTGGGGACATGGAAGGGGTTATCAATTCTACTGGATGTGGTGACACAAGACAAGCTTCATAAAAGATACCATGCATGATGCATTAAAATATATTAATTATATTCAATGTTATTTATCTACAGCTCCATGGCTATTGTCTTTCTTGTTCATTTTTTATGCCTAGATCCAAGGCACACAATCCCTGCATATTTCGGCAGCTCAAGTATTTGTCAAATTGGAGTTTTAGAACAACAGTAAGATAGCCTCCTGTTTAGATGAAGATTTTAAGAAGTTGAAGCACAGCAAGATCATTGTGATAAATTTCCATTCAACTTTTTGGTTGACTTTAGTTAACTTTTATCCAGAGAGTCAGTTTTGAAATAAAATCAATGTTATTTTTTGTCACAAACATATGACAGCCTTGATTTTATAAGTTCTCAGGCTTCTTACTCCATGATCAAGCACTATATGAGCACACTGTGCAAACTGTAAAATCATGGAAAAGTTTAAGCTAATCTTCTGATTAATAAAACTTTGGAAACTCAGTCTTTAACTTATTCTTGTGATATAATGGCAGTGTTCTCTTTCTATCCAGCACCTCCCTAGAGAACTGATTTCTGGATCTTTCTTGTCATTCTGGTCCATACAGACCTGAAAGCCCATGGAGTTTAGGCAGACTGCCTATTTACTAAAGGTAGTCTGGAGCCAGTGAAAAATTTACTAGGGGAGGACTTTTGATTTATTAATATCTGTTACTTATACCAAATAGGTTTTTAAAAAATGTTTACTTATTTTTGAGGAAGAGAGAAAGTGCACATGCATAGCAAGTGGGGGAGAAGCAGAGAGAGGGGGACAGAGGATCTGAAGTGGGCTCCACACTTACAGTGAGTCCAACATGGGGCTCAAACTCTCGAACTGGGAGATCATGACCTGAGTTGAAGTTGGAAGCTCAACCTACTGAGCCACCCAGGTGCCTCTATACCAAATAGCTTTTGATCTTCGTTTTTGAGCCCTGTCACTTCACACCCTTAGGCCAGCTCATTTCACAAAGGGTCTGTGGGGATTTTCTCCCCAAACTGTACCAAACTGTATTTTCTTAATTAAAGTTTATTTATTTAAGATTAAAAATTTTTTAAGTTTTATATATTTACTTTGAGAGATAGAGAGAGCATGAGCAGGGAGGGGCAGAGAGGGAGAGAGAGAATTCTAGGCAGGCTCCATGCTGTCAGTGTGGAGCCTGATGCAGGCAGGGCTCAAACTCACAAATGGTAAGATCGTAGCCTGAGCCAAAATCAAGAGTCGGATACTTAACCAAATGAGCCACCCAGGTGCCCCTAAATTTATTTATTTTTGAGGGAGAGAGAGAGAGAGAGAGAGAGAGAGAGAGGAGGGGCAGAGAGTGAGGGAGGGAGAGAAAGAGAGAGAGAGAGAGAGAGAGTCCCAAACAGGCTTAGCACTATCAGCACAGAGCCTGAAGCAGGGCTTGATCACAAACCATGAAGTCATGACTTGAACTGAAATCAAGAGTCAGATGCTCAATAGACTGAGCCATCCAGGCGCACCTGCCCCAACTGTACTTTCAATGTACCTCAGGTACTAGGTTGAACTCAGTACCCTCAGTTTATCTCCCACTGCTCTGTGGTCTATGCATGGCCCTCTTTTATTTTCTGCTTGGGTGTTTATTTGTTGATAATATATTGAACACCCATGAACTCATAATCCAACTAGAGAAGGAACACACTGACCATAACTTCCATCTTCCATGTGCCGCCCTGGCCCATTTACCCCCCACCCTGGACTCCTTCCACTTGATGTAACTACATTTCCAAAGTTTGCATTTTGTTCATTCTTGATATAAAATATTTTTTATCACACATACCTACATGCAAACCATATCATGATTAGTTTTAATTGTTCATGACTTTTATAGAAAAGACATTATGTCATGTATAATCCTCGGGGACACTGTTCCCATTTCGTTTTCTATTACTAAGAGTCATTCATATTGTTGTGGCCGCTGTGATTCACTCATCTTCACTGCTATGTCGTATTTCATCACGTGAATACCAGCATTTATCTATCTGGCCTTCTGACCACTGGCGTTTAGGTTTTCACATTTCTTGCTGTAATAGAGAGCTTCAGTGGAGATTCACATACAAGTTCTCTCTCCTGGTGCGCACCTGCCGGAGTTGTCCATGGTTTATACCTGGGAATGGAATGTGGGATGATGGCAGGGTATATGAACAACCAACTTTGCAAAACAATGCCAGACTGTTTTCCAAAGCAGTTGTAGTACTTTCTACTCTCACCAGCAACGTGTTAAGACATCCTATTGATCTGCCTTCTTCAGAACTTGGTATTGCCAGATGTCTTAATTTTTGTCAATCGAATGGATGTAAAATAGTATCTCTTTTTGGTCTTGATTTGCATTTCCTAGATTATTTGTGAGGGACTCAATAAATGGAACAGAAAAAAAAAAGATTATCCACATGAAAAGTGAGTCAGATCCTAATCTCACATCAGACATGCAAATCAACTCCAAATGGAGCAAAGATTCAAATGTCAAAAGCAAAACTTGAAAATGGTTAGAAGAATATATGGGTAAATATTTTTAGATCTTGGAGGTAGGGAAGGATTTCTTAAACACTGGACACAAAAAATCTCACTATAAAATAGAAGTGTGATGAATTTGACTAGAATGAAATTAAAAGCCTGTATTCATCAAAAGACATGGCAAAGAAGGTGAAAAGATAAGCTACAAATTGAGAGAAGATATGTCACAAATAATGAAGAATCTGTATCAAAAATAGCTTAAAAATTCCTACAAATCAATAAGGAAAGGACAACAACCCAATAGAAAAATAGGCAAAAGACATATTTCATAGAAGAGGAAAACACATAGAGCCAACACTCATATGGCAAACTCAATTGCCTCAATCTTGAAAAGCATCCTTTGAGTAAAAACAGGAGACTTTAAAAGCTACAATAGTTTTCTTCCAGGCTAAGCAAAAAACAAACATCTAGAAAAACACAATGCAACCTTAAACGCTCCTCTAAAGCTCTAGGAAAAGTAAAACTTAAAGGAAAGTAAAATACTAATATATTTTAAGTTTACTCTCTGAATTTGGTTATTCCTATTGCCTTCCACATTGTTGGCATTCAGTAATGGTTAATTAATTGATTGATTCCCTGTGTCTGATTCTCTGTAAGCCTAACTTTGATTTCTTTCAGACTTGGAACAGATGGGCATATAGTTTTAAGACATTAATAAACATTATAAAACATGATCTTCCTTCTCTGAACTCTGTGCCCTGTTCGCTATAAGAATAAAGCATCCACTTGAAGGAAGAAATCAGATTTAATCTAAAAGGCATGGTATAGTTATGCAGAGCCCAGACCCTGTGGTTGAAAACAAAGTGCTTAGTCGGCATTGCTAGGGAGAATCAGAGCACAAAAGAGGATGGGAATGCCCCCAGGGCCCACCCCACATAGGGACCTTGAAATCAAACAAATGTGCTTTTATAAAACAGGCACTAGGTTGTGAGGTGCCCTCAGAGAGCACTAGTTTAATAAAGGTGACATTTTAGAGAGGAGGTACTTCATTTGTAACAGATTGTTAACACGTGATCTCATAGTATTTTATTTACAATTTTTTATTTAGGAAAGCAGCTCCGAATATTAATATTTCTGAAGATTGGTCAGTAGGAGAGTATCTAAAGGAAACTGATGTGCTAATATTACCTTGTAGTTTCTGCAGAAGCTATAACCTAATTAGTATAATCTTTGTGTTGGTTAGTTGATTGGAAGTTACATACTAAAAGACTTAGAATTTTATATTTTCTTTGACCCAGCAATTTATGAATTTATTCCATGAGGAAATCCACGACTTTACTTTAAGGAAACAATCATGAATGAGCCTAAATATATAGCTACTAAAATATTCATCAAAGTATCATCTATAAAGGTGAAAACAATCTGAATGTGTAAAACGGGGAATTGATTAAATTGTAGTCTATGCACATACCCATTAAAATGATGAGAAACAATATTTGAAGACATGGGGACTGATCTTAGGGTCACAGGTTATGAACAGCATATAAGGTGTGATTCTATTTAAAGCATATGCACCAATGTATGCCTAAAGAAAACAGACTGGAGAGATATACACCAAGCAGGAGAAGAGAAAAGGCAGCACAAATACATAGAGGGCCACAGGACAGCCACAGAGCACAGATAGATCAGCAGAAATAGAAAGATTAGGAGTAAAAACACAAACACAAACAAACAAAAATAGTTAGGAAAATACTGGTTTGAAGGAATTAAAAAAATGTAAGCTTGAATCACTTCTCAAAAAAAAAAAAGAAAATCAGAGAAGATGGTTTCTAGTTGCTGCTGTAACAGATTACCACAAACTTAGCTGCTTAAAACCACAGAAATTTATTATCTTACATACAGGTTTGTGTGTTAGGAATCCAGTATTCTGTATTCTCAGTGGGCCAAAGTCAAAGGTGTTGGTAGAGCTGTGCTCCTTTGTGGAGTCTCTAGGGGAGAGTTTCTTTCTTGCCATTTTCAGCTTCTAGAGACCACCCATATTCCTTGGCTTGTCCCTTCCTCCATCTCCAAAGTCAGTATCTCTGACCATTCTTCCTTAGTCACATCTCCCCCTGACTACAGTCAGGAAGGGTTCTCTGCTTTTAAGGATTCGTGTGATCTAGAGTTACCTCCTCACCTCAATGTCCTTAGGTTTCATCACAACATGTTCATTTTGGCACACTGCTATGGTGATTTGGACCGGACATCTTTGACAGGCTATGATTCTGGCTACTGCAGGACCCCTGTAAGCATAATATTTCTAAGATTCATCCATGTTGTTGTGTGTGTCCGTAGTTTGTTCTTCTTATTGCTGAGCAGTATTCTGTTGCATGAATACCTCACAGTTGTATGTCTATTCTTCTGTTGTTGGATATTTAGGTTGTTACCAGTGTTTGGCTACTATGAATACAAATGCATTAAAAAAATTTTTTTAACGTTTTTATTTATTATTGGGAGACAGAGAGAGACAGAAAATGAGCATAGGAGGGGAGAGAGACGGGGAGACACAGAATCTGAAAGAGACTCCAAGGCTCTGAGCTGTCAGCACATAGCCCAACGCAGGGCTTGAACTCACAAACCGCGAGATCATGACCTGAGCAAAAGTTGGATGCTTAACTGATGGAGCCACCCAGGCACCCCTACAACTCCATTTTTAGATTGTTTTTTTATTTCTCTTGGGCATAGATGTAGGAGAATTGTTAGATTGCAGGGTAATCCCATGTTTGACTTCTCATGTGTTTACCAATCATATATCTTCTTTTGTTAGGTGTGTGTTTGAGTGTTTCGCCCATGTTTTGTTTTTATTAGGCTGCTTGCCTTTTTATTATTAGTCTGTAGATGGTTTTTGTATGTTTTAAAAATAAATCCTTTGTCAGATACATGTATTGCAATATTTTCTTCCAATCTATGGCCGGTCTTTTTCTTTTTGTAATGGTCTCTCTGATGAACAAAAGTTTTAAACTTTTGATGAAATCTGATTTCTCAGTTTAGAGTGTAGAGTGAGAAGAGAAGGTAGAGGAGAGACCTGTAGGGAGGTCGGAGTTTAATTACACAGAGGAGGATTCAATGGGGTCCTGAGGAAAAATGGTAAGGTGGTTAGGTGGATATTCAGGACAAGTGTTAAGGAGAGAGAGTGGCCAACGGTGGGAATGTGGAAGAGAGGCCAATTAAGATAAAGAACTAGTCTTTAAAAATGTAAAAAGTTGTGATTGCCCTGTTTCAAAATCATAAGCTGCCTCAAGTATTTTTCTGGAAGGAGACCTGTATGACCAAATGACCTTCTGGAACCAGAAAAGTGTGTTAATTCCGGTGTAAGGCTGTATGGTTAATTTAGGTTCAGGGCTGGTAAAATACATATCTCCCCACCCCTCCTCAGGAAGGGACAAGGTCACAGTTGAACAGTGAGGTCACTTATCATCTTTGTCAATATGGCCATGTGGCTGGGACCGTGGGAGCCCCTGGAATAGAAAATGGAACAAGCCAGAAGGCTCAGTGGACTAGAGGTTTAACCTTTGTCTTTTGTCTGGTTCTATGGAAGGAAAAAACACAGAAGTAGACTCATGTAAGCAATAAGACCTAGGTAAGAGTATGTTAACTGAAGCATTGTTTGTGACAGAGAAAGACTGGAAACAATTCAAATGTCCATAAGCTGGAGACTGGATATATAACCTGTTCTGTAGTCATTCAGTAGAATTCTATTTGGCAGATTCAGTGGATAAACTAGATCTGTGTGTATCAACATATGGGAAAACAATGTTGAGTGAAAACAAACATGTTGCACCATTAAAGTAGTTATGTAAATTTTAAAACACATAAAGCAATACTATGCATTTTTTATGTAAACATATAAATATAGTTTCACTACAAAAACATGGACTGGGAGGGTACTTACCGAATTCATGGTAGTGGTTGTCTCGGGGAGGGAGGCGGACAGGGCTGGGAGGACAACCAAGGGGGTATCAACCTTATCTACACGGTTATATTTCTCTTATTAAATGTATTTGAAGCATATAAAAAGTGGTCAATTTAATTACTTATTCTTAAGGTTTAAATTAAAGCCACAGGAAGAGGAGGAAGAAGGAAGAGGAGGAAGAAGGAAGAGGAGGAGAAAGTAGGAAAAGGAGGAGTGGATGAGGAGGAGAAAGAGAAGGAAGAGGGAAAGGAGGAAGAGGAGGAAGAGGAGGAGGAGGAGGAGGTACAGAGGAAGAACCACAGTCAGGTACCACAACACAGTCACCAAAATGGCTGAAATTAACAAGTCTAACAATATCATATGTTGACACAAATAGAAGCAACTGGAAATCTTACCCATTGCGTGGAGTGTAGATTCATTCAACTACTGTTGGCTTGAAAACTGTTTGGCAGTATCTTTGAAAGCTAAATGTATGCCTATCCTGTGATTCTGAAATTCTACTCCTAGGTATAAATGCAAGAGAAGTAAGGGTGTGCCCCAAAAGAAATATACAAGGCTGTTCATAGCAGCTTTGTTTATGTTAGCCAATGACTAGAGATAATCAAACCAATTAAGTTATTCCACTTCTAGATATATATCCTAGAGACTCTTTATCATGTACACAAGGAGACAGGCCAAAGAATACTTATTGCACAGCCATTTACAGTAGCAACAGGAGCCAACAACAGCAAAAAACAATGCAAATTGTCTACCAGCAGGATGATGGCTTAATGCTGCAACAATAAGGATGGATCTCAAGGACATTATGTTAAGCAAAAGAAGCCAGATGTAAAAGACACATACAGTGTGATTTTGTTTAAGGAGTTTTAGAATTAATGAAACGAATATCTGGTGACAAAATTCAGAATAGGAGTTACCACAGGGGTTACTAATGGGGTGCTATTGACTAGAAAATGGCATCGGGATCCTTCTGGGGTGATGACAAAATACTGCATCTTGATCCGGTTAGTAATCACACACGTGTATACATAAGAAAAATTTATCAAACTATACACAACATTCGTATACCTTACTGGATGTCAGTTTTGTCTCAAAAAATATCCAAGGCAAAAATAACAATATGTTAACATGTGTTAGTTCTCAGTGGCGGGTACAGAGTGTTGTTACTTAATTCTCTATATTTTCTTTACGTTAAAATTTATAATTAGGAAAGAGAGAGAGCACTAGTCCCCCACAGCCAAAGTGACACCTATCCTACAGGGGGCCCTCTGCCCATCCCTCACCCCAACATGTGGGTGAATTCCCTTACAACAGGGTACAGGTGACACAACCAACCAGCCTGTGCTAGCGGAGACAAGGTTACCTTCATTGTCACTCTCTCAGGAAATGAATATGGCTGCTAAAAAGTGGCTCTTTTGAGCTCTTTTGAAGGTCAGCGTGGCTGATTCTTTAGCTGACAGGGACCTGAGCCATCATGCAGGAGATGGACCGGAGTGTCTGCCTCCCTGCCCCCCAGTCCTGGCCAAGAAAGTAGAAAGGCATTTGGAAGGCAGCTCCCTGGCCTCAGCTTCCAGATTGGTTGCTGCTCCATTAGCCCAGGGCATCACCCATATTGGGTGCATGGCAAGTCAAGAAGAAGGAATAGAGCGCAAAAAAGAACTTAAAAAAAAGAGAGGTGGGGAAAATACGAAAAAGAAGTAAAATGGAAGATGTATATGCTTTGCCCTGTAGCTTCAAGGACCTGGGTTATCCCTTCCTTCCTTGGAGCCTCTTCCTCCTATGGGCTCAGCTGTTCACCTTACACGTGGAGGAAGGGAGGGTGTGTGAAGCCCCAAGTGCCTCTGAAACCAGACAGACCTGCCTTTCTGTCACTGCCTGACTGGCAACCTACTTAACCTCTGGTACTTCTGTTTCCTCACCAGTGAAACAAGCATTAATTCTACCTCTGAATTAATGGAAATTGTGCCTGCCAGGACCTGACCTAGGAGGCTCTTCATAACCGGGGTAAGAAGATGCCTCTCTTGCCCCTGAGGCCAGCTTTGTGGGCCAGAGACGCGGGCAGCATTGCCCAATAGAACTTTCTGAGAGCTGTTGAGCACTTGATAGGTGTCTGGTGAGCCCTAGGGACTGAGTTTTTCATTGTATTCTATTTCAGCTGTTATACATCTACATAGTCACCTGGGGCTGCCATATGGGACAATGCAAGGAGAGTTATTCAAGGTCACGACTGGTCCCCCACCAGACGGCTGGGCAGGGTGGCCCATTGGTCTGGAGACTGCAAGGCGCTGGGTAAGCGCCGCATTTATGCAGTAATTTCTTCCCCTGACAAAAACTCTTCCTGAATAAAGTC
Organism: Cryptoprocta ferox; assembly: GCA_028646485.1. Taxonomy (NCBI): domain Eukaryota; kingdom Metazoa; phylum Chordata; class Mammalia; order Carnivora; family Eupleridae; genus Cryptoprocta; species Cryptoprocta ferox. The sequence goes on along the minus strand of CM053574.1, from coordinate 83,141,592 downwards.
AGGGCTGACGTGAAAGCCCAGGACTGAGGTCAAACGCCGGGCTCCGGGATGGGAGCAATTAAGGTTTGTAACCTCGTGGACTCCACGACTTCTGTCCCTCTTGTCCCCTACTCTCTCCACTCTGCCTATAATCCTTAAGTCCCCTGGGAAAATGCGGTGGGAGCCTCCCTCTGCGTCTCTGCCACCCGTCTGGGCCTCCTAGGGCCACTTTATTCTTTGCAGCAAACGCTAGAGGCTCTGCACTGCCATTTCACAGCTGAGGAAACTAAGGCTCGAGGCTGAGGGCGCGCGGCAGGAAGCCGGGGAGCTCCAGCCCCACCGTGAACTCTTTGGGGCACTGGTGGCGACAGAGTCACTTAGGCGAGTGGGGTTGTCAGGGAGCGCGGGCGTAACGGCGAGTAAATATTTGGGGCGTAACCCGGGCTGCGTCAACTCACCGTCACTGCGGTTCCCCGGCGGGCGCGTGGCGAGGGCGGTGCCTGGGGGACAGGGGCGTCCCCGCGCGGCGGCTCAGACTGACCCCGCGGCCCCGCCCCGGCCCGCCTCCGCCCGCGGCTATAAGACGGCTGGAGGGTGGCTGCCGTTTGAGAGCGGGCGGCGTGCGCACCGTGCAGCAGGAGGCGCGGCGGGAGCGCGGCCGGGCGAGGGAGGCTGGCAGAGCGGGAGCGCGGAGCGGGCGAGCGGGCCAGGCGCAGCCCCGGCGTGGGCGCGAGCGGCGGCACGGTCCCCGGGCCCAGCACCTCCTAGGACCCTCCGCCGCGCGCGCGGGCCGAGCACGCCCATGAAGCCGCCCGCAGCGCAGAACAGCCCGGCGGCAGCCGCGGCCGCAGGTGAGTGCTGGACCCTGAAAGCCCTGCGGGCGGGGGGCGGAAGGCGGGGGGTCCCGGGGCGTCCCTTTGCCCGCCCGTCCCCATCCTCACCCGCGGGACCCTGCTCCGGGCGGGTTCAGCCTTCCTCCCCGCGCTGGACTAGGGCCACTTACCGGGCGCATCCTGACCCCGTCTTTCCATCGCTACACGTTCGCACGCGCCACCCTCCCCCCCCCGCCCCCGCCACCGAGGGACGAGCGTGGGGACACGTACCCGACAGCGCGTGGGAACGAGTTCGGGGGCGTCGATTAGCTGGGTGACCTTTGGTCTGCAGCTTCGCTCAGCGGAGGCTCCATTTCCCCATCTCTAAAATGGGCACGATTAATACCACCGCTTCAGGGGCTGGATGAGAGTATGAAAAGATAAGCAACGGGCAGTGACAGCGTGGCTGTCGCTCGGCAAGCGCGCGCTGAGTGTTATCTTGGGAACGGTAGCGGCCCCCTCCTGGCCGGGGTACGGGATGGCCGCCCCGCCCCAGCACCTGAGCCCGTCATCCCCGTCCCCAGCCCCGGCCTTGGACTCGGCTGCCGCCGGGGACCTGACGGATGCGCTGTGCGAGTTTGACGCGGTGCTGGCAGACTTCGCGTCGCCCTTCCACGAGCGCCACTTCCACTACGAGGAGCACCTGGAGCGCATGAAGCGGCGGAGCAGCGCCAGCGTGAGCGACAGCAGCGGCTTCAGCGACTCCGAGAGTAAGTGTGGCCCCACCGGGGAAGGCGCGGGAGGCTCGCATCTCGGTCGGCTTAACTGGAAGCCGAGGGGTGGGGCCCAGCCAAGGGCGCCCGAAGCCTCCGCGCCGTCCCTAGGACGCCTGTAGAGAGGCAAACCCCCCGGGGCTGTCACACGAAGGCTGTTGGAGGGCACGCCAGTCTACCTGCTCCCCCTGCAGGTGTCTTGAGGCCGGAGGACTCCCGGGACCCAAGCCAGGCCCTCCCACCGTTACCTCTCCTCCCTTCCTTTGCCCTTCTCTCTGCATTTTTTTTCAGAGTATGTGGAGCAAGTGCCACAGGAATGGGGGTGGAGGGAGCATGGGAGGGCACGATACTGAAACATTTGTGAAACCAGGAGAAGTTTTGTAAGCGGCTGTTCTTGGGATTTTTGAAATAACTTCTTGCGTTTTCTTCTGGCTGTCAGCTCCCACACTAGCTGCTGCCCTGCATGCAATTTTGAAAGACTCCTTGGCACTGCGGGGCTCGAGTATTTTCCAAAGTGTTCTTCCTAAAGGCCGGTCCACCACCGGGACTGCTGGCTTCCACAACTCCCCCCAAACGCCCAGGCTGGAGAAGGAGCCAGAGAGCAGATGGGCATAGAGGTGCTTCCTGGCGGCTTTTCTCATAAGGAAGACTACCCCAGGGCCTCTTTGTCTTAGACAACCTTGCAAGTAGTGAAACAATTTTTTTTTAATTCGAGGAATAGATGGTCTTTAAGGATTATGGATATCTGTTTAGGTGTCACATAGCAAACTTGGTGACTTTTCAATATGATGTGATCGTTGTTTTTCAAATTCTGGAAGACTTATTCTTTTTCAAAGTAAATTTAAACTTTTCTGACGTATCCTTGAGACTTCACTCCCTACATGGGTTACCAGCACTTCCTTTGCTGCCCTTGACTCTGGAAGTAAAAGCAGTGACCCAACGACCTTTCCTTGTGATTCTCTTCTTTTGAAATCTGAAGCTCTTCCCTGTTCCAGAGCAAAGATATAGTCCCAGATCTCACCGTGAGCTGTCTTCCTGAGAATGAATAAAAACGCTTGACACCCTGTTCAGGGTTTGAGTCAGAAACCTGAGGTCCATCTTGACTCTCCTTGGCAGCCCTGCCCAAGGGTTGGATTTAACTGAAGCTTTTGAACTGAACAGGAATGGAATAGTGTGCTGTTTAATATCCTGTTTTGTATTTTTGGACTTGATTGCTAATGACCAGGCCACTTATTTTCAATTTCAAAGAGAAATCTAAAAACTTTTGAAATTTGTCTCAAAGTTGTGGTCAAACTTAAATATGTCTGCTTCTGCTGGGTCATGGAGCAAGTTACTCATCAAGTGCAAATTCTCTCTCCCACAAGAAAGAAAGCTGGGACAGACTGTCCAGTGCTGCACTAGTGCAAAGAGCAAGTCCTTTCTAAAACACGGCCGCATTTGGCTAGGATGTTGTCTGAACTTGCCCATCCTGGGTGATTGTAGCTCCCTCTGGGTAGGGTTTCAGATTCGGGATCTGTTTTCAGGGCCCTCAAAGAGAAGGCACTTGGAAACACACTGGTTTGATGGTTTAATGATTTGGGGGGAGAGATTTGGAATAGTCTATAGTTTCTCGTGGGGTGTGTGTACGTATGCGTATTTTCCTTTCTGCTTTTGTTGTTAACTGCTCAGCTCACCCTGAGTTTGGTGGCTCCAGGAGTAATGGGGAGGGTATAAGGAAGGCTCAGATGATATTTGTCTTCTTTATTAATGTGTAGCTTATCCCCCACAAGACTGGTTAGAAATAGTCTTGGCAGAATCAGTGTGTATCTAAATAGTAATTTCTTAAGGAAGCATATACTGTATCTTAACTGCTACCAAGTACTGAGCACAGAGATTCATTATGTGTATTTGTCTGTTCAATGCTTTTCTGAGGAAGAGAATGTTTGAGAGAAGTAGATCCTACTGAGATTTAGGCCACCAAAACGGAGACACACCAGGATAATGATAATAAGAGCAGTTCAATTTTACCAAGTCCTTACTATGATTATTGTTATTATTTATTAGCTCTTATCAGTAGTGATTTCTTTGTTATGCTTTAACTGTGTTATCTCATATGACCTCTACCACAGTCCTATAAGATAGACAGTTATCTCCACGTTTCTGATAAGAGAGCAGAACCACGTGGGCTGTCTCTAAGACCTTGCTCTGTCACCGTGAATGATTGGCTGGAATGGGAACCAGGTCCTCCGGAATAGACCTGAAGTCCCATTGGACCCAAATCATTCACCTGTTTATCAACAGTGGTTGTGTCTGCAGGTGTCTCTTCAAGGCAGTCGTCATCAGGCTGGGTCAGTGGGGCCCTGGGCATTCGGCGGGTCTCAGTTTCTATAGCTGTAAAATTGAAAGGATGCTATTTAGTAGTGCTATTAGACAATCCATAAGCTCATAATGAGGAAGAAAAAAATTGCTCTGCTTCATACTCTCAAGAAGACATTGAAATGCATACACCAGGCTCCATCACATAGGTCAGATGTATTTGAGTCAGTGTCTTGGATGCAAATGTTCCATATGAGCTACAAACCAGTGGTACTTTGATTCTCACTCTGCTTTTTACTTACTGCTCTATCACTCAGAAGATGTATCCACCTTCCAAGATAGCTCAAAGTAGCAGTTCTGTTTTTGAAGAACCCTTCCTTTTCTCATGAAAAAAAAAATCAGGGTTGCTTGCATACAAAGGAGAAACATAGACATTCTTTCCATCCAAAGAAGCAAGTTATTTAGATAGGAGAGAAGAACAGACATTTAAAAAGAAATACTCCTGGGGCGCCTGAGTTGGTTAGGCATCCGACTTCGGCTCAGGTCATGATCTCATGGTCTGTGAGTTTGAGCCCCGCGTCGGGCTCTGTGCTGACAGCTCAGAGCGTGGAGCCTGCTTCGGATTCTGTGTTTCCCTCTCTCTCTGCCCCTCCCCTGCTCATGCTGTCTCTCTCTGTCTCTGAAAAATAAATAAATGTTAAAAAAAAAACTTAAAAAAAAAAAAAGAAATACTCCTTCCTGGGCACCTGGGTAGCTCAGTCAGCTAAGCATCTGACTCTTGATCTCTGCTCAGGTCAGGATCTTATGGTTGTGAGATCAAGGCTCCTGTCAGATCCAACTGGGCATGGATGCCTGCTTGGGATTCTCTCTCTGTCTCTCTCTGTCTCTCTCTATCGTTCCCCCTGCCCCTGCCCTGCACACACACTCTCTTTCTCAAAAAAAAAAAAAAAGAAAAAAAAAGAAAAGAAAAAGAAATACTCCTTCCTGTTCCCACTGATGGAGGGGGCGTCCTCCAAATATGTGAAGAGGAACTCCACATTATGGGTGGCATTCAAATGGGGGTTGATCAAAACAGGCTGGTTCCTTTCCCCTAGACTTGGGTCTAGCAGGAGATCTCAGACACTGTAGTGGGAGCAGTTTTAACATCAGCAGTGGAAGGGCAGTGTTGTTCAGATTTGATCCTTAGAGGTATTTTAGAGGTTGTAAACTTCTTTGGTTTTAACTTATTTTAAAAAATATATTGTTTTTCAGTATTTTCAAAACTTTAAATACATACCGTGATTTCTCAAATATGTTTAATGAAATTTTAACTCATAATTACTACGTTTTAAAAAATTTTTTAATGTTTATTCATTTTTGAGAGGGAGAGAGAGACAGAGCGCAAGCAGGGGAGGGGCAGAGAGAGAGGGAGACATAGAATCTGAAGCAGGCTCCAGGCTCCAGGCTGTCAGCACAGAGCCTGACGTGGAGCTTGAACTCACGAACCTTGAGATCATGACCTGAGCCAAAGTCAGACTAATGCCCAACTGACAGTCACCCAGGCGCCCCTTTAATTACTAAGTTTTAACCAATGTGTTAATTTATGTTTCCACTGAATGATTTTATGTGAAGTTTACAGTATTACCTTGAACTTTAAAAGGTGGTATGAACTTCTATCTCTGCTGTATTGGGATTTCACTTACCTTTTTTCCTTTGAAGAGGGGAAGTGTTTTGCTACTTAGCAGGAAGGGTCTTAAGGCTACTGTGTGTGCAAGGGATATTGTGATGTTGTGGAGCCATTTTAGGGAATGAGGAACTAGCTTATTTTAGCAGGTGCAAGACCAGAGCATTTGTATATCTTTGCCTACACTGCTCCAGCTTGGCCCTAGGAGAGGGTACCTTATGGACAGTGGGTGTTAGCATGACAGGTAGCATATTGGCTAATTTGGCATAGGAGATCCAGAGACTGGAATCTGAACTTGTTCAAGCCATGAGAGAATGAGAAATTAGGAGCCCTCGGGCTGCCCTGGCACTGTTAGGATTTCCAGATGGACGACAGGTCTCACTCTGATGGAGACCTCGAGAGGTGTCCAGAGGGACCCAGCAGTCAGGGAACCTAGGACAATATTGGTGAAAGGGAAAAGGGCTCTTTCTTATTCTATCCTACTTTTAGTGAGGCTTTCAGAATTTAGATTTTGTGGAGGAGATTCATCCCCCTCCCATTCCCTGTGGCAAAAGGGAAACAGGTCCAAGGCTTTCTTTTTCTCGGTTAATTACTATAGTTTGCTTGTCTTCAACGTGTGGGATTGTTCTATATTTACAGGAACTCTGGGCAAGGTTTACTGTCTGTGGTTTTACTTCCCTCTGGAGTAGCATATGTTGGTGCTAACCCTAAATCACCTTTCTCCCCACCCCCAAACTAAAAGAGCACAACTACCTTTTAAACAAGCTTCTGCTTTTACAGCTGTTTCTCAAACTCTGTTGGTGTTCCTAAAGTTAGATCTCTGTATATTGAATATGCTTACATTTCTTCTGATAGTGTCTTAGAAAACTTAGTACCTGAGTCTGAGGTTCCTGGCTTCCGTACGCCAAGTTGACTGGCCAAGGACATTCCTAATGGGCCTTTGAGGTGCTTGTGATGGGCTTTAGAGCTGATTGAAGTAGATGCTGTGGAGCCCTGAAATATTATCACCTGCTAAGATTCCCCAAATCATCACTGATTGTGTCCTGGACACATCATCCTCTATTTTGCTAGGAAATTTAGAATAAAATCATGAAAACCAGGGGCGCCTGGATGGCTCAGTTGGTTAAGCATCTGACTTCAGCTCAGGCCATGATCTCACAGTCCACGAGTTCGAGCCCCGTGTTGGGCTCTGTGCTGACAGCGTAGAGCCTGGAGATTCTGTGTCTCCCTCTCTCTCTGCTCCTCCCCTGCTCATATCTCTCTCTCTCTCTCTCTCTCTCTCTCTCATAAATAAACATTTTAAAATGAATTAAAAACATCATGAAAACCATACATATCATACATGGAGTGCCTAGGTTACTATTCCCCTTTTGCTAAAGAAGAGACTAAGGCTCAGAGGTGACGTGATTTGCACAGGGTCACGCAGCTGTCATATGACCCCTTATTCCCTATAGCTCCACGGTGGCAGCTTCTGCTGGGCCTCTTGGTAGCTTTGGGCTTCTTGAAGTTGCTTTTTTCATCTTTCATGAATGCCGTGTGTAGAATATTATCACAGGGTGGAGCTAAACAGTAGGCAGGTTTTTTTCTCCAGGATGCTGAGGGTTCACCTCCTATTGATGGTTGAATATTTTGGAGCCTGGAGTCAGGTCTGGCTCACACTGTGCACTGAAACTAATGGAAAGAGAGGAATTAAGATGTGACAATGAGCTCGTGTGTGAACTTGTGTGTGTGTGTGTGTGTGTGTGTGTGGTTAGGAGGTGTGGGGAAGTGCAGAAGTGAGTGTATACTATGTTGACATGCTTGCGTGTGTGTGTGTGTTTATATCTATATATATATCTATACATATATATAGAGATATAAATATATTGATGTATAGATATTGTAACAAAATTTTTTTTTCTCTCCCTCCCTCATTGGGGGAGTAGCATGAGTTCATTCGCGGTAAGAGGAACTTCTGATTATGTTAAGTTTGATTTGCACCTGAATTTATTAGGCAAGTAACAGCCAGTTTGTCTATACATTTTCTGAGTTTGAAGAAAATACTTGGATCAAAAAGGCATATTAGCACCAGGCTCTAAAGGCTAAGAGGTACACTGTGGCAGTGTCCCAGTATGATGACTCATTCTCTACAGAGTCTCAAAACCACCTGAGTTTTTTCTGAATCTTCACTGGATTCTTTTTTTCCTACCATTTTGCAATGGCCTTTTTCCTGTCTAGATCATTCCTTCCCTGAAAGTTCAGTGACATTTGGTCTACTTGCCTGTGAGGTAAACAGACTGTGTGTGCGTGTGTCCCTTCCCCCCAAAGGATGGCTATATGTGGATGTAAAATTGCTGAAAGTTGGAGCAGAATAGGGATGAAGTCCAAAGTCAGGGCAAAGGCCAGTGGTGCAGGGCTGGGTGGAGTGAGGTGTGGTGGTGAAACTGGCTCTCAAGGACCAAGTGTTTCTGGGAGATAGAGACCAGAGGTGTGGCCACTGAAGCCTGGGCCAGTGAGTCTCTGGGTTTGGCAGTCTGGGCCAGGGGGATGGGAGCGATGCTGTCAGGCGTCCTTCAGAGCCAAAGATAATGTGCCAAACGCCTCTTATTCTTTCCTTCTGGCTCAGGGTTTTGGGCACGAAGCCGGCCTCCACACCGCTCTCTGTGGTTTTCCTGCCCCTGGGTCTTACCTCATCTTTTCCCCTACAAATTTCTCAGGTTCTATTTGTGGCGATTCTCCTACCTATTGCCTGATGACAAACAGTAACACATTGCCATAATGCTCTGCCATAGGTCTGCCATGGGCATGACTACTTTCCTGTACGTAAGGGAAAGGCTTTCCCTTGAGAAAATCCAGACTGCTCTAGGGGTGGGCTCAGGTGGAGAAGCAAGCAGCATTTGAGTTCCTGTGCAAGTGTCCTGAGAAATGAATGGGCTGCCACAAAAAAGTTGTCCCATCGTTAAATTGGAGAAATAAAGCTTAACTGTGTATCACAAGACTTCTCAGGGACATTAAAATGGGAAGACCCAGTAAGAATCTCCAAAGGTGCTCAGTGTTTCTCAAACTTAGTTGATCACATACATGGTTCTTCTTTCCAAAGGACCAGCCTTCTGAGGAATCTATTTTTGGGGTAATATTATGTGTGGGGTTTAGTATTTTGGATCTCAGTAGGTGTTCATCATCAAAGCCCTGAAAAGTGACTGTGGTCCTTTTAGGTGACCTAGGCTAGACCTCTGTAGGGAGAAAAGATCATGAGGAGTGGGCGTGTTTGGAAAAGTGGACAAGATGAGTGCATAGGTCAGTAAGACAAGATGGCTCTGGGGCTGCCTGGTGAGAGGAGTGTGGGAGGAAAGGGAGCCAGGTGTAGGGGTCTGAGAACTTGCAGTCACTTTTTCGGGATGAAGCTGAGTTATTTTGTGATGAGAAACCTCTGCTTTGGAAAACACTTTTAATCTTTGTAACTTATTCATGTTCACTTTGAGTTATGGAGACCAAAGTTTTTCCTCCTCTTGAGTTGGAGGTCATTGGATTCAAGTGAGTGAATCCCAAAGAGGAGTAGAGTCCTGGCCAGGCCCTCTTGATTCAGGCGCCCTCTGTCACCTGAAGAGCCCTTCCAGAGCTCATTTCTGCTACAAGTGCACCCGGCTTTGTGTTTTGTTTCAGCCAGGAAGACTGTTACTTTGTGACCTCAGAGGCCACATCCTGCTTCCGCTGGCTGCTCTGCTTTTGAGCCCTTTTAGGGGGTAGAGCTCAGCCACCAGCTCCCTTTTGGTGTCAGAGCCACGCAGCTGAGCTGGCCGTGGGTCGGTTTCCTCATTCTTGGCAGGATTTAGAGAAGTAGAATCTCAGAACTTCAGAGCTGGAAGGAACTTTAAGGATTATGTAGCCTTCCCATTTTATTGATGGCTAAGCCGAGGCTCAGAGATGCTGTCCTGCCCAAGGGCGCTAAGTAGATGAGCTGGTTCCCTTGACTCCCAGCACAACTCTGCTTCTGGGACCTTGCCTTGCTCTTGCTCTGGTCTTTGGAGTACGGCAATAGAGGAAGCCAGAGAATCATTCCAAGTGTCTATAATTGACAACCTCTCGAAGAAATATTTGTCTCTGACCCTCTAGCTTATCCTCAGAATGTAGGTTCTCAGGAAAACCAGGACAAAGACACTCATGAGCAGTCAGGAAGGATTCTTGAGTAATGGGACCCAAACTTGTGTTTGTATTTTAGGGAGTTCAGAGGTCAGAAGGGACATTTTTTAGGAAAGATGATTCTTTAGGTCTAAAATCCTGAACCAGCCTGTCACTCCACATCAGCCAAGCATCGGCTTGGCTTTCAGTTAGACACCTGGGCAGTAGGCTCTTGTCTGGTCATGAGCATCCTATCACACTCTCCTTTTTTTTAGGGAAGCGAGGGCTTCAGTGTGCCTGACTGGACACACACACTCGCACACACACCCCTATCTCAAATCATTTTTGGGACTGAGTATAAAGTCTGGAAATCAACCTGTTGTCTTTACAACTTTGCTTCTTTTGGAGGTGAGCTGTTGGTTATCAGTGGACTATAGACCAAACACCATCTCGAACGAGTTACGTTTTCTTTCCTGAAAGGTGCAGATTCGCTCTATAGGAACAGCTTCAGCTTCAGTGATGAAAAACTGAATTCTCCAACAGACTCTGCTCCGGCTCTTCTCTCCCCCACCATCCCTCCTCGGAAAGGTAGGCTCATGAGTGGTGGTGGGAGTTTTTGGTTTCCTTATTCCCTCACCCTTCCCAGTCTCTTCTCTCTTCCCCCGATCCCCATCCCTTCCCGAATGTGCAAAATAAATGGATAAAACTAACGTCTTTGTACAGGACGGTGTGAGGTAGAATTTGTTCTTTCTCGGGGTTCTGATTAGTGTGGAAATGAAATCAGATAATTGAGGGGCAAGAAACCAGATTTGCAGGGAGAAAGAATACTTGTCTTCAGACTCTGCTTTCTCTCACGTGGTGTAATCAAGACCGTGCCAAATGACAGTGCTCTCTCAGACTGGTTGGTTTGAGAATTGAAAACTCAGCAGTTAGGGTTTGCAGAAAGTGAGATTCTTTTTATTGCATTAACTATTTAACCAGCTTTCAGATTACCAATTTAGCAATTCAAGGGGGTCATCATCATGAGACAAGCCATGATCTCACATGATTTAAAACAGCAGCTCCAGCCTGTCTCTACTGTGATATTAATAGACACGAAAAGTTTTTAAAGATGTATGAGCAGTTTCTTATTTTTTGGAACTTGTAAAGTGTCTCCAGCTAGAGCTGAATGTTCTTTTATACTGGACAAGTGCCCTTTTGAAAACAAAAGGAGTTTTTCTCCTCAAGAAACATTATACTTGCTGAAAATAGTTGCAGAATGCAATAAAAATGGAACATGGTTAAAAGGAAATATGAAGATTCTATTACTTTTCTCACTTTTGGCATTGAGGCAGAATTTCCCTCTTTTTCAAAAGAGAGAGTTTTAAATTCTCCTTTCAACATAGCAGTGTTAGGAGCAGTCATTAGGGACCCTGCCATTGTCTAGCTTTCTGTAAAATGGAGCTATTGAATTTGGAGAGACAGAGCAGTCTAGGAAGTGGCTGAAAACGTGCCCAGATTTGCTACCTGATCCTTAAGAGGGAGGAATTAAAGAGGGAGGAAAAAGCCCTAGTGGCAAATTGACTTTAAAAGCTAAGAACAAGGAGCCATTGGTAGCCAGCCAGCAAGGGTTAATTAATACAAACATCTAGGCACGCATTTCGGAGAAGGCCTGAATGACGAACCCTACAGAGAAAAGTATATATCTCAGGATATAGAGGGAACAAAATCAAGATAAGGGCTTGTTGCCTTGTCCTGACAGCTGGATGGGACGAGGCTGTCCCAGACCCAGAGGCCTCACGTCGCCTTTCCTGTACCATTTTGACAAAGAACAGTGGCTCCTCCTTCGTTTCATACTGAGGGCTGAGGTATTGCCCTGGGAAGGGGGGGGGGGAAATAGTACAAATGAGAATGTGTCAAAGGTGAGGCTTACTGGGAATAGTGAATCTGGGTGTCCCCTCTGCACAGTGCCATGCCTACCGAACATTTTTGACCGATAACTCAAATCCTACATAGTCAAAAAAAAAAATCAAAACTTTTAATCTTCCTTTCCAGCTGTTCATCCCCCCTGCCCTTTAGACTTCTGAGGTAGTAAAGGGAGATCCTTCTTCCAGGTTGTTGGGGTGCAGGTGGCACAGGGGAGGATGAACTGAAAAAACAACATGGAGACGTTTAGGTAAATCTTCAGAATCAGTGAGTTGGGTCTGAATAAACACGGGAGCAGACCCTTGCGGTTGGTACAGGACACTCTGAAATAACATCTCTGAAGATCCAGAGATGGAAAATGGGGTCCACAATCCTGGGAAGTGACGGCATCATGAGCTGTCATTGATATGGAAACTGAAGGTCAACTCTTGTTTTTCAGCTAAACTAGGAGACACGAAAGAGCTAGAAGACTTTATTGCTGATCTTGACAGAACATTAGCAAGTGAGTACGCGCCTGGTATTAAAAAAAATCAAACAGAAAACCAACCCACACCGCTGATAAAGTGCCACAATATTTACCAGCTTGCCTGGGGGCAGGAAGTTACATCGTTATGCTTCTTTAGGTTTAGAAACAGGACCCTAAGCGGCTCAGAAAGAAATTCTGAGGACAAGTTTGCATTAATGTAGACCATGTGCCTTTCCAAACAGTGAGAACAGGTTACCAGCAAACAGCGACATTTTGTTTGAAAAATGCAGAGTAGTTATTAGAGCAAGATTGGAGCTTTACCACCACGATGTCCTGGCAGGCTTTTCAGAGGAGAAATGAGCTGATTGACCACAGAAGCAATGTGCTAACAAGCCAGATGGTTCCATTCTCGTGGGCCAGGGAAGTGTTCCCAGGTTAGATTCAAGGATTTGGGGAGGTCTGACTTCTAGAGGATTGAATCCCAAAAGAAAGACTTGGCCTGGGGAGGCCCCATACCAAACGCTCATGCCAATTAGTGAAAAACCTGGATTAAGTACACACGACTTTGTGTCCCATTTGGCAATTACACTAATGGTACCCCTTTTGTGACTGGAAATGTTGGGAACTGAAGATATCAGACCATAACTACAATGGGGGTGGTGGTGCCAGAAGACAGCGTCTTGGGAATCGATCTTCCCACTCTGTTTCAAAAGGAAAGGATTACAAGAGCCCGGAGATTCAGCTGGGGCTTCTGGGATAAAAGTTTCAGAAACTCTACTCTTGGGGGCCCTCATTCAGTCACAGAGCAGAAGAATTTTGTCCTAGTCTCTTAATTTTTCAATGGAAGAGTTGATTTTCCATCAGAAATATTTTATGCTATCCTCTGCTAAATAGCCAGGTACAACCTGAAAAATTAGATACAAAGCTGGTTATGTAAAACTGACTCTCTTCATCATACTGTTTCAGACAGACCCAAATATCCAGCAGAAAGTCCCTGTGCAGTTTCTGTTTATTGGAGAGTTTAATTGCCCATTCTCTTACTTGCTGTACCATCCCACTGCAGAAGGCCAAGGCCTGTTTTGACAGAGATTATTGTAATTACAGCACAATTTGTACGAGACCCGTGGAACAAGCCTGCCTACTTCATGGAAATTGCAGCTGGCCGCCTAGTTGTACCAGTTAATCAGATATACATTACGTGGGAAACCTGCCATTAAGTTTGATGCTTTGATGCCTGTCTGCGATGGTGTTAAGCTCTGGTTAAGCCTAGGGATTAGAAACTCTTGTGAGTGGATGATAACCTTATTTATCTCCTTTTAACAGGTATGTGAAACAAGGAGAACTTCTGGGTCCTTTCATCATAAGCAAGAGGCTTCAGAAAACTCTGGGGACCCTGGTAAAATCTGCTACAGAATTTGCTGCCAGAGCAGACAGAGATGAGCACTCACCGACCAGCAGGCCATTCTCAGACTCGTTCTGAAACCAGCCTTTGATCATCTCTGGGCAATTTAGAGAGTGAAACTGACTTTGTTTACCAGCTTGCAGCATATTAGAACAGATGACCCATGCTAATATTGTATTTTCTCTCAAAACATAGCTTTCCTGTAATTTAAAGTGCATTTATGGAAATATTTGTAATTAATTATATATAGTTGGAAACAGTAATATGCTTTTCCCAGTATAATATATTTTTGTATGCAAATAAAATTTGAACTGGAGTCTGTATTTTGTAAACTTCTCTTTTTTTATATCTTTCAATGTATTCTCAAATACCATTCTAGTGGGAATAACACCCCTCCTGATGCCTAATGAGGGTGGTGAGTGCAGCCAGATTGCTCTAGACAATAGGATGGTGAACTTAAGCGTCACCCTGAAGCATCACCCTGAGGCTCATTCAGTACTCCAGATGGAAATGCTGGCATATGATTCATGGGAAATTTTATTTTGTTTTATTTTATTTATTTTTTAAAGTTTATTTATTTTGAGAAAGAGAGAGAGTAGGTGGGAGAGGGGCAGAAAGAGAGGAAGAGAGAGAATCCTGACGCTGGGCTCAATCTCACAACTGCGAGAGGGGGACGAGAGCTGAAGTCAAGAGTCTGACGCTTAACCCACTGAGCTACCCAGGCGCTCCTCATGGGAAATTTTAATTCGAGGGTTGTGGGTTGTTTTATTGAGGTATAGTTGACATACAATATTATATTAGTTTCAGGTGTACAAGAGTGCTTTGACAGTTCTGTACATCCCCAGGAGATCACCACGGTAAGTGTCCTCACCATCTGTCACCATACAAAGTACTACAGTATTACTGACTACGTTCCCTATACTGTACTTTTCATACCTGTGACTGAGGATTGTGGTTTTGATGGAAGTTGGGTTTCTCTTCTATCTCTATTCTCATATCTTACCACCTTTTTAGGTGCCATGGGCTCTTTCCTTCAATTAAGGGAAACGCTAGTTGCACTCAAACTCCAGGACTGAAGTATGAGTGAATGTTGGGACAGCTGGAGGACTTGATTGTGCTCTTATCAGATCTGTGTGCTAGGGAAGAGTTGATGGCACTGGCCTTGGTACTTAGGTTCAGGTGGCTTCTGTGGAGCCAGAGGGTCCAGATGCAAGGTCTTCTGCAGGGTGGGCTTTGCGTGTGGGAAGGCAATGACCACCCCCACTCCCCACCATCAGCCTTTTGGGGAGGATGGAGAGAGCACAAAAACAGGGAAGTTCATCATTTTCTTATCTATGTTTTTCTATCTTTAAAACCTAAAATAACGGAGCATTACTTTGACAATCGGAATCAAGTTATTTAAAAACTCTAATCCTTTTGTTTCTATACGCAACAAATGTAAAACATAACTCCTTAGAATTTTATTTATATCTTCAAAAGGTAACTATTATTTTTGATCTGCTTTTTAGGGCATCAGAAAACTCCATGGCCTTTTCTTTAACCTTTGTCTTTTCCTCAGGTTCTCTGAAAACTTTTGGGTTGAGCCCAAATATTTTCTTTGTTTCTTGATGGAGATATAATTCACATGCCTTAACATTCACCCCTTTTTGTGTACAATTCAGTGGTTTTTAGTATATTCAGAGTTGTGCAGCCATCACCAGTACCTAATTATCTGTCTCTCTGGATTTGTCTATTCTGGATGTTTGGAATTAGTGGAATTATACAGTATGTGACCCTTTGGGTCTGGCTTCTCTCCCTTAGGATGCTATTTTCAAGGTTCATCCATGTTTCACATGAATCAGTACTTCATTCCTTTTAATGACTAAATAATCACTGTACGGATATGCCATATTTTGTTTACCCATTTATTAGTTGAGTGACATTTGGATTGTTTATACTTTTTTGGCTAATGAATAATGCCATTATGAATATTCGTGTACAAATTTTTATGTAGACATATTTTAGAGTTTCTCTTGTGTATATAACTTGAAGTGGAATTGCCAGGTCATCTGATAATCCTATGTCCAACTTTTTGAGGAATTGCCAAACTTTTCCCTTTTACATTCCCATCAGTAACGCATGTGGGTTTTCATTTCTCCACATCCTCACCAACACTTGTTATTGTCTGTATTTTTGAATAAAGCCATCCTATTGGCTGTAAAGTGGTATTTTATTGTGGTTTTGATTTGCATTTCCCTGATGACTAATGATGTCAAACATCTATTCATACACTTACTGGCTATTTGTATATCTTCTTTGGAGAAATGTTGATTAAAACCTTTTGCCCATTAAAAAAAAAAGTTTATTTATTTATTTATTTTGAGAGTGTGCAAGCAGGGGGAAGGCAGAGAAAGAGAGAGAGAGAGAGAGACAGAGACAGAGACAGAGAGAGAGAATTTGAAGTAGGCTCCAGGCTCCCAGAGCCCCATGCAGGGCTCAAACCCACGAATTGTGAGATTATGACCTTAGCTGAAGTTGGATGGTCAACTGACTGAGCCACCCAGGCATCCCTCTTTTGCCCATTTTTAAATTAGGTTGTCTGAATTATTATTGAGTTGTAGGAGTTTTCTATGTATTCTGTATACAGGTCTCTTATCAGATATGTGATTTGCAAATATTTTTTCCTATTTTGTAAATCATGTTTTCACCTTTTTAAAGTGTCCTTTGAAGCTCCAAAGTTCTAAATTTTGATGCTGTGCAATTTATCTATTTTTACTTTTGTCACTTGTGCTTGTGTGATGTCATATCTAAGAAATTGTTGCCTAATTCAAAGGTCACAAAGAGTTACTCATGGGTTTTTTTTAGGAGTTGCATATTTTTTACAACTCTTACATTATATAAATCTTACATTTAGATCTTTGAAGTACTTTCAGCTAATTTTTGTATATGATGTGAGCTGAGGTCCAACTTCATTCTTTTACATATAAATATCCCATTGTCATTGCACTATTTGTTGAAAAGACTATCATTTCCTCTTTGAATTGTATTGGCACCCTTGTTGAAAATCAGTATGGGTTTATTGATGGACTCTTAGTTCTCTACCAGCGATCCATATGTTTACCCTTATTTTAGTACCACACAGACGACAATACTATAGCTTCGTAGTTGATTTTGAAATCAGAAAGTGTGTGTCCTCCATCTTTGTTCTTCTGCAAGATTATATTGGCTGTTCTGGGTTTTTTGCATTTTTATGTAAATTTCAGGATCATCTTGTTAATTTCTACAAAAAAAGGCAGCTGGAATTTTCCTAGAGATTGCACTGAATTTCTAGATTAGTTTGGGTTGCCATCTTAGCAACATTATGTCTTCCTTCTAATTCATGAATGTGAAATATCTTTCAATTTATGTAGGTCTTCTTAATCTCTTTCAACTGTGATTTGTAGTTTTCACTGTATGAATTTTGCACCTTTTTTGGTCAGATTTTTCCTAAGTATTTTATTCTTTTTGATGACATTGTAAATGGAATTGTTTTATTCCATAATTTTATTTTTAGGTTTTTTGGTGTTTTTTTTTTTTTTTGCTAATATACAGAGTACACTTGATTTTGCATATTGATTTTGTATCCTGCAGCCTTGCTGTACCTCTTTATTAGTTTGAGTAGTTTTCTGTGTCTGGATTTTGTACACAGAATCATACTATTTGCAAATAGAAATAGTTTTACTTCTTCCTTTTCAGTCTGAATGCATTTTCCATTCTTTCTATTGCCTCACTGCCCTGGCTAGAACTTCCAGCACAATGTTGAAAATAAGCGGTGAGAAGGCACACCTAGTCTTGTTCCTGATCTTGGAAGAAAAGCTTTTGGTCTTTTGCCATTAAGTATGATGGTAGTTGTGGGAATATTTTCTTTTTTAATCAAACAAGCCCTTGGCTTGTTTTCTAAGCATAACTTCTCCATTACGCGGAACCGTTTCTTGTTCACATTTGGGACCTTTATTTGCTTTGGATAAATCTTTTTCATCAGGATACCAGTGGCTGCTCATTGTCACTGTCACTGTTATTACTAGCCTCTTCCAGAACTGAGGACTTACCTGCATTTGGCAGCTCTTTCTTTATGGTCTCCTGGGAACTGGGACTCCCAAAGTTAGAAGTGCACAGTATGGGGTTTTTTGGGCTATTGTGAGAATAAGATCAGTGGTTTGGGGAAAAGAAGTGAATTCCTGGGACGCCTGTGTGGCTCGGTTAAGTAGCTGACTTTGGCTCAGGTCATGATCTCACAGTTAGTGGGTTCGAGCCCTGTGTCTGGCTCTGTGCTGACAGCTCAGAGCCTGGAGCATGCTTCAGATTCTGTGTCTCCCTCTCTCTCTGCCCTTCCCTCACTTGCACTCTGTCTCTCTCAAAAATCAATAAATAAACATTTTTTAAAATGCTTAAAAAAAAAGAAGTGAATTCCTTTAGGAAATTGTTGGGGGTAGGGTAGTTTATGTTTTATAAACCTCTGTTAAATAAGTAACTAGAGACAAGCAATGTCACATGGGCCATATCACAGCTTGGGCTTCTGGGTATGTTGAAAAGAGTGTTTTTAATACTTCCCAAGATGCATTTTAAGGAACACATTCCTAACCTATTTTGAAAAATCAGTATTAAGATCATACGTATTTTAAAAATGCTGCATGATATGTACCCCACTTTGAGATTTATTATGCACATTAGTACATAAAATACTTAGGGTTCAGTCTAAGCTGATGGATCGGTGAAGCCAAATATAGTGGCTTAAACAATATGGAAGTTTCTCACTAACAGATGAGCAGTACAGGGCTGGGTGAGTGCCTCGCTGGTCTAAACTGGCTGCTCCTGCTCTTGTCATCACATTTACATTCCATCCAACTTATAAAAGCAATGCAAACACAGGCTTATTTCTAGTTACGATGTGATTAGAAGAGATACTAATCACTTCTGCTCATATCTCCTTGTCCAGATCTTAATCAGATGGTCAGTCCCAGTTATAAAGGTATCAGGGAAAAAAGTCTCTTGCTGGGCAGATATGTGTTCAGCTAAAATTTGAGAGTTGTGTATTTAAATAAAGACAAAGAGGATGGGTACTGGAGGACAACTAGTCATCTCTGCCGTAGAATGTTGAAGGCTTTGAGAAATCTTACAGCCAAAAGATTTTTTTTTTTTTGAAAAGCTACCAATAATCCACAGCATATCAGTGTTCTTTGGAACTCATCTTGGGAAATTTATTGTAGGTAATCTTGCTCCAGTGGGGTCTACTAGACTCCGCGTTCTCTAAGACCTGAGAGCCAACAGCACGGTCCTTGCAATCTGCTGAAATCATTATGTGGGGAGTGTCAGCCAGTGGGCTTTTCTAGAACACAACAAGATCAGATATTGAGCACACAGAACTGGTAGGATGTGAATGGCCTGTTTTTGAGTTCGGGAAATTTGTGTTCTAACTTCTGGTGGGAATAGCTAAAGCAAAACAAAACAAAAAATATGACACACACCCAAAGTAAGGTTGTCAAGTGCCAGCTCAAATATTCATACACCAGCCAGCCTCTGGGATGGGACAGAGGAACCAGAGGACGTGTCTTCTTGGGGAATTATGACAGAGCCTGGCTACATAGCACATCGGCCCCACGTGTGAGAAGGCACATCACCACAGAAGGTGGTGATGGGTGGCCTATTGGCAATCAGTCAAGACTGGGGACCCTGAGGAGATTTCTCCACAGGAATAGCTTTCTGGATATGGGATTGGAAAAAGGAGGAGAGAGTACAGGCTTTCAAACTAGACCAAGTTAAATCTCACTATGCCACGCAGCATCTGGGCGATCTTGGGCATGTTTATCTCCTTTCAGAGGTTGTTTCCTTATTTATAAAATAGGAATGTGGATCCGTGTCTCCCAAAGTCATTGTGAAGATCAAATATAGAAGATGTAAAGCATCTAGTATTCATCCTCCCCGACTCTCTGCATACCACAAGGACGCTGGGCTCCTGTACCCAAGGCAAAATTAAGCTCCACCTATAGGGGTCCCCGAGGCCAGCTGCAAGCACACAGTTCCTCATCTGATAGGAGAAAGCCAGCAGATCTAGTCTGATAGGGCCAGAGGGAGCTAGGCAGGGAGGGAACACAGGACAAAGGGCAGGGAGCGAGGCTTCAAGATGCAGCCTTGCTACTGACTGGATTCTGGCCCCTCTCTGGGCCTCAGCTTCCTCCTGGTTCAGCCCCTACAGTTGAGTGGGCTCTGGCCCTACCTCAGACTTGCAGCTCTTCTCTGAAAAGCAGATGGGTTATTTTTCTTGGTTTTCAGTATGTGTTTCTTCCACACCCTTCTCCAAATGTTTTCTTGTGCTAATTTATTTGGCTAAGAAGGTTTGTGGTGACAGACACCAAACAGGAAATGGCTGTCATAGCTGCTGTCTGCAATCTTGTTTTTTTTAGGCTTTCTCCTGCATAGCTCACCTTGGCATTGCTTGGTATTGATTTAAGTGCAGGGCTAAGTGGAAGGGGAAAGGGAAAGGGAAACACATTTTTAGAAAGGAACATTTTCCTTCAAGTTCAAAGTTTACATCTTCCTTCAAGTTCAAAGTTTACTAAAGGTTAGGGATTATGCACAATGGCAGTATTAGATGGCTTCTTGCTACCACAGGGCCTTTGCGCAGGCAGTTCCCTCTACCTAGGGTGCTCACTCTTCTCTGCTTTTCTAGTTAATTCTACTTTTTTAGGATTAGCTCAAGCATCATGTCCTCAGAAAGCCTTCCTGCCAATTCCCCCTTCCCCATTCTAGGCTGCTTCCTCGCTGCTATTCTTATAGGACCCTCTTTAAGTGCATGCATCCTGGTTTGTAATGAAATGGTCACTGGTGTGACTTTTGAGCTGATTTCTCCCCACCCTCCTGCAAGTGGACTGTAAACTCCATGAAGGTAGGAACCGTCTCTGGTCTGACTTGCTGTAGTGTCCCCAGCGCTTGACATGGCTCCCAGCACATAGTCAGCGCTCAGTCTATACCTGTGGAGGGAATGGGAGAAGCTTCTCACCTCTTGCACAGCCCAGGCAGGTCAGGAGTGAGACAGTGTCTGTGGGGGCTCGTTTGCCTTGTCTGTGCTGTCCCCTGGCTTCCCTCGAAGGTTTTTTTCAGCTTTCCCTTCCCCAGGGTCTTGCTTCCACCCTACCAAGGCATCTGAAGAATTGATCCAGGACAAAGATTGCTGCTGGAGGGCCCATAACAGGCCTTTCCCAGCTGGTTATCATTTATAGGGGAAGAAGGGACTGCTGAAGACAGAGAGAGCTTTGAGGCCCAAAGAAACAAATCTTTAGTGTTGGAACTTCAGACACCCTCACTGATAGTAGGAGAAAGAGGTAGATTTCCTAGTCTCTCCAGGGAGATGTCTGATGTTAAGCTGACCCTGATCCTGACACAGTATTAATACCTTTTCCTAGAACTCAAAAATTCTCAAGTCAGTAAATCTTCTGAGCCCCATGGTGGGCAGAATATTGTTAGTACACTGTGTATATCTGAATGTGTGCGTGCATGTGTGTGCATATATGTGTACATGTGCACATGCTTGGGTGTACATGTGTGTGCATGTGCATGTTATGGATCAGTTGGAAGGAAGGAGATAAAGATGCGGACTATGGTTTGGAAGACCCAGGGGAGAAAGCAGGGCTGTTGGAGGATCTGGTGTTGAGCTGCTCACTAGACAGTTCTGCTTCCTAGGCCTGGACTGGCCTGCTCTCCTATGGGCTTGCTTATCAACATTTCAAAACAGGATCACCTTTGTATTTGAGATTTCATGCAGCACATGGGAAGGGCCCATTCCTACGTGCTCCCAGGAGGTGTTTGACCTGTTGTGCTAGGCCCAGGGCCAAAGCCTGTTCTGGAACCAGAGAGTCAAGGCTTGGTTGTAGATTCTAAGCCAAAGAAAGCCCTTGCTCAGCCAAGTATAGGTCTGGGAGGGGCAGGACCAGAGTGTGACCCCTCACTTGTCAAGGCATCTGGCGGGACAGGTCTGGTGCTGCCGGAAGGAGGCCCTGAGAGCCATGGGTGGAGAAGGGAGCAGCAGAAGGGATTCTGAGTGAGAAGCCTGTTCTGCTCAGGAAAGCAGGAGTGTGGACTGAGTTCCTGGGATAGCTCAGGGAGCCACAGAGGGATGTGGGAAACATTCTTACCCATGACTTACCCAGTGAGGTTGGTGGTAGGTGAGTAGTCTCAAAGGAAAGGAAACGTAAAAGAACACGGAGTTCGGGAATTCGGGATCATTCTGGAAGGCGGGACAGCAGCATATCTTTCAGATCGAACAAGGGCTGCCGTCTGATCCCTTGTCCCAGCTCTGCCCCTGACTGACTTTATTTCCTTGGGCTGATACACAAAAAAGCCTCATCTAAAATAAGCCTACCTCATTTTAGGCACCTGAACGTGGACGCTGGGGCCAAAGGGTTAAGTGACTCTTAGACAAAAGTCTCAGACAAAAAAATGTTCAGGAAGGGGAAATCAGAGACGTAAATGTACCCTGGGGAAAAAGAGCTCCCCAAACCCAAAATATAATTAACATCATAATCTCAAGTGACCCAGGACTGATAGAGAGATTAGCTGTGCCCGGAAGGACATTTGTTTACCAATTGCTCGTGCACAGATAAGAGCAGTTGCATAAGGCTGGCAGGCTAGGGAGCCGGGGAGCACACAGACGAGGAAAACGCTTGGGGAGGGAGGTCACCTTGATTTGAGGAAGCCCATTGTGCTAAGATTAGAGTCTGTCCTCCGAGAGGCTGTAGCACTGGTGTGGGGCCACAGCCCCGTGGGTCCCAGGGCACGTGGGAAAATGTGATCTTGATCCTTCTCTGATTTTTAAATCTTGATTGAGACAGTGAAGAGATCGCTTTTCCTTGGCAGGCTGCTGAATGGTGTTTTTCAGACTGCACACACCGTTTGTAATTTGTGATTCTTTGTGCGAATTCTGCCTTTTCAATCCCGCCACACCCTGGGGTTCAGGATTCTGTTTGTGTTGTCTTCAGCCCTGTTCTTGAAGGTAAACTTGTTTCCTCCTTGGAAATAAAAAAAGAGACAGATGCACTACTATGATCTGAAAGGTCGGATTAGCATTTTCTCCTGATAATTAAGACTTTGCACGAGACAATCACTACTTTATTTCTCTTAAGATGAGAAGCACCCAGCTTGCATTTCTTTGCTGGAGCTCAGACCCTTGTTTTCTGAGTCTCTTAGGGGCTGCACGGTCCAGGAGAGACACGGGGAACGTGGAGACAGTTTGAAGGGAGGTATGAGGTGTCAGAAAATAAAACCTCTCCTTTCAAAGGGCTGGGCTTACATTGTCCTGCTTTCCTAAATGACTGAATGGCAATTTAAGGCCACTTAAGGGAGGCTGCCTCCTTTCCATATCACCATGGATGGAATAGGGATCTTGGTCTAAGCTGGACACACTAATCTGGTGGGGAGTTTGTGGGAGGCCTGGGGTTTGCTTTCTCCTGAGGCTTTTTCATTTTTAAAGGATAATCATTTGCTGAAAGGGTGCAGGGAAGAGTCTTTCTGAAGGAAGGGAGGGTGTCTTTGACCTCATAAGGTTTTTCCGGTCCTGTGGCTGTTCCTTCCAGGTCTCCGGTCCTCACTGCGTGCCTCTTGAGCCGTTCCACTTTCGAGTGCTCGATTCCATCTTGCCGGCTGAACAGTGCACGAACTGGTGCCTCTGTGCGCAGAGGCTGTAGGGCAGGCTAAGAATGGGAACCCCGCCTGGAGTCACGATTTCAGCGACGTCTCATTTGGCCATGGGATGAGGAGACTGTCACGCGAAGGGTGCCGTTTCCAGCCTAGCACCACAGCCTCAGAGGTCACACTGGGGTTTCCAGAGGCAAGGACATCCTGTTCCTGGATTTAAATAGATAAGTTTGGCATTTAAGGAGTGTGAAGTAATCTTCAAAGAAGGTCACTTAAGGAGGGATGTTTCTGTGATTGCAATGCTTGAGTGAACCCACTCTAGAGCTTTTAAAGACAAGCTCTGTGGGGTGCCTGGGGGCTCAGTTGGTGAAGCATCCAACTTCGGCTCAGGTCATGATTCTCATGGTTTGCAAGTTCGAGCCCCATGTCAGGCTCTCTGCTGTCAGTGCAGAGCCTACTTCAGATCCTCTGTCTCCCTCTCTCTGCCTCCCTCTCTCTACCCCTACCCGGTCTGTGCATGCTCTCTCTCAGAAATGAAGAAACATTTAAAAACAATAAAGAGAAGCTGTGTAAGATCTCCTTGTGGCAGGAATTCACTGCCAATGTTAACAGTACACACGAGGGGAGTGCCCTCTCCTCAGTCTCAGGGCAGCCTGATGAGTAGGCCTTATCACTGCCAGTCTATAGACAAGGAAACCGACGCTTCTGGTCATGGCGGTGGAGAGCGGCAGAGCAGGACCACGTCTGGGCCCACTGGGGTGAGTGCCTGCTCTTTTCTGTCATCTCAGCCAGCCCCCAAGGAAGGTTCTGGGTCAGTTCGTCTCCTGCCACCCAACGCTCAGAGGTTGGCTTCTTTGGGACTTTGGTTAGGCAGAAATTTCAGAGGCTTTACTCCTTGTCACTCATCTTCTAGCCAATGGTTGACAATCTCAGAACCAAAGTCAGTGTTGCCTTGGTTAACATCTGACATCTGGGGAAGGGGTTGATGAGAGAAGCTCCGGGCCCCTGATTCCCAGGCTAGGCCAGGAGCAAATGTGGAAGAGCAGAGACACAGAAAGTACCTGAAGACTGCATCGAATCAGCTTCTTCAGGAGCCAAGCAATGCACACAACCAATCTGGCAGCCACCCAGCCTGGCTTTCAGGGTAGCCGAATTTACTGGGATGAGACTCATGCCAACTGGAGGACACAACTGCCTCCTTGGCTTCACCTTCAGCTTCTGTCTCCCTAGCAGAGCACCCATGTCACACTCTGCTTCGGCACAACTGGGTTTACACACCCTGTCTCCTTCGTTACCCCATTAGCTGTTTGAAGATGTGAGTAGTGTCCCCGTACCAGGTTCCCCTGGGGGGGCTGGTTTGAGCCTGGCACAAGGTAGATCGAGGCTTGGGCTGAACCGAGAAAGGAGTTCATGTTAGAAGCAGCTAAGACATGCCTCTTGGGCCTTCTTGGCACAAATGGCAGTTGGCAGGTGAAATTAATAGCTCCTTATTTTTAAACTAGTGTGGAATTGGGAGACTATGGCTGAACTATGAGTCAGGGGAACTGAATTGAATCCTGACTCTGCTACTTACTAGTGGGATGACTTCAGGCAAGTTATTTAATCCACTTGAGTTTGAGCTTCTGGCATAGAATATGTGTCCTAATTAATCTGAGGCTTATTAAGAGAAATGCATGAGATCACACAGATGGAAATACTTGTAAATGGGAACTACAAGGTGGACAATTTTTGTGCTATTGAAAAAATGTAATGAATAAATCTGGTTATTGTAGCAGAGTTTTGTTGTGTTCTGCTTAATCTCTCCTTCTCTTTCTCTTCGCAGTCACCATCCAAATCCTGGCTCTTACGGAGCTCATGTCAGAGTGGGGGAAATAGGCAAAAGGAAATAGAACGCTGTATTAACACACAAACACATAGGTAGCTGGAGATTTACCAAAAACTTGTGCTTCGCTTTGTACAGTGTAGGATTGTTGCTGTCTCAACAGGAGCGAGGATTACATTTTCCTGCCCCCCGAGATCCAGGAGTGGCCATGTGCTTACTTCCTGCCCGGGGAATGTGGGTAGAAGTGATGTATGTTGCTTCTGAGCGGAGCTTTTAAGGAGGGGGTGGGTGCTCCCCATTACTCTCTCCTTCCCTCTGCAGTTTGAGCGGGTGGGACTTGGAGGCTGTAAAGGATGGCAGGTTCATGAGACGGAAGGGAGCTGGGTGCTGGAATCACCAGGGGGAGGGAAGCCATACGCTGAGCAGGAGCGTTTCCCGGGGCTGACACAGGAGTGAGAAATCAACCTGTTCTTAGGCTGCTGAAATGGTCTCATTTTCCTTACATGAAGCATTAGTAGTTTCCATTTGACCCCCTGACACCTAGTCACACAAATAATCTTTCTCTGGATTCACCATCTTTAAATGAAGTAGGGCAGGGTTTATAAATACCCATAAAATTGTTTATCACAGGAAGAACTAAAAACGTGCCTGTTTTCTTTCTTTCTGCCTTTTAAGCACCCACAATATCTGCCACAGTGTAAACACCCCACACATCATCTTTATGGAATTGAATCAAGGGTGCTAGGAAAGACATTGAATTGACTAAAAGAAGGCACACTCTATTTTGCAAGTGGAGCTGTGAGGACAACTAGTTTCTTAACCAGTTGCACGGAACAGTTTGTTGATCGATCCACCAGTGATGCAGAAGGAAAGAGCTGGTTTGTCCCATGTGGTGGCATCTGACAGATACCGGCAGGTGTTTCTGACTTGTTGCTGGGTGACCGTTGTTTCACATTTAGGTCACTGGTCACAGACACCTGCGTTTTTGCATGTTATTGCTGAGACCCCAAAAGTGCGCTGAGGGGTTAAGCAATTTGCCTAAGGTCACATGTAGGTAAGAGGAGGAGACGGGTTTCCATTCAGGTCTGTGTGACCCCGAAGTCCAGCACTGCTCACCACCATGTTTCACAGCAGAACGTGGAACTCACGACTTGTGTGGGTGAGACAAGTGTGACGTTGGAATACAAATCATTACTGTGGTGCACTTCTGGGCCCCAGGCTGTGTGGTTGGACTGTTTGTGGGCCTTTGTTGAAGGTTCAGGACAGCCGGGAAGTGGACTTGAAAAGAAGGAGAAGAAGGAAAGGGAGAAGGAGAAAGAGTGGTGGGGGGAGGAGGTGGGGGAGGTGGAAGGAGGCGATTTCAGGCTGCATTACGCATAGTCTAATGCCATTAAGGCATGTTCTTTTTGTGTGTTTTGGATGAATGGTGGTCTCCCTATGATGACAAAATTCCCAAACCGAATTTCCCACTGAAGGACAGTATGTATGTAGGATAGATAGTATGAAGGATAGTACTGATAGTATGTAGCTCAGGCTTCAGCCTCCAGCCTGCAAGAAAGACTAGGGAAATGACCCTTTAGACCTGTTTCCTCATCACTTGATGGGGCTTTGGAGTGCTGGGCAGACTGGATGGCATTGAGGCTGGCTTGGAGGGCTTGGAGAGGCCTCAGCCGCTGGTATGCCCAGGATAGTAAAGCCAAGATTTCTCTTTCTTCCCTAGGCTGATGCCCATTAACCTGCTGAGCCATCTAGGCTGGATCTCTGGCTCAACTTATTCCTCTGGAAGAGATGGGTATGAGAAATGCTACTCAAGGACTGAATACAGGGACTCTGGGGGTGGAGTTTCAACAGGGGTGTTAAGAAAGTAACTAGGAATAGGAGCTATCCACAATTAAATTTTGATTAAGGAATTAAGTCTTTGCAAATTAATTTCTACCTTCCATGTTTGCATTTTAAAATTCTTCCTTCTTTACTGGTAATGGTAGGCTGATTTGTTGGCTCAGGGTCTTCACTCCTCCCAGGTATTCACACCCATTTCTCTGTGATTCTGCACTTCCTTCCACTAGAGAGAACTTGTTTGTTGTTGTCATGTGACTTGTTTTGGCCAACGGGCTGTTAACAGACTTCCAAGCAGGCACTTGACATCTACTTGCATGGTTGGGCTTATTTTTTCATGCATTTGCCCCCCTCATCATGAGAACATGCCAAGCTAGACCACTGGCCTAAGGAGGATAAGAGACGCATGGAGCAGATCTGGTCCCAGTTTGCAGCTTAGAGCTGCCCCGCCGAGCTCAGCCTGTATTAGATTGGCTCCACCCAAAACACAAATGCACGAGTGAAGTGCATGCTTTTTACTGAGTGCTGTTGACATTCTATGGTTGGTAACAGCTGATTGATACATTAATAGAAGTTCCTTTTAATGCACTCTAATGCTTTCTGTGGTGAATTTATAAGTAAAATCATTTTACAAACCTTGGTCAGATTACCTCCTGGATCTAGATGTCCCCAAGTCCAGAAAGCCTTCTCTACATTCTGGGGAAGGCTGGGGCAAGTCTGGAAAGGAAGGAGTTGGGAGATGCTGATCACTCTAGAATAAGAATCTGTTATTACACCTTGAATAGTTTGTTGTAAATGAAATACTCCTTTTATCTTTAGGTTAAAGCTTTAGGGTGTTCAGCTCTGATGAGGTAAACAGACTGTTTGAGAGGGAGTTTTTGGATGTGCCTGGAATTTTCAGTCTGAAATGCCAGACTGTGGAGTCTCTACATGAACTCCAAGATTAGGAAGAACCCCGTTGGCTACAAGTCCATCCTCCTGCTTTCAGGAAGGAACATATATACTTTTTAAAGTTTATTTATTTATTTTGAGAGAGACAGAGCACAGATAGGGGAGGGGCAGAAAGAGAGGGAGAGAGAGAGAATCCCAAGCAGGCTCTGTCTGCACTGTTAGTGCAGAGCCTGATGTGAGGCTCGAACTCATGAACCATGAAATCATGAACTGAGCCAACCAGGCACCCCAGGAAGGACCATATTTTTAAACATAGTATTTTTTTTCTGATTTGGCAGAAATACATACCCATTTTGGAAAATACAAGAAGCAATAATGAAAAAAATGAAAATCATCTATAAACCTACCAGCCAAAGATAATTATATCAACATTTTGGAATTTTCCCTGTGACTTTTAAAAAATATATTTTATCCTGCTTATTTTTAGTACATAACTTTATATCTTGAGGATTTTTTCATGTTGTGACTTTGTAAACATCTGTTTCACTGAATGCTACTACTTCATAGATAGTTATCCTGTTATTTTTGATACCAATCCCCTAACATTAGTAATTTAGTAATTTCCAATTTTTCACAAGTGTAAGTAATACTTACATAAATACTTTTTGTGCAGTTTTTCTGAGTTTCTATTATTTTCTTAGAATACATTCCTAGAAGTGAAAAATGAGTATTTTTAAGACTTAGGAAATAACTTCTGAAGTTAATTGCATCAATTTACAGTCTTACCTGATATATGTGAGAGTGTCAATTTCACTTTTTTCCAATATACTTTGCAGATGTATTAAACATCTTTGCTGTTATAATGATATTTTTTTAAAAAAAGGCATTTTATCATAATTCTGTGAAGTCTGTGTCTATTCCATGCCTCCTCTGGGGTCGCTCAGTTGGCTTGGAGAAACAACCATGCTGGTTGGTTTCACTTAACTCCATAATTAGTGATCTCAAGTGAGCTTTTGTTTTTGCCTGACAATTTGCCTCCATTTTCCACTCTCCTAAACTATTTCACACCTTCTCCTCTTTCCTCCAACCTCCGTCTCCCTCCTCACTCTCTGCTGATGACCTCAGTCCATATTTCATTGAGAACATGAATAGAGCCCCCACACGGTTCCCTGACTATCCTGCTTGTATTGATGCCCATTTACTCTGATCTGGGATCAGCCCCTCTTGATGCTCTCTAGATTTAATCCTTTCTTGCCCACCTAAGCACTTCACGCTGGCAAGTCTCTTCTCTTTCTCCTGCGTTATTCCAGTTATCATACAAACGTGCTCTAATGTTTCCTATCTTAAAAACAAAACAAACCTCCAAACTTCCATTGGTTTCACATATTCCTCCCACAGCTAGCTACAGCCTCTCTTTTCTCTTTTACAGCAAAGTCCTCGAAAGATTTGTGCCACTGTCCCTGCTTCCTCTCCTCCCATTCTCTTTTGGAAGGTTTCACTCTGCCCAAATGGCCATTGTCAAGGTCCTCAGTCATCCCATGTTGCCAGTGGTCAATGCAGCTTCCTGACCTCTGTAGCATTTGAGACGGTTGGTCATTCCTGAAGACTTACTTCATATTGGCTTCTGAGATACTGATTCTCCCGCCTACTGGTCACTTTTCTCAGTGTCTTTGCAGTTTCTCTGTATCTCTATGTCTTAAGGTTGGAGGCTCCAAGGTTTAGCCCTTGGGCCTCCTCTCTTCTTTATTTACTTTCATTGCCTTTTGACTAGCTGTCTCATGACTTTATATGACATCTACATACTGATGACTCCAAAATTGGTATCTCCAGCATGATGTTCTCCCTGAGGCCCTGACTCATGCATCCAACTGCCTGCTTGACTTTGCCAATTGGTAATCTAACATCTCAAAATTATCACATCCAAACAATCTCCTGATTCCTCCCTTAATCATCAATACACAGTTGTCCTCAAGCAAACACTCTCCTTCCACGAATTTGCTGAGGCCCAAAACTTTGGAGTCAACTTTGATTTTCCCTTTCTTTCATACCCCTGATCCAGTCTGTCAGGGGTTCTGTTGACTCTACTTCCAAAGGATGCCACGACCACCCCTCACTACCTTCAGCACTCCCAGCCTGATCCGAGCCACCACTGGGTTTCCCCCGGATGACTGCAAAGCCTCCCAGTTAATCTCCATCATTCAGCCTTTCCATTCCCCCTTTCCCCCACTTCTATCCTCCACACAGTGGCTGACTCATCCTTTTAAAGCTAAATTCAGATTATGTCACTCCTCCTGGCAAAACCCTCCCATGGCTTGCCATCCACCGCACAGAGTAAAGCTGAGGTCCTGGCCTATAGGCCCCATGCCCGCCAGTCAGTCCCTGCTGTTCTCTGTCTTCATCTCCTCCCACTGTCCCCTTGCTCACTGTGCTGCAGCCAGATAGGCCTCCTTGCTGTTCCTCAGGCTGCTGAGCTTAGGGCCTTTATGCTCACTGTTTGCTCAGTCAGGGTATTCTTCCCCAGCTAGCTCGTTGCTTTAGCCTCCTTTCCTTTTTGCCTCTTTTCCTGGGTCCTGAGGGGGCCACTGTGAAAAGGCTTTTGCAGAGAGGAGTAACAGACCAACCAGATGATA
Organism: Cryptoprocta ferox; assembly: GCA_028646485.1. Taxonomy (NCBI): domain Eukaryota; kingdom Metazoa; phylum Chordata; class Mammalia; order Carnivora; family Eupleridae; genus Cryptoprocta; species Cryptoprocta ferox. The sequence goes on along the minus strand of CM053574.1, from coordinate 83,111,375 downwards.
GATGCGGGTGTTCTTGTCAGGGGGACTACAAGAAAGTGCCCCATTGATTGGGGGTATCTGCTATGAACCTACGCTTGCCCCATAAGAGGAAGATTCAGCTTTCAACACCTTCTCGTCTCAGAGAGAGCCATGCCAGCTTACGACAGTACCTGACAAGAAGGAGCTTTCTTTCCTCCTAATGCCTCATGTCTCTCTCCTACCTATCCCCCCCACCACTGTCCCAGGAGGGGTCACAAATGATGGTGAGCAAGGTGGTGAAGGAGGGGTAAGAGGAGTAAAAATAAAGTTTTATTAAACTCTTTATCATGTCTTAATATTTTCAAAGATAATGACCATTTTTATTTTATACTTATTTAATTAACTGACATTTATTTAATATTTAATTAAAATCATCCATTAAAATTTAAAATATCTATCAAGTAAAGATGAAGTGAGAGGACATATTGCTGCAGACCTGAGCTAAATGGTTCATTCAATAAACTGCAGATTATTTTTACCTCCTGAATGTCTCTTAGGGCAGCAGTTGGCTGTGGAAAAAAAGTCTGGGGGCAGAGCCTGGGAGCCACAGGTAGGACGGTGGAGAGGAAGAACTTCCTGTTTTTCCCTAACACTCCTCACTTTTTCATGTTTCACAGAAATCTGTTTTCCAACAGTACATCAGCAGCTGAGTTTTTTAACCAGAAGCAAGAAACACATCATCGGAGCATTGGAACCGAAATACATTTTAGGTTTGCAGATCAACAAATAGTAAGAAAAGGCTCTCTCTATGCCAGGCTCCGTGCATGGTGCTAGAGATGGCAACTAGGGTAAGATTACTGTGGCCCCTCGCAGGGGATCAGACAGGGAATCAGGTGACGCTGTGTGAACGGGCACTTGGACAAGAGGCTCAGGAAAGGAATTCCAGCATGTGCTATCAGGGAAGGCTTCCTGTAGGAAGTGGATATACACAGAGATTTGAAGACAGAGACCGTGAGTGGATACAGCCAGGAGAAGGACAGAAGAAAGAGCGTTTGGGCTGCAGGGGATCAGAAGACACCCCCCTCACTTGCCACATGCAGCTTTAGTACATGGATTATTTCCAGCTGAAGGTGCTTGAGGAATAGCAAATGCAGTAAGGGCTCCCTGACTTTCCCCTTTCTACCTAAAAGCAGGTGATAGAATTTCCCCTGCGAGCAATGCCCTGCCTGTACCAGGAAGAGAACCTTCTTAACCCTGGAGAGTGGGAGTTGATGTTGGAAAGGCTCTGTACAAACCAGCCCACTAAAATAATTCTTATCTTTTATTGGTTTCCCCCATGTATTTCCCAGTCACTTCCACACAATTTACTGGCCTGAGCCCGAGGCACCTTGTCTTACCACATCCCCACAATTAGTCAGGCTTTGGGGCCCAATGCCTTCCTCAGGTCTTCATTTTCCTTTTGAGGACTTGCGTATACATGTAAACATATCAGATAAAATGTGTATGCTTTTCTCCTGTTGATCTGTCAGTTTAATTCTTAGCTCCACCTTAAGAGGGCTGAAGGAAATTATTCCTTCTCTCTTTTTTTCAATGTTTATTTATTTTTGCTGTTTGTTTATTTTTGCGAGAGAGAGAGTACAAGAGCAAGGAAGGGGCAGAGAGAGAGAGGGGGACAGCGAATCCAAAGTGAGCTCCATGCTGGCAGCAGCGAGGCTGATGAGGGGCTTGATCCCATGAACTGTGAGTTCAGGACCTGAGCCAAAATCTGACACTCAGCCGACTGAGTCGCCCAGAATGCCCCAAATTATCCCTTCTTTATACAGCTGAGGATGCATTATGAGGGTGGCACCGAGGGCCTGGGAGGCTAATCATTCCTGACCCTGAGGAGAGCCAATAAATGGTGCAACCTGTCCTCAGCTGTCTTGTGGGGGAAATGGGGCATCCTGTGACCATACTTGGGCCATCCCCTTTGAGCCCATGTGTGATGACCGTGGTCATTATGGAGAGGTCCCCAAGGAGCAGGAGTTCTGGAGGACATGGGGCTGGGCCTTCCAGCTGAGTCTACTCACCATGAGCTTTTTACTCTTCTGCCAATAGGGATGATCCAGGGAGATAGCAGATTTGCTTAAATCCTTAGATGCGGTTTGGTTGATCTGCTGTTTTAGTCCCCAGGAATGGGATGGAGACCGTTCTGTGGAGAAGTGATGGAGACTGTTCGGTGGAGAGGTGATGCATTCTGTGGAGAGGTGGCGGAGACCATTCTGTGCAGAGGTGATGGAGACCATTCTGTGGAGAGGTGGTGATAGGGTGTTAGAGCTGGAAGCTCATTCTGGAGCATGGTGCACGGCCCCAGAGGGCACTCCTGGTGGGTGTGTGGCAGGAAATTCTAGGGATGTCAGGGACCTCTATCAAACAGAGCTGACAATGAGAAGGGAGCAGACCAGCAGCAGGGGAGTGATAATGGGGTTTGGAGACACAGTTTGGCCTGGGGCTAGCCTTGACTAAATAATTACAACTAATGCTTATGAAGCATTTGTATGCTAGAATCCTTCCAAGGTGTTTCACGTATATTAACTCAATACACTCCCATGGTTACCCAGAGAAACTGAGGCACAGGAGGGTTAAGTAACTTTGCTAGTATGCAGCTCATTAGCAGCAGAGTCAGGGCTTGAACGCAAGCTATCTGGCACTACCTGGCTCTCAGTGACGCTGAATGGTAATGATGATGACATTAATGTGCACATGGTATGTATTTTGCTCAGGCATTGTTTTGGGTTCTGGACAGTCAGCACTGAACAGGAGCAACAAAGTCCCCGCTCTGTGGGGCTTACAATCTAGTGGAGAGATAGACAAGAAAACCACACAACAAATAGATCCAGAAGTAACTTTAGAGAGTGACACATGCTATAGAAAGTTAAGGCAGGTGGCTGTGACAGAGGAGGACAAGAGAGGAGCTCAGAAAACGCTCACTGAACGAATGACTGTATGAGTGAGCAGTTGGGGGCTCGGAGGCCAACAGGTACCTCATAAATGAAGACCACCCTAAGCACCTGGCACTCACAGTCTGCAGCCTGAGTTCTTTCCCTGGCCTCACCGGAAGCAGTGAGGGGAGCTGCCTCCAAGTCATCTCGTCCAACTGTTTATTCCTTGGACACCTGAGAAGCCACCCCCACATCCCACACTCCATCCGGGAGTTTAGTGTTTAATACACAAACGCATGTTTTTCTTAAAAAATCTTTTCCCCATTTGTCTGGTGATGTCAGACTTTTAGTGTCGGTATTTCATTATGCATTTATCCCATCATTAAATGTGTTATGATGTATACTCAAAAAGATGTCCTTTGGGAACAAAGATCATAACTTTTGAATAACAATATTCCCTCTGCTAAGCATCCTAGAGCTACTGGTCTTTCTCGAGAAAAGTTTATCATTAGTTTATCATTTATTTTATCATTCTGGGATGTGTTGTGAGTGGAAAGGGAAGGCGTCACAATTTTTAATAATGTTTATTTATTTATTTTTGAGAGAGAGAGAGTGGGAGAAGGGCAGAGGAAGAGAGAGGGAATCCTGAGCAGGCTCTGCGCTGTCAAAACAGAGCCCGACGCGGGGCTTGAACACGCAAACTGTGAGATCAGGACCTGAGCCCAAACTAAGAGTCAGATGCTTAACCAACTGAGCCACCCAGGTGCCCCTCAATTTCAATGCAATTCAAAGCAAATACCAGAGAAAGGTCAGTGCCTTTGCATGGGACCTCCCTCTGCAAAGTAGACATATGGAGCATAAAAGCACTTCAAGGGTTTTATGGGAACAGTGCCACTGGATCGCAGATTGTGGAGTGTCACACCAGGTCCCCACCCACCAGCCCTCCGAACTTTGAAATCTGCAGGAAAGGGTCCTGTCATATCTCTAGTTAACATCTGGGTTGCTTGAAGGAGAGCGGCAGGTAGGGAAGGTCGGTGCCCTGAGGTCTGGGACACCAGGCTCCACTCTAGGTTCTTACCCTCCCTTCACTGTCCCCTGGGCATGACCTGAGCCAAAGTCAGAAGCTTAACCGACTGAGCCACCCAGGCACCCCTCCCAGCCTCAGTTTCATCACCCGCAAAAGGATGGCTATGTTCTTCTGCACCTGACTGGATTTCCTGCTGAAATGAGGTGGTTGCAGCAATGGGCTCCGGGCAGGCTGCCCCTGCAGCAAGGTGCAGGTTCAGTTCTCTGGCCAAGCGCCAGCTAGTGAGGTTTGGGTCTGGAAGGCAGGGCTGAGGTCAGAGCTGGGCCTCAGGGAGGGGCCAGAAGAGCAGCCAGAGCAGAGGTGGTGGGACGAGTTCCACAAGGTGGCCAAAGTAAGGAAGGTGTCTTGTGAAGTAAGTTTGGAGGGAAACGCCTCATGATACAGCCCCTCCTTGGAATGTTCTAAAACCTCGATCCTATTAATGGCTTTGAGAGTCCTGCACTTCCCCCCTTTCCCCGAGTACTTACTAACATCCCCAGGAACTATCCATGCCAGAGCCTTTTTGGTTTAAAAATTCTCCACCTTCCTGCTTCCTCTGGAGAGCATCGGTCTTAGGGTTGTGTTGGGGGCAGAGGCTTTGGACACAGCCCAGCCGCGGGGAGCACTGCAAAAGCATGGGGTGGGGCTGACACTATTTTCTTTTCATTTAAAAAAAATGACCTCTTAATGCTGAGTAACTGTAGATTTATAGGAACATTGCAAAGATAGTACAGAGAGTTCCCATATGCCCTTCACCCAGCTTCCCCTAACGTTAATGTCTTACACATCTACCACAGTACCTTTGTCAGAGCTAAGAGATGAACATCAGACAATACACCATGACATTTAGGTCATTGTCCTTTTTCGTTCCTTATCTCTCCCACCCTCCAGTTCAGTGTGTGTGTGTGTGTGTGTGTGTGTGTGTGTGTGTGTGTGTGTACCTCCTGGTTCTCCCATCTTGTGGATGAGACAGGGAGACCAAAGTAGGTGAAGGGGACAGTGAAGTGAGTGCAGGAGTCCTCTGTACTGGGGACACGTTCCTGTGAAGACTTTTGTGAGGTGAGCCGTGGCTGCAGGAAGAGAAGCCCACAGTGTGGCCAGATGGAGAGGTACTGGGGACCTCATCACCCATCATGAGCAGAGGAGGCTGAAGCTGGGCAGGCTGAGAGAGCAGCAGTCTGCCTCTGGGGAGTAACAAGAGAGAGAAACCCATGAAACTTGAGAGGCTGCTTTTTGAGGACAGCAGCCCCAACTATGCCCATCTCAGGTGGAGTGTGCCTGTGAGACAGCAGAGCACAGCGGCCCTGTTACCTGAGAGCCAGGTGGTTCGCTCAGGCTCCACGCTGTAATCCAAGGCAACTGGCTGGGCAAGAGAGAGCTCAAGCACCAAGGTGGCATGGTGGGATTGTCACCCAGAGTGTGTGCTCCAAGGTGTCTGAGACAGGCCAACCACCCCATTCCATGCACAGATGAAGGACGAAAGCCAGGTGAGCACAGAACAGGCTGTGTAAGCTCCAGAGCTGTGTGGAGGAACAGGGAGAGACACATCTGGATTTCTGTGAAGCCTGCCCCATATGGCAGTGGAGCAGACACTTGTGGATGCCTGCCAACATGGATTTACTCCCTTCCTCCTTGCTAACTCAACCTGGATTTAGTTCAGGTCTCTGCCCACTGTCTAAAAGTCAAACGCAGGGGAGCCTGAGTGTCTGATTAAGTGACCAACTCTTGATTTAGGCTCAGGTCACAGTCTCATGGTTTGTGACTTCTAGCCCTGCATCAAGCTCTGTGCTGACAGTGTGGCACCTGTTTGGGATTCTCTCTCTCCCTCTCTCTGCCCCTCCCCTGCTCATGCTCTCTCTCTCAAAATAAACACATAAAACTTAAAAAATAATAAATAAAAATCTAAAAGGCAAATGCTTCAGGGAGACTGGCTTCTGGGAGTAGGTCCCAATTGGTCTAAACCCATCAAAGTGCTCCCATACTGCTTGCCAGGGATCGGTTTAAGCATGGGCATGTGGTACAATTCTGGCCAATAATGTAGATGTGAGGAATAGTCCTCTAGAGACAGGTGTGGATGTTCTGGAAAAGTGTTCCTCACTTTCAAAGAGACTCAAAGGTGAAATGGCTTTCTTTCCTGAATCTTGGCAATGGAGTGCCTTGGATGTAATATCCTGAACTTTGGCAGCCATCTTGTGACTGAGACCAGTGAGCCTAGAATGGACTAATGGGTGGGGCGCCTGGCTGGCTCAGGCGGTATAGTATGCGACTCTTGATCTCAGGGTCTTGAGTTCCAGCCCCATGTTGCATGTAGAGCTAACTTAAAAAAAATTATAACAGGCCGATAGGAAGAATCAACATCCTCTGTAACATCATTGAGTCTTCAAACCAACCCAGCTTGGTTGCAGCTACCTGCCTTTGGACTGTACTTTGTGTAAGCCAGGTGAATTGGGTTTTTCTGTTACTCTCTGTCACTGAATCACCCAGTGCCAGAAGATCTGTGACTTTCTGGGGCCACTCCTAGGTCTCCCTCCTTGTCCTTTGAATCCCTACCCTAAGGATTCCTATTGCTGCTACAATAATTTCCCAAAAATATAGTGGCTTAAATCAAAACAAATGTATTTTCTTACCTTTTGGGAGGCCAGTAGTTTTTTTCTTAATTAATTAATTTATTTATTAGAGAGAGAGAGAGACAGAGAGAGAGAGAGAGAGAGAGAGAGAGAGAATTCCAAGCAGACTCCACACTGTCAGTGCAGAGCCCAACGTGGGGCTTGAAACCCACAAACCATGAGATCATGATTTGAGCTGAAATCAAGAATTGGACTCTTAACTGACTGAAGCACCCAGCTGCCCCTGGAGGTCAGAAGTTTAAAATCAAGGTGTTGCCAGGTTGTGTTCTATCTGGAGGCTTCCAGGGAATGCTGTTCTTTGCCCTTTTCAACATTCCTTTACTTGTGACACCTTCCTCCCACCACTCAGACCTCTGCTTCACTTATCACATCTCCTGCTGCTCACTCTGACCTTCAGCCTCCCTCTTGTAAGGACCTTTGTGATTGAATTGGGCCCACGGATAATTCAGGATAATCTCCCCGTCTCAAGATCCTTAATTCAATCCCGTCTTCTGAGTTCCTTTGCCATGTAAGGTGACATGCTCTCAGGTTCTGCCGATTGCAGTACAGACATCTTTGGGAGGATGTTTTCAGCTTAGCACTCTCCCTCACCAAAGGTGACCCGTGCATCCCCTCTTGGTCCACAGATGATGTGGTGTCCCCTCCACGTCATGACTTGCACGGACCACCAGTCCAACACGGTTCACCTGGTATTTCCCACTGCCAACCAAGGAGACTCTGCTTGAGTCTAGTGTCTGCTCCTGGTGAGAGAGAAGAGCCTGAGTCAGAAAGAGACAGGGATTGTGGATATAGAGTGAACTTCAGTTACTTCAAAGTGGAGAGAAATAGAGGCCTTGTGTGTTCTCAAGCTAAAAAAGATGTTGTCAGAGGCCTACCAGATGGCTTAAATGAGGTTCAGATTTTCCTTAGAAACTCACTGCTTTTGAGGGCCCTCATTGACGTCAGAGCTCCAGGAACTCTGAGATCAGGGTGCTTGGGCTTCTCTCAGGGAATATGAGCATCAGAGTTAGACTCTAACACCAACAGGCCACTGATCTGTTTCTCATCCATTCTGGACACTTGGCTAGGTTGGTGGTGGGGAGAATTCAGAAGAACTGCACAGTCAGCTTTGGTGAGCTTTCCAGCCATTTCCCTCTTTGATGCCACATGCTGGGCTTCTGGCTGGGCCATGGAGTACCTTGTATGAATCCCAAGTGTTTTCTACACATTGCATCCCAGAACACGTCTTCCGCCTTCTGCCTTTGCAACACGTCTGGAGCAAAGGTCACCTTGACTATAAAATGACGTGTTGGGAACAGTTTCAAAGATTACAGCTTTCAAATGCCGTGGCTTGTGGTTGGGAAAGGGACACAGAAGAGAACTTTTTGGAGCCAGAAACAATGAGGCAAGAGCATTTTAGGGCCTCTTACCCTTAGCCCAACCTCACAAAAGGATGTGGAGGGAGATGGACAAAGTTAGCCTTGGGTGACTATCTCTCACAGCCTGAGGTAGGTGGTATTTTTCTGGCCTCTTGGGTGATTCCATGTCTCTACCCCCTATCTTCTGTCTGGCCTCCTTTAAGGCAGTTCCATGGGGGGGAAGACACACCAGCTTTGGTGTAGACCAGTCCCACTAAGAGAAGCAGATCAACGACCCAGGAGATAATGAACAAATTTTATTTGGAGAATAAGCCACTTCTTGAGGGCAAAGCTACAACATCCTTTCATTGGTCTAGATTCTAGTGCTCATGCCTTTGCCTTGGCAAATCTCCAGAGAACTATGCACTTCCAAAATAAAGGGCTTTATTTACTAGCTGAAAGAGGAAGAATAGAAGGGAGGAAATGGGAACCTTTATCACCCAAAAGGTAAGCATGGTGGATGATGCCATCAACAGCTGATGTGGACGGATCACCAGGGCTGGCACCGCAGCCCTCAGTTGGCATGGTTCTGTCACACTGAAAGTCCTTCTTGCCTTCTCAGGTCTCACTCTTCCCAGCTGGACTATGAAATATCTGCCTTCTTCCCACCCAAAGCAAGTTGTGGTACATCAATGGGTTAAGGCATGTGGCAAAAGAGCTCTTTGGAAAAGAGAATGTTGACCTGGCAATCTTGTTCTCATGGGAGCAAGACCAGCACAGTGTGTCTTGCCATCTAGTGCTGACTGCCTCTAAGCCCCACAGTCAGTGTGAATCTCCCTCAGAGACCACACATGTAATTGGTGTGGGGAGGCTTCTGGGAAGGCATCAGACTTTTCAGACACAGTCATAAGTGAGGGAAAAGTCCCACAACGTGGATACTCAGTGGACTGAGGAGGTGGCTTTCATGCATGATTTTGGCTTTTCTCAGTGTCATGGTTGGAAATTCATCCAGTTGTTTTGGGTTCTGTGCCAAGGGAGGCTGGGGAGATCCCTGAGGATTCCCTAGATGTATAGGGTCTGGTTCATCCTGCCCCAGCCCAGGGTGATGACAGACATGGTCTGATTTCAGGCAGGGAACAACAAACCAGTGTTAATAAGAGAGAAACCTACTAGATGCTTCTGGAAGCATTTCAACTTTGTGCTCTTCCCTTATCTCCTTTCCCACACTCAGTGGCAAAATAGCTAGAAAACCACAGGCTCCAAGGAGTCTCTGGAGAGGGGGTGGTGGTGGTGGTTAGATCTTGTTTTCTAGAAAGCTGAAATAAAATGGGGAGCAGGCACACACATCCACACTGGGACATTTTGCTTCAATGGTGGCAGAAAGGTGGCCACTGTCTTGAGATCTGAAAAGGGGAGATGAAGTGTCAGGTATTAGGGCTGAGGGAGTTCCTCAAGAGTGTGACCACTGGGAGGCCATTCTGTCCACACTGTCCATTGGCTGAGGGCACTGGATACTTGATATACTCACAAGAGGCAGAATTTAGGGAGGATGGCATAAAGGAATCCCCTCTCTAGGCAAGAAAATGCAAGAGCCTCTTTCAGTCAGGGTGCATAGTTGTAAGCAAAAGCAAATGGCCCTGCTGATTAAGCAGGGAGAAAATTAATTTATTTATAAGACATTGAGCAAATCACAGCATCTCCAGCAGCACTGGGAACCTGGTTTGGAAGCTGCACACCAAGGATTGCACCCCAACTCCAGCTGTAGGACCTGCATATGAAGAGATGTTTGCTCTGCCAAAGGGCCCACCACCAACACCCCAATACTGGGCACTGGGCGCTGGCTGGAAACAGAGCCCCTGCTGCCTCTAGACACTGGAGGCCCTGCTCCTATGACCGCCATCGCCCATTGCCAGAATACATTCTGAGCTCTTCCAGCTGCACCTTGCAGGTGACAGAGCCCGGACCGCTTAACTTGCCTACCTATCAGGGAGCTGGAGAAGCCAGTGTCTGGTCCTTTTGGTTTTTATAATGACATGTGGGCTCTGCCTCACAAGGGGGAATGGGGGCACAGACTCAGAAAAAGGCGCAGGTCCTTAGTGACCAAACAGACGACAGTTGTTCCCTCTAAGTCCTGAAGGGATAGGAAATGACTGCAGGGGCTTCTGATGCTGCTGTACTTCGTCGCCTTGTGTTGACTCTCGGGAACCACTATAATCTGGCTTCTTTCACTGTGAGCTCACTGATCCTGTTCTTGTTAAGATATCCTGTGATCTCCATCTTGCTAAAATCTGTGGTCATAACTCTGCCTACATCTTGGGCAACCTCTTAGCAACATTTGCCACAGTTAGTCACTCCTTGAAACACTGTCTTCTCTTGGTTTCCATGACACCTCGCCCCACTGGCTTCCCTCCACCCCCCTCCTCCTCTGACGTCTTGCTGGCTCTGCTTTCTCTGCCTGATCTCTGAATGTCGGTGTTCCCCGGACACGGTCCTGGTCCTTCTTTTCATCTTTGATGTCTCCTCCATCTATTCTTAGGACTTTAAACACCATCTATGCCCTGATGACTCCTGCATTTGTGTCTCTAGTTCAGTTCTCTCCTTGGAACTCCAGACTTGTACACTCAATTGCAACAACAAAAATCTTTTTAGTTGGAGATAATTTCAAACTTTCAGAACAGTCACAAAAATAAAAATAGCACACAAAACATCTGTATTCCCTTTATCCAGATTCACCTCATGTGGCCCTTTACACCACTTGTATGTATGTACCTCTGTGTGTGACATACACACACACATCCTTTTTTTTTTTTTATTTTTCCCTGAACCATTTGGGGGAAAGTTACATACCTCATGATCGTTTACTCTTAAATATTTCAGTGTTTTTAGGGGTGCAGTGTATTCTCCTGAATGACTCAGCAGTTATCAAACTCAGTAAAGGTAACATTATTGTAGTGCCTTGATCTCTTCTATCTACCATTCCCATTTCAATTTTGTCAGTTAGCCCAAAAATATTTCCTATGGCATTTTTTTGTCACCATCAGTACAGGATCTGGTTTAGGGGCAGACTTGGCATTGGATTGTCATACCCCTTTGGCCTCCTTTTATCTGGAACATTTCCACAGCATTTATCTTTTATGACATTGACATTTTTGAAAAAAACAGTCCCCTTCCTAATTTTTTTTTTAATAGAACATTCCTCATTTTGGGTTTGGCTGATGTCTTCTCAGGGTTAGGGCCAGGTTATTTATACTCTGCTGGAATACTACCTCGGTTAGGTTGTGTTTTTCTCAGAGTATCACATCTGGGAGCACACGGTATCCCTCATTGGTGATGTTAATTTTGACCATCTCGTCAAGGTGCTGTCTATTGTTCCACTATGCAATTCTGTTTTGTTTTCTTTTCCTTGTAACTAACACATGGTTGATGGGGAGATACTTTAAAACCATGCAAATATCCTGTTTCCATCAAAATTTACCTCTAGATTTAATATCCATTGATGATTCTTGCCTAATCCATCTTATACTGGGATGATTGGACAATGATGCTTTTTTATAGTTATAATTTTTTCAAAAGACTTTTGTTTAAGTTTATTAATTTATTTTGAGAGAGACAGAGGCAGCATGAGTGGGGGAGGGGTAGAAAGAGAGGGAGAGAGAGAGAATCCCAAGCAGGCTCCTCACTGCCAGTGCAGAACCTGACGCGGGGTTTGAACCCATGAAACTATGAGATCGTAACCTGAGCCAAAACCAAGAGTCAGATGCTTAATCGACTGTTCCACCTAGGCACCTCTATATTTATAATTTTTTTAAAAAAGTTTATTTATTTATTTTGAGAGAGAGAGAGAGAGAGAGAGTGAGAGCGAACAGCAAGGGAGGAGCAGAGAGAGAGGGAGAGAGAGATAGCAAGCAGGCTTCACAGTGCCAGTGTAGAGCCCAACGTGGGGCTCAAATCCGCAAACTGTGAGATCATGACCTGAGCTGAAATAAAGAATTGGATGCTTAACCAACTGAGCTACCCAGGAGCCCCAAGAAAATGATGCTCTTCTAATTCCAGCACTACCTACATGTTGTCCTGTCAACCCTTGACATTCTGCTATAAGTAACACCCGTCTTTCTCCCCTGTCCATCCCTCCCTTCCTTCCCTCCCTCTTTCCTTATCAATTTATTATTGGTATGGACACATGAGTGTTTCAATGGTTTGTAATTCATTAATGCACTTCACTTAGCTGTCACACAGACAGTTCAAACTCAACATGTCCACAGCGGAACTCTCAATTTCCCACTACAAATGCATGAACCCCCACGTCATCTTAGTCTTCCTGTCCTGGGAAATGTCACCATCAGACCCCCAGTTGCTCAAGCCAGAAACTCAGATGTCATCCTCAATTCTCGTCTTTCTCTCAGCCTCTACACCTAATTCATATGCAAGTTCTGTCGGGTCGACCTCCAAAATACATCTTGAGTCCCCCTCCTGTCTCCATTTCTACCCTATGGTTTGCATCCCTGCCCCGCTCATCTCTCCCCTGGACCGCGGCAGTCTCTCTCCCTGCTGCACCGCTGCCCGGATGCCCCCCTCCCCCAACTCTTTTACACACACCAGTCAGTGTGACGTTTAAAAATAAATTATAATCAGATCATGTGTTTCCTGTGCTTCAAACCCTCTGATGGCTTCTCACTGCATGTAGAATAAATTGCGCCCTTTGGCACAGCCTGCAGATCTCTGCAGCCTCTTTGTCTGCATCTCCTCTGCTCTCCTCCAGCCCTGCCGGTGCTGTAGGGGGACCTGCATGCACCTACACCCCCGTACACGGCTGACTTGCCCCTGCCTGCCTCTCCACGTGGCTCTCCCAGAGCGGTTCTTAACAGGAACCCAGGTTCTGGGGGTAGTTTTCCACTGGATTTTCTCACTATTGAGCAAAGGGTCGTCCTCTCAACACTTGGATTCAAAAGTGGTTGTGGAGATGACTCACATGGGGCTTCGTGTTCAAGAAAGCCACAGCCTGTGGTTTGGTTTGGTTTGTCATGCAGAGCAGGAGGTTATGAGAAATGGGAAAAAGTTCTCACTGGAGTCAGTGACAGACAGAGGGCCGAAGGCCCTCTCTAAACCTGATCTTGTTTCCCAGTGGGACTACACGGGCAGCCATAGGTTCACAGGGTGCCCCTCAGCTCTCCCCAGGCGCAGGCAACAGTCTGGGGACCAGTGACCATGGCGGCACCCCCATAGCTTTTCTGGTCCCTGCAGACTTGTGGTTTTTATAGCTGTTGACCTTGGTTGATGTGTTGGACTTTGGTGTTTGGTTCTGTCCCTGGATGGTTGCTTTCTGGAGAGCTGGGTCAACTCTGTCTTAATCTCACTTGTTTAGCAAACAAAACCAAAAGGAGACTTTCTCCTCTGGGTTCAAATGGAACATCTGTTCAACTCTCAGTCCACCCTGTGCTACCCAGTCTGCTCATTGCCTGGCCTCCAGCCTCCCTGCCTGTGTAATGCCCCTAGGAAGCTTGGCCTCCCCCTCAGCGCCGTGAGCCACACTGCCCGAGCTCTGTCCCCGTGTCCTCTAGGGCCAAGACCTGGGCACTGGCCATGCACACGCTGGCAGTCCCACCTAGTCACTTCCTGAAGCGCCTTGTTAGGACTGGTCCTTCCTGGTGAGCTTGAACTCCTCAGAGGACTGGCCTTTGCTGCTGCAGAACAGGCAAGGGCGGTGCAAACAGCCTGACTCCCAGAGGGTCCCCCCCGGGCCACCAGCACAGACTTCTGTATCTGGTGCATTTCTGCTTTGAAGCTTCAGACTATCATCCACAGCTGACCCCCCCCCCCCACCCCCACCCCGGGCTTCTGAAGGCTGAGGGCTGTCTTTGGGGGAAGAGCCTTTGGGCATTTCTGAGGCTGTCACCTTACCTCTGCCACTAACCAACTGTGTGGCCTCGCCCTTTCTGTACAGTTGGGATGGTGGGAGTCCTCTGGCACTGGAGGATGAGTGAGGCCAGCACACCATGAGTTCTTAATAATTAGGGGTTATTATTGCTGTTGCTACTGCTTACTCATCCATTTGTAATGATTTGTTTGCTTTCTGTCTTCTCTAGGAGCTCCTCACTCTGTTTCTCTCCCATCCTCCTCTGATCCCGGAGTCTGACTGTCAATACGTATAGTTTGATGAAGGAAAGAAAAAAAGAGAAAGAGAGAGAAAGGAGGGAGGGAAGGAAGGATGGGAGGGAGAAAGGAAGGAAGGAAGGAAGAAAGAAAGAAAGAGAGAAAGAGGAGGAGAGAGGAGGGAAGGAAGGAAAAGAAAGAGAAAGAAAAAAAGAGAAAGAAGGGAGGGAAGAAAGGAAGGAAGAAGCAGAAAGAAAGGAAGAAAAGAAAGGAGGAAAAGAGGAAAGAAAGAAAGCAAACAAGAAAGAAAGAACAAAAGAAAGAAAGAACGAAAGAACGAACTTGTCATGACAATTAAACAAGATGCCGCGGAAACTCCAGTCACAGAGGGACGCTTCTCACATTTACATTGTTGCCAAGTTGGAAATCACAACAGTGTAAACTCCCCTCAGTAGCCCCATCAGCCCCTGAAGGGAGAGGAGAAAGAAGCTCAGCCCAGTCCAGGAAACAAAGTCCCCACTGTTGCAAGACATGGGCTTCTGTTCAAGTCCCCGGGGTCCCTGTGGCAGCAGTGGACTGAGCTGGGCCCAGCAAGTGGGGTTTACCACGCGGTCAGTGTTGGCCCCCCAGGGCCTGGCTTCGTTTCCCACCATGGGAGAGGGGCAGCTCGCAGCCTGGCCGGGGCACCGGTCGAGGGGCTGATCCCGCCAGCCCGGTGGGATCCCAGGGGCCTGAATGCCTCCCCTGTCCGGGGGTGCCAGTGCTTGCCCCGGGAGCCCTGGTCAAGGGCACATCACAACCCTTGCCAAACTGAAGCCCAGTGTGTGCCCAGAGTCTGCCTCCTTCAGAACAGTCTTCCTTTTCACTGCCCTGCTCAGGAAATCGAAAAGGTTAAAATTTCCATCTCTGTCTTAATTCCTGCTGTGACTCAGTCGCTGACAGGAGTCTTTTTTTTCCACCTTCCAGGGCGGAGTCTGAACTGGAGATTCAAAGCAGAGAGGTTGACAGCATGGAGCAGTTTGGACGTGCTGCTGGAGAAGGCCGTTTTGCCACCTCCACCCCAAGGTGGCCACGGGGGCAGGCAGCCCTGGGCCCAGGGCCTGAGAGAGCCTTGATCTCAGGCAGATTCGAGAGGCAGGTGAAGCATCCCTGTCCTGGCCTCCCTGCCTCCCCTGCAGGCGCCAAAGACCCTCCCTTCCCCTTGCTCTACTTTGTGGCCAGCCTTGCCTGTCCTCCCGTCATCACCTCATGGCTCCGCTCTCTGCTTTTTCAGGTGACAGCTCATGCACAGAGAAACGCTGGCAGTGTGGCTGGGGACTTGTGGAGACGCCACACCTTAACCCTCGAAGGCTCTGTGGCCTCCAAGGCATTGACGAGGTCGGCCCCTCGGAGTCTGAGTACCTCTAGCCCTGGGCTTTCTCACTCCCTGTGACTTCCTGGGAAACAGGGACTTCTTGCCCAGCAGGGGCTTCAGGTCCACTTTCCCTTACTTTAATTTTTTCAAACTAAGAGGCTTCTCACAGGACCTCGGTGGCATCCAGGCCTTTATTTTGGACAGGGGCCCGGGGTTCTGAAATAAATGCCTGCAGCTGGGTGCAGACCCTGAAATGGGGGAGCAGTGCTGCATGGTCACGAGGCCCTCGAGATTTGGGAAAATGTGTGCTCTGAGCGGACTTGCAGAGCGGACGTCTGAGGCCCCGTGGTGAGCGTTTCTGGGGTGACTCAGACCAGCCTATCTTTTGTCTGAAGATCTTTTACCCCTAGGGACTTCTTGGGGCACCAGTATCTGTGGGTTCAAATAAGACAACTTCCCGATAGCAGAGTAGGAGAGAAATCATAATCAACTGGAATCATCAGTGGAAGTGAGACAAATTCTAAAGTTGTGAGGAAATAATAAGTGAGGAAATTCTAAATTTTCAGCCGGAGGTAAATTGTTCCACAGCTATTGCAGTTTTTGCTGCAATGTGGACATTCTGAAGGGTGTTTTGCCTCATCTAGGACTAAAAAATAAATAAATAGATAAAATAAGAAGGCGATTGGAACCCTTAGTCAAGGCTTATAAAGCCAAGACCTGGGTTCTTAGAGTCCACAGGAAAAATGTCATGATATGTAGACTTATCATATCCCCAACCCCAGAGACAGTCTCTTGTTGTTTTAATTGTAAAAATAAATAGGGGGCCTATGTGGTGCAGTTGGTTAAGCATCCTACTCTTGATCTCAGCTCTGGTCAGGATCTCACAGTTTGTGAGTTCAAGCCCCGTATCGGATTCTACATAGATGATATGGAGCCTGCTTGGGACTCTCTCTCTCCTTCTCTCTGTCCCTCCCTAGCTGTGCTCTCTCTCTCTTTCTCTCAAAATAAATAAATAAACATTAAAAAAATTTAAAAAACAGAAAAAACAAGCAAAAAAAATTTACACAGACTCCAGTCACTTAACATGCCACAGTTATTTGTTCTGATGGCTTGGTTTTAATTTACTTGAACAGCTTCTGGCTTAAATATAATTTACATATTTGAAGTCTAAACAACCACTATTATTGACAAAAAACTAGCAAGTTTGATCGAAACCCTTAAGACAGATAAACTAACTGGAGGCTTCTGAAGAGAATTTCCGCAGTCATCCACTCATCTCTAATTTATCTAACACAGCAAGTCAACATCTCTTTCAGAAGGGATTGAAGACGAATTAGAGGAATAAAGATACAAATAAACAAGGTGACTACTCACTATTGTGCAGATCAATGGCTCTCAGCATGAGGGCAGGTTTGGTTCCCAGGGAACATTTGCAATGTCTGCAGACATTCTTGGTTGTCACAAGGAGAGGGGCTGGCACTGACTCTCAGGGGGTAGAGGCTAGGGATGCTGCTCCACATCCTTTGATGCTCTGACTGCTCTCCCTCAAGCCTGCACGATAAAGAGTTATCTGGTTTAAAATTCAGTAGTGCCGAGGGTGAGCAACTATGGGACAGAAACTATGAGAGACAGAAAGAAGCATAAGGTACAGTTATTATTTTTTAGGAATTCACAAGCTAAAGCATCTTTAAAATGCATAATGGAAATAGACTTTAATCTTCCACGTGTGTTTCCTTGTTCTGGTTCACATTTCAGATTCATAGAAAAGACAGGAGTCCCACCATGCTCCTGAGCCAGGCATTCTGGGTAGGGCCGGAGTGGCAGAGCCTGGGACTGAGGCGATGGGTGTGACTTGCTATGGTTGGCTAGTCACTGGAATCTGCACTCTTCTCGGGGCGATGGTGAATGATTAGAGCCATTTTTCCCTTCAGGTGGTCCACAGCTCTGAGCCTACCCAAGAATGCCAGGGCTGTGAGACGCAGGCCTGATGGAGGAAGATGGCAAGAGGCGGTGTGACCGCAGAGTAGCACTGTGGCTGCCTCCAAGTCCCATCAGCTCTGGGAGTCTCCTTCCTGTTTATGGTTCTCGCTGTCCTCGGGCTCCTGGGCCCCCCCGCGTTCCTTCTAGCACCCAGAACTGCAGCTAATACCCTGGGGCCAGCCTGGTGCTCTGTCACCTACCTCTCTGCCACACTGCACAGGTGAGCCTTACCTATGGGGATGCACTCCTGAGCAGGGCTAGGCTCACAGAACAGACTTCTTGAAGCCTATGTACTATGGTATTGTTGTTGGAAAGGATAGTCCTTGCTTCTAGAGAGGCTTGTTGAAGTATTTAGAGATGAAACAATGTGTATGTGATCTGTATCAGAATCATCTGAAGGGTAGGCACTGGGGAGAGGTGGTGAGGTGACAGAAAACAAGATTTGCGGGCAGCCCAGAGGGGCTCAGTCGCTTAACTATCCGGCTCTTGATTTTGGCTGGGCCATGATCTCACTTTGTGAGTTCGAGCCCTGTGTCAGGCTCTGCGCTGACAGCAAGGAGCCTGCTTGGGATTCTCTCTCTTCCTCTCTCTGCCCCTTCCCCATTTACTCTCTTTTCTCTCTCTCTCTCTCTCTCAAAATAAATAAATAAATAACATAAAAAAAAGGCAAATAAGATTTGCTGTGAGCACTGGGTGATGTTCATGGGGGTGTACTGTACTTTTGTATATATTTTGTAGCTTTTGTATATGTTTTGAATTTTCCACAAAATATCTATAAGCCATGCTTGACCCTCAAAGCAGGGGAGGGCACGGGGTAAGTGCCAAGTCTGTGAAGGGACCATCCAGTTTTCTTTCAGAGAGTGTCATTTGATTTCATTTCTGACTGCACGTTTGGGTTTGGAATGAGACTTTTTATTTTTTTAATTTTTTATATTTTTTAGTTTATTTATTTTAAGAGACAGAGAGAGTGCGAGTAGGGGAGGGGCAGAGAGAGAGGGAGAGAGAATCCTAAGCAGCCTCTGCACTGTCAGGATGGAGCCAACAAGGGGCTTTAACTCACAAACCGCGAGATCCTGACCTAAGCCGAGATCAAGAGTCAGACGCTCAGCTGACTGATGCACACAGGCACCCTGAGAGTTTTTAATATCGTCCTGTTTATGTGGAAGATTCAGGGCTCTTGTCAGGTGGGTGGGTTTGGGCAGAAGTGCTGGTGGAGTCAGAGATTAGGGAGGATGGAGGAAGGGTCTGTCAGGATGTGTGGTGGGGATGGGGCTGGACCACCCCTTAGGACTGCCTGCTCTGAGGCAGGGGTTCTGGTGGGACAGGGAGAGGCAGAGTTGGCCTTCAGGGTTTCAATGTGGGCACTGGACAGAGAGTGAGCAGATGGTGAATAGGGGATTGGATCAGAGGAGGACTCTTGTGTTTTAAACCAGCCAACAGTAACAGAGAAACAGGCAGCTGAGGTCCTACAATCTGATGTCCTTCCTATCCTGGGGTCCTTTGCACCTACACTTTGTCTGGAAGGGGTGGGGGAGTTTGACTTTAGGGCTTGTCTCATAGATGGGGGAGCAGGAAGGTACCTAAGAGTAGCACTGGGGACTTCTCCATTATCTATTGCTGTGTAATAATTCACCTCCAAACCTGATGGCTTAAAACAGTGAGCAGTTTATTGCTTCTCAGCCTCAGCGGGGCAGTTCTTGGGCTGGTCTCCCTTGTGCTTGCAGTCAGGTGGCACCTGGGGCTGCAGTCACCTGGTGTCTCCTTGGCCTGAGAACAGTTGGCCTCTCCATGTCACCTCAAGGCATCTGCTTCCCAGATGGCCTCTGCGTGACATCTCCATGTGGACTTTCTGGCAGAGGAGCTCGGCTTTCCAACCTGGAGTCTCAGCTCTCCCAAAGATCTCACAGGTGTCACAGCAGAAGCGTTTTCAGGGTTGGATTGGTCCAGCATCACCTCTACCACCTTCTAATACTTAAGCAGTCATGGGCCAACTCAGACTTGAGGGAAGAGAAATAAACTGCACCTCCTGAGGAGAGAATGACAAAGAATCGCGGCTACTTTTAATCCACTACAGGAACTGTATTTGGAGTCTACTTGGAAGGGGTGAGCTGCAGTCATATTAAGTGATGCCACCTTGCCGATGGGGGAGATCCAGCATTGCTCTCCCTTGTTCCTTTGCCGTTTTATTGCGGGGATGATTATAACATCTTTAGATGCTTCTCCAGACCTCATGTCATCATCCATGAAGTGGTGTCACAATGATCTTTCTCTGGGACCAGTCGTAGGTCAACTACCTCACTGTGCACTGTTCTTGAAAGTCATTCACCCACAATGACTTTGAAGCCAGACCTTTCCCAACATGCTGGGGGCCTCTTCTGTGACGACATGGCCACAACCTGGCCTGTCTTGGTCTGTTTGGGCTGCTGTAACAAAAATACCATAGACTGGGTACCTTAGACAAAAATGACCTATTCCCCTCAGTTCTGGAGGCTGGCAAGTCCAAGATCAATGTGCCAGCAGATCTGTGTATGGCGAGGTCCTGCTTCTGGGTTCACTGATGGCCACCTCCTGCTGTGTCCTCACGTGGCAGCAGTGGAAGACCTTTCTGGGATCTCTTTATACGGGCAGTAGTCACCCAGTCACCTCTCGAAGGCCCTATCCCCAGATGCCAAGTACTGGAGATAGGATTTCAACATACGAATTTGGGGGGAACAAAGACATTGTCTACAACCTGGTTCTTTTACTCTCCTCCTTCTGGACCCACAGAAAGGAGGTCTTTAGGGCATGGGAATGAGAGCCTGACTCAGATTAAACTGAGTCTGTCAAATAATGGGTCCAGTGGGCAGCTGAGGGGAGCCTGAGGGAGAAAACATAACAGAATACTTTCATGTGTCAGCATCTGCTTAATCTTCCTGCAAGCCGGTGAGGACGCTGTAGCTACCAGGTTAAACACAGACCTTAAGGGCACACAAGCAGTCGTGGTGGAGTCAAGGGTCAAGTCCAGGTCGGCCTGATCACTGCACTCACCTCTCTTGGCAGTCCTGAGTCGCAATCCCCATGGCCGCCCTTTGGGTGGGTGGGGAGGTGGATGTAGAGAGAGCAGGCCCTGCTCTCATGCCTGGACTCCTTGGGGATACCCTTTCCTTAGTTACAAAGAGCCTTGGCTTTGGTTTGCTACCCGGGACAGATGTTCTCAATTTTCAAGGAGCGAACGTTTCTTGTTTCACCTCACCTTAATCAAGTTATTTGGGTTCTGTCCACAAAAAGTCTGGGGAGCTGGATAAATGGGGGGGCAGCCACCCACAAACCTGGAGGGAAGGGTCTGTGCAATGAATGGCTCCTCTGTCTGCTGGCCGTGGGGTGGCTGACCCAGGGGCTTCACCAGGGGAGTGCGGAGGTGGGGGAGTCCTTCTGGCTCCTGGGTCTGTAATTGAGATTTGACCTGTTTCCAAGTCCATATGTCTTGGAGGAATCCTTCATTCTCTCACTCTCCTCAGGTTCCTGACCACCACCTCTGTCTGTCCCAGTGCCCAGGTGGGAAATGAACACTCCAATGAACACGCTGGGCTCAGCCCCGGGCTCTCTCCTTTCTCTACCACATTCCACACACAGGTGGGCTCTGCTGGGAGACATTCCTGGGCAGAGCTTGGTTGGATAGCATTAAAAAAAGTCTTTGAAATACACTCCTGTTCAAAGCAGGACTGGAGGTGGAGGAGTGGAATGAGGTCGGTGGACTCGCAATGCTTTCTTGGAGAGACTGGTTTGGTTTCAGTTGTGAGCAGAAGAGCGCTCTGCAGCCCTTGTGTGGTTCCTCTTACTTTGCAAGGGTGGTGGGGGGTTCTTGTGCCCTCCTCCTCCCCCACTTAGCCCCTTGCTAAGCACAACTGGAATCAGCAAACACCAGGAGGAACTGAAAAAAGCACTTGTTGATTCAAGGTAGTGGCTCCCAACCTTGGCTGAATGTTAGGGATCTCCTGGAAAACTGCAAAGCATGGATGTCAGGCTCCCACCCATAGATATTCTGACAAATTCTGGAGTATGATCTGGACGAGAAGTCCCCCACGTGATGCCAACGTGCAGACAAGGTGGCAAACTCCCATTATGATGTCCTTTCCTTCTCCTCTGCCAGCCCTGCTTGAACTTGTCCATGCCTCAGCTTGGGGGCTACTCCTGTGGCTGTCCGTGGCGTTGCCTCTTGTCAGTCGCTGAGAGCTGGTCACATCTGCTAGTGTGACCTGCAGAAAGAGGATCTTAGTTGGAGATGTCCAAAGTGCCTCCCATCCACAACCATGGAGAGTCAAAGGATACAACATGCAGGTGTCTGTAGATGCTTCAGGAACCTGCTGCAGAAGGGGTCACATTCCACATCTGATCCATCAGGAAATCGTATTGGCTCTCTCTTCAGAATATATTCAGATTCTGACCACTTCTCGCCATTGCCACCATCTTACCACCACGTCTGAACTGTTGCAGCGAGCTCCTTAACTGGTCTCTCTAACATCATCCTGGGCCTTCCACAGTCCCTCAATATGGCAGCCCAAGTATTCCTTTCAAAATGCAATTCAGAGTATGTCTCTATTGTGTCAGAACTCTCCCTTGGCTTCCAGATTTATATCCTATAAAATCTAAAGTTCTTACTATGATCTATAAGGCCCAACATAGTGTGGGATGTGATATGTCTCTGACCTTCTTATTTGACACTGTCCCTTTATTCACTCCAATCCAGACATACCAGTCTCCTTGCTCTTCTTCAAGCTTGTGAAATCTGCTTCCACCTCAGGGCCTTTGTACATGCTCTTCTCTCTGGCTGGAATGCTCTTATCTTTGATATTTGTGCAGCCCAGGACCTTACTTCCTTCAGGTTTCTGTTCAAATGTCTTATCAGACTCAGGTTTCCTTGAGTACCTTATTTAAAATAGTGCCCCCCAACCCAGTCTTAACTCTCTTTTATTTTTATTATCAGAGCTTATTACTACCTGCATATTTTCTGTTTATTTTTGGCCTTGCCACTAGAAAGTATGTTTCACTGAGTAAGTTCATTCTTGTATCCCAGCGTAGGATAGTGCCTCAAACAAAGCAAGTGCTCAACAAATATTTGTTGAATGGGTAAATAAATTTATGAGGCGAAGCAGTGGCAAAGAAGATTCTTGGGAAATCCGTGCCAAGGTCTTATGACTAGGCTTTGAAGGACCAAGAGGTGGTCAGATGGGGGATGGAGTGGTAGGGTGTTTCCAGCAAAGGGGACAGCAGACACGGCCAGTGGAGAGCTATGGCAGACTACAGTGTGGGGCATGGGTGGACCATCTGGAGAGGAGGCTGGAGGAACACTGTGTCCTCGAGGGGCTTGGCGCTTTGCTAACTAAGTAACCTGCAGGGCTGCCGTGAGGCCGGGATGATGGAAGTTCTGTGTCGCCTGGAAAAGGCTCTGCAGAGTGGAGGTTTACTGCGATGACTTAGTTGCTGTTCCTGGTTGATACCACAGATCCCATAACCTCTGAGTATAGTCTTCTTAGAATCATTCATAAACCAAGGAGGTCTTCCTAGCTAGGGCCGGCCTGAAGTGAAGGTGTGTGGAGCTGGGGTGGGTTTGCGAGGAGCAAGGTTTCCCTGCCTCCCCCCAGGCTGCTATGGCCTGAGCTGGCTGTGGCTGCCTCAGGCTGGGGAACCACCCTGAGACCCGTGAGCAGAACTCGGTAAGACCCTGAGTTACCTGGAGAGGTGGCATATTAGTAATTAGCACGTCCTAGCCCAGAGGGAGCACAGCTTGGGAAAGGGAATGAAAGAGATATTTGGTTTATGAGGAATTGAGCAGAAGCCCAGGTGAGGCTACCTGGAGAGCCAATTGGGTATAAACGGAGTCATTAGAGGATTGTGTTGTGTGTTCCCGCACAAGGTTAGGCAGCCCCGGCACACTCTCTGCCATCTCCTATTTCTCTGGTGATAATAACTTTCCTAATTAACTGCTAGCACCAGGTGGTGTTAGGGACTTTACACATCACCTTATTAATCATCCCCCCCAAACGATGGAAAGACAATAATACAGTAGAGGAAATGGAGGTATGAGAAACTTCCTTGAGAGGGGGGTAATGTGAGTGAAAATGGTGGGGTAAAGACCTCTGGAAATCCTCCCTTCCATAAAAGCACTGAGAGCACTGGCAAAAAAATGGTCAGAATTAATTGTTTCAAAATTCTGCAAATTAACTAGAGACTTGCAACAATCAGAGCATATATTTAAGAAAAGTGGCTGAATTTTGATAAGAATGGTGAGCTTCATCGTGCTTTAACTTGAGCTATTATAGCTAGTGACAAAGCTCCGCAAGATGGAAAGATGCAAGTTCAACATCCAAAACTCAGCTGTGTTTCTGTCCTTGAGCAATGAACAACATGAAAATAAAATTAAGAAAATAATTTCATATATAATAGCATCAAAAAGAAGAAAATACTTAGGAATAAATAAATATACACACATACATACTTAGGAATAAAAATTAAAGAAGTACGAGCTTTCCACAACTGAAAAGTGTAAAATATTGTTGAATCAAATTAAAAAGGTCCTCAAGAAATAGAAACTCACCTTGTGTTCATGGCTTGGACAACTTAATGTTGCTAGATGGCAGTACTCCCCATTGTGATCCGCAGATTCAAAGTGATACCAGCTTTTTAGTAGGGATTTTAATGACAAGCTCATTCTAAAATTGATATGGAAATGTAAAAAACAGC